>JAMZEH010000023.1:21675000-22360000 GCA_024699665.1 Ostrea denselamellosa
CCATTGGCCGTTTTCAATTTAAACACAATATTGTAATTCAGGTCTCTGTTTCGATTGATTGATTGTATATTGTTTAACGTCCTGATCGAATTTTTTTTCACTCATATGGAGACGTAACCATTGCCAGTGAAGGGCTGCAAAATTTAGACCTATGCTCGGCGCTTATGGCCTTTGAGCAGGGAGGGATCTTTCTCGTGTCACACCTGCTGTGACACGGGACCTCGGTTTTTGCGGTTTCATCCGAAGGACCGCCCCATTTAGTTGCCTCCTACGATATTGAGGATCTATTCTAAGAACCCGGATCCCCACGGGGCGGTTTCTGTTTCGATAAATAAATAAAAAAAAAAAGAATATTATTTAGTTTCGGAGAACTTACACGTTTAGTAGTATTTTATCGTTATTAGCCTATTAATATTTGGTTCCTGTTAATCAAGGATTGCATCCCATGTGCTAAAAATATCAAAATTTAAAAGGTTGGGAAACAAAATCTTTTTCCAAGGTTGGGAAACAAAATCTTTTTCCTTGGTTATCTAATTGTTGTGTGCTTCATGTTTATTCACTAGCCTATTATTTAAAGCTATTAAGTCATGTTAAAGATATATATATATATATATATATATATATATATATATATACTAACAAAAAGTTTTTCACCAGTCCGCTTTCACCTGCTCCCTTATTTTGATTGTCGTCGCGTAACAATCAAAATGCGGGAGTAAATGAGAAGTATGATATCCGATCAGCCTGGTTTTTCACCATCATATCTTGTGCAAATACTAGCATAAAAACAAGTGAACATTATCGAGTTGTCCTCTACTTAACATGGGGTAAAGTTTATACCATGAATTTTCATAATCTAAATGTAGATAATTGATATGTTAAAATATGTGTAATGTTACAATCTGAGAGAGAGAGAGAGAGAGAGAGAGAGAGAGAGAGAGAGAGAGAGAGAGAGAGAGAGAGAGAGAGAGAGAGAGAGAGAACGGGTAAAGTGAGGACAAATTTTAACAAATTGACACAGAAGTTGTGAGGACAGAAGTGCACAATGAGGACAAAAATCCTGTCCTCACAATGACGTCCTCATAAAAGTGACCTACAGCATGTGACAGATGTAGATACAAAATATTATATTACTGAGGACAAGTGGCATGAGGACATGTCCTTACTAATATTCTCTCTCAAAACAACTTATTTCACAATTTGAAAGAAAGTATTAGATAAACTTTTATAGCTATACCTAACATGGTACTTTTTTGCTTTTTAAATAACGTATGTATGTATGTATGAGAGAGAGAGAGAGAGAGAGAGAGAGAGAGAGAGAGAGGGAGAGAGAGAGAGCATTACGTACTCCCCCGGAATAAAATATCTTTGCTTAATATTCATAGATTTGGGACTAATGCCCTTATCACTGGGCGACATGGTGATACTTATCATAAATTTAATCAGTGACAGGCCGTGTTTAAAGATCGATAATGGATCGAAGTGCACGGAAAACAAACTATATACTTTACACCAATAAAATTTTATCTCCTTTCGCAGGTTCCTTTTGGAGTCCTCGTGGTGAAGTCTTTTGTATTTCCTTCTGTGGACCTCTGAGCTTTGTTCTTTGATATACATGTGTTAATTTAAAGAAAGTGTAGAGAAAAGCAAGTTGCTGATAAGGCATGATATATTGCAGGTGAACGATTTGGAAAAAAAAAAATTCTACAGGCCTTCCCTTAGGAGTTGTTACACGTTTAACTAAATAAATATATAATATATCAAATGGAACTTCTGAAACAAACAACGTATATTATGATTTGATTTCATTTTTTATATAAAGAAATTCACGTAAACGTATCCTTTCAGAACCTCTTTTATAAATGTCGCCATCACAGGAGTGCCGACAGGCATATAAACAAAAGCGTCCCAAATAGCTTCAACATTTTCTTATAAACTTAACTATGAAATTCATTTCAAGTGCTTTTGTATAACTGGTCTGAACATAATTAATTATTTTATGCAAATTTCCTTAATGAATGCACAAAATACAACGAACTTTTTATGCCTAAAAAAATAGACTTCAGTTCAACGTTCAAAACAATTAATCATCTTATAAAACACTAAAAGTCTAGACGCTGGTCTATAAACACGCGATGCATAGAGCGGATCAGTTTTAGTACACTCAAATATTAAAAAAATATATATACATTTACAAATTCTTAGCAACCAACTGTTCAACTTGACATGAAAACCTAGATATCATTCATAACAAGAAACAGGCTGAATTATATGTATTAAATGAATAAATGTTTAAGATATATAAAAACGATAAAAAGATGAGGAAAATTTGGATGGGTAATTAACTCATTCTCCCATTGTTTTCGCATTTCTATCTTTATTGTTATACAGCAACAAAAAAGGAAAGGAAATGAGGTCATTCACACCGAAGAGACCTGTAAAAACATACACAGAAAAAGGGTGATCCCAACCAAGAGAAATGACGTCATCGGATGTACTTTGTGATCAGAATGACAAAAACGAGCAATCATAACTAACAACAGATAAACCCTACATTTCCCGACATTCTTTGAAATTCACAGCGATTTTCGCATTCACTGAGGTGTGATTTTTTTGTGTTTGTTTTTGGTTATTTATAATATCTAAATGCTTTTCGATCATATTTAATTAGAACACAGACAAATCTTTCTGTAAATAGTACACATCTTTTTTATTTGCACTTTCCACTGAATGTTCGTAGTAATGATGATATAGCATGGAATGAAATCTGTCAACTTCTTAAGAATATTTACATATATCAAATTATATAATATTTCCCCAGTAAGAGTTATGAATATCAACTGCTCATTAAGCTATATAATTGAGCTGTAGATGTTATACTGCGTCAATTTTTGAAGATGAATCTACCAAATCCATGTAAACTAAATGTCATAGCCTTGAAGTACGTTGTCTTCAGCTTACTTGTAGGTGGATCCATAAATATTTCAAAATGTGGTACTCAAGGACATAGGTACCCCCCCCCCCCCCCAAAAAAAAATGTCATAGGATTCTGTAAAACTTTTTGTAAATGTTTTAATATTGATAAAAAAAATCCCTATGAAAAGACAAGGTTATATTTGTGCATTATTTACAAATCTTGACTTAAAAATTCAGTGGAAAAACTTCAAATCCTTCAAAATCGTCTTTTTATTGGTGCATTTCATGTATCAATGACCAGTTTATGTTGTTGTTTGATAAAAGCAATAGAAAATCCCACAGCAAATCTGACTTCATTTGATGCGTCCAAAATCTTGGGTATCCTACAACTTTAATATCTACTTCTTCCGTGGGGGGTGGGGGTGGGGGGTGGGAGGCTACAGCTTCCAAATACTACAAAATAACCTACTGGGGCAGTTTAACCCGGGAGTGGGAGTGCGAGTCGTACTTATACGACGCCTTTTGATGAACAATATTGGCGTATACAATACGGAGTATACCCTTGTCTGGACCTGGATAACAAATAATACGCCTCCAATGCGGGTGTGTGGAATCATATTTCTGCATATGGGTATATGTAAGCCAACAAACTTAGAAAGACTGTTGGAATATCACAGCCTTAAAATGAATTAACATCAAAAGATACTTTTATATTCATAAAGGAATTGTCATTCCCCCTCCCTCCCTCCCCCCCCCCCCCATAAAAGACTCATGGACCACATCGCTCACCTGAGTCACCCTGGCCCATATCTAAAGACTTTCCCTATGTATTTGCATGTAAAACTTTGATCTCCTACTGTTGGCCCCTATCTCCCCCGGCCATGATTTTGACAATATTGAATCTACACTATGTCAGAAATCTGCCATGTAAACATGAACTTTTCTGGTTAAGTGGTACTTGAGAAGATTTTTAAAGATTTTTTCTCTATATTTCACATGTAAAACTTTGATCCCCTATTGTGGCTCCACCCTAACTTTAGGAGCCATGATTTTATCAACTTGACTCTGCACTATATCAGGAAGCTTCCATGTAAATTTAAACTTTCTGGCCAAGTGGTTCTTAAGAAAAAGATTTTTAAATGACCTCACCCTATTTTTGCATGTTTGTGATTATCTACCATTTGAAAGGGACATGGCCCTTCATTTGAACAAATTTGAATCCCCTTTATCCAAGGTTGATTTGTACCAAGTTTGATTGAAATTGGCCCAGTGGTTCTGGAGAATTTTTTAAAAATTTGTCAGTTTATTTTTTGTTATTATCACTCTTGGAAAGGACGTTGTTCTTCATTTGAACAAACTTGAATCCCCTTCACCCAAGGATTCTTTCTGTCAAAATTGGTTTAAAATGGTTGTGTTTCTGGAGAAGTCGAAAATATGAAAAGTTTACAGACAGACGGACGTACGGACAGACTGAAAACTGGAGATTAGAAAAGCTCACTTGGGTTTTCAGTTCAGGTGAGCTAAAAACCTGTATCACACAAAACTGCTACATTCACGATTTAGTGCCATGTTTTTTCGAACCCCAACAACATCTTTTGAATACCCATAGCTGTCAAGTTACGGACACTCAAAAGTATGTGTGTGTGGGGGGGGGGGGGGGGCACTATTACTCAAATATCACACCCCATTAATGATCACAGAATCCTATGATAATCCCCAAATGCCATTAAAATCACAAAGTCCCAATAATAAACAAACCCCATTGTCATTCACAAAACCCAAAGAGCCCGGGTTGGGAACCATAGCCGACATTCTCATTCAAATTCTTTTTAATAAACAGCTAAGTACAACTTAGTGTTGCTTGGTCGGTATTACAAGACTATATACTGTTTTAATACTATGTATCTTTTTTTTTCGTAAATGCATAAAAGAATTTGACTTAAATACTACAAAATGTACCTAACTATAAATCCATGTCTAGTTTACATATATCAACGACGGCAAGGGATACAATCTGTCTAATCAGACTGGACAATTACACAAATCACCCCCGTGTTTCCAGTGTTTATTTATCCCAATTATACAAACAACCCAGACACAGAAACGTGTCAGCCCCGCTAATACTTCCAAACAAAACTCTAATTAACAATATTCTTATACAAAACTTTCTAACGAAATTTGTGAAATTGTATCCAACTGGATCCCAGAATCCTGATAAAATAAACATTCAGGGGAAACTAGGTATCTCGTACATTAGGATTTAGTCTCTGTGATAATCAGGATAAGTGGCGTCCGTCGGTAGTATATTATCTGATTTCTCCGTTCTTCGTTAGTAACTGAATGTATCAGATACTGGGTCAGTGTAACACTCGGTGTGGTATTTATTAAACTGGTTCACTGTACACTTGGTGTGGTATTTATTAAACTGGTCCACTGTAACACTCGGTGTGGTATTTATTAAACTGGTTTACTGTAATACTTAGTGGGGTATTCATTAAACTGGTTCACTGTAACTCTCAATGTGGTATTTATTACATTGAAATTACTAAATTCCACCAGATACCATCAGTGGATAGCAATGCCTTATTCCTGTGTGTAACGAGACTGCGACCAGAAAGAAAGGAATGGTCACCTGCTCAGTCATTTTTGCAAGCCAAGTTTCCCATCACTTGTGAATTGGACACTTGGTGTACGAAGTTGCTAATAAGAACCGATCGTTACGTTCGTGACCAAAAAGGTGGTACGTAACTCATAGCAAGTAAATCACATGTTGTCCAGAAGTTCTGCTTAAAAAAAAATTAATTATCAAGTGATCGGGATTTTCCACAAGCATAAGCAATTTCTAATGACAAGGATATATCGACATGAGATATATTGCTATCGATAACCAGTGTGAGTTGATATGTTCCGATAGCTCGTCATTGATTAAATATGAAAATACGTCACTGATAACGAGACTAAACATACTTTATGCTAATTTGCATAATACTTGGTATTTTTTGACAAATTGACACACCAGTCTAATATGATATGGTGGTTGATTTGTGCCAGTTTACAATTTTTCGTCTTTTCGATATTTCAAGGTAAAAAGACGACAAAACGATGATAAGAGACTTTTTCTCCCGAAATAACGACAAGACGATAAAATACACTTTTTGTCGTCATTTCGCTTGGCGTTTTATCGTCTTTTCGAAGCAAAGAGACGACCAAACGATAATTAGCGACTTTCACCTTGAAATAACGAAAAGACGTAAAGACGACAAAATATTGGCGAAATGACGACAAAGAAAAACCCACAAATTAGCGACCTATTTTGTCGTGTTTTTGCTTGGCGATTTGTCGAAAAAATGGGATTTCTATGTTAAAATATCGTAAATTGTGAAAAGGCACCGACCAGCGCCCTCCCCCCCTCTCCCCCTCACCTCCCTGCGCACCATAACCTCCTGTTTCAACGTGCCTGATATAACATTTACACAAATGATTTCTTCACTAGAATACAAGGATATGGGCCTCATAATTTGATTTAGATGCTTTCTTCTCTGTAAATGTAATTAATAGTTATCCACGACAGACAGCAAGTTCCATATTGAATTCCTACAAAACCAGACTGCAAAAATAGCGGGGTAGCCTATAACGTTTTATCTCCGTTCGCAAATATAGACATTGTTATAAAATTTTTATATATATAAATTTAAAGCGACATATAGGTCCGTTTGGACCAGGTGTTCATTTAAGCAATTAGTAAAATCTTGTGGATTTCTGTAAAACACATGTTACTATAATTATATGGGTTACTTTCTAACAGATACCCTATAAACGTTGCTATTGGAGATGTACATGTTACCTGTCGAGTCTGTCCGCACAGTTGCTGCGAATTAAAGCGTACTCAAATTATTCCACTTTTATACCATACAAAACCTGGTACATAATATAATAATAGAAAATTCTTCCAATATGGCGGATAAGCAGAAAAGTATTTTACCATATATTCAGCCAGATCAAAAGATTCCTTCGTCGTCTTTTCGTTAATTCGAGGCGAAATGTTGCTAATTATCGTCTTTCCGTTTTGACGCGCCAATACCAAGCAAAAAGACGACAAAACAGATCGCAAATTTGAGGGTTTTCTTCGTCGATTTTTCGCCTGTATTTTGTTGTCTTTTCAGGGTATTTATTCTTCTTCGTTATTTCGAAGCGAAAAGTTGGTAATTTTCCTTTCGTCGTATTTTGCCTCGAAATAACGAAAAAATGACAAATTGTAAACTGGCACAAACCAGCCACCATAAAATTTTGACTTTGCAAACGCGCATATCAGAAAGTCGTTCCATCACTTCGGCATAGCTTCAGTGTGAACTAAGCTCTCCCATCTCAATAAAATAAAAAGGAGGGAAATCAAAATAAACTAAAATATTAATGGTGTACTTATCATTTTAATTGATATATCTACATCACTAATGATCTTTTGGTTTGTCAAACATTGCCCATAATTCTTGCACCAAGTCCGTTATAAACACCGCGCCTGTGTTCCGTTCTGTTATCCGTAAGACGAATATTCCATCCAGGCGAAGCTCTTTCTGAATGAAACTTTGAATGTGCATTTCATTCATGGGATCTTTAGTTTTGCTTTCGCAGTTCATTAGAAACTTTTGAATGTAAACGATCCGGTTACGAGCAATCATGAGTCGCCAAACCCAAAGCAAAAGGTTAGCTAACGTTAGAGAGGCTACCAATGCACACAGAATCCACAGAAACACAAATATTTTTTCGTTGTACATATTCAGTGGAAGCACACACTGAACGGTCCATTGTTGCAGGTTCTGAAGCTGGCGTATATTTAAATCACACATGGTAACTCTGGGAAAGCGCGCCAAACCCATCGTTCTGTTTCCCATGTTGCCACTTAAAAAGTCCGTACCGTAATGTAGGTAAAAATCATGTCCCAGAAAGGCGTCTAAAAGGAAGAATTGACCTATGACATTTGCACAGTATAGACATTTCTGTACAAAATACAGACTAACAATGTAAGACCCTGACCGATTTGACAACAAAGATTTCAGATATTTTAGTCCTCTTTCTCGAGGAGCGCGAACTCTAGTCCATCTTTGAAAAACACAAGCTATGTTTTTTACGGTGTGATTTCGCTCATCCCAGGACATGGATTGAGTTTGTGCGGCCGTTTGTGAAATCGTATCCATCTGGATTCCAGAATCCTTGTAAAACAGCCTCCAGAACACACTGGGTATCTTAAACATCAAGGCCATGATTAATAAAATAACTGGCACCCACTGATAATACATCACCTCTCCATTTTCCCGTGCTTCCTCTACGATGGGTTGTGTCAGAGGTACGTAATACGTGTTGCGGATCCAACAGAAATTGTTCGTGTAACCAACAAAAGTGTTTGTGAATTCCGCCGGACACCAGCAGTGGATAGGAGGACCAACAAAGAGATACTCTGTTCCAGCATACACAGCAAATACTACCAGAAAGAAAGGAACGATTATGTTGTTCAATCGGTCAATCCAGTCGTCATGTCCGCGGCCAAATGGGCGTATCTTATACGTAAAGTCCCCCGTTTCACTCCCACCGATTGTTCCAAGTTTAAATGAGATTTTTGTATCCATCGTCACACCTCTACTCCATCGATCGTCTGTATTCTATATTAAGAATACACCTCTTTCACAGTCCGTAGCTAACCGTGATAAAATTATAATCTTATCAAGTAAGGAGTCATAAAGATTCATACTTCCGCCATTCTGAACTATTCTGATCATCATTTTTCTGTCGTCTATCCGTCCGCCATTCTGTCCGTAAACTTTTCACACTTTCATTTTCTCCAGAAAAACAAATCTGATCAAAATCAGATCTTTGATCCTCTTTTGTGATGTTATGTCGCACACAAATTTTGCTTTGTGATCCTTTGGGGCTAGGTTGGGTCCACAATATGAGATAAAAAAAAAATTATGGGAATAAAATATCAAGGGGGGGGGGGGATTTTTAAAAATCAGAACAGCTGAACAAAAAAGTTATGTACAAAGACAAATTGTCTTCAAGTGAAATTTAAATGCAAGGGTACTCCAAGGCTCTGTTCTTAAACGTCTGTTATTTTTAGTCTATGTTAACGATGTTGCTGAAAACATAATGTCTTTTTGTGGATTATTTGTTGATAATAAAATTCAACTTGCATCTAAGAATTTAAATGAAATTAAATTTACATTTGATAATGACCTTCGTGTTCTAGATGAATGGTAAAGAGAAACTGGTTGTTAAATTCAATCCCTCTAAAACTAAAGCTGTTCGGGTTTTTTTTTGGTTTTTGGGGGGTTTTTTTTGGGGGGGGGGTTTGTTTTTGTTTTGTTTTGTTTTTTTGTTTTTTTTCATTGAATAAGAATATTGATCCTCCTAGTGTGTTTTGTGTGATTTGTGTGTTTTGTGTGATTTGTGTGTTTTGTGTGATTTGTGTGTTTTGTGTGTTTTGTGTGATTTGTGTGATTTGTGTTGTGTGATTTGTGTGATTTGTTTGTTTTGTGTGATTTGTGTGATTTGTGTGTTTTGTGTGATTTGTGTGATTTGTTTGATTTGTTTGTTTTGTGTGATTTGTGTGATTTGTTTGTTTTGTGTGATTTGTGTGTTTTGTGTGATTTGTGTGTTTTGTGTGATTTGTTTGTTTTGTGTGATTTGTGTGATTTGTTTGTTTTGTGTGATTTGTGTGATTTGTGTGTTTTGTGTGATTTGTGTGATTTGTGTGATTTTTTTGATTTGTGTGATTTGTTTGTTTTGTGTGATTTGTGTGATTTGTGTGTTTTGTGTGATTTGTGTGATTTGTTTGATTTGTTTGTTTTGTGTGATTTGTGTGATTTGTTTGTTTTGTGTGATTTGTGTGTTTTGTGTGATTTGTGTGATTTGTGTGATTTGGGTTGGTCCCATTAAATAAATATTATTACAAGTACCTATTACAAAAAATAAAATAAACAACAAATAACAAAAACACCCCCCCCCCCCAAAAAAAAGAGAAAAAAAAAACCACAAAAAAAAAACCAAAACAAAAAAAACCCAAACAAACAAACAAAAAAAAAACCAAAAAAACAACAAACTAGGACATCTTAAAAAAGTAGAATTTACTTTAGGAAGTAATACTCTTAAAAATTTACACTACTTTTATAAGACCAGCTTTAGAATACGCCTCTGTTGTTAGGGATGGCTGTAGCTCCTCTGATTAGTGACCTATTCGAAAAAGTCCAATTACGTGTAGCGCGAATTATTACTGGCCATCCTATACTAGCCTCTAGAGATTCTCTGTATCTAGAAAATGGTTTAGAACCTCTGTCTTTAGAAAATCAACTGCTAAACTAGTTACCATATACATAGTTTATAATAATGAGATTCCGCAATATCTAAAAGAAAAGGATACCTAGCAAAATAAACAATATGTCCACATACAATCTCCGTAATGGAAACTTTTTTTTCTTTTTTGAACAATATCTTATTCATGTTTACATAATAAATATACATAAATAGGATTGGGCAGCAGCCCTCTCCATTGATCATAGGTCAGATTATCACAATATCAATACATGAAAATACAATAATAGAATAAAGCCGCCCGCGTGGCGCAGTGGTTAGAGCGTCGGGCTCAAAGATCTGATGATCCTTGAGTCGGGGGTTCGAATCCCACTGTGGGACGTGGGTGCCGGTATTTCGGATGAGACCGTATAAACCGAGGTCCCGTGTCGCAGTAGGTGTGGCACGATAAAGATCCCTCCCTGCTCAAAGGCCCTGAGTGCCGAGCATAGGCCTAAATTTGCAGCCTTACAAACAAACAATAATAGAATATATTACAAAGAATATGATAGTAATAGAGCTACACAAATGAAATACAAGCACATGTAGGAGACAACTGTACAATACAAAATGCAGACTTGAAGTATATAAAAAATCATTTGTACCAGACGCTGTATCAACGTGGAATTCTCTCAGTGTCGAACCACAGCAGGCTACTTCAACTAAACAATTGTTGGCTCTAATAATATCAACAATTCCAAACCACCTGTATATTTTCATATGGTTCTCGCTTGCTAAATATAATTCATACCAAACTTAGACACACCTGTGTTTTGAATTATGATTTATATAGATGCAATATTGTTGATTCTCCATCTCCTGTGGTTTGCGTGAAGACACATCACTTTTTCTTTATTTGTAATAAATATTCAAAAGCTAGATGTAAATTAATGAATAGATTAAGGTAAAGTGATTTGGTTATTACTGATACAAATCTTCTACTTTGGGGTGATAATGCCTTATCTACAGAACTAAATAATTGTATTTTTTTTTTCTTTAGACGTAATATATTCATGAAACTAAAACATTCAGTTGATGCTGAAGTTGACATGCGTAGTTAAAGGAAGCTGCAGACATGTTCTCGAAGCTATCTTAGAAGTTAGAGCCTCAGTTAGCGTAACTTAATAAGTCAGAAGTATCTCGTCGTGAACCCCTAGCGTGCTGGAGTATTTTAGGACAACTACGTGTCCCATAAGTATGTCTTAGGACACGTCTTAGTCTGAAGTATGTTTCTCAAAGCTTTCCTAAGTTTAGGGTTCGCCATAAGTTCGTCCTAGGACAGCATAACCCTTGTCCTGAGGGTTAGGGTTAGTTTGTATAAATATGACAGCAGCCATAATATCGATACGGAGAGATCTTAGAAACCGTGTAAAGATATTTAGAGACAGTGATAACCCACTAGATTACTTAAACGACAACGCATAGTAAGTACATAGTAAGTACAGATATTCGCGATATCCCCTCTGCTTTTGGGACGCCTCCTTAATGTCAATAGTGTAGGAAGACCAGTTCTTCCTAACCGCATGGTCCATTAGGAACCCGGGTTAGAATAGATCCTAAGTAGCCCTTGCTTGTCGTAAGAAGCTAATAGATGGGGCTTTCCTTCGGATGAGACCACAAAAACTGAGGCCCTGTGTCACAGCAGATGTGACAAGATCCCTCCCTGCTCAAAGGCCTCCCTGCTTAAACGCCGAACATAGGCCTAATTTTTGCAGTGTTTCGCCGACAGTTATGACGTCTTAAATTTGAGTGAAAAATTCTCGAGCGGAACGTCAAGTAATATATAATCAATCCTAATCTCATCCACAATCCGTGTGTGGATGGACGAATCCCACACATTTATCTTTCCACAAATCCTCTCCCACACCCTCTTCTTTGTTGTATTTGTAACGACGTTAGATATAGTCTACTAAATAAGATAAGTCGAACTTGAATTTTCCCAGCTGTAATAATCATATTCCTTTTCTTACTAACGATGATACCTAGTCCGCACATCTCACAAATTAAATTCAGACCGGTGCAAGGTGTGTCAGAAAAACGAGTGTTCAGTTATTTATATATATGACCTTGACATGAGTATATACACCGGCAAGTCAAGGTATATTGGTTCGATTTTTAATATATCGTACAAAGATATTGTGTGGGCCAGTAGTTATCGTGAAAAAAAAAATTACACGTAATATACTAGTATATTAAACACACATATTGTTAGAGTATCACATATATCCGTTTTTATATTTATTTAAAGCAGTAAATAATCTTAAAATTTCTCAGAGAGAGAGAGAGAGAGAGAGAGAGAGAGAGAGAGAGAGAGTCCAACCCCCCTTTGATATAACACGTAATACACTCTTACTTAGCAATGAAGAATACTTACACAATTTAAAAGTAGATAAAATAATGCCAACTACATTACACGTACTTGTATTTTACTAATAAACATCTTTCATAGTATGAAATTAAAATAGTCATTTGCACGAAAGAAATAGTCCTAAGCAGGATTTCATTTGAAAAAACATGAACACTTTGTTTTACAATATAGTTATATACACTATCTCGATTCCTTAAACTAGTTTCGATATATCTATTGATTATTTTACCTCTCTATCGTGTATTGCACCACAATTGCAAATTCCAAACATTACATGCAGAAAATATAAGTCATAGAAATCTATAATTTCTGTCTAAAAGTTTAAATTACTATGATAGAAATATATGATTAATTAATTAAACATATTTCACTTCCTGTACTTACATGATATATAATAGATGTGGCTTTAGTAGTTCTGATCTCGTTTAAAAGATTGTGACGTCATCACTACATGTAGACTTCAGTGTCCTTGAATCTCGCGATAGTATGTGGATTACATACACTGGAAATTAGTTTTATATATTATATCTATATTAAGAATGTTTTATTTGAATAAATAATGTATTTCTTTTCTTCAGCAGTATTGTCTAGATTTTTATTCGGTCATGAATGCCATGTGTATAAAGAAGAATATTCCTAAATAGTTAAGACGTCCCAACTTCAGGTATTCCTAAGATATCGTCGAGATACATCCTAAGACGTGTCCTAAGTTAATCTTGGGATGTTCCTAATCTTTTCCCTATATCTTAGGAAAGTTTCGTGAACATGCCCGCTGACGGCCATGCCTGCAACCATGACCATTTACCCACACTGTAACGTGAACGGTATAGAAAAGAACAATTTAGCAAAATATCATAATGAAGGATCACACAAATAAAAAAAAACTGCGGTGTTTCAACAAATTTTGTTCGCTAGATTCACATTATCTTACAGGACATCGATATGCCTTATAGCTTAACAATTGTCTTAAGCAGGAGTATTTGGTTTTAATTAAGTATTGTTTCCACACAACTAGCAACTCTCATCTAACTCCAACTAGTTGTTATGTATAATCAAGTGATTTCTACTTCAAGGAACATCGATACTGAATTAAGAACATTGATACTGAAGTAAGAGCATCGATACTGAAGTAAGAGCATCGATACTGAATTAAGAACATCGATATGAAGTAAGAGCATCGATACTGAATTAAGAACACCGATACTGAAGTAAGAATACCGATACTGAAGTAAGAACATCGATACTGAATTAAGAACACCGATACTGAAGTAAGAACATCGATACTGAATTAAGAACACCGATACTGAAGTAAGAGCATCGATACTGAATTAAGAACACCGATACTGAAGTAAGAACATCGATACTGAATTAAGAACATCGATACTGAATTAAGAGCATCGATACTGAATTAAGAGCATCGATACTGAAGTAAGAACATCGATACTGAATTAAGAGCATCGATACTGAAGTAAGAGCATCGATACTGAATTAAGAACACCGATACTGAAGTAAGAACATCGATACTGAATTAAGAGCATCGATACTGAATTAAGAGCATCGATACTGAAGTAAGAACATCGATACTGAATTAAGAGCATCGATACTGAAGTAAGAGCATCGATACTGAAGTAAGAGCATCGATACTGAAGTAAGAATACCGATAGTGAAGTAAGAACATCGATACTGAAGTAAGAGCATCGATACTGAACTAAGAGCATCGATACTGAATTAAGAACATTGATACTGAAGTAAGAGCACCGATACTGAATTAAGAGCATAGATACTGAATTAAGAATACCGATAGTAAAGTAAGAACACCGATACTGAAGTAAGAACACCGATACTGAAGTAAGAGCATAGATACTGAATTAAGAACACCGATATGAAGTAAGAACATCGATACTGAAGTAAGAGCATAGATACTGAATTAAGAACATCGATGTACTGGTGACATACAATCAAACATTTTATTTGGTACTGAATCCGTATTGATTACGTTTCCCTTGCTTCAACAATGGCGGATCTAGAGAGGGGTAGGGAAATTACGAGGGTTTCATCCCCCTCCCCATGGTTGTTTCTTTTTAAGTCACTTTATGCCATTTTGGGGTTTTCATCCCTACTCTTTTTGGGCAGAAAAGTACAAACTTAAGTCGCCACCCCCCCCCCCCCTTTGAAAAGTTTCTGGATCCGCCACTGTTCACTATTATATCGAAGAGATACACAGGAGTTCCCAACATCATCAACAGACGTATTTGAACGTATTCCTTTTTACAAATATTTACACTATTTTCCTCTGAATTCAATTTAGGCATATGAATTACTAGTACAAGAAAAGTTGAAAACGTTTTAAGCTAATTCAACTGCATCGAAATATAATTTTTCTTGCTTTCGGAGAAAAATAAGAGGTCATAAAAAATTTGTTATTTGTGCCAACATCAATGAGAACCTCTACTTCAAGTTACTTCTTTGGAAAATATTTAAAAGCTTCTCAATACCGACAGGTGTATAAAATGTTGAAATGCGCAAACACATTGATGTACAATGTAGAGTAAATTCAGTCATAATCACACTGTGACACCAGGGAGCAGGGTCACAGTAGGTTTAAATTTTTAAATAAAAATTCAATTGTATTTTTTTTTATGAACAATAATTTCATATGTAAACATCCTTATATAGCTTAGATTTTTGTTTTAGGAAATAATCTAAGATCAAGACAAAAACGGCTAATTAAGTTCCATCGTTCCTTATTTGTATTTATTTAAACAATATTTTATTATGTTGAAAACATAATTGGACAGCAGGCATTGTCTACAATGTCATACAGATAGAGAAATGTTTGATTACATATTTGTACAATGATAGATTAATAGTGACAATGAAACATTACAATAATATTGGATTAAATAAACTGTTTAGTAACAGCAAAATATAGATTATTGATGTGTTTGAAAATTGTACGCTAATTTGCAACAGAATACAGAAATACTGAATTAAGCTAACTCTTTGGTAACAGCAATCTAATATAGATTAATGACATGTTTCTAATTATTTGTATTGTCAATTTAGGACTATGTTAAAAGATCTTTTAGAGATTCCGAAGCTTTACATGCCTGACATCGTGCAGTTTTCCCTCAAGCTGGTGAGCTTACCACATCAAAATAATCTCTAATGGCATGTAGAACAACATACAAACAAATATTAAAAATCTCTTTTTTTAAAACTCCTACAGAAAAGCACGTCTTAATGATTGAAATACATTATATATATATATATATATATATATATATATATATATATATATATATATAGAGAGAGAGAGAGAGAGAGAGAGAGAGAGAGAGAGAGAGAGATTCGCATTATATGAACAAAATAGTTAATTCCTTATAAACTAGAAATTATTTGTTGTTATTTTGTTAAAATGTTCCCACATTTTTTTCACCAAACAAGACACAAAGACGTCACTTGTGTTTCTCTGCACCATACGAAGCACAAATGCACCGTCATGTCGCAAGTAATTAGAAATAAAATGATGGAAATCCTTGTGATCACTTTCTTGCCTTTTACCCAATAATTTTTCAATAAACACTCTTTTGTTAATCGGGAATAAAACTCGCCAAACCCAAAGAAGCAAACTGGCGCAATTAATCAAGGCAAGGAAAGCATACCAGTACCAAAGAGAAAAGAAAATAGCTTCATAAAACATGTTCAGCGGTAGCACACACTGCACTGTCCAGTCCTGGGTGTTTGACAGCTGTCTTAGCTTAAAATCACACATCGTTACTCGAGGAAATTCCACTAATCCCAGCTGGTTGATTTCGGAAGAACGCCGACGGAAGAAGTCTACTCCAAGAGAAAGGAAGAAATTTTGTCCCAGAACTACATCCAGGAGAAGAAATTGTCCAATCACATTTACGCAATACAAACATTTGATAAACATGTACAGAACAGTCAGATAGCTTCCGCTTCGTTTTGCACAAACCAGGTTTTTTATTCTAGCAAAATTGTTTCTACTATAAGGTCGATACAGAAGGAGCCAGTGATTGAAATCTCGAGCCATGTTGTCAACGGCCACATCCCAGTCCATCGCCTGCGAATCCGAGGCTTTGCGTGCAATAAACCCCAGATTAATCCCGGAATAGACGTTTGCCAATCTCCATATGATATTTGGAAGTTTGAACATGAATCCCATTAAAAAAAATACAACAGGTCCCCATTGGTAATATTTCACAACAAAACGCCGTCGTACTGTTTCGTTCTGTGAAATCGCCTCTGACGGTGGAACGTAATACGTATTTGAAATCCAGCAGAAGTTTTGAACGTACTCCACGTGCGTGTCAGTGAATTCCGCCGGACACCAACAGTCGATAGGGGGCGTTGTTTTGACGAACTGCAAAAAAGTTACGTACATTGTAAAAGCTCCGATGAAAGCCAACGTAACTACATGATTCAGACGATCTGCCCAGTCGTCGTCCTTGTTCCCGAACAGATTAATGGAAATCAAATACGTCTTTTCCACTTCCACTCCATCTTCCAGCTCCGTCGCTTTTTTGAAGAACGTAAAGCGACCATTACCTGTTGCGTTAACATTCACTTCATCGTCTGCCTCCATCTTTCCTTCCTTAAACTGATTTTTACATGACTGTGTGATAAAAATAATATTCAGGGAAAACCGGAAATCTTCGTTTTGAAATGGGGTATAATGGGTATTTAAAAAAACAAAAACGTAGTTTCGTTTTTTTGTGATTGTTTTCTTTTCAGTAATTCACAATGGGAGATATCCAAAGAAATGCTATCTAAGCTATGTAATACTTGAAATATACGGCTTTGTCCCAATTGCATTGATGCAATGAGTTGTCTCAAACAATAGATGTATATATATAAAAAAACAAAACAAAACAAAAAACAAAACAAAAAAACTACAACGCTAACAAATTGCTCGCACTGTACGCATACGCTATGTTTAACGAAGATGCAGCGATTATTTTTTTTTCTAAATATTTTTTTTTCTTCTACAGGATAATCAATGGTGCATGAGATTATCTTCGTATTTGTTACTCTACTCGGGGTTTTTCCGTTTCATTTGAGGCAATACAAAACACACCTGAGTTATTCACGTAGTTTTTTAAAAAAATTTTAACATCGTGATGGGGTATATTATAATCATTATAAATCTTTTTATACGCCATGTGCAAATGACTACATCTATTGTCCTGTGAGTGTACATATACAAAACCATACACATTACCAAGGTGATGGAGAGTCCATCGCTAATTAAACATTTTTTTGTATTGTCACAATATCATGCTAAATCTCGCGTTACTGGAGAGAGAGAGAGAGAGAGAGAGAGAGAGAGAGAGAGAGAGAGTGCAGGCTGAATTAAAATATATCTCAATGTAACCGAGCAGATAGGCATAAACTCCACAGATCTTTCAAAGTTTATTTAAAATATAAAGCATTGACCTACAAGATGATATGAAACAATATGTGACAAATGCAAAGTATTGAGTATAGTACCTAAATTATGAAAAATGCAGATAAATTTAACCCTCGTGACAGTAAACGTTTTAGAAAGATTAAATCAGCGTAAAACATGTACGAACTGTAATTCAGTTAACCTATGAACTTTACAGACATATCTATGACTTAGAGAAAACTTTAACTGCAAAAATACAAGAAAGTAACAAAGTTGCAATCAAAATAAGATAACAATTCTGCGCATTAAATAGTAATGTAAAACATAAGTAAATATGAATAATACATACCAAAAGATGCTGCAGATACAACCGGATTTATCTATACATAAAACGGATCTGATTTAATAGAAATAAAACTGTTACTGTCACATACACCCCGGAGATGCTTTAATCTGTCATTGTAATTAACATATATATACAGGCAATAAATACATATAGAAATTAGGTCATTGATAATTCACTTTTATTTCAAAGTTCTATTCACTGTAATTTCATGACATCACAGGTTTCAGTTCCACTCTGTTCACAGTTTTCAAAATTGAATCATCCTTTTCACATTTTACAATATACACAGAATTGAACGGTTTACCAGTTTAGCAGTCGACAGATATTTCAGAGGATTATTGTCCGTCAATCCCACAAACTTATTTCCCAATAGATAATCTCTGAATTTTTCAGTAACACGCCGTCCTGCTTGCATATGCAATGATTACAGTCTTTCCGTTTTGTATTTGAGACAATACTACAAGTCTATGTGCACTGGCGTCAGTTTCAACAACAAACGGTAATGTAAAATCATAGCCAAGTAATGCTGCAGATACAACCGTACGCATCTTTACGTACTGTAGATTCAAGTTTAATCAAATCGGTATGTTTGGGCGTCGATACTGATTCAAGGTTTTATCTGGGGATGTACAGGGGAGAAATTGAAAATCTCCAGAACTAGGATAATGAGTAGTATGCAGCCATTATCGGGGAGCTTCCTGACATAATGACGTGGTCCTAGTAGGTAAGTTGGTTTAGTCGGCTAGATAAAAAGGGATAAAAAATTTGCATGGGAATATATTATGAAAAAATCTTCTCAACTTCTAACTTGCTATTAAGTCTTACCTTATACAATATTAACTAGACATTAACTCTCGGTTAAACTTAACACATATCCGCGCAACTGGGTATAATACGCTGCTGATTGTGGAAATTGATTTACAAAGACAGAAAGTTTGATGATTTTTACAAGAGAACACACAAAGAGCATAAGGATTTACTTTTCAACTAAACACATTTGCAAGCAATGTAGGAATTCAGAATAAATGCCTAGAGTATTAAAGTACTCCTACAATCTTACTGTATATAGTACCGGCGATTAGAATGTTAATTTGATATAAATTCACTACAAAGAAAAGAAGTGATGACATTTGAACGGAATAACTTTGGTCTCATTACGCATGCATAATTGTGTACATGTCGTCTGCTACTGTGTATTGTTCGCACTCAAACCACACATGATCTGTAGAGACAAAACACAAAGATTGTGATTTTTATCAGCGTCTTAACGCACTGCAGTTTTCTTCTCGTTTTATACATACATTCAAAGTATTTCCCATTAAATATTCCAATGTAACCAAATATAATACTTTGAACATTTTATAGCAACCACTATTCCAACCCGGAAGTTGCTAACTCCAAATCACATTGGATGCATTTACATCTAATTTTGCTATTGTCAGAATATATCTGAAATAACATTTTGGGAGCACGAGTGGATCAAGAGAACGTTCCTTTGTAAGAACTCAACCCCCTGTCTCGGTCCCACCCTGACGACTGGGATCTTGGTTTGATTAAACCTCAATCTACCCTTCATGAGCATGCTTGCATATTGGTATTACACAGTTTACCTAATTATCTGTTATCGAGGGGATATCAAAAGAATTTTCCTCGCCCTGTCCCCAGGGATCACAGTTTGAACAAACTTGAATTTACACTTAATTAAAGGGCGCTTGTGATTCAACTATACATTTTTGGTTCTCGAAAACTAACTGTGTGGACCCTGAGATCTACACAGAAAATATATAAGCTTTAAATCGCATGCTATAGGGTGGGGGAAGGGGGGTGTTAGCTTGCACATGCACAAATGTACGTTTTCACCAGAGCCAATCGGAACATCGCTCGGCCTTTTTACGTCAAGTAGAAAAAAATCTCCCTGACTTGACGGAAAAGGTCGAGTGATGTTCCGATTGCACCGGACCTAACAAGGTAGCACGTGACCGTACAAAGGGGGAAGAAAACAACCTGCGAGTACGTGTAAAGGACGATAATTCTAGACAGCTAGTCACCGGAATCAGCCATTTTTCATAAACAATAGAATTATAAAATGTTCTCTACGGTTTGTCAAAAAGAAAGTTTTTAATGGTTTTAAAAATAATTTATAAATGATGATAATAATAAAAAGATTGATTTAACGGAGTGTAATTTATTCATTTGTATATAAAACTTCACATGACAACATGAGCTCCAGCTTGTTAGCATCAATTTTTGTTGTTGCCAGATATATAATTCATTAGCAGATGCAGAAAATTTTTCACCCATGAAAAAAACCAAAAAACCGGGGTGTTGAAGACCGCAAATGGTAAAACATGACCTTTAGGTTTTCTATTATAAATAAAAAAAAATTCGACCGTAATTATCCCCCCTTGCCACTGTCATTGAATTAGGTATTTTGTTGCCAGAAATATATCACTGGATTATGTACTTGTATAATATTTAGACTACCAAAAAATGATAAAAAAAAAAAAATAAATAAATAAAAAAAATAAGAAAAAAAACCTCATAAGAATAAATATGTTTTAAAAAGACACTTTTATTGTAACCCAAGATTTTGATTTTGTTAGAAACACATGAAAAATGTTCCACGCATTGCAGTCCCGTTTTGAAAGGACGGTAACGTGTTCTCCATCTATGCTTGGTATGCAAAACTTATAAAACCTATTGCGATTTGCCCTGCCTCATAAACCGTACAAACTTCTGGTACAGTGCTTCATCTGTTCTTGAAAAGGGATTTGGTTCTTCATTAAAAACAAAAACTCAAAATTTCCTGAACCATGAACAAATGCACTATGTAGCAAGTTTGATTAAAACTGATCCTGTGGCTCTCAAGAAAATGGGTAAAGTTTACGCAGAAAGACAAAATAAGCCCTCAACTCAGGAGAGCATTGCAATAGGGTAGATAAGTTTGTCCCATCGCCATAGATCTTCGAGAGAAGTAGTATCCTACCTAATAGAGCCCATTCAATACGTAGTTCATATAACAAGAGCATTGAAGTGGTGTTTGTTTTCTGTTAGCAGCCTACACACATTTTATATAGTTCCTCTTGCATGAAGTTGGCATTTTATGGTATTACTGTAGATGTGAAATGTTATCGATGTTTTCAAGGGTTCTCTAGTTTCATATCTCTATATAAAACAGACGCCGTCATTTCATCATAAAACGACGGTGACCCATATACAGGACCGCGCATGTTATGTATCTTATCTGACTGTCAACATGAAAGAACTTATTAAAGTCTAGTCTCAAAAGCCTTTGACAACTAAATCTCTCTGTATCGCAGTAAGGGCAATGCTTCTCTTTCGGATTTTAACGTCAAGAAAATCGACTTTCACCTTTCACTGTTCCATGTGAGCAATCCTCATGAAAATTCGTGAAATCAAGATTTTTATTTTTTTTTTTTATCACCGAACGCCAACATATCGTCACCACATATCAAAAATTGAAATCGACATATTTTAATAACTCTTTATTATTTCTATTTCTAAATTAAACAGTTAAACTTTTACTTAAAACAACTTCGGCCACTATATATATTGCAATTTGGATTATTGACAATAAAATAAGTATATACGTCATCACTACCGATACATACTAAAAAATATAAATGCTTTCTGAACATTTATTTTACAAAATACACACTCCCCTGTGCTGAGTCCTGGTTATAAGGCACGCGAAATTTGCAAGTCCAATTACATTAAAATTGATACAACCTTTTAAAAATGAAGATATTTCACAAAAAAATGCCCATATTGACACAATACTGGCATTCATACATATGCGCTACCTTTCTCTCGTACATCTAACAAAAGCAAGTGTTCATTTGGTCCTCTGATTAATATAGCAGGCAATGACACGACATGGCGATTACAAAATAATGAACACACGCTGAATAACAGAGATCAACAGAATTAAGGGCCTTGACCTTTAACAGTGGAACATGAAATAACTAACAGCATCAAATCCAAAATAATCACATACCCATTCCTAAATGTCAAACAAACAAAATAATTGTGGTATATGGAAACATTTTTTCAAAATAGAAAATATATCTCTGGAAAAAATTAATATCATGAGAATGCGGTTCATTAGTATCACAGTTACTTCCTCTTGACAATAATTCGTTGATTCGTTATTCTCATTCTAAAATTGTGATTTTTTTTTTAATTAAATAATATCATAATGAACATGAAATGACAAAATCACTGGCCATTTATCAATTATTATAAATACCATCCAAGTTACTGATATCACGAGACAAATTTCGAAATTTAATGAATCGGTGAAAAAATATCACATTTCTCAAAAACTTCAACATTTCGCTACATAACAACGTAAAAATCAATTACACATGGCGTCATGGAAATGGAATCTTGATTTGCAGTAGTAAATGTCCAACTGGAAGACGATCGATCTGGAATGTGTGAGATTCGATGGATAATTTGGTTCGAAATAAAATCAAGATGTCTGCTGGAAAATCGAAGAAGAAAAAAAAAAATCCAACGAGAAATTTGTTAATGTAGTTTTCTACAGCATAGATAGAACTGCCAATGCCCAAATGGTATGACTAGGACTAGTATTCCTAACTCTCCCTGACTGCTTAGCACCAAAGGCGGGAGCGGTGGCGAAATCTGACGTCATAAGCAGGTCGACTACGAAATATAAGCACCCCTCCAAACCAACACTGATGGCATACATTTATTTGTGTCATCTCGCGTAACCTGGAATGTCTTTTGCACTCTCCCCATTTGAACATAATTAGCTTTTACAAAGACAGTCTCACTTAGGCATGCGTTTCGCCATAATCATCACTAAGGGCTTTTTTCACTAGGGGCTTTTCCTTGTATATACCCCATAAGTTCAATACCAGATCAGTCAACAAGATGGCGTTAGTGTTCCTTGCTACGATCCTCAGAACGAAGAGGCCATCATCACGGAGATACTGATCTGCGAACTGGCGACATACCTTCTTGTCATCCTCTCCATGGAGTTCGTCGCGAACCTTCAGGAACTTTTTGATGTAGGCCACGCGGTTTTGCTTCACGAGCACACGCCAGATCCAGAACAGGAAGTTGCCGCACGTGACGATGGCGACAAGTACGAACCAGAACCAAAGGAATATGAAGATTTTCTCGTTGAAGAGATTAATGGGTAGTACACACTGGACAGTCCATCTCTGTAGGTTCTGAAGCTGACGGATATCAAAATCACAGAGCGTGACGCGCGGGAAACGAGGACTTTCATTGATCTCCCAGTTGTTGGCCAATCCCTGAAGAACTTCCAGACCGTAAGCGGAATAGAACCCATGTCCCATAAATGCATTCAAGATAAAAAACTGGCAGATGACGTTGATGCAGTACAAGATTTTGACAAACATGTACAGGCCAGTAAGGTATGTACCTTCGCGCTTGTTACACATGATGCAGCAGATTTTAGACGCCTTTTGTTTCATACGAACCATAAAGTTGTAGTTGTATTGGCGATGGGTCTCCAGCCAGCGGTCGATGTAGACAGCGATGTGTTTAACCGTTTCATCTCTCTTCTTTGGCTCATCTGTCTGAGTCCCGGCGGACATATTGACAATTTTCTCTAGATTAAGTCCCGAGTAGCTGTTCAGCATTCTCCACACGAGACAGGGCACCTTGAATAAGAAAGCCATGAAGACAAGGATGATAGGGACCCACTGGTAGTAGGTCAGCTCTTCTTGACGACGGGTCCCATGATCCAAGGGAATAGCTTCCTCGAGAGGAACATAGTACGTATTTTTAATCCAGCAGTAGGATTTCGTATACGCTACATACGACCCCGTAAATTGCGCAGGGCACCAGCATTCAATGGGGTTCCCTACGTATTGTCCGCCTCCTGTGAACACGGCGAAGATACACAAGAGGACCACGGTGTAGATGTGATTGACCCTGTCCACCCAGTCATCATCGTCATTTCCTCGGAGCTTGTTCCAGCTCGCCCAACTCCCGAAAATCCACACAACCCTTCAAAATAAAGCATTTATGATATAAGAAAAAAAAAATCGTAAAATCAAAACTTTGTTATAAAGTGGGAGAGAAAATGCAGGAAATCTCCTTGTTTAAGCCAGTCAATATCACATTGTTTAAGGTAAACGCTACTGCCAATAAAGCTCATATATGGGTTCATAATGGTAAAAAAAAACAAAAAAACAAAAACAAAAAAACAACAACAACACAACTTTCTTCTTTCTCTCCAATTCTTTTTATAGCTTGATCCATATAAAAGGTTATGCAAGATTTCACACAGAGGCCTTCAGCTGTTTGGGGGGGAAAATCGGTCATGTTGTTTGCTCCACTACCACCCATCATTATCGACCTATCTAACTATACTTTATTGAACAGCAGGTGCTTTAACTGTGGACCCTGGGCAAATGGTGTGTGTGATTAAAGTATTAACAAAGGTTGTCACCGTGAAGATAATTCTAAAACTTTTGTAATATTATGTAATTATGGTAAGTAGCCCCAGAGCAGACAAAGACTAGTAAAAAGGGGCGTGGGGTTTAGCCGTTAGTTAGTACAAAAGTAAGTAACAAGTTATTGTGCGTGAGGTTATGACAAATAAGGCTAAATTTTGGGGCCTGGTTTCAAAGTATGGGGTAGATAGTGGTCAGCATTTACCAGACCATTCAATCACTGAAACCATAATATTTACACTCTAAATCTCTCTTATCATCTCAAACGAGACCAGAGGCCACCTAAAAGGGCTTCTGTGAAAATAAAGATATGAATTCAACGTATCGGAGGGATTCCTTTTTTAGGCAACTTGTTTTGGTAAAATGAGAAGAAGAGGAAGAAGAAAGAAAGAAAAAAAAAGCCAATTCAAAACCAGTCAGTGTGTAGTGTAGTTTCTGAACAAGTTATGGTCTTCCTTTATGTATTTAAAAAAAAAAGAAGTTTTCCTGAGGATTTCACTAAAGCGTGAGAGCAGACATATTTCTTTTTAAGTGGACGTACAGCTGAAATCCATGATGATTTGTTATTTACATGGTGTTAATTCTTTGATGTTGCAATTTACAATTCTTTATCTATCATAATAAAAGTGAAACTGTTGAACCCTTGCTATAAATAACTCGATTGTTCCACTGTAATGACAAGGTCTGTCTTCGATATTTTATTGCCGACAATAAAATAACCCACAGGTTAAAACTTGGTAATTAAAACGACATGTTTCTCAAAGGCTAATCTTGTTTTATTTAATCAGATAAGATATAATTAACATTAGACAAAGAAGATAGTTCAAAGTATTTGTCTTGTAAAATTTAACCGACGATAAATACAAAGTGCTGGGATTAAAATGTCAGATCGATCTAATTTGTTGTTGATGATTTCATTTCAGCACTTAGTTTTACATGCATGAGGTAATATGGCATTGCGTATCGATAAGGAGTTATCTCCCTTCCAATACCAAGAAACCACGGAAAATAAATAAATGAATAAATAAAACTTTTCAATGACCCAAAATGTATACCTGGTACAATGCTTGAGATTTGGGGGAGTTCATGTACAAAACTAAGCACACGCACAAAATAAAAATTTAAAACAAATGTTATACATGTGTCAGATTAAAAATGGAGAATTTATTTTTAATCTAATCAACAATTATGAACAAAAACTTTGAACCATCGACTATGAACTTTTTTATTTTTCCCCACATCTTCGTATGAAGTCCCACATCATTTGCATATAAACTTCTGTACAGTTACTCAATAATTCACTAAAAATGTTCGCATTTGAAATAATTCATAAACATTACACTCTGACCTCACAATGACATTATATACTGTCTATATTGCAAGGAGACTTTTACATTAATTTCTAGACGTTGATGACGATTTATTATAATTTAAAAAATTTGTTGAAAAAACGATTTTTAAAATGAATTTCACTTTATCAAAAAGTTTGATAGATCTATTGATTTTCAAAATCCAATATTTTCACTTATAGTAAGTATCATATACATTGGTGATCCGTCTCACGCGCACTGTTTGATCCGGGGCTCACTGCGGGGAGACAGTGTTTAGAAAGGTAACATTTTAGCCCCAGGCATCCATGTATGTAGGTCTTTCGTGTTGACACAGAGCCGCCATACCTGTTATACACCGCGTGTGATACAAGTATAATTATGGCATTTTAGTGACCACATGTGAAACACTGATGCTGACATTCAAATTTTTTTTTAAAACAGCCTAGGCTATTTGATATTTGACATACATAAAAAACATACTTATGTATCTACAAGGCTTATTTCGTACTGCATTTATGGGGAAAATGGTATGCACTAAGTAAAAAAAAAAGGGGGGGAGGATTAACACACGCAAGTAGTTAGAAGTGCTATACAGACATCGTTGTCGAAAAGAAAAAAAAAAAAAAAAACACGTGAAAACGAAACAGAGAAAACTCGCAATCATGGTTATGATGAAAAAAGCGAAATCGACATAGATTGATAATGGCAAATGATCACAATGAAAGTTCAAATACATTAACTCTAATGGATTGACTTGTACAATAGTACGTCAATGACTATTTCGTTCATCAAGTGTACTAAACATTAAATCGCACAAGATGGTCTACTTGGAGCTTTCCCCTCCCAACAAGCTGAACAACCCTGTTGTTTACAGTGAAGAAAAATACGTAAAGAAACTTACGACATGGCTTCTTTTGGTCACTCTCTGGACCTCTGAGTTTCTTTGGTCTCGTTTATCGAAAGTTGTAGAAAATTTCCTCTGTGTGAACTAATGTAATGTCGGAACTTCTCTACCTTGTGTGAAAATGATAGTTTGTGGGAAGGGCTTCATCGAAATTACATGGGTGTCACTCATTTCCAAATCTCTAGCGATTAACCAATCAGGACGCACTATGAAGAACAAAGGTCAAAGCCAAAATTACAAAAGGAAAGGCAACTCTGTAATGTAAAAAATGCTTAAAAAGTGATGCAATACATTTACTAACAGCTGAAGGTTATGTCGTAAAAACGGGCATTTATTTCAAAATTCAATTGTTAGATATATCATGAATGAATAAAAAAAAAAAAAAAAAAAAAAATAAAAAAAAATAAAAAAAAAAAGAAGAAAAGGAATAAAGATTTTTTTTTTTTAATTTATTGAGACAACCACATTTATTTTTCATTATGGTTTTGGTTAGTTGTTAAAGGTAAATAAATAAGTAAAAAGTTAACGGTGCTCTTCCATTACAGTTCTGTCAATAATAATTTTTTTTTTTTTTTTTTTAGTTCAGAGAATTTTTATGTAAATATGATTCTGAACCTCTACATGGGAAGATCTAGTACCCACCACTTACATCTATTTATGTCTTTTAAGAACCTTCAAAAGCTTATTTCACTGGGTTAAAAGTGAGTAATTACTTCTAAATAAATAAATTCTGCGTTACTCTTATATTTTAGTACTCTTTATACAGTTTTGTTCATTCAACGTGTGCATGCAATTCTTATAAGCTGACGTAAGTAGACTTAAGAATGAGTCACCGATACAACATATCTTAATTTTTCAATTGAATTTACAATATTAGTATGTACTCAAAATAATGAGAAACAAACTATTAACAACATCATTAAATAACTAGCATGCAAGACAACAATTAAAGTCATTTAGTCTTGCAAAATAAACACATACATATATATTTTGTTTTCTGTCATGAAATATTCATTTAAAGGTAGACAAACACACGCTTTTTTTTAAGAATTATAAAATGTTTTTCATTTTAGCGTTGTTTACTGATATGACATGTATTTATATCCGTGCATTACTTGTCTACAGTATTTGCCTGTTCCAATCTTTGTTGATTGAACACTATCTGACTCCTGAAAACTCCATTTCTATGACAGCGTTTTATCATACCTACGAATTACAATATTATACATAAAATTTCCATTACAAAATATGTAGGAGATCACAAATAACAAAATCAAAGCGGTGCGATAAAAGTTCACTCGTTAGTATTTATTTAAGTTGTGTTTTGAAATCCTTATGACAGATTTGTTAAAAAAAAAAAAATAAATAAAAAAAAAAAAAAAAAAAAAATAAGAGTGCACCTTGCCATGAGGGGAAACTTATTCACCGTCCTCTTTGAAATTTTCTTCTAATATTGCATGACTAATTATCTACTTGTATGTTGATTTCATATCGGAAAATCTATACATATTTTAATAAAAGAAATGGTTGAGTGGAAAGGCTAAGTTTAGTACCACATAACTCGATGCTTTGTCGTATATGCCTGACATATTTTTCAATACGCCGTTTTTGCATTTTTATAATGGGAAGAACTCTGCGGGGTTTAATACCAAATTTATCCTCTGTGGTTCAAATTTCATATTTATATGCTTTATAGTAAGAATTTGCATTTTCTGGGATATCAAGAGCATGGTGTGTTTTTTCGTGTGTTATGAAGTTGCTCCGAAGCACTCGTCTGAAAACACAAGGTCTAAATACTAGCTAATATACTGCTAAATATACATATAAAATTCCTCGAAAAAAATCATTAATTAAAGCTACTTTCATGCTCACATGCAAATTCAAAAAAGCACAATTTTCAGAAAAATATTTTTACAAAAAACATAATAACACTATCATAAAAAATACAAAACTACACTTCTTTACCACATGTGTATAATTCATATTAATAAAACTTAGGATTGATGTTCGCTGCTGATCTGTGTCCCGGGCATGACCCGTCTCTGGTATTTAATTCAAGATGGCGGAATCAACAGTAGACCAAGCCATGATTGATGTTATTACAGCAAAACTAGATATCAGTGATGTTTCTTCCGATGATGAGGAATTCGATAAAGAACAGGACTGGGAGAATATGGAACTACCCATAAGAGAGAAGATGGTGCCACCCTTGTTTTGCCGAGGATGTTTATCGCCTTATTTTGGCGAGAAAAGGGCCGACGGAAGCCATGTGTTAACGTGTACCAAGTGTAAAAATATGAGGGAGCTAGGTAACGATGATTTTCAGGACGTTCCCCCCGAGGAAAAGGATTTTTATATTGGGGACGTCGTTTCTAATCGTTTTCGCCCCCTAATTGAGGAACAGCGCCGTCTCAAGGAAATGAACGTGTGTGACCCAGATTTTCTGGAAGACGGATTCAAGAAGTACTACCATGTTTATACACATATTTTGAAATTGATGACACAGACTGTCAGCAATATGCATAAAATATTGGACAATCACAGACATAGGTACAACGAATCCATAATAAAGAAACTGGCTGTAGACGCGGCGTCATATGACGATCTCACTATAACCGTAACTGGGTCAAAAGCTACTAATGACCTACTTATTAATCCTGATGAATACACTGTTCCGGTAGAGGTGTGCGTACAGTGCAATGTACAAGGAAAGAAAGGGGTTAGATCCGCCGATAGGTACATTTTAGAGGCAAACATTTCAATGAAATTGGTAGAAGAAATGCCTTTGTTTCAACAGCGTTTATTTCACTACCGAACTAGAGCCCAATTTGCTCTCATGCGAACACTAAATGAAAAAACTAAATTTGATAATCAGAGTGTTTCCGGAAAAAAATTAAGAAAAAATAGAAAAAAGATGAAAAATACAAATAAAGAAGAAAATACATGGGGGGTAAAGGAATTTGTTAATTGTACAAACTCGCCTATATACAAAATGTCTGAAGTTTTTGGGGACAGATTTAAGTCGGACCCGATGGATGAGTTGTCAGACGAGGATACAGAGGAGAACGATGAGAGTGAGAGTGATGATGATGTAGGGGATATTGAACAGGAACCTCAAGAAACTGCTCTGGTGAAATACGATGGAACCAGACAAAGGATAGACCACAAGAACTCGCCAGAGAAACTCAAACTAAAAGCCACGATTAAGAGATGTGAAAGAGATCTGGAGAAATACACTACTGCGGAGCAAGAAGAAGAGAAACGGTTTCAGACCGAGGTCAACTTCCTCCTCCCTTACATAATGATAGATGCGGAAAGTGAAATCGAGTACGAGAAGTTTGATGTCCGTCACGTCAGCAAGGCCTTTAAGGAGATTATGAAGGCCCTGAAAAAGAGGAGCGACATTGAACAACGTCATAGAAAAGTGATTACTTTGAAAGAGTTGGAGAAAGCAGTTATGGACACGACTGATCGCGTGGACGAAATCAAAGGGGAGATCATCCGAGACTTGCAGGAGGCCTACCATGTGAAGATGATTACAGCTCATCGTGACAAGAAGGAAGCTGATGAGACACATAACAATCTAATTTTATACAAAGGTCTGCTGGAGAAATACCAGAGCACCAACGAATTTCACAAAGCGGACGAAATCCTAAAGAAAGTCAAAATCTCCCGCGATCGTCTCTTTCAACTGAAATAAAAACATTCCAAAAAATAGGGGCCGTAGTATTAGGGATGAGGAGGGGGCGGACAGAGGCCTTTTTCAACTTTAGATCTATAGCTAAATTCTTATTGTGTTGACATGGGATTACGTGCAATATTCATGTTGGTTTATCAACACAGATAAACACCCTGGACTCCTGAATGACTCTGATGACTGTAGATATGTTGTACGTTTTCTATGAGTTATTTAGATAAGTAGATCTGTCATCACAATGTTCACGGGCTGTTTTGCTTTACTATAATCTATATTTGGACGGACAGTAAGTTCAAAGATGTTCAGCGTGATATTAGAATTGATGGTGAGCCATTTTGTAAATAAATATGTCAAACAATGACCTTGAAGTAATATGTGATCGTATGGAAAAACAAACTTTGATTTGGAATTATAATGATATACTAATTCGTCAACAGTCACTGGCTTTATTAAAGGGCATTCTGAATTGAATTTTGAGGGTACTATTTAGATGAGATGATACTGTTCCTAGTATGTATAGAATTCAGGAAATTGCACGTGATGGACGGAATTGCTATAGATGCCAAGTTTTGGATTCCTTAATTTCGAATTAGCAAACGACATTGTCACCACCCAGCTTTGCAAAGGGTGAATTCTAGAGTAGAGAGACCCATTCATTTTGTAATATATGAATTTTGGATGCTAAAAAAGAAATCAAGATTTTAAGGAGAATGTATTTGTATGTTAATTTCAAATTGTCACTAGCATTTGTTGAACTTTACAAAATGTGAGGTTTAGTTGAACTGTGCATTGTAGTTTATTTTCCATAATGTAATTCCGCCCCATTTTGAAGCGTTTGACATAATGATATTACGTATACGCTAGTTATGAAATGCATTTACGCCTTTATTAAACTGTACAGGAGATAAACTATATATTACTTTATTTCTATTTCAAAGGCCATTTCTCTTCTGATATAAGAAGTATGACCGATCGATTGATCGTTTGTCTTGATCATTCTGACAGAGATTGTGAAAAGATTTAGTTAAGAAGGGGTGTCAGCAACTAGTACATACGAAGCGTTTGTATGTGGGAGGGAGTACATTTGTGCCTCTCACGTTTTGTTAAAAACCATATTAACCTTAATTTTATAAACTTGTCAAATTGATAAAAGAAATACCTATATACAGGATTCCTCGACAATTGCTTGATTGAAGGATTTTTTTCCCCCATACACATGTATGTGAGGGTTGTGTTTTCCCAAGGGTAACCTAAAGACACAAGTGATATTGCCTCATAAAGATACAGAACAAGAAAACTAGTGTATTAGTGTATACCCCCTTATGGCCTCCTTTCCACTGACCATAGTGAGCTTGTTAGGGAATTTTCGTGTGTAATGTCCCTCCTCCCCATTCAGTTTAATCCACGCCGTGACTACGACCAACGTTATTTTTTCCGGACGGAGACCTCACTTAATGAGAACACCAGAAGCTGGGGGCATCGACCTCATTACTTCGACCACTTTCACGCTATTTAGCAAACACCGCAATTACTTCCATTCAACTTTAAGCCATTGAAACTGACTCTAGTATGCTTTTTTTCTTAATTTTAGAAATATGAAACTTTATGTTGCGAAAACTGAAACATACTTTTCCAGTTTTTATGGTTCTCGTTTGCAAGAGGTATGCAATTACAGAGATTTCAAATTTAAAAAGAATCAATTATTGCGATATTTCTGAAGTGATGAAATCTCAAATTAGCATAAACACCCATGTCCAGTTTCATTTGATTCACACATTACTTTATTGCAATTACTAGTACTGAATTAGGTTAGATCTACACATAAAGTGCTCGAGACCAGTGCACGTCCAATAGGAACGGAGTTTTTTTTACAAAGTAAAGGGCGAGGTGTTCCGATTGGTGCACGTTCTGTATACTGCCATTCCAAAAGTTGATTCCCTACGTGCAGGACAGAGCATACTTTGAACGTGGGCCAAGATGATATCACTCATTTTATATAAATCTAAGCATTGAATGACACCGAGTAAATATTTCATCACCGAGTAAGCCTTTCTGCATGATTGTGGTCAACAATTTCAGAGCAGTATTTATCAAGTCACTCTTTCCATAAGAAAACTCCCTGGTTGTAGTGTTATCTCGGATTTCCATTAATTTACAATTCAGACTTTAATATCAGATATCCGAGTGTATACTACACGTGTTTGAAATGCACCTTTTACTTTTGATAAAGGACAGGTAGTATCGTATTTTAAAATGTTTCAGTATTTATCGTTTTCCTCCGCCAGGTGGCGGTTATGCAACAGCATCCCGTTCTCTCAACTTGCGGTCCAATAATTTCGATTACAGACTTTCTCAGTCCGTTCCGCACATTTTCTGTATAAAGCAGTGAGACAGGGAACGGTGGTAGGGACATTTCGTGTATGTAGTAGATGTAAAATTATCATTTATGTCCATTAGAAAACGTGTTAAAGTTCCGAAGTCTCTGGTTTAGACTATCGCATGTCCCCTATTCCACTCCGAACTTTACGCGAGTGTTGTGAGGGTAGGTGCATTTTGTACATTGCTTCCACTATAAATTGGCTCTATCCTTGGTTGAACCTTCCATTAACGGTTGTTCAAATCATGGGTTCATGACCTTCATGGTTAATAACTAAAGAAGTCCATGATTGTCATTTATTATAGCTAAGGAAGTAAATATTTTTCATGTATTATAACTAAAGAAGTCCATGATTAGCATCTGTTTTAAGTAAAGAAGTCCATGTCTTTCATCCATTATAAGTAAAGGAGTTCACGACTCCAATCTATAATTGATTGGTTGTATATTGTTTAACGTTCCTACCTCGTAGGGATCCGGGTTGTTGGAATAGATCCTCAGTACCCCTTGCTGGTCGTATGAGGCGACTAAATTGGGCGGTTCTTCGGACGAGACCGTAAAAACCGAGGCCCCGTGTCACAGTAGTATGGCACTTTAAAGATCCCTCCATGCTCAAAGGCCATAAGCGCCGAACATAGGCCTCAATTTTCAGCCCTTCACCGGAATGGTGAAGTCTCCATATGAGTGAAAGATTCTCTAGTTTAACGTTAATCAATACATAATCAATCAATCAATTTAATGTTCCTCTCGAGAATCTTTCACTCGTATGGAGACGTCACCATTACTGGTGAAGGGCTGCAAAATTTAGGCCTATGCTCGGCGCTTACAGCCCTTGAGCAAGGAGGGATCTTTATCATGCTACACCTGGTGTGACACGGGGCCTCGGTTTTGCGGTCTCATCCGAAGGACCGTCTCATTTAGTCGCTTCTTACGACAGGCAAGGGGTACTGAAGACCAATTCTAACGCGGATCCCCATCTAAACTAAAGAAGTCCACGATTCTCATTTATCATTACTAAAGAAGTCCATGACTCTTCTCTGTTATAATAACTAAAGAAATCCATGACTCTCATCTATCCTAAGGTGTGGCACGATAAAGTTCCCTCCCTGCTTGAAGGCCGTAAGCGCCGAGCATAGGCCTAAATTTTGCAGTCCTTCACCGGCAATGATGAAGTCTCCATATGAGTAAAAAAAAATTCTAGAGTGGGACGTTAAACAACATACAATCAATCATCTTATCTGTCGTAACTAAAGAAGTCTTGACTCTCATCTGTTATAACTAAAGAAGTTGATGACTTTCATCTGTTAAAACTAAGGACGTTCATTACTTTCATCTCTTATAAGATATAAGTTCCAGACTCGCCGGTTTGGGAATATGGAAACGGATATATATGGATATAACTACAGAGAAAACATTCTGTCTTCAGATGGATTGATTTTTACTTTAATTGTGCGCTAGGAAGTCCTTCTGCACTGATGTCTTAAACCAGTATGAATTTTGAGAATATCGTTGTTGTCAGTGATTTTTTTTTTTTTTTTTTTCTGTGAAGAGGGAACTGCCAGCATGTAGATATTGCATAAGGTCTGTTAGCGTCAACCGATATGTAGCCTCATACACCCAATTCGACGAAGCAAAATGTAGCAAGATTAATATGACACCCGAATGCGTATTTCAATATCAAGGTATGGCATTCATACAAAAGATGCAATACTGTGACGCTTTCTACAGCCAATTTAACATAAATATGCTGAGAAAGAACGTGGGATGTGTATTAACATTACCTAAAACTGTAATCTTTCCACCAATTGATAACGTCAGAGCATTGAATTGAAATGTATCTGTTTATTAGGGTAAACATATCTGTATCACAGTACATGCGATAAAAGACGGCTGGTAACAGGAAGACATCCCCGCGATATTCTCATTTAAGGGCGAATCTGTTGCAAATAACATGTAAACTAGTTTAGGGTTTAGTTCCAATGCTTACATTTGGTGTATCGCAATACAACATATAAACAATTTAAAGTAAAGAATTTTATTAGAATGACAAAATAAACGGGACTACAAATGTACTGGATATACAGCTTTATCTTTTCACAATTTCAATATTGCCAGTGAGTGCGTAAATGACATTTTACATATTGCTAACCATCTTTTTGAAAGCATTTGCATTCGCAGAAACAGGAGACATACCTGATGCTTAAAGGATTGATTGTTGTTTTCCGCCACACTCAAAAAGTTTTGAGTTATCTGGTGGCATCCAATTTTTATTGGTGGAGGAGAGAACCCTGATACAATGTACCCGGGAAGAGACCGCCGACCATCCGAAAGTAAACTGGCAAACTTTCTCACATATATTGGCGCGAGCGAGATTCGAACCCGCGCCGACTAGAGGTGAGAGGCCTTGTGATTTTGATCGCGATGCTCTTACCACTCGGCCACGGAGACCCCCTTAAAGCAAACATGCATACTATTTAAAGTTAGACAAATCTAAAAGATATAAAACAAATCAAAATAACACTGGCAGCTTCAATTCAGTAATAATATTGTGTATTGTAAATACACGTACTGTACAGTAGTGTTATAATTGGTATTTATCTGATATGTCGTAAGCATAAAAACCCTTAGAATGTTGCTGATTTCGTGAGTAAATTGCGAAATGCCCGTGTGGATCCGGGTTAGAATAGATCCCCAGTACCCCTTGCTTGTCGTAAGAGGCGACTAAATGAGGCGGTCCTTCGGATGCGACCGCATAAACCGAGGTCCCATGTCACAGCAGGTATGTCACGATAAAGATCCCTCCCTGCTCATAGGCCGTAAGCGCCGAGCATAGGCCTAAATTTTGCAGACCTTCACCGGCAATGGTGACGTCTCCATGTGAGTGAAACATTCTCGAGAAGAACGTTAAACAATATACAATCAATCAGCAAAACGTACGTTACGACACCAAAGTGTTGTTGCTTTTAGGCGTGCTTAGTTGTCATCTGACTATTAACTGCGTTAGAAGTCGGCTAAAACTGCATGACTTCAAAAACTAGTTTGGTTTGGGATAAAACAAATAACAAACCAGTTTTAGTTCAATTCCAGTTTAGAGCTGCTTGAAGTTTACCGAATAAATTCAAAACTAAATCTAGTTTGCATGGAATAAATTCGTCCTAAGCAAACGCATATATCAATGCGCTGTGATTCGGATATGCTTAGCTTGGTTTTCGAGGCCTTCTGATTCCGCAAGCACAAGTTGCACAATCGGACGACTTCGTGATCGATGTTAAAGCAGACTTTTCATTTTATATTTGGGATACGAATATTTCATACAAATAGATGGATTCGGAGTCTTAAAGTAGAATTGACGTGGTCTCCCTTTGTAATCCATCATATTGACCTATAGGTAAGAAGGAACGAAAATATACTTTATTGAGGGGTGGGAGAGAAAAAATTGTACAATTCAATAAGCCAGTCGCTTGTAAGTTTTGCCACACGTGATCATAATTAATGTCATCGTTTATGACCCCCTTCCCCACCACCATCGTCAAGTTCCATATACTCTGAAATAAAAACAAAATATTTTCGTTTGGAGAAATTGCAATGATTTTTTTTTTATACAGGGCATTTTCTTTCGGGTCGGTCGAAGATTGGAAACAAACAATATATTCAGTTTTAATGTTGAAAAAATTAAAAACAAAAGAACAAAAGTATAAGAGGGGAGAGAAAAGAAAAACCAATGACTTTTTGTACGATTGAGATCGTATACCTAAGAGCTAATTATTAAACTACTGACCCAACTGTGTTCCCAACGAAATGGCCCCCTCTGGGGAGATGTCTTGATAGGAACTGCCTTGTCAGCTGGTGTTCTGGTTTGACGAATTCGGAACAATGATCTGCTGTAACGCGCATCACAATAAGCCTGTAGCTGTGCCCACCGAAGCCGACCTATTAAAATACTGATGAGTTGGCCTTCAGATTACGATCGTATACACACTTTCAAACTTACTTTAATCTTGCTCGGTCAAGAGTTGAGTCCACATAAAATTTTATCATATTAATGTGATTTTGAATTTCTCATTTTTGAAAAATATTCATCAAGCATTTTTGAAGTTCAGACTGAGGTGAACTTCGTCAGAATTGAAATGTAGCGTAGCCTGGACTGGGGTCAATTCCTGCGAAACAAGCACGACAGCACATGGCCAAACAGACTCTGAAACACCGATAAAAAGAAACACCGCTGGGAAAGAGATTAAACTCCCAATTCTGAAAGGGACACCTTAAACAAGTGCTCATATCAAAGTCAGAAGTCAACATCTACATGCATGAATCTCATGTCCAGGTGAGAATTTCACCATAGGTGAATTCATGAATGTTAATGAGTCTGAGGACCCATAGAGACGAACGACCGACCTTGGATTGTTCTAAACCAATATTGAGTATAAATAACATGCTGAAATCCAAGTCTTAACCGTACCTTAAGATGACAATGCCTGTCATTTTATTTCCAGAAATGAAATACCTTCTTACTTAATCATAAAAGTTATTGACAAAACAAAAAAAAAATAAAAAAAAAAATGAAACAAGATATTAAAAGAGCATGTTCTAGAACTCCATCTCCACAAAAGTGATGCATGACGTATTATTCGTACGATACGGAAATTATATTCAAAAGGTCCTCGTTATTCTTAAAGGGAACACCTTTGGAGGCGTTATAATGCAGAATTAAACCGAGTGTATGGGTACGATAGAGCATTCATGTCTACCATACAATAAATGAAAACCTGTCTTACTCGTCTTTTATTAGATGTGATTATGGCGGTTTTGATTTCTGATTAGATCCCACAGATGTAGTGGATTTTTTTTTTTTACAATGAATGTGGATATCATTTTGAATAAAAAAAAAATGATAATACGGGTTATTGGTGATTTGCAATAAATAAATGTTCCGTTTCGTTTACCTATTTTTCCCATTCTATATGTTCGTAAATGACACTAATTGAATAAAGGAATACCAATACTGGCCAGAGAACTGACCGTGAACTTATCCACACTTGATGTCCGTGTTACCGGACCGGTTCCGACCAGTCCTTCCCCCTGGGGGTGTGCTATATTCAGAAATACATTAGCAGATAATCATTTACTGACTCAGCACAGCCTATAATGGGATATCTTTAGATCAGTTTTGTCGATATTACAGTACTTCGCCGTACCTATTCCCGTGGACTGTCCGCTACTGACCTGGTCAAATCACGACAAAGGAACATCACAAATCCCGTCTCCATAAATGTGTCATGTTTTATTTAATATTCATTACAATGCAGATATAGGGACGGTATATATAGATATACAGATAGGCACTTTTCCCCTTCAGGATGCCTTTCACCACCAAGAGATCGCAATTTTATCAACCCTGACATTTTCACTGTCCCGGGGCTTTGGTAGACTAAATGTACTGAATATGATTGGTTCCAACCCCCTAACTTTGATAGGTATCTCGTCACACTTGGTGATGTAATTATCCTAATTAGTGGAAGTTTCTGCATAAGTGAACATCGAAAATTTGCATCAATTGTCCAATTTGCTTGTCCTTAGCGAGGAGCATTATGCCACGTTACGTATATTGTTGAAGTCTAAATTCGTGTGCGGCCAATGTCCTTCACTGAAATCCAATAGGAATATCTCAAGTTAATTTTAAGAAGAAAAAATAGTGTCTTTAGTATAGTGAACGGCGACGACATGACAAATATTAAATAATAAGATGATACTTCTTTTTAATATATGCAAACTACTAGACAACATTTGTGAGATCCTATCTTTAGAAGAATTATATAATCATGTAGTCAGTGCTAATTTAAGACCGTCGCAGGATCTTTTGAATTTGGTGAGCACAGACAATCATCTTTTTGTTCGCTTTTTATTTTACAGCGACATTATTGAGCGGAAAAATTGCAACTCGCACCCAAATCCCCCGGCTTATCCCTACCCATACAACCGTTCGTTACGCCTCATTCCGCCCGAAGTGACCGATTCCCTCGTTAGCCGTCAATGCGCATGTGCAGACGAAAATTAAGCACGTGTTTAAGTAGAGCTAAAAATTATTGAAACCTGGGAAAGATTTATGTTGGGAGTTTCTAATAACAGGGGCTCTGTAGTCAATGACTTTAGGTATTGTACATTTAACCCCCATGTGATACAAACTTTCTACCATTTCTGTAGATAATCAAAGAAAAGTTCATCGCCCGATAGATTGATGCTAAAATTTCCAATGAGGCTTGCATGAAAACAGTTTTTGTTTCGTGCCATTTGAAATTAAAGAAGAAATGTTAAATTCTCCATGCAGTCCCCCATTTTTTGGTCGAGGATATGGTTACACCATTGAGCCTGGAGTCAAAGTCCACATATAACTTAGTGTCATTTGAGGGTGAGCAATATACACGCATCAGTTATAGGTCAATCGACGTTGGGCTATATATGGACCCTAATATTAACTTTGATGTCTGGGAATTGTTGATGATTGGAATACTTCACATATCAATAAGGTTCAAAACAAACACAGTGTCCTCTGATCCCCACTATATGGAAGAATAATGAGGTCTGATTAAGTACCCCCGTGTGGAAACGACCACGATAATATTGATCTGCGTCGTGTGGAACCTTACCGACATAGGAATGCCAAAAAAGCTGCGGAGGAACTCGACCTCCACACTTGTGTAGGGGACGCCTTGTTTTTGGAAACATTTCTTTAAAATTGTTAGTTTTCCAAAGACGAATTCATATTTCTGGTTCGAACACACCAAAACAGGTTTTACAAAAATAATGTCCCATTTACGTCAGACAAATTCCGTATTTAAACCTTTTAAAATTGAGGTGTGATTCTTGTCAACGATCTTTAAATATAGTAAAAGGAAAATTGAAAATCTTACGTTCTCATAATATTGCGTAATAAATCTTTAAAAGGTTTGTTTACATTTTGATTGAATAAGTTACAAATAAGTGATTTGAAGTCTAAGGAAAAAGGATAGTCAATTCATCTTGTGTACTTTTCTCCAATTATATCCACTAATATCTGTATCTTCAAATTCATTTAAAAATCTACCCATTTCAATTTTATGTTTAAAAACACTCTAAAATTCATATTAGCAACAAAATAATACCAGGACTCACGACTGATAACTGATCTAATTAAATAGAGCGAGACTTGTTTCTTAATTTCACTTTGATCTGAAAGTTTATAGTGTTCTGAATATACAACATTATGTGTGAGCTAATCAAATTGATGTTGGTAAGGCTTCTTGTAAATGTTATTTAATACTTATATAATTACTGTTACGCGTTTCAAGTTTGAATTACAATCCACCCATTAAAATCTGAAATCGCTTGTCATACGAGAAAATATGAAATCTACACCTACTTTTTTTGTTGTTGAGAGTGAAATTTTATTTACAAATTTACACCTAGCGTCATACGACTCCAGACATTGTGAAAAAAAAAAAGAAATCTCTTCCCCCAAATGTAGGTCAACAAACTTTAAGGTCACACCTCTAACTAGATTTGAGGCTGCCTTCTCTTCAGTAGTACAATAGCAATCACACACGTTGTACACCGTACATCAGGCCAGTGCAGTGTAATGCGCATCTATTGAATCTTCGAGAAATTTACAATCTGTGCACGTTTTGAATTCCCCTAATTCTAACTTAGTAAAAGACACAGATTTTATCTACACGGATAGATACTTCAATAGGCAATAACAGTGTGAATTCTTCCTTGTATATGAAATATGATAGATTTAAGATAGTTATCAACTCAGAGATGCCTCCATAAAAACAAATCAGGGATGGCTCCACAAAAACAATGTTGTAGTGACAGCTTCAGTAGACAGAATGACGACAATTACAATGATGCTTTATGTGAAGAAAGTAACCCGGTTAGTACATGTACTATTCTTCTCCGGGGCCTTCTATCAATATATATATATATATATATATATATATATACATACATGTATACAATCAAATAGATAATTACAAATTGTTTCGTCATTGTTTTACATAATACCTTTAACTTGCTGCTTGAAAGCATTGAGTGGTGGTGACATTTCTAAGTGTACAAGAAAAATCACATATATGTATATGGGGTATATGTTAAGTTTATTTGTTTTACGTACATAAATAAATAGATGAATAAGAAACATGCAGTTTATGTTTCATAATTTTGTATTTGATTGATATGGATTTTGTACATTAATTTGACCCAATTTTGAGTGATAGGAAATTCTTCTATGTATGGGTATCTTTGAAAATGTAGTAAACAATTTGTTTTTGACCGAGCAGTGTGGTTTAATGTCCTTTGAGAATAAAACAAAATGTCATTGATAATTTCATAAGATATGACACAATGCTGTGTTTGGTCACAAAATACTTATTATTAACGGTGTGTATACTGCATACAAAGCATGTAGCTCAGAAAAGGTGAACGTCCGGCAAAAAAAAAAAAAAAAAAATGGGTTAATCAGTTCTTTCTTACACCTTTAAAATAACAATCTTCAAAATCTATATAAAGTAAAATTTACTTAATATCCTCGCCTGATCATACCATTATACACTGTTTATATTCTCACTACTGGTACAACCTCTAAATGTTTATATTATACAAATGTAAAGTATCAACAATGTTTAAGAAATTTGTATTAGCTTGGTAGATACATTTCTAAGGTTTTTGAACGGAAAGAAAAAGTTTGACATAACAACATTATAATAATTGTCATTCTTTGTTTTTAACAATTTATTGATTTATTAGATGTACAGTACAGTAAATTTATCATATGATCGAATAATTCGTCTTACCGACTGGCTGAGATTGATTGATTAAATATTGTTTAACGTCCCGCTCGAGAATATTTCACTCATATGGAGACGTCACCTTTGGCGGTGAAGGGCTGCAAATTGAGGCCTATGCTCGGCGCTTATGACCTTTGAGTAGGGAGGGATCTTTTACGTCCGCACCTGCTGTGACACGGGACCTCGGTTTTTGCGGTCTCATCCGAAGGACCGCCCCATTTAGTCGCCTCTTACGACAAGCAAGGGGTACTGAGGATCTATTCTAACAATCGGGATCTCCACGAGGTTTACTGGCTGAGATAAAACAATCTTGCCAATATAAAACGTTATATTCACTTACATATGACTCCGCCGTAAATATAACAAAAATAAAGTGGGAATTTCAAAATTGATACGATTTTTAGTCGCTTAATGAAAATTCGCGAAACCGAAGCAACAATTGTTCTTCAAGTGCTTTACTTCCCGAAAAGAATTTTTCACTCATATTGAGACGTCACCAGTTGTAGGTGAAGTACCACAAATTTAGACCTCTACTTAGCGCTCAGAGCGTTCTTTAACGTGCCAACGCCTACCGCGAAACGGGACCTCAATTTTTTAAGGTCATACCCGAAAGACCCGTGATTCTCTCTTCTAAATGCCGAGCGTTTGGCGAAGAAGCAATCACTACCTATGTTTACATCTTAGGTTTGACGCCGTCACTGCACAAACGAGGCTCTAAATCACGACTACCTGGTTGCGAAGCAAACGCTGCAACAATTGTTGAATTACAGTAACATCGAACCTGATCTAAAGATAACCAATCGGGTATCGTTCAATACATTCTATGTGCTTACATCTATGTACTAGGCGAATTAGTATTTTAAATCATTTAGTTTTTTTGTTTGTTTGTTTGTTTATAGCCGCCTGAGCAATTTTTCAGCTATCCGGCGGCTGTCACCATTACCGGTGACAGGGCTGCAATTTTAGGCCTATGCTCGGCACTCAGGGCCTTTGAGCAGGGAGGGATCTTTATCGTGCCACACCTACTGCGACACGGGACCTCGGTTTATACGGTCTCATCCGAAAGACCGGCACCCACGTCCCACAGTGGGATTCGAACCCCCGACTCAAGGATCATCAGATCTTTGAGCCCGACGCTCTAACCACTGCGCCACGCGGGCGAAATCATTTAGTAATATAATAAACATTTCCCACTATCCAAGCTCGTTCGACAAGATTTTGCATGTTAGCTGTATACAAAGATGGCTGACAAGGTATCGTTTCGTAGGCTCTAGTATTTAGTTTCGATGTTTTAAATTATTCGATCATCTAGTAAAACAATCATCGACAATTTCTCGATCAACACAATGATTTAACTACCTCTGAGTACAATATTCACCAAGAAATTGATTGAATTTGTTGATTGTTTTAAATTTGTTTTGCTTTTCTTTGGATATTTTGATGGGCCAGTTGAGATCTCGCAGGACTGCTCGTAGCTGCATGGACAAACTCGTTACGAGTGCATTCCGTAGTAAGAGGGTCTCTATTGAATATCAAATATTTAATCAAATTGACCCTTTGTAAATCCCAAGTTAGCTTTTTCGCAAGAGAAAATTACCCGTGTTAAGGTGCATGTAGGTATAATGTAGATCTGTCAACAAATGTAAATATAGCTTTTGATTTTAAATACCATGTTGATGAATTTTCAAGTACCTGAATCTTGACAATGATTAAAACGTCTGACAGTTCTCGTCATAAGTTAAATATTGACCTTCATATTAAATTGTTTTCATTACAGGATTTCGATACTGCATTTATAACGGCCTCTCAATTTCATGTCTGAGTGTAATTTTTAAACGTCCTGCACATATGCATGTAGATAGAGAAATTAATGACTAGGAACGATATATATTCAATCCTCAAAATTCTCAATCCTAGAAATTCATTTATCAAAAAAGTTGAACGCACTATCTACGATACAACTACGTAGTGACATTGCTCTTCACTGATTGCAGGTATTTTAATTCTTCAAGGTTTGGTCTAGATTGACTAATGTATGGGGACATCATATCTCGTATCTATTGTACTAACCTATTGCCGTACCAAGTGTTTGCACGTGCGTTGTCGTTGTTTGCTGATGGCGTGACGTACAAGCACACACACTTTACATTTTAATGGAGTCTTTGCGAATTCACGTTTTAAAACAATTTCACATGCATAACCATGTACTTGCTTATAGTCAAATCACGTTCCCGAATTCTTTCTCAAAATGTTTGCAGTTTTGGTTGTGCTGCCATATAACTCATTTTGAATTTCATATTCATTCGTACAAATCAAAACACATATACGGCAATTATTAGACATTCGGAAATATCATCTTTTGGCATATTGTGTTTGAATATATAAATTGTAAGCATGTGTCACAGACTGTCAATCCTTATTTGCATTATTTTTCAAATGTGCATACATGCGTCAAAGCTATGTTATATTAAGTATGGATTATGTAATTTCACGGGTTCACAATTATACATGCTTCGCTTTCTGGAATGTTATGATTTATATCACACCACCTTTCATGCATTCTTCAAAAGGACCTTAAGAACCGTCAACAAGGTGATTTTATAGACTTCGCTAACTTCCGGGGTGAATTTCGTCAGACAGTACACCCCAAAGAATCTTTCATCAGAAAGTTATTTGTCGTAAAAGGAGTGCATAGCAATTTCGTAACTTACGGGAAAAAAACCCCAAACAGTGAATAAATAAATAACCCTGCCACTCAACGAAAGGTAGAAAAAGAAGTGCAAGCGACATCAAATGAGTGCAAGTCAACTCCACAGTGTCCCATTGAATTTTGCTTGAAATGTGGGGTAAGTCCCCATTACCCAAGGGTCTACCATTGTTTACAGAGTACCCAGAAGCAGAATAAATTGAAATGTTTTCAGACGTTCCATCTGTCAACCAGAGATAATGAATTGTTGATAAATTGTTGTTGAAATATGGGTAAACTTCGTTCCTTGGTTTACCGTAGGTGTGTACTTTATGATCGTATCTAAGAAATGACATGTAAAGTCACTTGGTCAAACTCTTTCCTATTTGCTCACACACACGTGTGTGTGTGTGTGTGTGAAACAAGTCAAATTAACATACAAGACAGCTCATCCCATTTATATGAACAAAGAATCAAGATTTTTATCATACATCGCATGATGAAAATTTCTTATGAATATTCTATTTAAATATGCAAACCAATAGATTACAATTGCGTATGCACGCCATGCAAATTGTAAATTTTCTAGTCTTCCTATGAGGTATGGTTTGGGAGAAGGAAGCCAAAGATACACACAGGTACAATAAGTATGTAATATGGACTTTATTACTCTGCACCATTTGGACAAACCTCGTCATGCGGAGTCTATAAATGTTCCTGGATCCATAAAATGAATGTTGGACAACACACATTACTGTTTAAACGAGAAGATATGCCGATTTGGATGTTGTCAAGTGCGGATTTATTTTTGTGTGAGAGATTCTACCGTTTCTTCCAAACTTTTGGGGGGAAAAAAGAACAAAGAAAATCCCCCGGCCTAATTTACAAAGCGCCATGACCGAGTCCTGGGCCTTGGCCAAACTTACCGACCCTGTTTACTGCCATCCAAGTCAAGTACAAACCATTCATCACTGTAGAGGCATAAGTTAAAGCTTTTTTCAATCAAATGTAATCCGCTTTTTCATTCGGGGATTCGATACATTATAAAAGTGGGCGCCTGATATATATGTTCAGTTTGCCTTTTGAAAAATATCTCTTCACTTTTATAAGCAGACACAAATACCTTTATGCAAATTTTTTATTTGATATATACACTGCATAATGCATGATTGTATTTTTTCAATTTTAAGTATGATAGATATGCAGTGTCTATATGCAGTGTCTATATGTTCGTGCACGTCTCTTTGTTATCCCTGTATGACACTTGAAATTTTCCCCGTGTTATGCATATCGTGCAAAAATACCACATTGAAGTACATGATTAATATGTTGTATACTTATTGCGTAAACATATGTCATTCGTACTTAAGCAGTGTGGAAATTTCTCGGCGGGGAGTGAGGAAAATGTTAACCATATATAGCAGTAAAACGTGCACAGATAATGATTCAGTGTGAATCAAGGTGCCCTTTTCTCTTGTAATTACATTTGTTTATTGCGTACGCTATTAAAGCTGTGATGAAAGACGAAATCCTGCTAATCAAGTATAAGTAAAAAGGGTTTACTTATCATCAAATTTGGCTATTGACCGAATATTTTATCGGCATCATTGATTAGAAATGGGATTGAAATGAAACAAGTTCTTTATAGGTTATCGAAAAAGTAATGAAATAGAGAAATGGGTGGGGTATTAGAACTTGGAGTCGACGCAAGTATTAAAATACATAATGTAGCGTTACATTACTGCTTTGCCAAAACTTTGTAAGTTGCACATGGTCGGTCCGTGAAATGTTTCGCTTCTGGGCTCCGTTTGCCACAAAAGTGTTCAGGTGGTGTTCCTTTCACTAAACACAAGTAGTACCGCTTCTCCTATGTCACCATAACCCCGGACCCTCCAACTGGAATAGAAAATCATCGTTTATCACGCTGTTTGTTTGACTTGGTCATTTGGCTAGCGTTTGCTGTGCCTTAACCATTTGGGTGTACCCTGCTGCCACATCCACTGCCTTTCAGATAAGCGTCACCTTTCACAGACTGGCCCAACAACAAAACCGACAAGGGACTGTCACGATCTCGAGAAGTGTAGTAACCCAATAACTTGTATACATGTAGCCATAAATGATGTATGTATCTATAACTCTATAGTGCGGCGAGGGAAAAAAAAACCCACGCATGATATCAGAATAAGATGATTTGGTTTTTGTTACGTTGTGACACAAGTCGTTAAATTAAATGAAATGTAAGGTGTCCAAAACGCTTGTCATCTTGTTTTTGACAAAATGACGACATTGTAGCAAGGTTCCTCACGATTATGTAATAGGAAGGATATAACAAACAAATTCCACCAACTCGAAACAAGTTATCGTGGAGACATTAAAAAAAATATCTAAAACGGGATTGTCCACTGTCTGAAGTCGTTGTCATGTTCTTAAAGACCCCAAACATCCTGACATGGCGGAAACAACAGATGTGTAAACAGGCGAGGCTTGGTTTCAAACAAGAGAGAGAGAGAGAGAAAGAGCTTTAAAACATGTGGAGACCCATTCGGTAGAAAATTACCACCTCCAGTACACTGGTACAAATCGTCTTCAGTCCCTCAGTACCGCTCAGTACTGTAATCCCAAGTAACAGCACAGTAAGACGATGTAAGATACTAAATCGTTGCTAGAAGGAACTATGCAAAGAGATTTAAGTAATCAATCTTGTAATTTTAGTTGCATCACTAAGTGACTCGTTGTGTCCCATTAACGTAACGTTATGTAAACTACACAACACTTCAGATTAAAGGCAAAGTTTATGACAAAGCAAATTGACTTATATTTCCATATTTAACATTCCTGTTATATAAAACAAACAAATGACGGGGATGTCCTTATCACAGGTCTACACTTGACTTGTTGAACGTTAGCATATGGACAGCCACATTGGGGAGGGATATGCTGAGTAAATACATTTGGGTCCCTCCTTAAACACGAACTTTATGGTGGTCGTGAGTCAGTAAAACGATACCCTCCTGTGACAGCGGGTCATCTTTGATTAGGGGACGAAAAGACGGTCAAATTAGTTTTACCATAGTCACTTTATGTAACAAAATTAAGGAGACAACATTGTTAAGAAATACGACCAAAATATCCAGTATCGGTGGCACAATACGTCAGATGAATACCTACTAATGTATGTAAATGTAGATTAATTACAAATGCGATTTTTAATTAGAAATTTGAGAAATCGAATAATTAGACATTTTCTTAAATGAAGGCACCTGTTTAAAATTTGTCATGTGCATTAGGTTTCCTGACATTTAATTATTAGTCACAAAACACAGCACAGACAATGAAATTTATTCAAACAGTAGGAAAAATGCAAATTTTGTTTTGCAAGTATCGACGCTGTAGAAAACTCTCTTTCTAAATGTAACGAATTTTGTCAGAACGATAGACTGTTGTAGATGTGTTTCCCGGACCTAAACTATTAAAAATCAAAATAATATACTCGCTCAAATGAATCAGAGCACATCCAAGTACATATCAGCATTTATCAGCCAATAAAATTCATCAGCAGAGTATTCAGATGGGTCTTCAGATGAATTAGGAATGGTGTAAAACAGGTATTACTATAAATAAGTCATCCTGGGGGCGTTTGTTCTGAGATGCGGTAGCCGGTTGATACTCATTGTGACGTAACTGTGTGGCCATTTGGATTCCATGCCGTCAAATAATAGATAATGAGTCCTTCACCATGCAGGGTGATTATTATATACGGTAATAATCTATCAAGAACATGTCGATTGCTTGAGAGACATCTGCAATGTACTATAACCCGGTCATGATTGTGTCATCTCCGCCATTAGCATAATTACCGTGTCATCACCAGAGTCTAGAAAGTTAGCACTGGAACTGGCTTGACAGAGTCAACAGATCATGTTTACACTCCATGATATTATAGTGTCATTTCCATGATTAAAATTACGAACATGCAATTCAGCAAGATGACAAATACTTTTTAAAACCTAGCTTTCTTTTTGTTTCTTTTTTAAATCATGGTATAGAAATAAAGAAACTCTTTTTTTACACTCAAGGGACTTTGTGTTTTTTGTAATAAATATATCACTGAGTCATTAGGATAAATAAATACTTTGTCATTAACCTTTGCCCACTGAGAAAAATGCGGTCGTTAGCATTTTACAGGGGAACTAGTACAGGGGTCAGTGAAAGTTCTTATTCTGTGAGGCAACCCAGAATTACATCTTAAATTGTATTGTATAATGAAAAAAAAAAACAACAAACAAATTCGCCAAAATTTGTTTTACAAACAAATAAAAGTTATGTCAGCACGTTGAAGTAACTCTGTTGTCACAGCTTTTTGCCATTCTGTCGTAGTCATAGAGTCGTAACAACTGGCCCAAAAGGGCACCTGCTATGGCAAAACCATTAAAATCCGTTCTGCTTCACCAAGCAAAAGATTGATGGAACTGATTACAATTATGCAAGGTCACTTAATAGATGACCAATACATATTAGCGAGTTTTACAGCAAGGACATGGCTCCAAGTAGTCATGCGCCTAGGTCATGTTAATGCTCGAAAATCTGTGTAAGAAATAAATCGAATTGAACATATTCTATATTTGTTTATTTACAGCCGCCTGAGCAATTTTTCAGCTATCCGGCACATATTTTATATAGTGTATATATAATTAATATACACAAGGATTGGAAACTTACAAGTTCTATTCTTTATGTTATTAACTAATACAATTGATTGCACAATAAATAATACATGCATCGTCAAGTGGCATAGGAAAAATGAATATCGACATTTTAATTGAATCTACCAGATTTGTGTATACGTTTGTGAACTGCTGAGAAAATAAAGCAGTTGATATCACGAGACAAACTGTCACTACCCCACAGTATAAGACACGCGTCTATTATAAAAGTGTTTCTTAGTAGATTTAGACAGGGTAGCACAATTAGTAACAAATTACTAATTTACATTGTGGTCAAGTCTAAATGTTATTTTCCAAAGAGATTGTTTCTAGCATTTGAGTATCTTTTACACACTAAGAAAAATGATAGACATTCATACCACAAGTACAGTTATGAAAGACTGTGGTATTTCGTCTCTAATGATCATTATTTAGTAAATTGCGATTTTCAAATGATAAGTAAATCGCAGACTTTGATATACCTAGGAAGACTGCAGTGATGTCGCAGCTTTCCAAATGGAAATCATTTTGGAGGCTTAGAAATAGTCTGAGTATTTTTTTTTAAATGTACTGAGAGATGTTGCCTCTCTTACTTCTAATGTAAATGAATTTCATTTCCGAACATTGTCAGGTACAAAAGGTTCTTGTTTTTGTATAGTTCAAAGTCTACTAATTGGAACATTGTAATCTTCACTGAAACTTTTTTTTATAATGCTGCTTAAATATTCGGGTACTAGACTAGTGTGATTTTTTTTAACCTAGTGGTTAGTTTGGGGGTGTTACATCGATTAACAAGATCCCAGGCTGGTTCTAAATAAAGAGGTACTTTCAATGTGAAAATTTGTAGACCGGGAACAATACTCACGACTTAGCTTTTCTGTGTTAATTGGACATGTTAAACAATTTGTTGTATATAAAGAGATGAAATATATAATAGCGCCTATCAGGATAATGAAACTTACAGGAACTCGGTACATTTATAACAAAAATCTACGATATAGTCAGTTCTCATACATAAACATACAATACTCAATACCAGTCCTGTTTTTTGATTTGATCTTATTTCTTATCTATGTACAGTGTTGTACCTTATATAACATGATATATGTTTCGATAAGTGTAAATGATCTTGAACTAACACATACTATAAGATAATGATAATTACAATGATAATAATAACGATAATGATTAAGAAATATTAATGGTTTTTCACCCCTGTAAGGGACCCCCTGTCGTATACCGTGTGGTATTTGTTTTACCTTTAGGGCCTATTTGATAAATACTAAATGATGGCTCTTAACGTCTCTGTGGCTTACATAGCGTCCTTTCCAGTGTACCACCAATTTGGTTCCTGCATTTTTTGGCTTTCTGGGGAAAAGTTTAATAAACATGTTTAATTTATTGACTGATAATTGCTATAATTCCCAATGTACAAAACAGAAATATTTTGCCATTTTTCTGCCAAAAAAACCTTTAAGATGATCATTATTTAATATATATGATTTTGAAAAAAATGATGATAATTAAAACTATTTTTTTCATCGGCAAATATATACCGTGTGACAAAATATCAAATATTATAACGAAATATCGGTTGATTGAATTTTATTTGCAAAAATTTTCACGACTTAAGAACAAGAATACCTGTGATGATCTATTTAAACGTCTTTTATCTTATGCATATCTATGATAACTAAAAAAGATATGCTGAAAATGATATATTTACCGCATTTAGGAAAGTTATTAGATATACGAAATAAGAAGTGACTGCACATGGAAACACATTTGACCAACTAAAACACCGGTCTTTGTCGTAAAATCGCCTAAAGAGCCAGAAGGGCGGAAGCACTTTGATATGGTTTGGTATCAGTGGGCGGGGTATCCATCTACCGTATAGCGATAAAAATTGTTGCAAATATTTATCAGTTAATTTATCTCCATTGTTCTACTTTCTGTCATCTGTATTCTAGTGTCCACTGTGCGGGGCGCCGCCCCTCTACCGTGACGCCGCCCCTGACGGGACGCCGACCCATTGCTCAAGTGATCTGTGTTAACAAATGTTCTAATTATACACACACACACACACCACACAGATATATATATATATATATATATATATATATATATATATATATATATATATATAATGATCTCTGTAAACATTTCAATGTTGATAAATTCAGATAAAATGTTGATAAATTCAGAAAAAATGACAATGCTGATAAAAATATGACTGTCATTTTAGCATTGATTAGCTTCGATTCTTTGTAGCATTGATTAGCTTCGATTCTTTGTTCATCGTACCCCATACTGAGGCCACTTACGACTTTTTCCTGCGAGTTTTGTTTGGTTGTTTGTTAACTTTTGAGGAGTGAGGACCAACCCTCTAAAAAAGAATGAATTTGTTCCAAAGTTAGCAAAAATATTTTCTACATATAAAATGAGATCACTCAGTTCATACCCGCGTGCTTGTAGCCGCCGGCGACCTAATCTACTTTCTAATCTGCACGCCCGCTGTGCAGAGCGATAAAACTTGACGGTCAACATATCTACCCGATTTACCTGCTTGTATATATACGTGATGTATGTTGTGCTGGAAGGAAAGACCCAGGTAACTGCAGAGACACATATTTAGTGACAGAATGCAGAGCAATCACGCCACGTTGTATTAGAGTCCTACGGTACAAAGTCCGAGGACGTATTGGATTCTTGTGATCTCTACCTACAATAAATCTACTTAAAAGATAAGAAATGAACTGTCTATGTGTGATGAAATGTTGTCATTGTCAGCTCACCTGAACCGAAGACTCAAGTGAGCTTTTCTGATCAAAACTTTCCGATTATCTGTCGTCAACTTTTCACATTTTCATCTTCTCCAGAATCACTAGCCCAATTTCAACCAAACTTGGTTCAACCTTTCCTTGGATGAAGGGAATTCAAGTTTGTTCAAATGGAGGACCATGCCCTCTTCCAAGGGGAGATAATCACGAAAATGCAAAAATAGGGTGGGATCATTTAAAAATCTTCTCAAGAACCACATGACCAAAAAGGTTCAAATTTATATGGCAGCTTCCTGACATAGTGCAAATTCAAATTCGTTAAAATCATGATCCCTTGGGATAGGGTGGGGCTACAATAGGGGATGGAAGTGTTATTTGCTGATATATATGGACAAATCTTTAAAATATCTCTTGAACTATTTAAGCTACAGCTTTCATAGTTTGTATATACATTCTTTACGAAATGTCCTTTCATGTGATGCAATGGTGTGTGATCTTGTGACCTTGACCTGGAAGTTTGACTTTTCATAAAAATCCTACCTACACTATATGTCCTGAATTATTTAAGACAGATCTTTCATATCTTTGACCTTGTGACCTTGACGTTGGATTTCCTTTTTATATTTTCTATCCCACTCAATATCTCCTAAATCATTTGATATAGACCTTTCATATTTTGTATATAGATTTTTATGGCAAGACCTTTTATTTCATACTATGAACTTTGACCTTGAAATTTGACCTATTTTTAAGAAAACGTAATCTGCACTAAACAAGTGTCAGTGCGGACCAATCACACAACGCGGGATAAATTCTTATGCGGTAACCTATGCCGTGACCTCCTGTTTGGCTGCGAAGCTCTGTCCGATCAGTGCATGCAAGACTGTGACAAATAAAAGAGATGAGATGGGTTTTGAGTTGAAGAGACTTGCAGTATGATGTCTTCCTGATCTGCTTCTCGACAAAATTCCTTAGGTAATGCTGTTATTTCTTGGATAATGTGTCCCGAAGTCGTGGCCCCATGTTTTTTTTGCAAATTTTTGTTTCTTACGTTTTGTATTTTATTTTACCGATTGAAGACTAATCACTAATGCTTACAAAAAGCATGAAACGATTACATAAATCGAAATTGAAGTAGACAGGAAATTCACCCATTTCGAAGAAATTTTAACCGAAAAAAAATCCGAAAAGATTAGTTGTTTCCTTGCTTCAAGTGCCTGTGGGTGAAAAGGGAGAAAAGTGTACATTTCAGACACAGGTGCTAGACGTTTTAAATATTTATGATTAAAAAATATTGTATTCCTGTAAACAAACTATTCGCAAGGTATGTCATGTCACCATCTTAATTTAGGATTGAAATTTCAATCTGATGGAAGTTGGAAATTACATATATTAGAAATACATGAAAAGGCATCTAGTAGATTAAACGTTTTGCGTATGCTGAAATATACTCTAGATCGTCAATCTTTGATAATAATTTATTTTTCGTTTATACGTCCAGTTCTTGAATACAGTGATTTAGTATGAGACAATTGTACTGAAAGAGAAGCCAGCTTATTAGAAAATGTCCAGGTTTCCGCAGCACGAATTATTACTGGAATGAGAATAAATTCTTCCAGATCAGCACTATATGAAGAATTAGGATGGGGCACTTTATCAACCAGAAGAAAAGTTCATAGACTTGTTTTATTGTACAAAATAGTTTACAAAATCGCTCCTCCCTACCTTCAAGAACTATTATTACCTTACTTCCCCTCACAAAATTTAAATCATTTAAGAAACTATGACGATCTAAAGTTTATTTTACCCCAAGGTAGAACTTCATCATATATGAACAGTTATCTACCTTCAACACTCAAACTTTGGAATGACCTACCTATTCAAATTAGACAACTCCCCACTCTTGCATCATTTAAAACAACTATTAAGAATATGTATTATAGAAAACCAAATAAGTTATTTAGTTTAGGGAAGCGCAAAGTAAATATTACTCATTGTCAATTAAGAAACAATGCTAGTAACCTAAATTATGATTTACATTGTCATTTTCTTCGTGAAAATGATACTTGTGATAAGTGTGGTTATCATACTGAAAATGCATTTCATTTCTTCTTTGAATGTGTAAATTTTTCAGAAATAAGATATAATTTATTTGAATCTATAAATGCAATGCAACTGCAAGTTCCTATATCCTTAAAGTTATTACTTTGTGGAAATGAAACTCTTAGTTTTAAAGAAAATGCAATGATTTTCAAATTTGTTCATAACTACATCTTTCAAAGCAAAAGATTTTAATATTTTTGTATTTGTATTGCATTTATCTAATCTCTTAGTAGTATATGTGTTTAGCCTTGTTGAACCGGTACCCCCTACCCCCTGCTTACTTGTTCTATATTTTTTTTTTCATGTTTTTTGTTGTTGTTGTTGTTGTTTTTGTCATTAATTATCATATACATTGTATAAATACTCATGCCCATAATCATAATACAGTCATAAATGTGACCACTTTGTACCTTATTGGAGAAGGCTTAAATAGGCTTATAGCCTGCTGCCTAATCCTATTATGCTTTATACATAATAAAATACTGTTTAAATTAAAATCTTAATTTTCATTTTTTACCTGCTGTATCGCTTGCAATTCTCGGCGAAAAGTTCGATATAATATTATAATTAGACACCTATCATTTAGAAGCAACTTTGTCAAGGTCTTATCTCTCGCATCGTCATGGTGAATTGGAAATTGAAAGTCCATTTATCGGCTATAATCATCGTCTACTGCTTCTCAAATGCAAAAATCAGTGGAAGGGGGGGGGGGGGCGGAAGTTGAAATAATTTAGGAATAGCCCTTTTTCATTTGTCGATAGAATAAAAAATAGTAAATATGTTAGATAGCAAATTAATAGATCTTGAACACTATTCTATTGGTATATACTTTTTTTAACGTTAAAGATGATAATTTCACTTGTTGCATGCATGCATTCGCTATATTAAAATTAGTTAAAAGTAAATGTTATACGTAATAAGTTTACAATTTACTGAATCAACACCCACAGGTGCTCATTCACCCATACACGTGGGCCTACTCTCAAACGGTCACATTGATATCTATTCACCAAAATGTCTGTTTATTTGCAGTATTGTCACAATGGGTGATAGAACTTAGTGGAGTTGGAGTCCAAGTAAACAAAAAATAAAAAATAAAAAAAGGGGGGGGGGGGTCATGAGCATTTCCAATGCTATGGGATTGTGATAGAGTTACTAAACTTCCTGTGCTCCTGCCTGCTCCAAAACTACCCAAAGTGCCTGAATTTTATTGTTTGCAGGGCGGCACAATAACCTGCATTCAGTGCCACCCCCGTTTCCCCCGAAGAGACGTCAGAGGGTACATCAGCTAGGGAATTCTCATTTACGTAATTACGTCAACGTCCGTCCCCTCTTCATCGATTTTTGGCATTTGAGAAGCAGTAGACGATGATTGACCGTTGATTATAGCCGATAAATGGACTTCATTTCCAGTTCACCATGACGATGCGAGAGGTAAGACCTGGACAGAGTTGCTTCTAAACGGTAGGTGTCTAATTATTATATAATATCGAACTTTTCGCCAAGAATTGCAAGCGATGTACCTGGTAAAAAATAAAACCAAGATGGCGGCGTGACATACCTTATAAATAGTTTGTTTACAAGAAGACATTTTTTATCATGAATATTTAAAACGTCGAGCGCCTGTGATTTCAGACTTGGCTAACGATGCTGTGTGTACCCCTATCGTCGCTAGCCACGCCTACTGGGTTCGGGAGTACCTACCTATGACGTAGTTTGAAGGGAGACAATAGGCGTGGTTTGCGATATGTATACCCTCCCACTGCCCCTTGTGTTTGGAAAAAGACTGAGGAATAAATTAGGACTGCAATCCTTTATGGGCGAAAAATAGAACATTACAGTTCTTTGAACATTTCTGGATATGCCTCAGAGTTGTTGTAAATGTTGACTTTGTTCTGAAAATTACATCATCCAACAATACGTACGATTTGGAATCTCAACAGCGAGTTTGTTTTGCGACTCACATCACCAATACAACTCGCAGACACTTTCCTCACAGTCTATGGACTCTAAGCAAAGTCTACTAACATTGAAATTTTGTACTGTCCTACATATAACACTGCCGCCGTAAACATTTATCGCATTTCCTTATAGAATCCCTCATTATCTTGACCCGACCTACTGACCTGTGGAAAATCGCTTTCTCCTTGTTTTAGAGAAACGCGAGTCCATAAAATACACAATTCTTTACTGATCATACAGTTTTGTGGGATATAAATGGGAGAAATCCATCGGATTATATTTCTTCCTCAGACGTGTGTTTTCATGCATTTTTCTTGCGAAATCAATGACTTAGTATCCTTCTGGATCGTGTTGTTACAATTCAACATGGCTATGTAAGCAGGTAGAATTGAGTCAGTCTGAATATTTAAAAATCAGTAAAAATCAGGAAAATATGTTATGGATTCTTAGATATTATAATGCTAAAGTAGTAATGCATAAAAAACCGAAAAATATAATATTTGAACCTTGCCCCTAAATTACCACCGTGTTCTCTCTCTCTCTCTCTCTCTCGTAACCTCGTTCACATTCGCTTTCGAGATTCAGAGTGTGTGGGAAGAAGCTAAATCAAAGTATTAAAATGTATGATGGGGTATTTTTTAGAATATATATTTCTTATAATGCAAACAAACTAGACATTTATTCCTTATATTTATATTTAGCAGTTAATCATGTTTCTTTTTATGAATATTAAAGTCTTTTTATGTCAAGTTAAGCTGACAGTTTTATTGAGAAATGCAATACATTAAAGCATCGTTGTTCTACTGCTGACAAAATATTTAAGAAATTCGTTCCGTTTTGTACCAGAATGGCGAAGGAGTAGATAACCTGACATCGCTTTAGGTGAAAAGGATTCATTTCAAAATTCACCATCTTCATCTCTGCGAAAATTTTACAATGAATTATATAATATTAATATTTTGGGGGCCGAAGTCCCCCCCCCCCCGTTTTTTGTTTTAGTTTTGTTTTCGTTTTGTTTTTTTTGTAAAGTACAGACCATCTGATCGCAATCCTCTGTCGTTAAAAAGTGTCTGACTTCGCCCTAGGGGATATTAGCCTAATTTCACAGTTATTGCATTCACAATGATGCTTTCTGTCATTATGATGTCGCGTTTTGAATCTTTGTTAATGACAAAATAATGATGTTTAAACCAGGTTACAAATGAACAAAATATCTAAAAGTAGGCCAAATGCTCAAAAAATGGCGAGCTGCTAGTTCAAATGGAACAGATTCTTTCTTTCAGAACCCAGAAGTGAGGACTTCTTTAGAATACACATTTTGAGTTTAGAAGACTGCATCAATGTCGCGATACATCATTTCTATATTCAACACATTTCAGAGTGCTTTCTTCAGACAGTCTTCTTTGCAAGTATTATAACGCGAGATCTGCAGACTCGAGATTTCATGCTGTATATATGTGCATGCTCCCACGGCGTGACAGTCTTAAATTGACAGTAATAACTGTGTTTATCATCTCACCAACATTCTTTTTTTGCATAAATGTTCACCTAGGTAAACAGCTCACAGCAAAAACTTAAAAGAGATAAAAGAAGGTCTCCCTGTCTCTCTATATATATTCTGTCTGTTGTGGCTCAGTGGTCTACAGATTACACAGGTGTGATAAGAAAGACAAGGCATGAATAATAACTCTCCTTTCCGGGTCAGAAAGGGGCAAATTAGAATGTCTTATACAATGTATTGTTTTTATAAATGAACACGAAATTACTCTTTTTCGTACTTTTTATACAATGATAAATATATACACTTTGTTATTTCACAAAATGTACACTCAACTTTGGTTGGTTAGATAAAACAATCAACAACAATCGGTATTACACTCCCAAAAAATTGGCAACGAATATCATGGTAAACTGAAAGAAACCAGTCAAGTTGGTGATACGTATTTAGTATTGTTTCAGCAAACATTTTAACCAACATTCCTAGCTAATCCGTCAAACACCACAACCAGCGATGATGGACACTGATTGGATGCAACAGCACCATTACTGAATGTAATTATGTCGAATCAATTGCATGCGTGATCGCGCTGATTTACAAATTATGATAATTACAATGTCATCTACGAAATATTTCACAAACATACGAACAATAATACAAATACACAACCGTTTCTGCGAAAGATGAAAATGATGCGCAATTGTTACATATTACTCAGTTTTTTATGTACACATCATTCAATATCACTGATACACAAGATTGGACATGAGACATCAACCGGAGTATATATAGCACCTAATGTCCAAGTCCCTCTATCTAAGATCTAAAGCAAATGCTCTATCTTCTCGATAGGCAAGACTGGGTGTTAATGATTCAGTGGTTGCGCTCACGTCACTTCCGGAAATCCGAAAGAGAACAGATTAGTCCCGCGCTCTAATGACAGGTCTCACTGGTTTGGAAAATCTATGCCATGCTGCTGTTTAGATGGTTACCGCCAAGAGGTTCTTTCTCACTGTTTATTAATGGTTCGTCGTCGATGTTGTTGGAATGTGGTTTGTGCTTGTCCTTAAATATTTTCCAAAGTTCTTGCAATAAATCTGTCACCACCAGATTTGTTGAGTTTTTAGAAATCACATACATAAGGAAAATACCGTCATTTCTGAGGTATTCTCTTGAGAATTTGACGCACAACTTCTTATCGAAACCAGAGTTAAATACATTGTTTGTTTTCAAGTACTTTTTGACATATTGCACCTTGTTATTTTGGTAGAACTGGTAAAAAATCCACTTGACCAGGTTCACAGCGGTCAGAAAAGCAATAAAGAAAAACCAAAACCATAGGAAAATAAAGATTTTTTCGTTGAACAGATTAACCGGAAGCACGCATTGCACGGTCCAGCGCTGAAGATTTTGCAGTTGTCGGATCTGGAAGTCGCAAAGGGTGACTCGAGGAAATCTTGGCGACTCCATCATCGGCTCATTGTCAATTAAACTCTGAATTACCTCAAAGCCGTACATGTTGTATTTTGTGGCCATGAAGGCGTTAAGAAGGAAGAACTGACCGATGACATTACCCATGTACAGAATCTTAATGGTGACGAAAAGTCCAACTAAATAGGTCCCACCTCGACGGTCGCACATAAAGAAGCAAAACGTCTGTGCTTTTTTCTTAGCACGGATAAAGATGTTGTTTTTGTATTCTTGGTAAGCTCCTAACCACTTATCGACGTACTGAGCAAGATTCTTGATTGCCTCGGCTCTGTCATCTGGAGATCCCAACTGGGTTTCCTCCGACATAGCAACGATTTTGTCCAGATTTACACCGGAAGCGCCATGGGTGAATCGCCAGAAAAGATTCGGTATTTTGAACAAAAGTGCCTGAAAAAGTAGAATAATTGGTACCCATTGGTAGTAAGTGATTTCCGCTTCCTGTCGCTGCCGGATATCTATCGGAATAGTTTCTTCCATAGGAATGTAGTAGGTATTAGATATCCAGCAGATATATGTAGTGTATGCTTCGTAGGCATCTGTGAACTCGGCAGGGCACCAGCATTGAATTGGTTCCCCCACGAATTGACCCGTGCTAACCACGACGGCAAAAATGATGAGGAGGAGAACGGTATATCGATGATTAAGACGGTCGATCCAGTCATCGTTGTTGTGTCCCCGGAGTTTGGAGATAGAAGGGACGGCTCCTAGAATACCTTCCACCCTAAAAAAATATACCACACAGAGCTACAGATATCGTCTGATTATATTTGTCTGTTTTGTATGTTTTATTATCTTTGACGTTTAATCAATCAGCTAATGGAGTTACATTGAAGAAATCAAGATTCTTCTGATTATTTTCGTCATTGCTTCTAAACTCTTTATATTGAAACAAATCTACACATAATGAAGTCACATTTTCTCGATATATCAATTGGTCTTTCAATTACATGTATGGATTTTATGCTAAATTTAGTTGGGTTTTAAAAAATTAAAACACATGTTAGCTAACGCCAAAAATATAAACCAGTCTTAACTTTACATTAAAATTCCTGTGTATATTGTTTCTAACTTATTACTTTAAAAAGTTAAATTTTCCAGCACACAAAACACCTTTACTGGGATCTATGACTATAATTCATACATATTTATGTAGGGGCTTCTTGTTTGGTTAGGGGCGTTTGTTCTACACTCAAAAGAATTCCGGTACATTTCAAAATGTCTACGGTTGATTTCTGTACGTGCTGTGTAGGTGTTAATACAATCACAGCTCCTTACCTTGTTGATCCTTTTAAATTTATATTTTGAATATCATGATATCAAGGTTAACCAAAGATTCGAACATCTGTAGTTTGAATGGGTTTTGTCTCTCTCTCTCTTTTTTTTTTTTTTTTTTTTTTTTTTTACCGAGAATGAGTGACTCCTATTTTCAATTTCTTTTGATTGCTACTCGAATACATGTGAATTTCTAAAAAAGATTGAGCATTTTTGTTTGTGTATGTCGCTGCACGGTTTTCTGGTTCAACATTAATACTAAATATAAATATCAAACTTGTACAAGGTGATGCAGTGGCGATTGTTTTCTTTTCTTACAAAAATATTATGACAAAACATAAAAACTATTGTAGTGTCAAACTGGAAATTTGAAAATTAAATTTGTCTGAAATGCTACACCTGCTGGCCTCACAATAACTTTAAAAATATCTTAAAATGCAATCACTATATCATTATTAAACAATCAAACATCAAAATGTTAATATATAATCAAATCATTTTTAAAATACAATTTTCATGCAACCACGTAAACAGAGTTTAGAACACACTCGCATGTAAGTTGCCAAAAGGAGCGGATCTAGCAATACTCACGCTGTGGGCGACACCAAAGGGAAAAAACTAGAGGACGGACAAAATTAAATTCAGAAAAAAAAGATAAAAAAAATTTCATTCAATTACCTAACAACAAACAAAAGTACTGTACAGTATTAAAGTACTGGTCACACTCACACTTATTAAAAAGCTGCAAGCTGGTAGTTCTAACGGTTGGTGAGTCTGTTCAGTTTTCTATATACTCACGCCGTTGGTTCTCCCCCGATATCGTATATCTTGTGTCTATGGAAACCGGCGGAAATAATTTAACACTTTTTTGGTCAGTTTACATTAAATTGATTATCAGGCTTCAAATTCTTTAACCACCCCCGCTCCTTTTTAGTTCCGGTATTTGCCAGGGGTTTGGCGGGTAGAACTTTTACTAACACCTTGCTGGGACAAAGATGTTTGTTAGAATTAGTTGTCTTTTTTTACTTACATGGAAAACACGGCCTATGTATTACTGCTCTGGTAGGAAAATGAAATGATTAAAGAAGTCTTGTGTATTGTGAAAGTATTGGAATTTCGTAATATCTGAGTACATGCTCCTCGTGTACAGGAAAATCCATTTAAACTAACATGTTCATTAAGGCGTTACATATAATCTGTGTATGTCTGTAACAATATGGAGCAAGTTTCTGAAAAAGAAACTATATATACATTCACCATGAATGTAATAATTGTATACCTAAGCGCCCCAACACAAGTTTTTAACCGTGTGTTTAATGACGTGTATGCGTCACGATTTCACAGTGCCCTAAATTCACGCAGTAAATCACCAAAACCGGAGGATTTGCGACTCTGATATGTAGTTCGAATATTAAATGGCACTCCATCAAATGTGTCTCTGATAAAAGTTTGCTAGTCTTGCCCATAAAACTTACTTTACCCACTCACTGGGAACACAAAATTCCGCTGTCGTCCTTGTAAAATTAGCTTGTATTTTCAAATTTTTAAAGACAGTCTAGATTTACCTAAATAGATTTTTATAATTAGATTTTCCTCCTTTTATCTATAGTATCCAAATGACTTCACCTTGATCGTAAACAACTGGCGGTAGATGATACTGCATATATTTCTCATCACCCACCTCAAGTAACCAGATATACATACATGTAAGTGATTACTACAAAACATTTGTATAATAACACACTTGCAGATAATAAAAATAAAAAATACATGTAACAATGAATAAATGATATATTCAAATTCTCTATACTTCGACTGAATGAAATTTAGCGTATTGTCATCAAACAAGTCGTAAAAAAATTTAAGCCAACAAACGACAGGGTTCTCGCCAAATACCTACATGGTTTACAGACACGATATCCTGGTCTGTCCCGGGTTAGTGACTCTCCTCCCGATAATGTATCGGTTCCTGAAGTAAATTTGTCCAGTCAAAGAGTCCCCCAAAATCCCTTCGATCACATAACACTTGAAATGACGAAAAGCGAGAAGTAAAGAGTAAACATCTCACACCCACCACGCTTTCACGCTTGATGTGTCACACCGAAAAATAGTGCAATCCAGAAAAAAATGCTGCCTAAAATATTTAAAAGTCTAGCAAGATCCTCCTCATTTAAAGCCCGGAACTTTTTATCTTTCAGCGATAAGTCGAACATCTACGTCTTGTCGTTAGGAGTTATAGGTTTGTCTTTGCATATGAACGGGGTTTTGTTAAAATTCTTGCGGGGTGATTCATTAGTTACGTTATGAATAACTTGTCAAACACATTCTCCTATCAAGTATCAAATTCTCATCACAATATTCGTCACCCCTCCTTTTTTCTTTGGTTCTCTTTCTTTCTCTTTTTTTTAAATATATATTTATTTGGATGGTTCGTTAACCTTTTTCGTGTAAACGGAAGCCACAAAGAAAACCCGATTATCAGGTTTTATTGTCTTGGTGTGTCAACTAACTGGTCAATGACCAAAATAGAGCAGTTGAATATGGTAGTCTATTTCCTGATCATAACAGTGGTCACTTTGTCTTTAAGTCAGAAACCTTCTTTCCTCGGGTTGTTCGGTAACAAGATCTTTTTTCAAAAGTCAATCCTTCGGTGGAAATTTTCCCCAAGTTTTATAAGACACGTGCGCTGTAAGAACCACTTGATAAATTTTCAGAGAGTACTAGAAACACTAGTACTCAAATAGCATATTTTACTGGAATCGAACTTTAAATTGATAAGTACATGTCCTTCAGACGGTTTCTCATTACCAACAAATTGAGAAATAGGTCAAGAATACACCAAACTACTACAATGGTTACACAGCCAGAGAGAGAGAGAGAGAGAGAGAGAGAGAGAGAGACCTCAGCAAAAAGGTACTACAAATTGGGCTTTTAGTAAATAAGCATTGGCTTTCTTGGACCGCAAGCTGGTTCCTTTGCATCATGGCTGAACCCTATAATTTTGGAAGAATGGTCTAGTTCTAGTAAAAAATTCCGAGTGGTAACTGCAGAAATTGGTACGAAAGTCTGGAAATCCACGTAAACCGAATATCAGGTCTGAAAGTCTATGTTTGTTATTCTACGTCTCATTAAAGAATTAAACGTTACTAGTTTTAAAGTGAGTTTTTTTTTTTACCTATGCTGATTGTGACGCAAAAACTCCATCTTTAAGGTCAAATCTGAAAGATCGTGACTTTCATTTCCGGTGCCGGATACTAAATTGTCGAAGAAACAATTACTAACATACTATGTTAAAGGTTTGACGCGGTTCCGGGATCGAGATTCGAACCTCGGCTTTCCGGATGTGGAGTGAGCGCCCTCACTAGTCCAAGTCTGACAGTAAACTAGCAAACTTTCTCAAATGAGAGACCTTGTGATTTTGAGCGCGATGCTCTAACCACTTGGCTACAGCGGATCTTACTAGAGTCTGCAACTCAACTCCACGTAAAGTGGTTCACAAGTCTAGAGGTCTATGCAAACTGATACTAAATTCTAGAAGTATACGTCAACTGATAATATGTCCACGTACACTATGCCAACGACGTAAAAACATGGTGACGATTTAATCGAAAAATTTAAATTTCAAAAATTCAAACAATTTGATTTTGATTCCATTTATTAAACCTGGTATTGTAGAGAGAGAATGTTCAGGGAGTATAGTATTAGATAAATAGGGGCCGTTATTTATAATGGAACTGATTTGGTTTTAATTGTTTACCACATTATAAAGCGCTCGACAACAAAAGGTAAATACCCACCCTTATTCAAATTTTGACGTTTCATATCAAATGCTATACCCTTTACTACAAGATGAATAATACTAAGTCATATATTCAGGCAACAGGAATATTATTATTAATTCTTTACTGGAGGTTAGACTGACACCAAAACCACAATGCTATCAACATGGTCTCACGCGGATAGTGGGGGATTTGAATTTAGGTTTTCGTTTTAACCTGTTGGTGTTTGGTCCCAGGCATTATCGGCCTGATAATTACACAACTCGCGTCAATTCGGTATACCCCAGTATCTTGTTCATATTGATTGTTTGTCCGTGTTCCATGGTAACCGTGTTTGGACAATGAAGTGTTCAAATACCTCGCGTCCAGTATCGGATGACCGATAGGTAATTGTGGATTATCTGAAACTGTATTATAAAAATTTCATAAAATGGACTCGATTGCCTAATTATGAATGACCACCGACTGAGAAAGACCAGTGATGTGACAACTAAACAAACCTTTCCTGTAATAACAGTTTATATCGTGTGGTAATTGTCCACTATAAACTACAGGGTGAAGAGCGAATAGAAAAGAACTCACACGCCTTGTAAATCATAAGGTTTGTTGCCATGGGAAGTTTTGTAATAAAGAATGAAGGGTAGAATAGAGCTTTAACGAGTCTGTGGGGACTTATTGGACATGCAGTGATTACATAAGTTTCTTCTGTTGTATCAATGACATCGTGGTTTAAATGCTCATACGAGGTTAAACCTTTTCGTGTACTACCTCTGTTGTGTCTGACGACTTTTTGTCCCCCATGCAAACGTAAAAAGAAATCTAATATTATTTGATTGGAATTCAATCATTCAATGACTTTTCAAAGCAGTAAGTAGTTTTGTCTAAATTTCCAAGGTCTGAAAATACAATGCTTATAATCTTTTGTTTGTTTTGATCTATGTGGGTCAACAAGCCACTTAAGGTGTCGTTTTCACACATGACAGTCGTGGATGCAGAAACAAACAATACTGTATTCAGGGCACTGAACAATGGGTTAACATAAGTTTGGATGCAGAGGAAATGCATTTAGAAACAATTCTACGGATTCCGTCTGTTTAGGTCACGATCGGTATTCGATATAAACTTTGATCTATAGATAATATTAACAAGGTAATCGCGGTGGTTCTGCAAGGAACACCATTAATTCGTTTTGTTTTAGGTTAACATGACAAGTCCGTTTTCCGTGGGTAGATAGTTACGTGATAGGGTTTGATCTGGCCGTTTGGTAATACTTTAATAGTTATCTAACTGTCAGATCTATTAATTAGCTTAGACGTACCAAGAATCTCATTATGATTTAATGTTTAATTAGATTACTTATCACTGATGCATGGTGCTAAAGTTAGAAGATTAACGCATTGTGTTTTGAGATAGGAAATTATCAGTGCTATAAAACCAGATAAGATTAAGAATCGAGACACCGCCATTAGTACCAGAAATCTAGGAATATATACCCATAATCTTCATAAGTATGATCGCTAATTTACTTTCCTCCAAACCAAGAAAAGAAACTAAATAAAATTGATTAAAGAATTTTTTTTAACATCAAGCTGTTTACTTACATTTCTGTTCAGTCTTTCGTGAATCGGACTCGTGCCCAAAGTGAGGGGTCGGTTAGGGAAAAGTTTTGTCTTCTATCAGGTTGTTTGTTTGGTGTCACAAAGCGGGAACTCACATTATGCCGCTCAATGATGGACGCACTGGGTCAATACCGAATCGTTATCTACACAACGTCACGGCAAGGAAAATCCAATTTGAAAGCAGTGAATTTTAAAATAGTCATAAAGCCTATGTAATAAGGTAATTAATGTAAAAGAGCCACTTCATGTAATTACACACAAAACAATTTCGATTCACCTGTATTCAACTGCCGTAGTTTTGTTATCATAATTTATACTCCGTGCAGTCGTAAAGGGTTACCTCGAACTCAAAAAGAAGAGTGGATCCAGAGAGGAGCGGTTTGATATTTTTCAAAATATGTTATACTGGATATTCTTATGCAATTTTAGTTCTGAAATACCAATAGTAAAACTGTAGGTCGACTCCCAGCCCCAATAGACAAATTTACTGGGTGTATTTCTTTTTAAAAATCGTAACCTTTACCGATTAATTTTCCGGCGTTCAATTTCTTATGACAATTTTATACACCTATTTTGTGCATTATTTTTCATCAAGTCACAGAATAAATCGACGGGGTATTTTGAAATTGTATATTATTCCATTGTGGTGTAAACGAGGTAAAATTTTTATGCATTTTGTTTTGTTTGTACGAATGATCCTATCGTGTTACTCTACTATTCACTCATCAATCGCGACTTTTCGGGTCTTTCCTGCAAGCTTGAGAATGCGCCTCGATTGTATTAAGTTCACCGGATGTAGGACATTTGGACAAAATGGACGCTTCCAACCCTTGTGTAGGTCACCAAGTAGTTATTATTAACATGTTTTTAGACTTATTATGGGGAGATCTCATCGTTTATAGCAAATGTCCACAGGAAAAAAGGCAATATATATATATATACATACATATTTTCATCGTCGTATTTTAATTTGATATAAAAATGGATATTACCGCCATACATTTGAGATTGTTTTTCCGCTTGTTGAGAATCTGTGATTATCCTTTTGTAGGTCGATTGATTGATTGTATATTGTTTAACGTCCCACTCGAGAATCTTTCACTCATTGCCGGTGAAGGGCTGCAAAAATTTAGGCCTATGCTCGGCTCTTATGGCTTTTGAGCAGGGAGGGATCTTTATCATGCCACATGTGCGGTGACATGGGGCCTTGGGTTTTACGGTTTCATCCGAAGGACCGCCCCATTTATTCGCCACTTACGACAAGCAAGGAGTACTGAGGACCTATTCTAACAACCTGGATCCCCACAGTTGTTTTAGGTCAATATTGTGATGATGATGATGATGTGATAGTGCGATGATAATGACGCAACAGTACGATGACGCGATAATCATGTCATCGACCTATAAGTTGATAGTAATATAGAAAACCAAGAGTCGTTTAGGCGACAGAAAATCAATGTTAGGGGAGGCGGGTACATACTTGTAAAATATAGCAAATTTAAGGTTAGCCAAAACATCATGTAAAAGCTAATTTTCATGGTAGAGCATTCTTGGAGTAGTTGAAAGGCTTAGTTTCATCAACTGGTTCCCCATATGAAACGACAAGGGACCAGTGTACGAAGACCTTCCGAGATTAATATAGAGCGGGAAATTCATTTCTTAATATCCATACACTAGAGGTTTCTAATTCAACAAAATGTTCTGAATAAACTGCTTTATACAGTACATGTAAAATCTTTGTTAAAATTAACATAATTTCTGTGTTTCCAATATATATATAAGGAATCACCACGTCCGTAGTACATACAGGAGACAAGTTTAAGTCACATACATAAGAATTTAATATATCTAAACAGCTTCTTGTCAGTAACTCTACAATGGACGTATACACGTGACAAACAACAATGGATTCTTCAAAAATATGAAGCATTCTAGGAAAATAAATCTAGAATACATCAACCTTACAGGGGAATACATTTCATACGTAATTTATGCAGGCAATTGACATATCTTGATAGAGCTTATAAAAACATCAAACCCATGCTACGTCATAATGATAAGTACCATGAAATAAAACTTCCCTGTCTAAAAAAAACCCCAACAAATCCTCAATTAATTATTTCTGTCATAGATGCGATGTAAAAAAAAAAAAAAAGTAAATAAAAGAAGTCTAAATACGAACGTCAATAGGATTAAGAGATAATAAAAGCAGTATCATTTTTCTGAATGTCCGTCAATAGGATTCAGAGATAATAAAAGCAGTATCATTTTTCTGAATGTCCGTTTAAAACCAGCCGTCAGTGAAAGTGGAACAGCTTCAGAAAGGTTTGGTCATCACATCCATCAACCTGACCACCTCGCTCGAGGTTCTAAACATATGTCGGAAACTATTTGGCTCCACGCGTGTATATCAGTCAACCGAATCCGTTCAAACAAATTCTTCTTTAAAAAAAATAAGCATCTAAATGCGGGGCCATATCTAAATCCCACTGATATAGAATGGTCCGTCTCAATTTTATGGCGCAGAGTCGAAATACATAAAAGTTAAGATTCTGAGAATTAACTTACCAATAATTCTTACATTTATAGCGCTGACTGTAAGTCAACTGTTAGATAAATCTACTATCTTTCGTATAACCGTTTCCTGATTAATGTTCATTAAACTTTTTGCTGTTATAAAAAATTCACAACACCTACCCTTCTCCCATCGTTGTCGAACTCCTTCGTAATCCGAAATGTGTTTTGTAATTGGACACGTAAATTTAATAATCTTTATGATAACATCGGAGATAATCTACCAGGGTTAATTTACTGACCCTCAACCATCGTCTAGATTCGTGGGTTTCTACCTATGGCTCACGCATGACTGTCCCAAGCGGACTGTTCTAAATACACCCACGGGTCATCGTTAACTGACGAATGTTTAAATCTGCCATCTAATTAAAAAGAAATGTACACTAATGTTAAACGTATGCATATTCATCCACGGAATTTCCATTAAAGCCCTTGGTGCATTTTTAGATGTACATGTGCATGCACGTATGAATTATTTCATTGGGGGGGGGGGGGGGGGGGTCCCATCCATGACAACATCCGGTATCTTTTGGAAATGAACGATTTGAGTCATCCATTTTTCATCGCAAAAAGCAAAAGAAAACACATATATATTTTGTACTTTTTATATGTCTATAGAGCAATAAAATATTTATTCTGATTTACAAAAATAATAATCTGCAGCTATTCTTTAAAAGGAATGCTTCATTGACATTAATTTCCAACAAGAATTACAAATACAGTAGTGCCATACTTGCTACAGTTTAAATACAAGGCATTGCAATAAAATCCATCATTAATAAAATGTCATTTATATCAAAATGTGCGTGTCACATGACTGAGATCGCATTCGTATTACGGAAACAACAAAAAAATGTGTGTACGATACATGAAAGAAAATTATGTCCGCTTACACCAAAGACAAAAAGTTTTCTCTACCTAATACCTTAAATGACAATTTTTGTTCTTAGCGCTATTTACAAAGCTAGCTATTATGTATAGTATATCACGATCTGTACATAGGAAGACAAGGATTCGTTGTTTTAACCTTACAGAATCTGAAGGTATTCACATCACACAACAAAACAGGGAAACTCAAGCATATAAAGGTCTACTGATTCTCACAACCAATTTCTCACATATAACTTTCGAACTTTTTCTTGGTTAGTAACACATTGTTTTACATCATAGATTAGCTACGGAACTGTCCGATACTCTGGAGAAAATGCAGGTTCATTCCACCCCCCCCCCCCCCTCCGAGAGTTACAGTTCTGCAGCTATCCATGAAAATCATGATAGTAAGATATAAATACCATTATTTAGATAATCATCTTTACCGAGACTAGATTTTGTAATGCCTAATAAGGATTAGTTGTTAACATATCAATTACATGGGAAAAAGAGGAACACAATATGTATGACTACTGGACTAAATCGTGAAACATGACAGAGCACCAGTTCTGAGTGGCGACATCAAAGACTGGCCTGAAACTCAAAATTGACATGAAAGGTCTATTAAATGCAGCCAGCATAAACTCGAAAGGCACTTGGTCCCTACAACCGACGCATCACATGACATGCTTGGAAAAAATCTATAGTTACAATTTGATCACGTGAGTGGTTCCTTGGCTTCGTCAAGCATGTTGCTGTCCATTTCCGGTTCCAATTCCCTGTTCTTTTTTGTATTTTGTTTGTCTTTGAAGATATCCCATAATTCTTTGACGAGGTCTGTCACCACCAGATCGGTGGTGTTTCTGGCGATGATTCGCAGCAGGAAGACGCCATCATCTCTAAGGTAGGTCTCGCCGAATTTGGCGGCCAACTTCTTATCGAAATTTGTGTGCAATTCGTTGTTAATCTTCAGAAACTTCTTGACGTAATCGACCTTGTTTTTGGTAAACATAATCAGGTATGTCCAATGGAAGAGGTTAAAGGCCGAGATACATGCGATGAAAATCAACCAAAACCAAATGAAGATAAAGATTTTCTCGTTGAAGAGGTTGATAGGAAGCACGCATTGTACAGTAAAGCGCTGAAGATTCTGAAGTTGACGAATACGAATGTCGCAGAGGGTGATGCGCGGGAACCTTGGGCTCTCTCTCCATGGACCACTTTGTGCCATATTGTCCATGAATTCAAACCCATAAAAGCTGTACGATGTAGCCAGAAAGGCGTTCAACAGAAAGAGCTGACCGATAGCGTTAACCACGTACAAGACTTTGACAAACAGGTACATGGCGGTGAGGTATCTGCCAGCGCGTTTATTACAGAAAAAACAGAGGAAGCGGGAAGCCTGGTGTTTGGTGCGGACGAACACGTTCCATTTGTATTCTTTATTGGTGTCTAGCCATTTATCCATAAATCTTGCTAGAGCATGGAGCGACTTCTGTCTGTCTTCCGGACTATCGTACTGTGCCTTCTCCGCGAAATAGATACACTTATCCATGTTCAAGCCCGATCCACTATTGAAAATTCTCCATATCATGTTGGGTAATTTGAACAAAAATGCCATAAAAAGTAATATAATTGGTACCCATTGATAATACGTCAGTTCGGCCGACTGTCGCTGGTCGATATTCAGCGGAATTTCCTCTGTCATGGGAACATAATACGTATTTTTCACCCAGCAATTCCATTTTGTATACGACTCCATGTGGTCTTTGAATTCCGCCGGATTCCAGCATACTATCGGATCTTTGAAAAACTGACCTGAGCTTATGGCCACAGTGAATATAATGAGAATGACCACTGTGACCACGTGACTCATTCGGTCCAGACCATCGTCATTTGGCTTCCCGCGAAGCTTCTTAAAGTTTGGGACGTGTCCCAATAGTTCAGACATCCTGAAAATAAACAGAAATGGTCAGTGTTATTCATATACCTGCTGCCATTATAATTTAAAAAGGAAAACTTTGTATAGGAAAAAAACCCCCCAAGGGAATTCATTTCCTTCCAGAACTTTGTATTAGGTTGGTTGTTTTACGTCCCGTCAAGAGTTTTTCACTCATTTTGAGATATCACTAGATGTAACTGAAATACCACAAATTTAGACCTATGCTTAACACTCAGGGTCGTAGCAGTGACGGCTCTTTAACGTGCTAACGCCTGCCGCGAAACGGAGCTTCGGTTTATAAGGTCATATTCAAAATACTCACTTCTAAATGTCGAGCGTTTCGCGAAGGAGCTAGACTCGAACTCACGACCTCCCTGTTGCGAAGTGAACTACCACTGAACCGATTGTTACTTTGTATTAGGGATTGAAAGTTTATCTACATGCATCCTTGTATTTTTACTTCTGATCTTTATATCTAATTATTCATGTTCTTTAATTATGAAATAAATTTCATTTTTGATAATATATGAGGGTATACATTGCGACGCTTTACGCTGACTTCCTCAGTGAAGTGCGGTGGCACTTCATGAAAAGTATCCCGGCGTGAAACGTTGCAGTTCATATCCTCATCTATTTCAATACTGAAGTTACATTCTGCTTTCATTCCTGTCGGAATTCCCAGCCGTTAAAATAAACGTCCTATATTCATCAAAATTCATACGCGCATTGTCCACAACTGCAGCGCGGTATCATTACAATTTGTCAAGATATTGAAGACAAAAACATTCAAGAAGTAAAATTTTTAGCACCTCATGTACCATTCCACCAGTATAGGTACAGAGTGAGAGTGAATAAATAAACTGTATTGAATTTTTATTATATGTATCCACACCCACCCGTTTTCTGTTTTTGCAATTATTTTTAAATTGTCGAAACATCTTAACGTCTTTGAGTATTTTCATAAGGCGTCATTCTACAAACAACAATAGAACGGTTTTTGTTATGATAATCTCTGTGTTTTTAAAGGTGATAAAACCCAGAAAAACAGTGCAGTGTTTGAATCACATCCCACATTATATAACGTGTCTTTTTGAACTTGTCTTGTTTTAGGAAGCGCAGTAAACACGCCAGCCATATGATTTAGTGTAGCTTTGTACAATTTTATCTCCAATTTTGCCAGCGGCAAGCCATCTACAAACTTATCTGTGTATATAGTGTGAAAGGACTGAGGTTCACCGCGGGATAAAACTCATAGCAAATTAGGGTCTTTCCTTACTGACAACAGTTAGCTATACATATATATTATTCTACACTATTTATACATAAAATTACCAGATCTACAGTAATTTAATTATCAAGCTTAAATCTGAAGATCAATGTGCCAATTTCATAAAACTGCCATATGTGCATATGACACTTGGACAAAACGGTGACATTCCAATTCCTGAATACATACAGAAAGGCCTGTTCTTTATAAATCTGAGTTGTTTATTTCACAGTCGACTTGCACTTTTTTTCCCCAAATCGCAATGATGAAATGACATTAGACCTTGATCAATGAAATATCACCAATTCTTTATAATCATTAACAATATAATGATATTAAGAAAGACTGTCGTTTTGTAGCTGTAAGGTAAATGAATTTAAGCCTTAAGATAAATTACAACTCGTAATCTCGTGAAATATATAGACGCTAATTAAAACTAATGTAATACCAGTAAAATATCCAAAGAATCGCAAGTACTTAAAGTGTTAAGTCACAAAGAGAAGTATTTTAACTCCTTAAGACCCAAGTTGAGAGAATAAATAATTATATACATAGGAAAATGAAATGTCAATTTAAAGTGTTTTCAGGCCAGTGAATTTGACTAGTTAAGCCCTATTTGGAGTTAATCTCCATCATGACTGTTTTGAGGGAAGCCTTCAGTAGACAGGTAGGTTTGAAGTATTTGTAAAACAATGTCATATAATTTAACACAGCCTCTGTAATATTGTGGCATGGGAATTCACAACATGCAAGTATTGTACAATTTGGCGAGAGTTTGTTCACCATGGTCCAAGGGCAGATAACTCCTATATACACAATTTTCTAAAAAAAAAACCAAACCACCCCAGATATAATGGGCTGGTGACAATGCATGTACAGAAGAATGACTCCACTGAAATGATCATATACTGACAAGTCACATATACTCAGGTTTATTCTTAATTTCTGTAATTCAATTTATATACTACAAGAAAATATTGAATAGCTATAGGACTGTTTATTGAAATTCATGGGGTTGATAAATGAGTGCAGACCAATGGCATATATAAGTTTACATTTGCCATGATCTGCTGTTGATATATGAAGTCTATATAAAGTAAATATACACAACCATTAAAGAAATATGTACAAAAATTAACTCTGATACGAAGGTAAAAACGTGTACTCCTTTCAATTATCATAGAGCACTGAAACTGAGATGGTAGACTTAAAGAACCCCCGGAAAACAACCAAGATACGTTTTAGCTTAGGACAAAATTATCAACATATGCGAAGCCCGTCAAAGATGTTTACAACTGAGAGTCTACGCAGCGAGGATCGCTATCGGTTGATATCTAAACATGTGGACACGAGCTGCGACAACATCCCCAAAATATATGAAATTTCTTTACTCCGTGAAACAGATCTGTCCGAAAAAACGATAATACACTTACCTTCGTCTTCAAATTCTCCTGTCTAATTATATTCCCTCTATCGAAAGTGTGTTCCGAAGTAAAAACTTCGTGCCTTCTTTCCGTCCACGATACGGTTGACTGGGTGCCCATAGAGGACCACCGAATTACTAATCTGGGGCGCCCCCATGGGAGTATTCAAATGACGCTTTTTCGGTGATTTGCTTCATTGATATACCTTTTTAACAGTTGTCGAGTTTTCGTGAACTGTCCTGTTTCCTATTTCATTTCACTTATAGGTAAAAGTTCAGGTATATTTCAAATTCTATATATGACGACAAATTTGTAAAAAATAGTAATAACAAAAATATTAAACTCAACTTTCAACTTTGTCCTTATGTGCATTTATTAATTTCTTAGGACCTATATATCACAATTAAATCTGTGTTTCAACTTTTCTTCATCATAAACAGATTTTTGAGAATGGAAACCTTGCTGGTTCAGGAACTCTTGGAGATATGTTTATTTTTGTTCTTTCATTCCCTAACACCCTCTATGGAACCCCACCAACTAAAACGTGTTGACAGGCATGTAACCCTTAGCTCCTCCCATTTTGTTTGAATTGCCCAAGCTTATCGGTAGTGTGATGAAAGTCCAAGTTACCATTTCCTAATACTTATTGTTATTGTCATTTTCAAATAATTGACAGAATATTAAAACATGGGCTTGACTCTAAACAAATATTCCATGACTGCATTAACAGTTCAAGGTAGTTAGGAAATTGAAAGAAATGACACATTAAACAAGAAAGTCTGAATATTTTTCTCCATTTTTTTTCTCAACAATTTCAAAAAACTTAAAAGGAGTGAAGTTGCATTTATTTATTTCAACAAAGAATTTGCTGTGCTTGAAGCTATGGAAGAACAATTTTCACAATAATCTTTTAGCTCAAACTTATTGCATTGCATTACTAAAATCATCGTAAAAATAATAATAAAAGACTACTGAATAAAAACAATTCTTTTTCTTTTGAATACACAGATATCGTGCCATCACTAAGCAATGTATGTCCGCGTACCCTTTTCTCCGGCACACAATGCACCGGTACATCTATATGTCGTGCATTTCCGTTTTTGACTTTCGTGGCTCTTGTTTTCTCCTATCTTGTACTCAACCCTTTTTATGCTCATATATTTCACATCCTGAAATTGTATGCCCTGACATATATTTCGTCAGTATAACGATAACCCCATCTCCAGATAACGATACATGAAAAATACATAAATCAGCACTCAATGTTGTGACTTCCAAGAATAACAGTTTTATTGGGGCGGATCAAGGCCTAGAATTGTTCTGAAGTGGATCAAGGAACAAAGAACACCAAACCATATTGTAATACACAATTTTGACGAAATAATGGAAGACTTTCCGTTTAAAGGTTTATTTAAAAATACTACCATTTTATCATATCATATTGCAGTGTTTCCGAGAGATTTTCATACCTATCTTCCTATCTTATCATATATTATAAATTACATAATTATCAGTTAAAATGCTTCTTATTTCAACGGTGCGTTCCTATCACTTTCACTTGGTATACAGATAGTATACACTACCCCCATCCTATATCTCTCCCCGCGTTCGTCCAGCAGCTTTCTTCAAGTGCGTGCGTGATCAAAGGGCAATAACTCCAAACACAAATCCAGGAAAGCAAGGTTGGAGTTAAACTTGATGGTTGCGTCTTGGCTTTTAGTGATGCTTTATCGTAAACGTGACCTGATGTTCATTTAAGACATACGTCTCATTACAGAGAAATAATCACTTTAAAAAAAATTGAATAAGAAGACACACGAGGAAGCTTGCAAGTAATTTCACATTCATGACATGGTAAACATGGAGTCTTGTATAGGTAAGACGTTTCTGAGGTAAAGAGCTGTGCATAGCTAGTACGAGTGTGGAGACACTTGGGAACATTTTGCCGGCATAATCAAACTGATTACTACTTGGTAGAATTCCTGTTCAGGCGCTTGACATTATTATAATTAACAGATACTTAAAAATCACGTGCTCGCACTACAATATATACGTGCACGTGGTTTTCAATGCTTGTGGGTATTGTGTAACGTCGCATGCCTAGAATTCATCCTAGTGTTCATGGAAATAAATCATGAGTGCGTACAATGGGCAATTCAGTTTTCTTTGATGATAAAATTTGTAATTAAGCATATACTTTATTTGCACTATCGTAAACATGTTAGTTTCTCTTTCAGCGTTAAGGCCACTTGCTACAAACTTTTTTTTTCAAAGTTGATGAAAATTGACAGTTTAGATTTATATTAATGATAGTAAAATGAAATAAATTTCACCGCCTGGAATTCAATTTTCTCATTTATGTTTAATACCATTGGAAATCTTTGTATAAAGTTATATAGAGAAAAGCAATATATTACAATTTTTGAACATCATAGAAAATATACAAGTTCCTAGTATTTTAGGAATTTAATAGTTGTACTAATTACATACAGAATAAGCCAAAAATATATATCAACCCATGCATCCGACTTTTTGTTTGTAGTAAGTGTCCTGAAACATGAAAATCAAGTACACCAGCAGCAGCTTAAATCTGTTACCGTGTGTAATAAATGTAACATTTCAAACATTCCATCAGAAAATGAATCTCATTTTTAACTTTTAGCAAATGGCACATTCTGAGGTCAGATTACTACCTCTGCTGTGTCTATCCGTTTCAATCTTGATTGATGACATGAAATTTGCATTTTTTTTTCTTCCTTAAAATTGATCATAACGGGCAATTTTTAAAAAAAAAATTAAATGTGCTTTAAATTTTCTATGTCTGTGTGTTATAACTTGGCTCGTGATAATTGATACCTTTCTCTGGAATGAAATTTGATTCGTGCTGGATAAATTCTATCATAGGGCATCAGGAATTTGTCTTGTCTTGTTTAAGTAGATCCAGTGTGTAAGAATTTTTTTTTTTTTTTGGTCGGAAAAAGTTTTTAAAAATATCCTTAAGAAAGACAAAAATGAATCAAACAAGCAATTGCAATTTCCAGTGCAATCCGCTCAGTTTAATCTACATGACCCTAACTTAGCTTTGGAGATAATAGTACGGATAAAAATGAAAGTTTTATAAATGAGAATACATGTATATTAGTTTGACAATTTGTATTTTTTTGGTTTTGTTTTTGTTTTTTTTGTTTTGTTTTTGACATTAAAAAAAACATCCTTTCATACTATGAAATGGTGGATAATTATTAATTCAATGAAATACCTATGGTATATAATCGTTTATGATAAAAGTGTACTAGTCATTGATTTTAAATGTCATTGTTATTCATTGAGGGGATACCTGTCAAATGGATGTCAAGAGGGGTGCGTTTAAAATGTGATTTTCATCAGTAATACCGGGTTCTACTACCATTAGCGTTGATAACTTTGGGAATTTGGGGAATGCTCTGCCAATCTTACGGCTTCTTGCGGATTCTAAGACCTAGGATGTCGACTGCACACACGGCTACTTTGCTCGCCCCACAAATGACCAATCGGGTTTAATTTCGGGCACACAACGGATCAATGGTATGTTGATGCCGTTCGTTTGATGGAAATTTTCAGTCAACCTTATGATATTAATATGCATTGTCCTGCTGAAAATTTAATCCATTGCCATGCTTTTACTGCCGCATTAATGGCGCAGAATTTCGTACCGCCTGGCAATTAAGATTCGACTGAAAAATAACCAACTGCGTACCCTATACCATGCCGAATCTGTCACGTTTTAGGGGACATTTGTCAATTTATCGTCCATGTACACGGCGGTAAACTTGAGCTCTGTCTTCAGCATTAGTAACATCAAATTTGGACTTTTCCGAAAACAAGACCCGTGTCGATTTCACAGAGATATATACGAGTACTGTTGATAATTGTCGCTTTGAAGTTCACAACAAGAAATCTCTTCATCTTACGCAAAAGTTTTTGAATAGATTCTGCCTCATGAGAATTTTGGAAAAGCACATGTTTGTAGGAAATACAGGATGTGGACCTGAACTTGTTAAAATACAAAACTATATCATGCAGTTTTTCTTAAAACTGAAGATATACATTGCAGTTAGCTACCCGAGAAGTACAATATTCACTGAACCCTTTAAATTCGGTGAATATGGTACTTCAACTGTAGCTAAAATATCGTATGAACTGAAAAATGTCAACAATTGTTTTTATCTGATTGAATTATTCCAAATATGAAGATTGGTTTCTAGATTTTAAAACTGACACATGATCTGTCATCCTTGTATTGATTAGAGACACGAGGTTTTGTTTATTAAATTGGTTGGTTGTATATTGTTTAAACGTCCCTCTTGAGAATATTTCACTCATATGGAGACGTCACCGTTGCCGTGAAGGGCTGCAAAATTTAGGCCTATGCTTGGCCTTTGAGCAGGGAGGGATCTTTATTGTGCCACACCTGTTGTGACACGGGACCTCGGTTTTTGCAGTCTCATCCGAGGACCGCCCCATTTAGTCGTCTCCTACGACAAGCAAGGGGTACTGAGGACTTATTCTAACCCGGATCCTCACGGGGCTGTTTATTAGAGGGCTCAGGCACTTATCAACGATTTTGAAAGGGGGCGCCACCGGAGAAGTTGATTTAACAGCTACAGTAGGGGGACAAAAGTGTTGAGAAAAAAATGGCGTCACGTTACCTTATCGAAATATCGCGCATAATAAATCTGTTTATTTACTGTTTATTGTTCGAGTTATGGAAATTCCCTTGAAATATAAATAGGTTAGCATGTGTGACGTAGACCATTACGTGTAATTCATCGTCTGCTCATAGTTTTGTTTACATAATATCTCGACAACAAAATGGAGGCAAATCGACAAGAAATGTCAACACCCTTGAAACAAGTGATCGTGGAATTGTTTTTGAACGGAGAAAAGGCATCAGATATTGCAAGCAGTGTCAACAGATCTCTAGCTTCAGTGTATCGTGTTATTCGGAAGTTTCAGAGTACAGGATCTACGAAAAATTTACCAAGATCAGGTCGGCCTCGTTCTATTGACGATCGGGAGTATCGGAGGCTTCAGAGGATTGTAAACAAGGATCGTCGAGCTCCTCTTAGGGACATTACTGCTGAATTTAATGACAGAAGAGCAACATCAGTGTCTCAGAAAACTATTAAACGCCGATTGAAAGCTAGTGGTTTCTCAAGGGGTGTATATAGGAAAAAAGTTGTGATAAAGAGTGTCAACAGAAAGAAACGTTTATCATGGTGTAGAGGGAAGAGGCGATGGGATGTACAAAATCAGTGGTCGAAAGTTATATTCAGTGACGAGTCTCAGATATGTGTTGGTGAGAACAACCGAGTGTATGTGTGGAAAAAAGCCGGTGAAGGTTGGAGACCCGACTTAGTACCGCGACAAAATGGCCGAAAGTTCAGCATCATGGTTTGGGGTTGCTTATGTTTTCATGGCGTGGGGACATTATGTCGAGTGGAAGAAAATATAAATTCTGAAAAATACATTGACATATTAGATACAAACCTCTGGCCTGTGATAGTGCGTCATTTTCCCAACGGAAGCTACCTTTTTCAGGATGACAATGCCCCCGTACATCGATCTCGTAGGACCCAGGAATTCATTGCCAGAAATCGAATTAAATGCATGAGCTGGCCTGCACAGTCTCCAGACTTAAACATCATCGAAAATGTTTGGCTATATATTAAACGGAAACTTCAATCACAGATGCACAATATAAATTCCGCAGATGAACTTTTTCAACACACGCTGAGGATATGGCAGGACATTAACTTAAATTATGTGAGAAATCTTTATAATTCTGTTCCCAGGAGAATCCAGCAAGTAATTCGATTGAAGGGACACTTAACTAAGTACTGAGGTAAGTTATTTTATTTTATCTAAGTAAACCAACTGTCAAGAAGGTTTTCCGTATGAGTTATCTCGCTTGCATTGGTAACGTGACACCATTTTTTTTCTCAACACTTTTGTCCCCCTACTGTATCTGTAAATTTTGACAATGGGGGAAAAATAGGATACTTCAACCCCAACCACAAATCCCAGTTGGTTGTTCATCCTTCACTTCATCGGCTCCAGCTAAGGTTTCCATTACCAGCCACTACTGCTATAAAAATTTAGGAGGGGGACGTGTCAGGCGATTAAACGAACGTCTTGGCATGTAGAAAATAAAATTATGCAATGTCGTGAGTAATGGATCGAGTGGACGGTAAATTGGACTGTTGGAAAATTAACCCATTTCCTGTCTATGCTGTTGCATTAATGGTGCTAAAACAGGCTGCAGAATTTCGTCCACATACCTCCTAGCAGTGAGGGTTCCATTTAAAACGACCATTGGGACCGAAAATTGTGGTTAATCACACCCCAGACCATGACCCCCCCCCCCCCCCCCTCCAAACCTGTCGCGCTCGAGGACACAATTGTCTGCAAAAGGTTCATGTAAACGACGGTAAACTCGACATCTGCCGTCTGCGTTGCTAACGTTAAATCTGGCCTCATCTGAGACCACAACATGTGACCAATTTTGACGTTGAGTCATATGCTGACTTGCCTATTGCAATCTGTACCGTCGGTGATGCGCTTTAAGCTGTAGCCCCTTATAATGTCTTCTGCAGCGGATCCCATGACGCTTCAAAATTCTGGAAACGGTTCTAGGATGAATAGGCCTTTCATGACGTCCAATGATTTCTCTCGCCGTGGTCGCAGCGGCCGTAAACCTATTGCGCAGATGACGTTGCCGAATGAACGCTTGTTGCCGTGCCGTTGTCTCAAACAGTTGACCAAGTCTTGGGCGATCATTTAGGGATCCTGTCTGATGGAATCGTGACAACAACCGGCTAACTGTACAAAAACGCCTTGCAACCTCACGCTGACTAACGCCAGCGCATTTCATTGCTTAAGCGCGACATAGTCTTGGTTTTGAATTTTTTCTGTTAGTGGTGTCTATGCTTTCACCAACAAAGTTGTTTTGTCGCAAAAAATTCCTCTATTACCTTTCCACTTGCTTGAAAAAAAAGCCCTGAAAATTTCGTGCGATGCTACTCACAACGCGCAAACAATGAACACAGGTGAATCGACAGATGTGTTTTAAAAATCATTACGATGTATGGTGGGCACATTTTGCAATAAAACTTTTATATGTAATGGTTTCAATGAATAAATTAAAAAACGTGTGTTGCGTTTTTAAAGTCCGTCAGTATAGATGTAGTAATTTTGACATTGTATATACAATTCCCTAACAATGAACATAAACGTCGAAGACACTGAATCGAAGTGAATTTGTACCCAGTGAACATTCCTCTGTGTTCTGAGCACTTTGTGTTTGGTTGGCACAGTGATGATCTCTTAGATGAGTATATTCTCATTATGAGATGCCTGTTGATGCAGAGAGACAGAACCGAGAACCAGAAGGAATATTCACAAGGTAAAAAGTGTACTATAAAGGAAACTAACCAATTTATAAAAAAAATATTTAATCTAATTGTTAATACATGCATTTAAAAAAAAATATGAATTAAATTAGCATTTGATTATAATAAAAATAATGTAGTCTTGTCTGTTCATTATCTTAATCCTTTGTTTGACAAACACTGGAACATCTTAAAGATGGCCCTATTGATTTTGAAGTCAAATGATCAAAGGCCAGTCTACTCGGGACAAACGAAGATATTGTCTGCTCAATATCTTGAAGTGTTTTGGCATAACTATCAATTACAATGAAATAATACATGTGTTAAATGTAAAATCCTTTTCAATTTTGAACTGGGAATGGGGAGGGGGGGGGGGGGGTCATACATGTTTCTGAAACACATCTTGTTGGATTTATATCTACAGCTACTTCGTGCCAATTAAGTGCTGGAGAGGTACTTCTGCTACCCCTGGTGAGAGGACACACCATAGATGTCTGATGTCATTGAAACCTATTGGTCAGTTACTAGCCACACTGATGAAAGTAAAAGTTGGATTCTATGTTGAAGATTTGACTGAACACTCCGGTATTTGTTAAAGTTAGGAACATTGTAGTAATGATTTTTTTATTATTATTTTTTTTATTTTGTTTGTTAAAAGAATTATGGAGTCCCATACATTACATGTAGTAGGATTTCTATATAACAATGATATTGTCCAATTATGAAATGTTAGATTTGAGAATATAAGATACAGATAAAGTAACTCCACAGAAATACAATAATTACTGTGCATGTTTTAGGAGTGTTAGACTACTTGAAAACCCGAGTGTACCTACTGTTTCAGAAGCTGAGACCGTTGAACCTCTTTCATTCTCAGAACACAATTCAAAGGAACAGAGTACACTTTCTTGTTTTCAGTCTTTTCCCAAAATGAAAGTTATTTTGGATTGGACTGAAATATTTGTTCAGAAATAAAGCAGTCTAATTAATCAAAATCAGAAAATTTATCCTTTTTTCCTAAAGGATTCTCAGTCGTACTAACGTCTACCTCACTTTCCATGTCAGGACATTCCAAAACTGAAACATGAACATCCATGAAATATCAATTTTGTGTGCTGATGTTTTACAATGTAAATGATTAAAAGCGTTCTTCATGAGATGAAATACAGTCGCCGGATAGCTGAAAAATTGCTCAGGCGACTATAAATAAAAAAAAACCCAAACAAACATGAGATGAAAAGGCCGAGATAACTAACAGTATTCAATCTTGTAATTCCTATAGAAAATACAAATCAAAGAGATGAGCAAACACGGACCCCTGGTCATACCAGAGGTGGGATCAGGTGCCTAGGAGGAGTAAACATCTCTTGTCGACCGGTCACACCCGCCTTGAGCCCTATATTCCGATCACGTAAACGGAGCAATCCGTAGTCAGAATCAATGTGCTAAGAACGGCCTAACAATTTGTATGAAACACATCAGACAGCATTTGACTTAATGGTGCGTTGTACTGGCAAACTAGATCATTTTATAACGACCATAAAATTTACGAAATGCTGACTTAAGACGAAACTGTACAAACCCCTGTAACATCAACTAGTAGCCCGCCTCGATTTAAAAACTGATCATAAGGAGAACAAGCTCTTGCGTACCGAATCAGTTGGGAGATATAAACACCATATGCAGGTGATGATGGAATATTGTCACATAAATAAGGAAAGTTGACGATGGAGAAATTGAAATCATCCCGTTTGTAATAAAGTGGAGTTGTTAGCTTGTTACTAAAATGACCGTTACAAATAAAATGCAAATACCACGTTATCACGAGTCACTCATTATTTTTGTGATTAATGAAGTATTTGTTTTAGGACGCATTTAAGTTTATTCTCCAACAATTCCGATAACAGGGAATACTTTCACAAGTAAGAATAAGAGGAACACTTTGATGATTCTTTATTTTGAAAGTGTCATATACTATACACTTAAAAATTTGCTGGAAATTTTTTCCAATTAATACACATTTATTTTAAACAATATAAAATGCATGTTATCATCTTGCATTGTTTCATTTGACTTTAGGAATTCCACTTTATCCAATTATAGCTGAAAAGAAAATGATGCAATGAGTAGGATAACGGTTCGAATTTTTGCACCAAATCAACAGACCGGTCTTTACGTGTAAAGCAAGTAATCATGGTAACAATATTTGAAAAAAAATGCAAATCATTGTGACATCTGCTTCGAATTGAATAGATGATATGGAATTAACGTAAATATGGGCGATATGTTCTTTCCATTGAGAAATCGGAAATATTAGATATTCAGACGTTTTCTTACTAAGCTCTTGGCCGCTGCAGTCTTCATCTACCCTTCCATCGCCGTCATTATCTGTAACAGACATGTTCATTGGTTAGTTTTCTGTTTAAAAAAAGAATAAGAACATTACCATAGGTTTCCATTGCAAACTTTAAAGTGATTTTCCACAACAATTTTGCTTAAAAGAATGTAATGTAAAACCCACATGGCTTTTCCATACTAGATTCGCTGGGACTCAAATGTCGTGGGTACATCGTTCCAGGAATTTCAAAGCAAAACAAAATACACACTGTATTTAATATTTTAATTTACAGAAACCGAATCTACGAAATTATATCTGTACGAAACTGTAATATCTCACAATAAACCGCATCTTCTTATATGTCTGACAAAACACGTAACACTCCTCCCCTATTACCTCATCAAAATAGTCATGTCACGAAGAAAACAATGGTAAATCTCTACACGGAAAACACAAACCGTTACTTTTTCCGACAGAGGACACAACCTTGGATTTTCTACTTAGTTCACACTCTACTACCTTTTCCGTCGCAGTCCTCTTCATCAACCTCCCCATCACAATCATTGTCAATTTCATCCCCTCTCGTCATCGGTTTGGCTTTACACCCCTTTATCATAAAGATCAGCAAGAATGAATATGAATAAAATATAGCGAGTGCATAGATTGGTTAAAATTTGCCTTTATATTTTTGGTGTTTTCTCTCGAGGCAATGATTACTTTGCTTCTCAACGTCATGAACATTGAAATAACACAGAAAATCCTAGTTTTGCAACCTAATTTTTATGCTCAAGTGTGAAAGATTATTTTTGGTTTTATTGTTTTACGTCTTTTCCAGGACTTCATTTACATCAAGACATCATTAAATGAAATACCACAAATTTAAATTTATACAATTACATAGCTCTTAGGCCGGTAGCAGTAAGGGTTCTTCAACCCTGACGTGAAACGTGACCTAGGTTTTTATGGTCTGAAAGGCCTACTACACTCGTGTCTTAATTCCAAGTGTTTGATGAAGGAACAATCACTGTCCATTTTTACGTCTTAGATATGACACAGCGAAGATGCTAAAAAATTTTGAACCCTTAACATCTCGGTCACGAAACAAACGTTTTTATCACTTAACTACCGCGATAGGTAAAATAGTAATGCAGAGAGCCTCACAGAATTGACAGGTGCCACCAATAATCCAATGGGAAATCCATAAGATTCCAGGTTGGCTTTGCCGAATAGGATTCCCCCGATAGTGGTATTAGGGTTGGTATGGGTGACAGTGTGAGTCCCCACGGTGATATTGATGTACCCTCCCACTAAATGGGTTCCAGGAATGTGCACGTATTTCTGTCTGTGGGGTAACGGATGCCCATCAAGTAGTAAACCACCTCTTTGTTTGGCGTCAATAACAAACATGAAGTAGTTTTGATACTGTCCTAAGGAATATTTAGGAGTAGTGAAGGCATAGTCAGCCGCGTATTGCTCAATGGGTGGTACAGTGATCAGGGAAGGATCGGCGTTTTCGTTCTTCGCCTGGGTCACTGAGAACTCGTACAAGGCGATTGGTTTACTGGCGACCACGTGGGAATATAGAAATGAACTGTACATCTTTTGTACGTGATTTCCAGCATGGGGAATGATAAAGTGATCAGAGAAGAGAGTGCCGTTAATTCTACCAGTGATATTGACTTCAGTGTTGTCTTGACTGGCTACGAACCGGAAAAGATCTCCCACGGCTCTCTCAGGAATTGGTACAGTGGCGAAGTTTTTGCCCCACGCTCTAACGGGTAATAACATCTCAGTCAGGTGGTCACGCGAATTTCCAGTATGGGCAACGACTGCTTTTTTGTTTCCGCTGATGACACCTACTGGATTATCAGAAATGACGTGACTTCCGGTGAGATCTCCAACAGAACTAATCTGAAATGTATCATATCTATTCATGGTGACGTTAATCCACTGGTTTCTGTGATAAGTGTGATGTCTGTAAGTAACGCTGACATTCTTGTGATTTGGAAGTTTAATGGCGACATGTGTATTGTTTTTGGTAGCAATGACGGCAAAGACACAATAGTAATATGATGGAGCATAAGAGATGGTGTAATATTCTGAGCCCAGAACATCAGTAGGCAGGGCAAGGTAGCCATCGTCTGAATGGACTTCTCTGTTGACCCCGTACACAACAATTTCCTCGTTTGCCGTTATCTCTATAGCCTTGTGAGACATTTCAGTGTGATCTAACCGGAAATCAGGGTTGACTGCTTGTCGATGTACCACTCCGCGGGTGACCACAAAACGTTCATTGAGGTGGGGCTTGGAACTACCGGGTGAAGTCACGTGCACATGAACAGGTGTGTTGCTGTCCGTTGTGATGAAAATCTCGGGACTAATATCTTGATGCTTAGTGGCCAAGTTGTCTAGGAAGGCAATGAGGAAGTGTGTGCCTCTGCTATCTAGGGCACCTGAAATACGACAGTATGTGCTCTGACAGTCCTTATATCATACGGTAGTCATTTTATCGTTCGTTAGTATACTATATGTCGAGTAATTTTGAAATATTTAGCGGGTTTTTCTAATAACATACCTAGTTTGAAATATTAGGGCTCCTTCTTTTTCGCGATTTTTATTTAAGTTATTATTTGTATATCTAGCAATTTAGGTGATTTCATTTTTTGCGAATTTTTCTCATCCTCAAAAAGAGCCAATATTTATACCGCGTAAAAAACCCAACATACAGTATAATTTCTATTTAATATTAGCTACCATGATGAAGCTTTAGTGATATATCGACAGATTAAAGTTCATTAATTTCTATCTACAGCTGAAAACCCTACGGTTTTTTTTGTACAACTATTGCTTAATGTACATATATTGTAATACATTGCACCTCGTGTAAATCGCTCGCGCCGATATATGTGAGAAAATTTGCCAGTTTACTTCCGAAGGATTGGTGGTCTCGTCCCGGGTACATTGTATCTGGGTTCTCCCTTCCACCAATAAAAAAACTGGACGCCACTAGATAACTGAAAAATTGTTGAGTGTGGCGGAAAACAACAAACAATCAATCAATCTTGTAAATTGTATGTTACCTGTGTGTCGGTAAGACCTACGACACTATGGATGCCACACGATGTCTTTTCTGACCCTCGGATGAAAAGGTTAAGATAACGAATTCAATTGAGCAATTCCTATAGAAAATACAAACCAGAAAGATGGACAAACACGGACCCCCTGGACATACCAGAAGTGGGATCAGGTACCTAGGAGGAGTAAGTATTCCCTATTGACCGTTATTGGATATGGAGCCTTTAGAATGAAATATTAGTAAAGATGCTTTTCTGAATGTGATCCTTTGATAAGTAAGTAATTCACGAGGAAGAAAACACTCCAAACGAGAGTGCCTGAGGGCATGGGATATTTAAAGCTGACAACAATGAGACTGACCGCAAACACCTATCTCATGTCATAGGAACTCAGGAGTGACTCACGAGGTAAATGAAATACACTCGTGCTGTTCGTAGAAATAGTACAGGTATCGGGCAATTGGAGCGGAAAAATTTTCCGTTTTAAAAGTTCTACGGGCTCGTAGACGTTAGTTAGATATAGCTATTTAATAGTCAATTTCCCTTACTTATGTAGCAATATTCCATTATCACCTACATATGGTGTTTATATCTCTCAACTGATTGGATACGCTAGACCCTGTTCTGCATGAAAGGGCTAAGATAAGAACAGTACTAATCTCGTAATTCTTTTAAGGAAATACAAATCAGAAAGATGGGCAAATACAGACCCCTGGACAGTCTCGTATAAAGTCAGCATTTCGCAATTTCTATGGTCGTTATAACGATCTAGTTTACGAATACAACTTTCATTAGATCAAATGCTGTCGTGTTTCATAACAATTGTTAGGCCGTTCTTGGCACACTGATTCTGACTGCGGATTACTTCGCTTACCTGATCAAGAGATAGGGCTCACGGCGGGTGTGACCAGTCTACAGGGGATGCCTACTCCTTCAAGGCACCTGATCCCACCTCTGTCATGTCCAGGGGTCCGTGTTTGCCCATCTTTCTCATTTGTATTTTCTATAGGAATTACCAGATGGAGTTTTGTTCGTTATCTTAGTTTGTATACGTAGTATTGACTAGGAAATGTCAGTTATTTTAATTAACTTCCATGCAATTGGTCATGTGTTCCTATTAACTAACCTAATGTAGAATACAATACATAGGATAACTATATCACCTCGAGGAATTTAAAGAATTTCCCACTTTTCCCTAAAATTTGAACGCGTTTGGGGGTTTGTTTGTTTGTTTGTTTGTTTGTTTATAGCCGCCTGAGCAATTTTTCAGCTATCCGGCGGCTGTCACCATTACCGGTGACAGGGCTGCAAATTTAGGCCTATGCTCGGCACTCAGGGCCTTTGAGCAGGGAGGGATCTTTATCGTGCCATACCTACTGCGACACGGGACCTCGGTTTATACGGTCTCATCCGAAAGACCGGCACCCACATCCCACAGTGGGATTCGAACCCCCGACTCAAGGATCATCAGATCTTTGAGCCCGACGCTCTAACCACTGCGCCACGCGGGCGGCTTTCGTTTGGGGGTCATCTGTTGATATATTACAGAGACATTAAAAACAATAACTTTGGATACATCATAAAATGGAAAACGAATTTTTCGAGGTTTGAAATATGTAACTGTATATTTCCCATATAGCATTGCATTCTTGCCGTATAGTATGTAAAGTCAGAATCTTCATAATAAGGAAAATCGGTCTTTCATATATCAGAAAATAAACTCATCTTACAGTGTGCCAGAGGAAGAAATATGATCACTCTCCACAATGAAGTCATTGTAGGAATAAATGTACCACTTCTCTTAACAATCAAATCCAGGTAAGATAAGATAGCACTATCAAGTGGGTCAATACTGTGTAGGAGTGTACTTGTGTTTGAAAGTTTTGTTGTTTATCTAGTGCAGATGTTTATGGTGAAATGTATGATATGTTAATGAATGAGGAACTGCCATCAATCCATAGCAGACAGGAAGAAAAATAACATTTTAATTTCTCCATCGTCAGATTCCCTTATCTATGTGGCAATATTTCATCATCTCCTGCATATGGTGTTTATTCTCCCAAATGATTCGATAAGCAAGAGCTTGTTCTGCATATGATCAGTTTTTAGATGGTGGCAGGCTACTAACAAAAAGTTGATCTTTCAGGGGTTTGTACAGTCTCGTCTAAAGTCAGCATTTCGGAAATTTATTGGTCGTTATAACGATCTAGTTTGTCAGTGCAACCTTCCGTAAGGTCCACTGCTGCCTTACGTGTTTCATACCAATAGTTAGGCCGTTCTTGGCACACTGATTCTGACTGCGGATTGCTATGTTTACCTGATCGGGATGTAGTGCTCACGGCGGACATAACCGGTCTACAGGGAATGTTTACTCCTCCTAGACAATTGCTCCCACCTCTGGTATATCCAGGGGTCCGTTTTTCCCCACCTCTCTGATTTGTATTTACTAAAGGAATTGTAAGATTACAAGATACAAGAAAAATTGAAATCGACCCTTTGTCATAAAGTTGAGTTGTTAGTTTGCCTTCAGCATCTATTTCCAACAAAATATCTAAGTACAAAACAGATTTGGAAGACTCTGTGGTTTTTTTAATTTCAAGTTCAATGGGATATATGGAATCGACGTATGAATGCAAATGATCATTGGTAATAGAGAAAACGTCGTGGGCATATGTAAATTTCGAATTAAAGGTCACAACAACAGATTTTTCTTCTTCTCATATAGAAGCTTTTGAATGAATTCTGCTTTCTAAGAATATAAAAACAGGTCATTTAACAAAGGAGCTCAATTCGAGCCCAGGGGAATTCCAACAGACTGTTGGAAGACCTGATCACCAAAGACTACGAAGATATTTTCAACGAAGAACTCTAGCATCTTTTTAATATCAACTTCAGAGTACTTGTGAGTGGAGTCAGAGTGGTGTTTAACAAAATAATTTTTGTGATGACCAATCACTAGATATGAATATTTCCTTTTACCATTTTTGTTCACGAAGCAGCTGTCTATGATGTCAAAAAGACTAGTCTTTAATTTATCATAGGTATGGTAGTGTAATAAGTGTTGTAAAATCATACGTTTTAATGCTGTGAATTTGAGAAAGGTTTTGTGACTTCAAATTTACTAAAAGTTCCTTAGAATTTTTAAGAATCCACATTTGATTTAAACCACTTATTGCATATGTCGTGGCACCGTACGTTTGAAGTTTCTCTTTCACAGCAGTTAATATTTTCGTAAGGAGCAAAGATAGGGGCTTCGTAGAAAAAAACTGGAGAAAAGTGTTGTGATTTCAAATTCAGTGAAAGGTAGTTAGAATCCGTAGGAATTTGATTTACACCACTTCTGGCATATGTAAAGGCACAGTTCGTATGAATAATATGATTACATCGGAAATAGGTTGGTTGGTTGTATATTGCTTATATTACCATTGCCGATGTATGGCTGTAAAATTTAGGCCTATGCTCGGCGCTTATGTTATTTCAGCAGAGAAGGTTCTATATCGTGTCACATCTGGTGTGATACTAGGCCTCGGTTTTCGCGGACTCATCGGAAGGACCGCCCCATTTAGTCGCCTCTTACCACAAGCAAGGATGCAGAGGATATATTCTAACCTAGATTCCCACGAAGGTTAAAAATAGGTAAGCTTACCGTATTTCTTTATCCACTCTATTTTCACATCTGACGACAAACACAAAATGCTTGTATTTTGCCGACAGCCCGCCCGCCGTAGTTATTAGACGCCGACAATCTGTTAATATTTTTCCACTTGGAAAATTACACAAAGATGCAAATTCTGTCATAGACACAATTCATTTCAAATACCAAATATACACGATTTTACATTTGATTCAATTTTACCTTATGTTAACAGACAATTAGGTCCATTTCATATTAGCACAAAACCTTTCTCTGTTTCATTGAAATTTTGGAATACATTACTTGAAGAAACCAAAGTTAGTCCTTACTTGGATTTTCCACACCAGAGTATATAGACTGAATTATGGGATTAGGGATGTTGCTCATCACATGCTCTTTAAACAATCTCGGGTTATGGATAATAATCCTTCCGAATCATACACTCAGTTCCTTAAACAAGGGAATAGATGCCGTCGACATAAACAATATTCTTCGTCACAAAAAAGTCCTTCCTTGTATTCCAGCATATTTCAAATCTACATAACTTTTTTTTCCTAAAATATACTTCTACTATTGCATCTAGTGAAATAAAAGACATCAATAAGTCTTCCACATCTGCTTTGTATTTAGATATTTTATTGAAAACAAATGGTGAGGGCAGACTAACATTTCAACTTTATGACAAACGGGATTATTTCAATTTCTCCATCGTCAACTTCCCTTATTAATGTAGCAATATTCCTTTATAACCCGCATGTGGTATCTATATCTCTCAACTGATTCGATACAGAACGGCTTGATCTGGATATGATCAGTTTTTAAGTCCAGACAGGCTACTGACAAACAAGATGATATTACACATGTTTGTACACTCTCGTTTAAAATCAGCATTTCGTAAATTCTGTGGTCGTTATAACGATCTAGTTTGTCAGTATAACTTCCCATTAGGTCATATACTGTCTGACGTGTTTCGTACCAATTGTTCGACCGTTCTTGGTACACATTCTGACTGCGAATTACTCCGTTTGGCTGAACAAGATATAGGGTAGGGCTCACGTCGTCTGTGCCTCTATACCATCACATGAGAAGAATCTGCAATAAAGGACCCCCTTTGTGCTTATGGTTCTTTCGGTAACTCAAAAAGGCCTTCTACCGTGTTTAGTTAGCCATATTTTGTTTCCAGTTTTTCTTACTGGTTCGTAGTGAATCTGTTTCTTCACCAGTAACAATGTTTGCAAATTGTCTTTGATTGAATTTGGGAAACATTTTCAGCAATTGCTTAGCGGTTTGTACTCGTATCCGTCTTTGGTCATCTGTCAATATATGCCGTATCTATCTGGCAGAAATCTTTCGTACTTTCAAAATACGCTTCCAAAGGAAATGCACTCACGATAGCGATATGCCAACAGCTTGGAAATATCACGTATTGTGTATTTGCCATCACTTTCAAATATTTCCCTGACTTATGAGAGTCCCTTGGGATCCAGGCTGAATAGGTTCTCAGTTCCCCTTGCTTGTCGTAGGAAGCGACTAAATGGGGCGGTCCTTCGGCGGAAACCATGAAACCCTAGGTCCCGTGTCACAGCAGGTGTGACACGATAAAAATCCCTCCCTGCTCAAAGGCCGCAAACGCCGAACATAGACCTCAATTTTGCAGCCCTTCACCGGCAATGGTAACGTCTTCATATGAGTAAAACATTCTCAAGCGGGAACCAACAAATCCGACGTTTGAGGCATTTGCCTTGTCTGTTACAGTCACAGGTCGGCCAGTTTTGCTGCATCTTTGACGGACTCTGTGCCAGTCAGAAATTGCTTTCTCCACATACGAACTGTCTTATAAGATACCTTATAAGACCCATGAACTTCCCCTAATTCAGTAAAACTCTGCATTCCCGAATGAGGGAGTTTTGTGCGAACTTTTCTATAAGGTCTAATTTCTGTAGTATTCTTAACCCGTTTCCCAACCATTTTTGCAACAGTGCTGAACGACTTGCTCTATTTAAATGTCTTTAAGTTTAAAACTATGTGAAGCTGAAGGCTCGTGTTTATACCGTTAGAAAGGTATCGAATAGCGCTATTCAAGAGTATCATCATCCAAGAAATCGTGCAAAGGATTATCGCGCAATGGTACAATACACATTACATATCGAACATCCCTTATATTTGAATGTCTTGCTGTGTTTGTATGTTTTATGTTTCATTCTATTTTTTTTTCATTCATGTACATAAGCCATCTGCTATAGGTTGAAGTGCCACAAATTTTGACGTATGCATGGCACTTAAGTTGTAACGGTGAGGGTTCTTTATCGTGCCAGTGCTTATCGTAACAAGCAATCTCCGATTTTAAGGTCATAGACCCATGAACTTCAATTCAAATGACATGTCCCTCACATATCATGTAGAACAATTTAAGTATTTTGTTATATTCTCTGGAACTTCAAGTCTGTTACATTGTGGCACATGAAAGATGTGTTCTTATGCAAGTGAAAGTTGTATATTAGAGATATTGCGGATGAAAATATAGACTTTCTTGAAAAATGAAAAGTTAAGTGAATTGTACAATTCAAACATACCATTGTTGAAGAAATGCTATATCCTACAGATGGAGAAAACAGAATTACCTATATTTCACAAAACAATAAATTATCAATAAATAGAAATACAGTAATACTGAGCAACAGGAGTCAAATATCAAAAATGACTTGTAAAGAATTTTACTGAATTTTGATAGAAAGTATAGCAGAATTACCTACCAAAATGGAAGAATCTTTTGGAGTCAACATTAACACAGCAAGAATTAGAGAGTGGAAACAGCATTTCAATCATTTCAATATAAATTAATTCACAGATGTATAGCACATACTAAATTGCTCTATGAAATGAAAATTAAAACATCACCATTTTGTGGACTATGCGGAAATCTCGGTACTATAGAACATAGGATTTACTTTTTTGAATGTGTAAATAATTAATGGAAGCTTTTCCAAGCTTAGTGGAATAATGTAAATATTACTTCTTTGAATATTTCTTATCAAGACATCAAACTGGAATTTCATAAAGAAAAATGTGAAAGTTTGAAATATTGTGTACTGCTTTCTCAATATTATATACATTCAGTTTTTATCCCAGATAAAGTGCAAAGAGGTCAATCTTTGTATACTTTTTGGTAATTTTTGAAAAGGAAATTGCTAATCAAAAAGAGCAATTCATTGTGGCAGAGGAAATTCAAATTACTAAAACCAAGTATGGATAGCAATAGAAGACAGAATAAATGTTATATAAGTTGTACTTCCCTCCAAATTAATTAATTGATTAGTTATGTATGTCTCTTGTGTTAGGTATCTTTGCCTTTAATATCATTGAACTGTGTTGATTAATGCAAAAGATTTGCAAGTTTTGATTCCTAACGGTATTATTATCAATGTAATTTTTAGTTAGCTGTTCCGTTTGTTTTATTACATAATAATATATGTCTAAAATGAGCCGATAATAAAGATGTGTTCTTATGCAAAGGAAAGAGTGGAGATAACGAACAATGATAAATCCCATTCGTTTCATAAAGAATTAAAAAAAATGAGAGCAGGGCAATCACGGACCCCTGAAAACACCAGAGATTGAATCACGTACCTATGAGACGTAAACTCCCTTTTGACCGTTTATACCCGCCATGAGCCCTATCAGGTAAACGGAGAGAAAATCATTATGTAAAGGACGGCCTAAATATTGGTGAAACACGTTAGACAACAATCGACCTTGACCTGGAAATGATAAAAAACGAAGGGATATTTCATAATATTTTATTTTACATTATAAGTTTATTTTTTCCTTCCAATAATAGCTGAAAATAGACAAAATGATAATAAGTCACATTGTGAAACAACGACAAAGAAAACTAAACAACTCGGTGTTTGTTTATAAGTGTAACGAAAGTTTGCTATTCCTGAAATTATATTTGGCCTAAGAAATTTAATACCACTCCTTTGTAAAATATTAGTAAATCGCAACACCCGAAGTAAGTTTTATTGCAGTTATTCTGAAATGTGTCATCTATGCAAGTTTTTAAATTTTTTTTTAATGCTATACAATAACTGGAAATTGATTTTGTCTTAAAACATTGAACTTGTTCATTATAGAGAATAGAGATCACTTTTAGCATCTGACGAGAGTATGATTGAATTCATCAATTCAATTGTATCAATTCAGGCAACATGCGTGAAACTTTCATCATTGTAGCATATTCATGATACATGCAATAGAAATTGAATTTGTTTACAAAACCTTAGCTTGATCACTCATCTGGAAAAGATAGTTTGTTGTGGAATCTGAATCAAATTTGATATAATACATCCTTAAATGTTGTAAGTTTCATTTTAGAACACATGGCTACTAAGGCTTTGACCTGCCCTTAAAAATCTAACTTGGAGACCTGAAAGGCAACGGTCAGTTAATAAGTTTAAGAAATTCTTGCTGAAGTAGAGTGGATTCAGCATTATGACTGTCTCTGTATTCTACTTACTCAAGGGCGTCCCGCTGCAATCTTCGTCTATCTTGCCATCAGCATCGTTATCTGAAACAAATTACTTTCAAAGATTTGGACTTTCTCTTCACTCTTTATATATTATACAATACACTGATATTTCTAATTCAGCACAATGTCCTCAGTGTGTCAATCGCAGGGAAATCGGATGATAGATCATAGATAACATGGCCCGCTATGGTATGCGGTAGATGCTATACGTGAGAGCGGATTTAACATCTAATTTTGATTAGATTGGGTAAAAGTGAAAGAACAAATTTAACAATTTGAGGTGATTTTTTCAGTGGATACTATACCTAGTCCATCACAGTTCTCTTCATCCACCTCGCCGTCACAGTCGTTGTCAATTTCGTCACCAGGAGACATCTCCTGGGCATGGCATCCCTTCATTAACATAAAATATTCATTAGGATGAAAATCGTTCATTTGTCAAGGATGCCAAGTCTAACGTGGTAAGCTTTTTCCAACAAAACAAGAGCTATATAACAATATTGTGATGAAAATACAGTAAACAACTAGATCATATGTCTCTTTATCTGACAGAAATCATTTGTACAACCGGACTTTATGACCTTAAATCCCTCACACCATCTCAGGCTGACTGTCACTACATTATTCTTAATGAAGTTAACGTAATTTATCTACAGGTATCTGTATTTTAAGTGATGCTGAATCAGACAAATTTTCTCTGCACGAAATCAACATGACTGAAGGTTGTTCTTGATTGCCAGTGTCTCTATATGATGGGATTTTCGTGACCTTAATCTAATGACATAAAGATGTGAGAGCGATCAGTCTTTGGAGTACCCGGAGTACACTTTGGAGTACCCGGTATACACTTACTGAATTTACAGGTTGTGTCAGCAATCCAATTGGGAAGCCATATGACTCGATTTTCGCTTTACCGAATACGACCCCGCCTATCACCGTGTTTGGGTTGTTGTGCGTAACGCTGTGAGTCCCAACAGAGATATTGACGTATCCTGCCGCCAGATTAGTGCCTGGGATGTGTACATAGGTTTGGTTTTGTGGCAGTGGTTTTCCATCCAGAATTATTCCTGCCGTCTGACGGGAATCCACAACAAACATGAAGTAATTTTGGTACTGACCCTTGGAGTATTCGGGCGTGGCAAAAGTATAGTCTGCAGCATATTGCTCGATGGGAGGAATCGTAATTAGACAGGGGTCTGCTTGATCATGCATTGATTTGTTTTGTGTCATTGAGAATTGATACACAGCCATGGGATGATCTGACACCACATGTGAGAACAATTTAGAGCTGTACATCCTTTGGACATAATCCCCTGCATGGCGAATTACAAAGTGGTCTGTGAAAGGCTTACCATCTATAACTCCGTTAACATCCACATGTGTATTATTTTCACTGGCGACGAATCTGAAGATGTCGCCAACTGCTCTATCCGGAATCGGTACTGTGGCAAAATTTTTACCCCAAGCTTGGACGGGCAACAACATTTCTGTGAGGTGATCACGTGATGTTCCAGTGTCACCCACAACGGCCTTCTTGTTTCCGCTGATTACACCTACGTGTTTACTCGATATGATGTGTGTCCCCGTTAGATCTCCAACGGAGTTGATTTGGAGGGTACTAAAACGATTGAGGGTGACGTTAATCCACTGATTTCGGTGGTACGTGTGACCTCTGAAATTTACAGAAATGTTTGGATGGTTGGCCAGTTTGATGTGGACACGAGTATGATTTTGAACACCGATAACAGCAAATTCACAATAATAGTAAGACGGAGAGTAGGAGATGGTGTAATATTCCTTTCCTAGAACGTCTGTGGGCAGTGCTAAGTATGCATCGTCTGACCAAACCTCTCTATTTACTCCATAAACCACCACCTCCTCATCTGCCGAGATCAATATGCCCTTGGTGCTCAGTTCTGTCTGGTTCAACCGGAAGTTTTGATCCACCTGAACCCGATGAACCGTTCCGCGTGTAATGGTAAAGTGCTCGTTTATGTTTGGATTTTTGGATCGTGGTGACGTCACATTGACGTGTACTATGTTGGTACTAGAAGTGGTGATGAAGATCTCGGGTTTGATGTCGGTGTTCTGCAGTATTTTGTTTTCCATGAACGTTATTATGAAGCGTTTCCCTTTACTATCCAATGCTCCTGAAAAAAAAATTATGCATTTTGACATTTTGAAATTAGTATAGTTTCGTGTGTGTGTGTGTGTGTGTGTGTGTGTGTGTGTGTGTGTGTGTGTGTGAGAGAGAGAGAGAGAGAGAGAGAGAGAGAGAGAGACAAAGATGGAGAGAGGTAGTCCCTTCATGTGAATTGTAAGAAATGAAGTAAGTTGGTCATAAAGTTTTCATCAACAATTGAATGTAGTTTGTATATGACTTACGTTATGTTACAATATTATAATTTTGATATATTTCATTAAATGGACTGCTTGAAAAACTTGTTTACAGTTTTTGTGCAAATTTCACCTCTATTATAGACAACCGTCCGCGGTAGCTGAGTGCTTAGTGCGTTAACCTTGTAATCGGGAGGTCGTGAGTTTGAGCCCTCTCGTGCCATGATCACGTCAAACCTAAGACGTACACATAAGTAGTAATTGCTCCTTTGCTAAACGCTCGGCATTTAAAAATGATAATCACGGATCTTTTGGATACGACCTTAAAAACCGAGGTCCCTTGTCGCGTCAGGCGTTGGTACATTAAAGAACCCTCACTGCTATGACCCTGCGTGCTAAGCAAAGCTACCGCTGGTGAGATCTCAATATGAGTGAAACAATTCTCTACGGGACGTTTGTTTGTTTTGTTTTTATTTATAGTCGCCTGAGCAATTTTTCAGCTATCCGGCGACTCTACGGGACGTAAAACAAACATATAATCAATCGGTCAGTTATAATCTCTACTAGATAAAAAAAGAGCACAGTAATCACCCCAATGGGTATTTCTGTCGGCGCACGATATATTTGAATTCCTTCGACACTACTTGTTAATCAAATTGATATTGATTGCTAGAAAATATACCCAATTCCTATTGTGCACAGAAATTTTTAAACGTTCAGATTCGCTTTTTCTAATATACAATAAAGGACACAAAAACGGTTTTGTTTTCAAACGATTTTTGTAGATAAATTCTTTATGTTGTAGCAAAAGGAAAAACAAACGTTAGCACCAGTAACATACTGTATATTCCTGAATATAATTTAAATCAACAGACAAAGCTTACCGTGGACATAGGTTAAAAATCAAAACAATTATTCAAGTATGTTTCACCGTACGAGATTTGTTCGATATGTAATGTGTATTATACGATATCCCAAAAGCATTCGACTCAAATAGTGAAATGAACATTACATTTCTTTACAGTATTCTCCGCGGTTTGAAATACATACTTTCAATCTCTGAACCCATTTCTGAAATGCATCACGATGTGCTGATTTGGGTAATCTCTGAGGCACTGACTGATGCCTGAGCCAAGGGCTTGTAGAAACTTGTAACGACGACCAGATAAGAACTTTATAAGTTTTGGAAAAAGGAAAAAGTCGCATGGGGCTAACTCTAAAGGGTATGATGGGTGTGGCAAGACGGTAACCTTCTCCGACTTCAAAAAATTCTTCACAAGCTCAGGTGTATGTGATAAAACATTTTAATGAATTAGACAAACATGCCTAAATCCTGACACAGGGCATCGTTTATGATATTTCTTGAACCGTTTTAGTATTACATCTCGGTAATACCGACCTGTAACACTTATGCCCTTCGGCAACGACATTTGTACGGTTATACCATTACATGACAAGAATATGCAATAACATTCCTTCTGGTTGCTTATGGTTCTTTTGTCAATTACAGGCCTTCTACCGTGTTTAGTTAGCCATATTGTATTTCCAATTTTTCTTACTGGTTTGAAATAGTGAACACATGTTTCGTCACCAGTAACAGTGTTTGCAAATTGTCTTTGATTAAATTTGGGAAAGATTTTGAGCAATTGCTGAGAGGTTTGTACTCGTACCTAATTTTGGCGATCTGTTTGGTCATCTGTCAATATATGCGGTATCCATCTGGTAGAAATCTTTCGTACTTTCAAAATATGAGTGAAAGATTCTCGAGCGTAACGTTAAACAATATATAATCGATCAATCAAAATACGCTTCAAAATGAAATGCACCCGTGATAGCGATATGACAACAACTTTGACAATATCACGTATCGTGTACCTGCCATCACTTTCAATTATTTCCCTGGCTTTTGAAACATTTGTCTTGCCTGTTACAGTCATAGATCGGTCAGATTTTGCTGCATCTTTGACGGACTCTGTCCCAGTCGGAAGTTTCTTTCTCAACCAACTCTCTCATCAGATATCTTATCAGAACAATAAACGTACCTCAATTCAGTAAAAAAAAATCTACATTACCAAATAGCCAATTTTGGGCGAACTTTTATATCAACACTATTCAATACCTTTCCAATCGTATAAACACGAGCCTTCATCTCCACATAATTTTAAAACTTATAGTCATTTCCATAGAGGCAATCGTTGACCACTGTTGTAAAAATAGTTGGGAAACGGGTTGAGAATATTGAAGAAATTAGAGCTTATATAAACGTTCGCACAAAACTCCGTCATTCGGTAATGCAGATTTTTACTGAAATGGGGGAAGATTAAGGGTCCGATAAGGTATTTTATGAGACAGTTCGTAGGTGGAGAACGAGATTTCTGACTAGCACAGAGTTCGTCAAAGATGCAGCAAAATCTGGCCGCCCTGTGACTGTAACAGGCAAGGCAAATGTTTCAAAAGTCAGTGAAATAATTGAACGTTATCGAGGGTACACGATACGTGATATTGTCAAAGCTTTTGGCATATCGCTATTGTGAGTTCATTTCATTTTGAAGCGTATTTTTAAAGTACGACCTATTTCTGCCAGGTGAATACCGCATATATTGATCGATAAGCAAACAGATGGCCAAAAATAGGTACGAGTACAAACATCTAAGCATTTGCTCAAAATCTTTCCCAAATTTAATCAAATTTAGACGACAAACAAGGGGTACTGATGATCTATTTTAACAACCCATACGATTTGGAAAAGCAAACGGTAGAACCAGTAAGGTACAGCACATTCCTAAATATACGTAACGAATTTATTATCGCGTAACTTAGCAAGGTACTCACATTCATTCTTAAATAAGTCCATGTAAAAACTTTCGATCAACAGACTGTTCGCAAATTCATGTTTTTGAGATAAGACTTCTTCGAGGCATTTAACAATATTAAGTACTCGCGTAAAATAAGATATCTGCAGTATCACACTTGTCCAAACGCATAACTACAATGTAGAGTTACAGAAGATGGTGTGATGGTAAACCCCTGTATAATTAATCAGGAACAATGCTGTGGAATATAGGTTTGATAGAACATTCTCACGAGTCATGTTCAGCTTAAATCATCAACATGTATTAAAGGGAGCTTACCTTGGATACAGGGAAGGAGTACCAAAACAATTATCCAAATAGAGTTCGCCATACCTCCAGAGAAATGGTCATGGATAATGGCATGTATTTTAAGAGTTAAATGGGGTCATTGCGAGATAAGGGCAATTACTAACAACCATGACATCGCGATGCGTTTGATTTATGTAACATATGTCCCGACGATTTCAAGTTCGTTTTTGAGATTTGTCCGGAATGGTGTGCATAGGGTGGTTGTGGTGTCCACACAAAGATATGAAAAAAGCTGGTTGAAGTTTGCTTTGAAGAAAATTATCTCATATTGTCTCCGAGCGGTCGCGATGACTGTGGTTAGAACGTTCGTTTCATCGACAAGACAACCTGGGTTTGAGCCCCCTTTTTATCACGACCATGACAAACCAAAGGCACCAATGCACCTTTGTCAAACACTCGTCATCTGAAGATGAGGGTTAAAGGTTTTTCAGATGAGATCTTACAAATCGAGTTGCCTTGTCACAACAGATGTTAGCACGATAAAAAAAAACCTTCACAGCTACAACATTGAGTTTTATGTATCAGTATATTATTGTAATATGTAGCCTACAGGTGGTTATATCTCAATATGGCGTAAAGTAACCAGCGAACAAAAATCACAATCGATTTTAATTCTTCAAAAAGATATATGTTCATGGCTTGGTATCGTTGTAAGAAAATTCACTTGAAAACAAAAACCGCACCATATTCCAGGTGGTAAATTCATCTCCACGTTTGTAGGCGAAATTTGAGATGTCAGCTAACAGATCATCATTTACACACTTCAAAAATCAAAATACATATTTAACAGAAAAGTCCTGTAGGTTGAATAAATTTTCTCAATATCAGATCATCATGTATGATTCTGATTACGACTTATGTCACGCTCATTTCAAGCCAAAGAGCCTTGAAATTCCATCAGAGTCTTCAACACACATTCCACCATATCAGCTTTGTCATCGTCAACTTCCTATCTTTGTAAGAAAATCTTTTATAGTTTGGCCTATTCTTAGTTACTATGGTGACATCATTTTAATTATCATTTTATATCTTTGATGCGTATTTATTTTTCTTTGTTATACTTAGTTTTACATGTGATGCTCTTTAGGACAGTTGTGATGATTAGATATGGCGCTATATAAATGTACAATAATATCAATAATAATCATAATAACTTTTGAAGAAATATTCCACTATCACTTGCGTATTGTACGAGGGCTGTTTGATATGTACTGTGTATTGCGCCACAGCGTGATAACGCGTTGCACGATTTCGTTGATGATGATACTCTTGAATAACTCTATTCAATACCTTTCCAATCGTTTAAACACGAGCCTTCAGCTCCACATATTTTTAAAACTTATAGTCAATTCAATAGTGCCAGCCGTTGACCACTGTTCTAAAAATAGTTGGGAAACGGGTTGAGAATATTGAACAAATTAGATCTTATATAAACGTTCCCAAAAAACTCCGTCATTCAGTAATGTAGATTTTTCTGAAATGGGAGAAGATTAAGGGTCTGATGAGCTATCTTATAAAACAGTTCGTAAGTGGAGAAAGAAATTTCTGACTGGCACAGAGTCCGTCAAAGATGCAGCAAAATCTGGCTGCCCTGTGACTGTAACAGGCAAGGCAAATGTCTCAAAAGTCAGAGCAATAATCGAACGTGATGGCAGGTACACGATACGTGATATTGTCAAAGCTGTTGGCATATCGCCATTGCGAGTTCATTTCATTTTGAAGCGTATTTTGAAAGTACGAAAGATTTCTGCCAGATGGATACCGCATACATTGATAGATGACCAAAAACGGGTACGAGTACAAACCGCTAAGCAATTGCTGAAAATGCTTCCCAACTTCAATTAAAGAAAATTTGCAAATATTGTTACTGGTGACGAAACATACGTTCACTATTTCGAAACTGTAAGAAAAATTGGAAATAAAATATGGCTAACTAAACACAGTAGAAGGCCTGTAGTTGCCAAAAGAACATTAGCATAAAGAAGGTTCTTTATTGCATATTCTTCTCATGTGATGCTATAGCTTTACAAATTCCGGTGCCGAAGGGCTAAAAGTGTTACAGGTTGGTATTACCGAGTTGTTAGGCCAAAACAAACAAGTTCAAGTCATATTATCACCAACCACGTCCTGTATCAGGATTTAGGCATGTTCGCCTAATTCATGATAATGCTCCATCACATACATCTGAGCTTGTGAAGAAATTTTGGAAGTCGGAGAAGGTTACCGTCTTACCACACCCACCATACTTTCCAGAAGACGTACACGTAGGTAGCCATTGCTCCTTCGCCAAACGCTCGGGATTTAGAGGTGAGAATCACGGGTCTTTCTGATATAACCTTAAAAGTGGAGGTCCGGTGTCACGGTAGGCGTTGGCACGTTAACGAACTCTCAATGCTACGGTCCTGAGCGCTAAGTATAGGTCGAAATTTGTGGTACTTCACCACAATCTGGTGATGTCTCAATATAAGTGAAACATTCTCGACGATACTTTAAAAAAACCCAATCAATCAATCTATCACACCAGTCTTATAGTACATTTTTCTATGGAAACCCTTAACCTAGTTGCAAAGTTGTTAAATATTCCACGTCATTTTTTCTAATATTTTAAAAAAGACACAAAAAGACGTTTTATTTCAAACGATTTTTTTTCACTGATTCATTATTGTTTAACGTCTCGCACGAGAATTTCTCAATGTCATGGAGACGTCACCATTGCCGGTGAAGAGCTGCTAACTTTAAACCTAAGCTGCGCGGTTATCATCTTTGAGCGGGGAGGGATCTTTAACGTGTTACACTTACTGTGACACGGGAACTCGAATTTTGCGGTCTCATCCGAAGGACCGCCCTATTTAGTCGTTTCTTACGACAAGCCAGTCGTACTGAGGATCTATTCTAACAACCCAAACGATAGGAAAAGAAAACGTTAGCACCAGTAACGTAATATTAAGTACTCGCGTAAAATAAGGTATCTGCAGTATCACACTTGTCCAAACGTATAACTACAATGTAGAGTTACAGAAGATGGTATGATGGTACACCTCTGTATAATTAATCAGGAACAATGCTGTGGAATATAGGTTTGATAGAACATTCTCATGAGTCATGTTCAATTTAAATCATCAACATCTATTAAAGGGAGCTTACCTTGGATACAGGGAAAGAGTACCAAAACAATTATCCAAATAGGGTTCGCCATACCTCCAGAGAAATGGTCCCGGATAATGGCATGTACTTTAAGAGTTAAATGGGGGTCATTGCGAGATAAGGACAGTTACTAACTACCATGACGTCACGATACGTTTGATTTATGTAACATATGTCCCGACGATTTCAAGTTCGTTTTTGAGATTTGTCGTGATTGCTGTGTATAGGGTAGTTGTGGTGTCCACACAAAGAAATGAAAAAGGGTGGTTGAAGTTTGCTTTGAAGAAAATTTTCTCATATTGTCTCCGAGCGGTCGCGATGACTGTGGTTAGAACGTTCGTTTCATCGACAAGAAAACCTGGGTTTGAGCCCCCTTCTTATCATGACCATCACAAACCAAAGGCACCAATGCACCTTTGTCAAACACTCGTCATCTGAAGTTGAGGGTTGAAGGTTTGATGAGATCTTACAAATCGAGTTGCCTTGTCACAGCAGATGTTAGCACGATAAAAAACACCTTCACAGCTACAACACTGAGTTTTATTGTAATATTTAGCCTACAGGTGGTTATATCTCAATATGGCGTAAAAGTAACCAGCGAACAAAAATCACAATCGTTTTTAATTCTTCTAAAGGATATATTTTCATGGCTAGGCATCGTTGTAAGAAACTTCACTTGAAAACAAAAACCGCACCATATTCCAGGTGGTAAATTCATCTCCACGTTTGTAGGCGAAATTTGAGATGTCATCTAACAGATCATCATTTACACGCTTCAAAAATCAAAATACATATTTAACAGAAAAGTCCTGTAGGTTGAATAAATTTTCTCAATATCAGATCATCATGTATGGTTCTGATTACGACTTATGTCACACTCATTTCAAGCCAAAGAGCCTTGAAATTCCATCAGAGTCTTCAACACACATTCCACCATATCAGCTTTGTCATCGTCAACTTCCTATCTTTGTAAGAAAATCTTTTATAGTTTGGCCTATTCTTAGTTACTATGGTGACATCATTTTAATTATCATTTTATATCTTTGATGCGTATTTATTTTTCTTTGTTATACTTAGTTTTACATGTGATGCTCTTTAGGACAGTTGTGATGATTAGATATGGCGCTATATAAATGTACAATAATATCAATAATAATCATAATAACTTTTGAAGAAATATTCCACTATCACTTGCGTATTGTACGAGGGCTGTTTGATATGTACTGTGTATTGCGCCACAGCGTGATAACGCGTTGCACGATTTCGTTGATGATGATACTCTTGAATAACTCTATTCAATACCTTTCCAATCGTTTAAACACGAGCCTTCAGCTCCACATATTTTTAAAACTTATAGTCATTTCTATAGAGACATTCGTTGACCACTGTTATATAAATAGTTGGGAAACGGGTTGAGAATATTGAACAAATTAGATTTTATATAAACGTTCGCACAAAACTCCGTCATTCGGTAATGTAGATTTTTCTGAAATGGGGGAAGATTAAGGGTCTGATGAGCTATCTTATAAAACAGTTCGTAAGTGGAGAAAGAAATTTCTGACTGGCACAGAGTCCGTCAAAGATGCAGCAAAATCTGGCTGCCCTGTGACTGTAACAGGCAAGGCAAATGTCTCAAAAGTCAGAGCAATAATCGAACGTGATGGCAGGTACACGATACGTGATATTGTCAAAGCTGTTGGCATATCGCCATTGCGAGTTCATTTCATTTTGAAGCGTATTTTGAAAGTACGAAAGATTTCTGCCAGATGGATACCGCATACATTGATAGATGACCAAAAACGGGTACGAGTACAAACCGCTAAGCAATTGCTGAAAATGCTTCCCAACTTCAATTAAAGAAAATATGCAAATATTGTTACTGGTGACGAAACATACGTTCACTATTTCGAAACTGTAAGAAAAATTGGAAATAAAATATGGCTAACTAAACACAGTAGAAGGCCTGTAGTTGCCAAAAGAACATTAGCATAAAGAATGTTCTTTATTGCATATTCTTCTCATGTGATGCTATAGCTTTACAAATTCCGGTGCCGAAGGGCTAAAAGTGTTACAGGTTGGTATTACCGAGTTGTTAGGCCAAAACAAACAAGTTCAAGTCATATTATCACCAACCACGTCCTGTATCAGGATTTAGGCATGTTCGCCTAATTCATGATAATGCTCCATCACATACATCTGAGCTTGTGAAGAAATTTTGGAAGTCGGAGAAGGTTACCGTCTTACCACACCCACCATACTTTCCAGAAGACGTACACGTAGGTAGCCATTGCTCCTTCGCCAAACGCTCGGGATTTAGAGGTGAGAATCACGGGTCTTTCTGATATAACCTTAAAAGTGGAGGTCCGGTGTCACGGTAGGCGTTGGCACGTTAACGAACTCTCAATGCTACGGTCCTGAGCGCTAAGTATAGGTCGAAATTTGTGGTACTTCACCACAATCTGGTGATGTCTCAATATAAGTGAAACATTCTCGACGATACTTTAAAAAAACCCAATCAATCAATCTATCACACCAGTCTTATAGTACATTTTTCTATGGAAACCCTTAACCTAGTTGCAAAGTTGTTAAATATTCCACGTCATTTTTTCTAATATTTTAAAAAAGACACAAAAAGACGTTTTATTTCAAACGATTTTTTTTACTGATTCATTATTGTTTAACGTCTCGCACGAGAATTTCTCAATGTCATGGAGACGTCACCATTGCCGGTGAAGAGCTGCTAACTTTAAACCTAAGCTGCGCGGTTATCATCTTTGAGCGGGGAGGGATCTTTAACGTGTTACACTTACTGTGACACGGGGACTCGAATTTTGCGGTCTCATCCGAAGGACCGCCCCATTTAGTCGTTTCTTACGACAAGCCAGTCGTACTGAGGATCTATTCTAACAACCCAAACGATAGGAAAAGAAAACGTTAGCACCAGTAACGTAATATTAAGTACTCGCGTAAAATAAGGTATCTGCAGTATCACACTTGTCCAAACGTATAACTACAATGTAGAGTTACAGAAGATGGTATGATAGTACACCTCTGTATAATTAATCAGGAACAATGCTGTGGAATATAGGTTTGATAGAACATTCTCATGAGTCATGTTCAATTTAAATCATCAACATCTATTAAAGGGAGCTTACCTTGGATACAGGGAAAGAGTACCAAAACAATTATCCAAATAGGGTTCGCCATACCTCCAGAGAAATGGTCCCGGATAATGGCATGTACTTTAAGAGTTAAATGGGGGTCATTGCGAGATAAGGACAGTTACTAACTACCATGACGTCACGATACGTTTGATTTATGTAACATATGTCCCGACGATTTCAAGTTCGTTTTTGAGATTTGTCCGGAATGGTGTGCATAGGGTGGTTGTGGTGTCCACACAAAGATATGAAAAAAGCTGGTTGAAGTTTGCTTTGAAGAAAATTATCTCATATTGTCTCCGAGCGGTCGCGATGACTGTGGTTAGAACGTTCGTTTCATCGACAAGACAACCTGGGTTTGAGCCCCCTTTTTATCACGACCATGACAAACCAAAGGCACCAATGCACCTTTGTCAAACACTCGTCATCTGAAGATGAGGGTTGAAGGTTTTTCAGATGAGATCTTACAAATCGAGTTGCCTTGTCACAACAGATGTTAGCACGATAAAAAAAAACCTTCACAGCTACAACATTGAGTTTTATGTATCAGTATATTATTGTAATATGTAGCCTACAGGTGGTTATATCTCAATATGGCGTAAAGTAACCAGCGAACAAAAATCACAATCGATTTTAATTCTTCAAAAAGATATATGTTCATGGCTTGGTATCGTTGTAAGAAAATTCACTTGAAAACAAAAACCGCACCATATTCCAGGTGGTAAATTCATCTCCACGTTTGTAGGCGAAATTTGAGATGTCATCTAACAGATCATCATTTACACACTTCAAAAATCAAAATACATATTTAACAGAAAAGTCCTGTAGGTTGAATAAATTTTCTCAATATCAGATCATCATGTATGATTCTGATTACGACTTATGTCACGCTCATTTCAAGCCAAAGAGCCTTGAAATTCCATCAGAGTCTTCAACACACATTCCACCATATCAGCTTTGTCATCGTCAACTTCCTATCTTTGTAAGAAAATCTTTTATAGTTTGGCCTATTCTTAGTTACTATGGTGACATCATTTTAATTATCATTTTATATCTTTGATGCGTATTTATTTTTCTTTGTTATACTTAGTTTTACATGTGATGCTCTTTAGGACAGTTGTGATGATTAGATATGGCGCTATATAAATGTACAATAATATCAATAATAATCATAATAACTTTTGAAGAAATATTCCACTATCACTTGCGTATTGTACGAGGGCTGTTTGATATGTACTGTGTATTGCGCCACAGCGTGATAACGCGTTGCACGATTTCGTTGATGATGATACTCTTGAATAACTCTATTCAATACCTTTCCAATCGTTTAAACACGAGCCTTCAGCTCCACATATTTTTAAAACTTATAGTCATTTCTATAGAGACATTCGTTGACCACTGTTATATAAATAGTTGGGAAACGGGTTGAGAATATTGAACAAATTAGATTTTATATAAACGTTCGCACAAAACTCCGTCATTCGGTAATGTAGAGTTTTCTGAAATGGGGGAAATTAAGGGTCTGATGAGCTATCTTATAAAACAGTTCGTAGGCGGAGAAAGAAATTTCTGTCTGGCACAGAGTCCGTCAAAGATGCAGCAAAATCTGGCCGCCCTGTGACTGTAACAGGCAAGGCAAATGTCTCAAAAGTCAGAGCAATAATTGAACGTGATGGCAGGTACACGATTCGTGATATTGTCAAAGCTGTTAGCATATCGCTATTGCGAGTTCATTTAATTTTGAAGCGTATTTTGAAAGCACGAAAGATTTCTGCCAGATGGATACCGTATACATTGATAGATGACCAAAAACGGGTACGAGTACAAACAGCTAAGCAATTGCTGAAAATGCTTCCCAACTTCAATCAAAGAAAGTTTGCAAACATTGTTTCTGGTGACGAAACATAGGTTCACTATTTAAAACCGTACGAAAAATTGGAAATAAAATATGGCTAACTAAACACGGTAGAAGGCCTGTAGTTGCCAAAAGAATATTAGCACAAAGAAAGTTCCTTATTGCATATTCTTCTCATGTGATGATATAACCGTACAAATTCCGGTGCCGAAGGGCTAAAAGTGTTACAGGTTGGTATTACCGAGATGTTATGCCAAAACAAAAATGTTCAAGACATAATGTCACCAACGACGTCCTGTGTCGGGATTTAGGTATGTTCGTCTAATTCATGATAATGCTCCATCACATACATCTAAGCTTGTGAAGGAATTTTGGACATCGGAGGTTACCGTCTTGCCACACCCACCATACTCCCCAGAAGACGTACACATGGGTAGTCATTGCTTCTTCACCAAACGCTCGGCATTTAGAAGTGAGAATCACGGATCTTTCTGATAGAACATTAAAAGTGGAGGTCCTGAGCGCTAAGCATAGGTATAAATTTGTGGTACTTCACCTAAATCTGGTGATGTCTCAATATAAGTGAAACATTCTCGACGGTAAGTTGTTAAACATTCCAAGCAATTTTTTCTAATATTCTACAAAAGACACAAAAAGAAGTTTTATTTTCAAAGCTTTTCTTAAATGATTCATTATATATTGTTTAACGTCTCGCTCGAGAATCTCTCACTGACATGGACACGTTACCATTACCGGTGAAGAGCTGCAAATTTTAAACCTAAGCTGGGCGGTTATTATCTTTGAGCGGGGAGAGATCTTCAACGTGTTACACTTGCTGTGGCACGGGGACTCGATTTTTGCGGTCTCATCCGAAGGACTGCCCCATTTAGTCGTCTCTTATGACAAGCAAGGGGAACTGAGGATCTTTTCTAACAACCCATACGATAGAGAAAAGAAAACGTTAGCACTAGTAACGTAATATTAAGTACTCGCGTAAAATAAGATATCTCCAGTATCGCACTTGTCCAAACGTATAACTACAATGAAGAGCTCCAGAAGATGGTGTGATGGCACACCCCTGTATAATTAATCAGGAACAATGCTGTGGAATAAAGGTTTGATAGAACATTCTCATAAGTCATGTTCAACTTAAATCATCAACATCTATTAAAGGGAGCTTACCTTGGATACAGGGAAAGAGTACCAAAACAATTATCCAAATAGAGTTCGCCATACCTCCAGAGAAATGGTTATGGATAATGACATGTACTTTAAGAGTTAAAGATGGGTCATTGCGAGATAAGGACAGTTATTTACTGCCATGACGTCACGATACGTTTGATTTATGTAACATATATTTTTGAGATTTGTCGTGAATGGTGTGTATAGGGTAGTTGTGGTATCCACACAAAGAAATGAAAAAGGGTGGTTGAAGTTTGCTATGAAGAAAATTTTCTCATAGTGTCTCCGAGCGGTCGCGATTCCTCTCTATGGTTTTAGGGAAAATTTGAGATGTCTCTAGCAGACCATCACTTACGCATTTCAAAGTTCAAAATTCAAATTCGACGAAAAAGTCCTGTAGGTTGAATAAACATTCTCAATATCAGATAATCCTATATGATTAACATGGGTTCACTATTTCGAAACCGTAAGAAAAATTGGAAATAAAATATGGCTAATTAAACACTGTAGAAGGCCTGTAGTTGCCAGTAGAACCATAAGCACAAAGAAGGTAAAGATACATTGCTGGATGTAATAAATTTTCTACCAAGCCCCTATATCTACTCCTCACGAGAATATCAACTGTTGTGAAGGAGAAAGTTCAAACGTACTCTGCCACTACATATGCCAGAAGTGATATATATCAAGTGTGGATTCTTATAAATTCTAAACTTTTAAGGAATTTGAAATCACAAAACTTTTCTCAAATTAACAACATTCAAACGTATGATTTTACAACACTTTACACGGCCATACCTCATAATAAGTTAAAGACTAGACTTGTCATCATAGACAGTTGCTGTGTCAACAAAGACGATATAAGGTTAAAATCTATTGATCGGTCATCCCAAAAATTATTTTGTTAAACACCACTCTGGCTCAACGCATAAGTACTCTGAAGTTGATATCAAAAGGATGCTAGAGTTCCTCATTGACGATATCTTCGTAGTCTTTGGTGCTTGGATCTTGGAATAGTCTGTTAGAATATCCATGGGCACGAATTGTGCTCTTTTGTTAGCGGACCTGTTTGTATATTCTTATGAAGCGGAATTCATTCAAAACCTTAAACATGAGAAGAAAAAAATCCCTTCAATTCGACATTTAGAAATACTGATGACGTTTTATCTATCAGAATGATCATTTTCATTCAGATGTCGATTCAATATATCCCAGAGAATTGATATAAAAGACACCACAGAGTGTTCCACTTCTGATTCGTACTTAGATATTTTACTGAAAATAGATGATGGCGGCAAACTTCATGACAAACGGGATATTTCAATTTTTCCATCGTCAACTACCCTTATCTAAGTGGCAATATTCCAGCATCACCTGCATATGGTGTTTATATCTCCCAACTGATTCGATACGCAAGAGGTGCATATGATTAGTTTTTAAATCGAGGAAGGCTACTGACAAAGAAGTTGGCATTTCAGGGGTTTCTACAGTCTAAAGTCAGCATTTCGCAAACTCTATGGCCGTTATAACGACCTAGTTTGCCAGTACAGCTTTCCATTAGGTCAAATCCTGTCTGACGTGTTTCATACCAATTGTTAGGCCGTTCTTGGCACACTGATTATGACTACGGATTACTCCGTTTACCTGATCGGGACATACGGCTCACGGCGGGTGTGACCGGTCGACAGGGGATGCTTACTCCTCCCAGGAACCTGATCCCAACTCTGCTATGTCCAGGGTCAGTGTTTGCCCATCTCTCTGATTGGTATTTGTTATGGGAATTACGAGATTGAATGCTGTAAGTTGTCTTCACGTTTTTTTATTGCATATTGTTCTCATGTGATGGTATAGCCATATTAAATCCTGTGCAGAAGGGCAAAGATGTTACATTCGGTATTACCGAGACATTATACTATAAATGCTCACGAAATATCATCTTAAACTATGCCCTGTGTCAGGATTTAGCCATGTTCGTCTAATTCATGATAATGCTCCATCACATACGTCTGAGCTTGTGAAGAAATTTTTGAAGTCGGGGAAGGTTACCGTCTTGCCACATCCACCATACTCCCCAGAAGACGTACACATGGGTAGTCATTGCTTCTTCGCCAAACGCTCGGCATTTAGAAGTGAGAATCACGGGTCTTGCCACACACACTATATTCTCCAGATCTAGTCCCATGCTACTTTTTCCTTTTTTCAAACCTTAAAAAGTTATCTGGTTGTCGTTACAAGGCCCGACAAGCTCTTGGCTACCTAAATCAGCACACCGTGACGCATTTCAGAAATGAAATCAGAGATAGAAATTATGAATTTCAAACCGCGGGGAATACTTTAAAGGGACGTACTGTGCATTTCAACATTTGGTTCGAATGTTTTTGAGATATCGTACAATACACGTTACATATCTAAATAACCCTCGCACTTATGTATTTCAACTGATTCCATACGCGAGAGCATGTTCTTGACATGATCTATCTTAAAATCGAGATAGTTTACTGACAAATAAGTTAAAGAATTTCGCATATTCTATATTCATTCTTATAATCCAATTTGCAGATAAAAGCTGTCTTTATGCTGTCTGACGTGTAACATCCAATTGTTAGGCCGTTCTTTGCATAATGTCTTGGATTACTCTCTATACCTGATCAAGGTATAGGGCTCACGGCCGATATCATCGTTCAGCGGGGGATGTCTACTCCTCCTAGGAATACGATCACAACTCTGGCATATCCAGGGGTCTGTGTTTGCCGTTCTCGTAATTCAGTATTCTTTATAGAATTTATGAGATGATAACTGTTCGCTATTTTCGTTTTTCATTAGAGCAGATATGAATTGTATATACTAGTGATTAAGTAAAAATTAGCATACTCAGTGGTATATTTCTTTTGGTTTGCAAGGTAGAACTTATAAACATCGACAAATTCAATCGTAAACCACATTGCCTTTGATAATTTTGATTGATTGTTAGTTTATTTTTTCCGCCAAAGTAAACAATTTTTTAGTTATCTGGTGGCGTCCAGTTTTTATTGGTGGAGGAGAGAACCCAGATGCAATGTAACCGGGAAGAGACCACCGACCTTCCGAAAGTAAAGTGGCAAACTTTCTCACATATATCGGCCCGAGCGAGAATCGAACCGGCGCCGACTAGAAGAGACCTTGTGATTTTGAGAGCAATGCTCTAAACACTCGGCCACGGAGACCCCTGATAATTTAGAATTTTTGAACATTCTACTATTTAGACTTTTTAAAACGTTTTTGAACGCACGTCTTTAGATGGTCATTCTAGATCATTTGCAATTTCAATCTATTTCGACCTCTCTTCCCGAAGTTTGGGCTTTTTTTTTTCGAAATCCTCCACAGTAAACACTTTACAGAGTGTTTGTATAGTATTGAAGGTGTGCATGTGGCAAGGATGTTTATTGTCATCGAGTTTTCGAGAATTTTATAGGGTGTTTTAACTTAGTCAGAGCTGAGGAAATATAACGTAGACAGTACCTGATGTATCCGTCGAACTCCTACCACAGTTTTCAAATGAGGAGCACACGTACCAACCCCCATTACATTATTCGAGAGGAAACAATGTGAAGCTCCACATTGATTCCTCAAAATTGTCATGTAACACAGAAAAAACATTCGTAAAGCTCTACATTAAAGACACAATCCGTTACTTTTTCCAACAGAGGACACAACCATGGATGTTCTGATTCGTTCACACTCTATTACCTTTTCCATCGCAGCCTCTTCATCAACCTTCCCATCACAATCATTGTCAATTTCAACCCCTCCTCTCGTCATCGGTTGGGCTTGACATTTCTTCATTATAAAGATCAAAGAGAATAATTATGAATAAAACAAAGCGCGAACATAGGTTGGTTAGAATTTGCCTTCATATTTCTGGTGTTTTCTCTCGAAGCAATGATTTGTGTGTCTCTCATGATCATTCAAAAACACAGGATATCCTAATTTTGCAACCTGATTATTATGGTCAAGCCTGAAATAGTAATTATAGTTATTTTACTCTATGTCCAAGGACTTTTCAGTCATATCAAGATGTCATCAGAAGAAGAGACTCAAATTTAGATTTGTGCAATTGCTGAATCTTAGAGTGGTAGTATTAAGAATTCCTTACGCACCAAAACTGGCCGCAAAATTTGACCTCGATTTGAACGTCTCATTTGATAGACGGTTCAAAACTAACTTTTGTGCAACTACATGTAGTTTAGTAACTTGATGTAGCCATATATCACCTCATGGGATATCCAAAAAATTTCCTAATTTTCCTTAAAATTCGGGACGCATGCGGTGGATATATGATTGATTGATTGATTATATATTGTTTAACGTCCCGCTCGAGAATCTTTCACTCACATGGAGACGTCACCATTGCCGGTGAAGGGCTGCAGAATTTAGACCTATGCTCGGCGTTTATGGCATTCGAGCAGGAAGGGATCTTTAACGAACTACACCTATTGTGACATGGGGCCTCGGTTTTTACGGTCTCATCCGAAGGACCGCCCCATTTAGTCGCCTCCTATTACAATCAAGGGGTACTGAGGATCTATTCGAACAACCCAGATCCCCACGGAGCGTGGATATATGACAGGTATATTAAACATTAAGTTTAGATACATCATGAACAGTTAAATCAATATAAAATAACTAGAAGATAATATTCAATGTTTAAGGAAAAAAACATTTCGAGGTTTGAAATATAAAAATGTATATTTCCCTTACAGCATTGTATTCTTGCCGTAGTGTATGTAAAGTAAGAATCTTCATAATAAACAAAATCGGTCTTTCATATATCAGAAAATACACTCATCTTACAGTGTGCAAGAGGGAGAAATATGATCACCCTCCACAATGAAGTCATTGTAGGAATAAATGAACCACCTCTATTCACAATCAAGTCCACGTAAGAGAAGATGGCAGTATCAATCAAGTGGGTCAATCATGTGTACATGTGTTTGAAGGTTTGCTGTTTATCTAGTGTAGATTTTTATGGTAAAATGTATGATATGTTAATGAATTAGGAACTGCCATCAATCCGTAGTAGACAACTGCCAGGAAAAGAAGTGTATAACAACCCTATTGAGAATTTTTCACTCATATGGAGAAGTCGCCATTGCCGGTGAATGGCTGCAAAATTTAAGCCTATGCTCGGTGCTTATAGTCTTTGAGTAGGGAGGGATCTTTATCGTGCTACACCTGCTGTGACAAGGTGACTTTGTTAGGAAGGGCAATAAAATTAACAGCAAAACATATTTACAGCGAACATGCGTAAAATGAAGTCACGTTTATTGCGAAGTGATTTTCATTTCTGGTAGTTTTATTACCCTGAACATTTTGGATATAACTAATTACGTTTATAGTAAATCAAAATGATTCCTACCTAGCTCTTCCCTATGTGCGTTCTTTGTTTGTTTGTTTGTTTTTTAAATAACCTTTTTACTAGCGCAATCGTAATTAAGTGCGGTTTTCCCCACATAAAAAGAACAGAGCATCAGGAAATTAGAGGTTGTTGATTTACATTTGTATATATATAAATAGACGTAAACATGAATAGTCACTAGCAGCTGACAAAAAAACGGTATAAGAAGAAGGCTAGTTCGAAAAGTGCTATAATATGATTTAGCTGAACTTAGGTTGCTTGGTAGTATATTATTTAATGTCCCGCTGGAGAACTTTTCATTGATATTGAGACGTCAACTTTACAGAGACCCTCACATAAATACATTGTTGGATCCATTAAATGTTCTGCCACAACCCTATTTTTGCTCCTCACGAAAATAGTACGGAGAAAGTTCAAATGTAACAACATATGTCAGAAGTGGTGTAAATCAATTGTGGATTGTAAATATAATTCTAAAGACATTTTCGTAAATTTGAAATCACAAAAGTTTTCTCAAATCTACAACATCAAAACGTATGATTTATCTTCGGAATCTTTGGTGGTCAGATTTTCCAACAATCTGTTGGAATTCCCATGGGCATGAATTATCCTTCTTTATTAGGTGACCTGTTTTTATATTCTTGTGACGCAGAATTTATTCAAAAGCTTCTACATGAGAAGCAATAATCTCTTCATGTAGCCTAAAACTTGACATTGATGTATCTATGGCGTTTTATCTATTAACAATAATCATTTTCATTCATATATTCCAGTGAACTCGAAATAAAAGAAACCGCAGATTTTTCCACACCCGCTTAGAATTGGGATATTTTTTGAAGATGAGAGTTAACGGCTAGCTAACAACTCAACTTTATGGCAAACGGGATGACTTCAACTTCTCCGTCAACTTCCCATATTTATGTAGAAATATTCCATTACCACCTAGATATGGTGTTTGCGTCTCTCACCTGGTTCGAACGTGGTGAAGATCCGTTTTAGAAATAGATCCTCAGTATCCCTTCCTTGTCTTAAGAGGCGACTAAAAGGGGCTCTCCTTCGGATGAGACCAGAAAAACTGAGGCCTCGTGCCACAATAAAAGTCCCTCCCTGCTCGAAGGCCATAAGCGCCAAGCATAGGCCTAAATTTTGTACTCCTTCACCGGCAAAGGAGAAGTTTCCATATGACTAATAGATTCTCGAGAGGTCCGTAAAACAATATACAATCAATCAACTGATTCAGTACGCAAGAGCTTATTCTGCGTATGATCAGTATTAGATTGAGACAGGTTACTGACAAACAAGCTGACAATAATAATATCCTTTATTTATAGAGGATTGTGCAACTAGTTATACAAACTAGTTTACAATATGGTCCTATCTTTAACATATATACATATCGAGAACATACATCATAGAACATGAAAATATCACAGATAATTTATATACAGGTAATAATTATCTCAAAGAAACCATGAACACTCTTGAGTATTTTTGAAAATTAAAATAGTGTCCAAGATAGGCTAATTTAAAAGATGTCGAAGTTGTGCATTTTCTAATAAAATCTGGTAATGAGTTCCATAAAAATGTTGCTAATAAAAGATATTCTCTTGTTTGGCTCTTGTAACATAAATAGAATTATCAGAGCTCTGTCTTGTATTTCTTGTGTGTACATCATTCACAAATGAAAAGTCCAAAATAACTAACAGTATTCAATATCGTAATTCCTTTACAAAAGACAAATCAGAGAGATGGGCTAACACGGACCCTTGATCATACCAGAGGTGGGATCAGGTGCTTAGGAGGAGTAAGCATCCCCTGTGGACCGGTCACACCCGCTGTGAGCCCTATATTCCGATCAAGTACATGGAGTAATCCGTAGTCAGAATAAATGTGTCAAGAACAGCCTAACAATTGGTATGAAACACGTCAGACAGGATTTGACTTAATGGTACGTTATAATGGCAAACTAGATCGTTATAACGATCATAGAGTTTGCAAAATGCTGACTTTAGACGAGACTGTAGAAAAACCTGTAATATCAACTTCTTTGTCAGTAGCCTGTCTCAATTCAAAAACTGATCATATGCAGAACAAGCTCTTGCGTATCAAATCAGTTGGGAGATATAAACATCATATGCAGGTGATGATGGAATATTGCCACATTAATAAGAGCAGTTGACGATGGAGAAATTGAAATCATCCCGTTTGTCATAAAGTTCAGTTGTTAGTTTGCCGCCATCATCTATTTTCTGTGAAATATCTAAGTACGAAGCATAAGTGGAAGACTCTGTTGTGTTTTTAATTTCAAGTTCAATGGGATATAGCGAATCGACATATGAATGAAAATGATTATTGTTAATAGACAAAACGTCGTCGATATATCTAAATGTCGAATTAAAGGCTACAGCAAGAGAGTGTTTCTTTTGGATGAATTCTTTGGTTCCTTTGATAAATCTTATCAAAACGTGATTAAAATATCTTGAAATATATCAACCCCAGGTGACAAAAAGAAAGAAAACCCCTGAAGTTTAAGACCACAAAACTCTGAAAACTGGGTATCATATATTACTGCAAGTCATAAATATGTAGCGTTTTATCATATTAGAAAAAAAAGTTAGAAAAACATTTATTAACTGCTCGAAAGGCGCCTATAGAATGACCACTTGAGACACACAACCGAACACTCTGTACTACAAGCAATTTTACTGGCTGAAACTATCTGCCCACAAATAACATACATCACATGACTAAAAACCTGTTTATACAATATTTTTTCGCTACACATCGAAACCCGGAAAAAGGTAATTATTTAACTTACTAAATAGTCAAAACCATGTAAGCTTTCAGTATTTCTGTAATTTAATTTGTTACTAAATAGCTGAAGTATGCAAATCCAATCATGTTTCCAAACGAAAATATTTCATATGAAACACCATTCAATCTTTTATCATGCATATGCATTTTTAAATATTTTCATGACAATTTTATATTTTGTTTCTAGCTGATGAATTGTTTTTATCAGAGGTATATAAGGAGGTAGGGACATTAATCGAGGCTCTTACTTGTAGGAGAAAGTATTCTACAACGTTCAACAATCATTTTATGATGAATGATTAAAAATAGGAAAATTTCACTCAACACGTAGCTAATCTTCACTTGTCCATTCTTATCGCACCCTCTCACTAAAGTAATTTCAGGAATATTTTTCCACACCCTGTCACGCAAAATTGTCTTTGTGACATTAGTATTTCGCAACATACCGTTTCAGTTGTCAGTTTGTAAATTGATTGATTGATTGTTTGTTGTTTTCGCCACACTCAACAATTTTTTTCTGGTGGCGTCCAGTTTTTTTTTTTAATTTGTGGATGAGGGAAATCAGATACAATGTACCCGGGTAGAGACCATCGACCTTACGAAAGTAAACTGGCAAACTTTATCTTATATATCGGCGCGAGCGAGAATCGAACCCGCGCTGACTAGAGGTGAGAGGCCTCGTGATTTTGAGCGCGATGTTCTAACCACTCGGCCACGGGCCCCTCTTAATTTGTATGAAATTGATAGTCATAATTAGGGACTGTATGAGTATTGAAAAATTTAGTTTGCATTAGATGAACATTTGGAAGTACTGAGATTTGGTATAGATTGTTTTTACTTATAGAGAATGTACAAATGGATAAAGCAAACATTCTTTCACTTTATCGGATAACCGTGATATTTCTGTTTTTTAAAAAAAACCTAGAGCTTATTTCATGCAATTAAAAGAACAATTATTTAATCAAACGAGACGGAAGTATAGAGACCATATATGACTCCATTTTTAGACGTAATCATGATCATAGACCGTTATTTACTAACCCAATTGATATTGTCTCAAAATAAGTATCAGTTTGAATATATGACGTATTTCACATTCACAGGAAGGTCTCAAAATTATTAAAGTACAAATATTCTCATTTGGCGCGTGTTCGAATCTCGGCCGCGGCGTTATGTGAGCAAGTTTGCCAGTTTACTTGCGGAAGGTCGGTGGTCTCTTCCCAGGTACATTGTATTTGGGTTCTCTTTCCTCCACCAACAAAAACTGGACTCCACCAGATAACTGAAAAATTGTTGAGTGTGGCGGAAAACAATAAATAATCAATCAATCAATCAATCAATCATTTTGTGCAGAAAATGTCAATTTTGAAGCATGCATTGCTTCAGGACATCTACAGCACACCCTTGCTTACCTCATACGTACATATTTTGCACACGTGTATCAAATATGGTATACAAATGCTAGACTAGCAAACATGTCTTTCCATGTCTTTTTGTAGCAGTGAGGATTTTTTTTAAATTGTGTCTGTGCTTACCTTGACACGGATCTCGGTTTTCAAGGTCATAGAACTATGAACTTCAAATCAAATGACTAGTTCCTCATATATCATGTAGAACAAGTCGTGCTTCCAGCACATGTTTTTCCTCATAGGTAAAACTATTTTATTACATTCTCTGGAAATACGCGGCTGTTACAATGTAGAAGGAGAAAAAATTGATATTATACACATAAGTTCTATAACAAATTCAAAATTGAGAGTATCGCAATCACGAACCCCAGCAACGCAAGAAGTGGGATCACATGTCTAGGACCACGTGTCCTTGTTGACCGTTCGGACCCGCCGTGAGTCCTATATCTCATCAAGTAAACAGAGAGAAAAGCATTATGTAAAGGAAGGCCTAACTAATGGTATGAAACTCGTTAGACAGCATTCTACATTATGATGAAAAGGATTAAAAACGAAGGAAAATTTGATAATATTTATTTTTACAGTATAAATTGATTTCTCCCTTCCAAAACAGCTGAAAACACCCTTATGTTTGCTTATATTGTAACAAAAGTTTATAATTGGTGATATTATATTTGACCTAAGAAATGCAATATCACTCCTTTGTAAAATATCAATACACCCAAAGTACGGTTTATTGCAGTTATTCTGAGACATGCCATCCATTCAGGTTTCATTCTTAAAGGATATACAACTACTGGGAATTGATGTTGTTCTAAAACATTTAACTCGTTCATTCTTGTAGCATCTGAAGATAGCTTGATTGAATATATCAAATGCAGGTAACATGCATAAAAGTTTCATCATTGAAGCATATTCAGGATACATCCAATAGAAATTGAATTTTTTAATATACTTGTACTGTGACACTGTATGTGTATATGATAAAGATCTCTCCCTGCTCAGAGGCCATAAGCGCCAAGTATAGGCCTAAATTTTGCAGCCCTTCACCGACAATGGTGACGTCTCCATTTGAGTAAAATATTCTCGAGTGGGACGTTAAACAATACAGAATCAATCAATCAGAAGCATTCGGCTCAAATAGTGAAATGAACATTACATCCCTTCAAAGTATTCTCCGCGGTTTGAAATACATAATTTCTATCTCTGAACCCGTTTCTGAAATGTGTCAAGGTGTGCTGATTTAGGTAGACCTCTGAGGCACTGACTGAATCAAGGGCTTGTTGGGGCTTGAACTTTTCAAGTTTTGGAAAAAGGAAAAGAGTTGTAAGGGACTAGATCTGGAGAGTATAGTGGGTGTGGCAAGACGGTAATCTTCTCTGACTTCAAACAATGCTTCACAAGCTCAAATTTGTGTGATGGAGCATTATCATGAATTATACGAACATGACTAAATCCTGACAAAGGGCGTTGTATAAGATGATATTTCTTGAGCTTTTCTCAATATAAGATCTCGGTAAATCCGACCTGTAACACTTTTGCCCTTCGGCACCGGAATTTGTATGGCTTTACCATCACATGAGAACAATATGCAATAAAGAACTTTCTTTGTGCTAATGGTTCTTTTGGCAACTGTAGGCCTTCTACCATGTTAAGTTAGCCATATTTTGTTTCCAATTTTTCTTGCTGGTTCGAAATCGCCACCAGTAACAATGTTTGCAAATTGTCTTTGAATTGAATTTGGGATACATTTTGAGCAATTGTTTAGCGGTTTGTACTCGTAACCGATTTTGGTCATCTGTCAATCTCGACGATATCTTTCGTACTTTCAAAATACGCTTCAAAATGACCCTAAAAAACGGAGGTCCCGTATCACGGTAGGCGTTGGCACGTTAAAGAACCCTTAATGTTAGGGCTCTGAGCGCTAAGCTTAGGTCTAAATTTGTAGTACTTCATCTACAGCTGGTGACGTCTCAATATGAGTGAAAAATTCTCGACGGGACGTAAAACAATCAATCAATCAATCAAAATGAAATGCACCCGAGATAGCGATATGCCAACAGCCTTAGAAATATCACGTATCGTGTACCTCCGTCACTTTCAATTATTTCCCTGACTTTTGAAAAATGTGCCTCGCTTGTTACAGTCACAGGTCGGCCCAATTTTGCTGCATCTTTGACGGACTCTGTGCCAGTTAGAAATGTCTTTCTCCACCTACGGACTCTCTCATAAGATATCTTATCAGACCCATAAACTTTCCCCAATTCAGTAAAAATCTGCATTACCGAGTGACCGAATTTTGTGTGAACTTTTATATAAGCTCTAATTTCTTCAATATTTTTAACCCGTTTCCCAACCATTTTTAGAACAGCGGTCAACGACTGGCGCCATTGAAATGACTAGAAGTTTAAAACTATGTTGATCAGAAGGCTCGTATTTATACCGTTGGAAAGGTATTGAATAGCGCTATTTAATAATGTATGTGTCATCATCCATGAAATCGTGCAAAGCATTATCGCGCTGTGGTACAATACATATTATATATCGAACAACACTCCTATATACTTACATAGATAACATGACCCTCTGTGGGATGTGATAGACACTATTTGTGAGAGTGGGTTCAACATTTAATTTTGATTGCGTAGAATGAGAACAAATTCAACACCTTGAGTTGGATTTATTTCAGTGCATACTATACCTAGTCCATCGCAGTCCTCTTCATCCATCTCGTCGTCACCAGAAGACATCTCTTTGGCCTGACATTCCTTCATACATATAATCTTCATTAGGATAAATATCATGTATTTGTCAAGGATGTCAAGTCTAACGTGGTAACAACTTTTTAATAAAACAAGAAATTTATAACAAAGTTATGATAAAAATACAGTAAACAACTAGATCATATGTCTCTTTATCTGACAGAAATCATTTGTACAATCGGACAATATGACCTTAAATCCCTCAAACCGTCTCAGGGTAAACATCGCTACGTTAGCGGTAGCTCAGTGTTAGAGTGTTCCCTTCGTAACCGGAGATCGTGAGTTCGTACCCCTCTCATGCCACGGACGCGTACCTACGACGTAAACATTGGTAGTGATTTCCCTTTGCCTTGACATTTAGAGGTCAAAATCACAGGTCTTTCGGATTTGACCTTAAAAACGGAGGCAGGCGTTGGCACGTTCAAGAACACTCACTGTTACGGCCCTGGGTGCTAAGCATACAATACAGTTCTAAATTTGTGATACGTCACCTACAACTGGTGGTGTCTCAATATAAGTGAAAATTTCTCAATGGTACGTAAAACAATCAATCAATCACTTCATTCTCCTTATTCAATTAAAACTTACTAATGTCTCTATATGATGGATTTTAATGACTTTGACATTCTGACACAAAAACGTAAAAGTGATCAAAGGGGCTTGTTTTCCGGATTGTGGAAAATAAAAAAAATAGTTGTTCTGATACCGATGCCGACAGGTTTTGTACTTTATCTATCGTTGAAAAGTATTATATCAATACAAGGGACTAAAGTCGCCGTCTTTGAAAAAATAAACCCATTCAGTTGAACTGTCATTTTTGTACTCTAAACCAACAATTTATTGGATTTACGTCACCCTCAATCGTTTTAGTACCCTCCAAATCAACTCCGTTGGGGACCTAACTGGAACTCGCATCATATCGAGTAAACACGTAGGTGTAATCAGCGGAAACAAGAAGGCTGTCCTAGGCACCTAATCCCTCCTCTGGCATCTCCAGGGATCCATGTTTGTTCATCTCTCTGATTTGTATTTTCTATAGGAATTGCGAGACTGAATACCTTTTGTTACCTTGGCCTTTTCATTTAATCATCGAGCATGTATCAGGGGGCTTCCGTGGCCGAGTGGTTAAAGCAGTGCGCTCAGAATCACAAGGCCTTTCACCTCTAGTCGGCGCGGGTTCGAATCCAGTTTACTGTCGGAAGGTCTGTGGTCTCTTCCCGGATACATTGTATCTGAGTTCTCTCCTCCACCTACAAAAACTGAACGCCACCAGATAACTGAAAAATTGTTGAGTGTGGCGGGAAACAATCAATCAATCGAGCATGTATCTCTGCTGGTGGAAACTCTGTCGCCGGGGATACTTGTAGCTCTATATATGTTCTTTTATGAATATAGACGGCAAGGATACTATACTGGCTGACACGTCGTCAAATAGTCACCTTTGGTACAGAAATGGAAATTTGTTACTGAAATTGAAGATGACCAGGTTTCCTTAAGAAATATTTTTGATGATGTAAAGGTGAAGATAACTAACAGTATTCAATCTCGTAATTCCTATAACAAATGTAAATAAGAGAAATGGGCAAACACTAACCCCTGGACATACTGGAGGTGGGATCAGGTGCCTAGGAGGAGTTAGCACCCCTTTCAACCGGTCACAGCCGCCGTGAGCCCTACATCCCGATCAGGTGAACGGAGCAATCTGTAGTCAGAATCAATGTGCCAGGAACGGCCTAACAATTGGTATGAAACACGTCAGACAGCATTTGACCTAATGGAAAGTTGTAATGGCAAACCAGATTGTTATAACGACCATAAAATGTGCGAAATGCTGACTTTAGACGAGACTGTACAACTCCCTGCAACATCAACTTGTTTGTCAGTAACCTGCCTCGATTTAAAAACTGATCATATGCAGAACAAGTTCTTGTATATCGAACCAGTTGTGAGATATAAACATCATATGTGTATTTTCTATAGGAATTACGAGATTAAATACTGCTAGTTATCTTAGCCTTTTCCCCTGTTCTTTTCTATTGGCATTTATGAATATTGAAATAGATGTACATATCGATTTTACATAAATATATGCATGTAACTGTAAAAAAAATAAATAAAAGGTTAATTTTTTTATTACACGATTGATTGGAAAAGTATTGCACACTCTATTCTTGGAAATTGCAGAGGAGTCAATTCTCGATGATTCAGAAAATAATTTTTCACAAGCATCTTTCTTTCATGGTGAGTTATCGCCTAGCAATTTCATCTAAAAGGTAATAATTTCCTAAGAAAGTATATATAGATGAATCTAATAATGATTTATTTTCACATCGTCAAATAAAATACAGTTCATACCTTCGTTTAATTTACCAACAAACTATTACAATTAGTGTAATGATTTAATTCTATGAAAAGCACAATATTTTGTATCGTTTGAACAGCTGCATGAAATATCCTCTTCATCCAATTAAACTACTAGCTGAAAATAGAAAAAATGCAATTTGTAGGGTGATATTTTAATGTTTTACACTAGACCTTCAGATTCCGTCATTGCGTCATATATAAGAAGCGAAATGAATCAAGAACAAAGATCTTTTTAGAAAAAATGAACCGACAATATTGTAACTTCTGCTTCAGACTGAAGAAAAGGTAATGAATAGTGTAGGATTGGGGCTATATCATTTTCTTTCTATTACGAATTTTTCAATTCTAATATTAACAAACTTCCTTACTAATTTCATCACCCATGCAGTCTTCATCTATCCTTCCATCGCTGTCGTTATCTGTAACAGACATGTTCATTGGTTAATCATCTATTTATACCTGCACTTCCTAAAAAACGTTTGGGTATGTTGTTGTTACCCTGGTCCGCCCGTCAATCTGTCACATTTTCCTCTTCCTTAAATTCCTTTTATTTTAAATAGTAACCAATTTATAAATATGATAGATAGCGCCCTCTACATGTGCAATGAACTTTTGGAATTGTCAATTTTACCCTGGGGAACAAATGGGGTACAGAAACGATGGTTTTTGGTTTGTTTTTTTTGTAAATTCTGAGAACCCTTCTTACATTTCACACTGTATCCAGATCATCTTTTTATGCAATAGAAAAATCATCTTTCCTGTAGATGTGCAATTAGGTTTAGAAATTTTCATATCCTGTAGATGTGCAATTACGATTTTTAAGTTTTTATATTCACCACTGGGACCGAATGAAGTTGAAAAATGGTTAATGATTGATTGATTGTTTATTGTTTTACGCCACACTCAATAGTTTTTCAGTTATCTGGTGGCGTCCAGTTTTTATTAGTGGAGGAGAGAGCTCAGATACAATGTACCCGGAAAGAGACCACCGACCTTCTGAAAGTAAACTGACAAACTTTCTCACATATATCGGCGCGAGCGAGAATCGAACCCGCGCCGATAGTGGTGAGAGGCCTTGTGATTTTGAGCGCAATGCTCTAACCATTCGACCATGGAGGCAAGAATATATGTGGTTTATGGATGGGTATCTCATCCGTTTTAAAGTTATTTGAAGAATTATAAAATGAATAGTAATATGACCCCCGCCCCCGGGGGGCACTTGCTGAAGAGAATGATAAATGCATCTTCATATGTTCATTAAAATATATATGGGGTAGGGATGAAAATATAGGATACAGTGAAGGGATGGGAGTAGAATATTCACTACATCTTGTGCTGCAAGAATATATATGATATATATGATATATATGATTTAGGTGTGTGAATCTTTTTTGCCAGTCGCCGGATAGCTGAAAAATTGCTCAGGCGACTATAAATAAAACAAACAAACAAACAAATCTTATCCGTTTTTAAGATATTTGAACAATTGTAAAATTATAGGGTTGATATGACCACAGGGCACCTGCTGAACAGAGTGATACATACAATTGATTTGATTAAAGTTATATTTAGATGGGGTCCTTTGAACAGCGGAACACATTATGCAGAAACAGTATATACGTTTTAGGGGAGGGGATCTCATCTGTTTTAAAGATATTTGGCATGATCCCAGTGCACTTGAGTAGCAGAGCTATTTATACACCTATACATAAACAGCAAGAATATGTATGGTTCATGGGTGGAGGTCTCATCTAGATTAAAGACATTGAACAATTATTAAACGAGAGGGGTTATTTGACTTCAAGGACACTTGTCAAACAGAACACTTTAAGCATAATAAAAAAAGAAATTTTGTTTTGAGATTGAAACACTGGTTTTGATCATATATTGACGATTTTTCTTTTATTGAAAAAGGATCTGATGAATCATAACATTTGATAATTGTTCTGTGAGGATCTGGGTTAGAATTCCTCAATACGTCATGTTTATCTTAAGAAGCGACTAAATGGGGGCGATTTGTACGAGACCGCAAAAACCAAGGAATAGGCCTAAATTCGGCAATGATGACATCTCCATGAATGGAAAATTCTCGAGCGGGATGTTAAACAGTATACAACCAGCATTTGATAATTAGTCAATCAATCATTAACTATTTTTCTTTATACACAATCGTTTGGGAAGAAAGGAATCGGTTTCACTGAAAGTTTTTTTCTAAAGTATGCATCTGTTAATTGCTTCCATCACTGTTATAAATCTTAGTAGTAAATAACTGAAATGTTCCTTTCAGGGAAATGAATTGGAATGTAAATGCTTAATTTTCTGTACATAAACAGGAAGAGTTAAGAAGAGCAGTAAATAACAATTTCATTACTGGCTTAAAGTATACTCTGCAAAAAAAGAAACGCATAATGGATTTTTTAAGATTTTAGTAGATGTATTTTGGATTATGATTTTACAATAAAAAATGTAGATATTCACTAGAATTGTTTCAATTGAAAAAAATTACAGTCCAAACCTTAGATATTGGTGAAAAAAAGTCAGATCATCACAGTTAAGAACACTTCCTGTCACGTTTAAGTTAGTACCGTGTATGACCACCTCGAGCTGCCAACACAGTTCTGCATCTCCTTGGCATAGAGTCAATCAATGTTCTTACGTGGAATTGTTCGCCATTCCTGTTGTAACATTTGACGGAGCTGATCGAGGGTCTGAGGCGGAGGTTGGCGCAGGCGCACACGTTTATCCAGTTGGTCCCATAAGTGTTCAATCGGATTCAAATCCGGTGATTTGGAAGGCCATGGTAGCACATTAATGTTGTTCTGCTGAAGGTAGTCAATTGTTAAGCGGGCTGTGTGAGGCCTAGCATTGTCATGTTGGAATAACTCCCTCTGTCGGTCAATTACGCGCATAAGGTGAGGTTGGAGAATTTCGTCTCTGTACCTTTGAGCCGTTAAATTGCCCGGGACATGTACCAGTTCTGTTTTACGGTCATTAGAGATCGCCCCCCACATCATGACGCTACCTCCACCGAAGCTATCCACTTCTTGGACACACGAGGAAGAGAAACGTTCATTCCTGCGCCGGTATACACGGATTCTTCCATCACGTTTCTGTAGCAGAAAACGGGACTCATCGCTGAACCAGATTCTACGCCAGTTGCGGAATGTCCAGCCCCTCAATCTGTTGCACCATCGGACTCTTTCTCGTCTGTGTAACGGTGTCAAAACTGCTCCAAAATACGGTCTTCTGGGTCTAATGCCATATTGTCGAAGTCGGTTGCGGACTGTCTGCGAGCTGATTCTTCTCAATCCAGGTATTCCGACTGCAGTAGCTGTTGCAGCAACGGTTCGATTCCGTAGATGAAAGACCCGGATGTAGCGATCTTGTCCAGGAGTCGTAATGCGAGGTCGCCCACTTCTCGGTCGGTCATTAGTAGAGCCAGTCTGCTGGAATCTGTTCCACAGCCGAGAAATTGTGCTCTGATTTACGTTTTCAGTTCGTGCAATCTCACTTTGGGATACTCCGGCCTGGAGACGGCCAATGACGATATTTCGAGTAGCAGGGTCCAACCTTGGCATGGCAGCATTTTAACGTTATGATGAATTCAAGCTTCAAACTTCGTCCTTTTATACGCTTTAATGTAGTGGTTGAATTAAGCACAAAGTTCTCGTGAAAAACGTAAGCCAAATTCCATGGCGATAGAGGTGATGTGCAATTTTAGAGAGTCGCCGAGCTAATTTGGCAGAGAGCCAAATCAAATGAACAGACCTTTAAAGTTTCATACTTACCTGTAAAAAATCAATTACTCAATTGACCATTTCAGTTTACCTGGTAAAATACATAATTTGCATTTTTAAAATTTCAAAAGGGCTATGCGTTTCTTTTTTTGCAGAGTATATTTAAAACGTGTATCTCTCTTGTTCTTGAAATATAATCATTTTTTCAGTTAATATTATAAAATGTTTGTAATACTTTGAGAGGTTCTTCCTAAACTTTGGACCGATACTTTGATGAAACTTATTTCAAGTCCACCATTTTGGATCCGCATCCCTCGATTTTTCTACAAAATCACCCATTCATACGTCTTTTCTTTGAAGACTGTGTACCTAATTATTTCATTGACTATTCGTGCTGGTGAATACTATTCATTTGGACCTAAATGCTTAGAAATCAAATTTGCTTCCGAGTTTCCAACTTTGCAGCAAAACTCCTATCCACGAAGATAAATGATAGTAAAGTTATATCTTAAATTGATTCTATAATTATTCTTATGATGCATATACATTAGAACTGTATTGAAATCCAAATTTCAATATAATTTAATTTACAAAAATTCTCAATATTTCAGCACAGTATGTTTACAATGTATTCAAACAACATAGAGTAGAAGTCTCTTATGAACAGTGTCAAAAGTAATAATAATAATGATTGATTAGGTTTTATATAGCGCTTTTCCAGCATATGCTGCTCAAAGCGCTTCACAATACATTATTACCCCAGCAGACCATATAACATTCCAGAGCTTTCACATTGCAAGCTGTCGTTAAGGCGCTAGAGCACTAACATTCTACCAATATCTTTCACTCTCTGTAGCCAGGTACCCCTTTTACACTTGGGTGGAGTGAGGAAGTTTGTGTAAAGTGTCTTTCCCAATGACACAACGTCGGTCCTGCCACGGCCAGGACTCGAACCCGCCACCTTTCGGTTGAGAGTATAACGGCCTAACCACTAGGCCACTGAAGCCACACAAGTATGATTCCAAGGTTGACATAAATTATAGTCGAAATAATCTATTATGAAGCTCAGATGCATGTTAACAGGTCGCGGTAGCTCAGTGGTTAGAGCAAACACTAACCTGGAGGTCGTGAGTTTGAGCCCAGCTCGTGCCATGGTCACGTCAAACCTAAGACGTAAAAATAGGTAGTGATCGGTCCTTCGCCAAACGTTCGGCATTTAGAAGTGAGAATCGCGGGCATTTCGGATATGACCTTAAAAACGGAGCTCCTTTGTTACGGCAGGCGTTGATACGTTAAAGGATCCTCACTGCTACGTCCCTTAGCTCAAAGAATAGGTCTAAATTTGTAGTACTTCACTTACAGGTGATAAGGTCTCAATATGAGTGAAAAATTCTCGACGGGATGTAAAACAAACAATCAATCAATCACATCCATGATTTAATTAAAAAATTATACAAGGGGCTTTGGATTCGGGCCTTATTTGTCACATGACTAGATAAAAGTATCACTATATCCAAAGAGTACGAAATTTAGAAGAAAAAAAAGTCTTGTTCAGCTCATATAGGCTGAATTCTATTATTAGCAACAGTATAAAACAATGTGTGTTTTTAAAACATAAATGTTCCTAAACATACCTTTACTGATGAACTACAACACTAAATGGCTATTTTGGACCTGTCCTAGAATCAAAACCCTGGACTGCGAAATGCACAATTTTGGTACACCCTTTTCTGCTTTTTCTAAATACGCTTTTATATTTTATTCCATATATGCAAATACAAAGAAGTATTTCAAATGATAACGAAAATAATTTAGCTCTACCCTGGAACCAAACCCCTACCCCTTTGATCATGAAATGTACAATTTTGGTGGAGATCTTGCTATACACGACAATGCATTTAAAATTTTTGAATATCCGTTAATGTTTGGCAGTTTTTGCTTCGCCCCTTAGGATTCAGGGGTGCAGGAATCCTGAAAATTAGGATTCATGTCACTCTTACCCCAAAGATACTGAATCCCAAATTTGAAAAGATTTGAAAGGAATGTTATCAAGAAGTTAAGAATGTTCAAATGCTAACATAAATGACACACATTTTCATTATGATAAGGTGAAGATAACGAACAGTGATCAATTTCGTAACTCCTATAAGGGATACAAAATAGAGAGTTGGGCAAACACGGACCCCTGGATATACCAGAGGTGAATCGGGTTTCCAGGAGGAGTGGGCATCCTCTGTCGACAGGTCACACCCGACGTGATCCCTATATCTTGATCAAGCAAACGAAGCAATCCAGAATAAGTGTGCCAAGCACGGACTAACAATTGGTATGAAACACGCAAGACAGCATTTGACCCAATGACAGATCATATTGGCAAACTAGATCGTTTTAACGACCATAAAATTTGCAAAATGCAGACATCAAATGAGACTGTACAAACCCCTGTAATATCAAATTACTTTTCAGTAGCTTGTCTCGATTTTACAACTGATCATACGCAGATTAAACTCTTGCATATTGAATCCATTAACAGATGTATACACCATATGCAGGTGATAATGGAATATTTCTACATAAATACGGGAAGTTGACTATTGAGAAGCTGAAAAATTATTCCATCATCGTGATTATAATTATGTTCTATATGTTAATGTAGATTGTTTTGTAATTTCTATTTTTTTTTTATTATTATTATATTGTATTCATTTTCACTGGACAAGGGTTTGTGCAGTCTCAATAACAATAAAGATGTGTCAATACATCAACATTTTATTTAATGGCTCGTTAACAAAGCTCGTATGAAGTATGATTTCAGCATGGAAAAAATTATGCAAGCTCCTTATCATTCTATATGATTTTTTAAATGATATTTTTCCGAAAAAATGAAAATGGTATTTTGTTTGCAAATAAGATATTTTAAAGTTCCAGTTTTGCTGTAAATTGATGGATCTCCAATTAAAAATGCTTAAAAGACTCAGAAAGATGTTCTGAATTTTTAAATAAAAATTAATCATGAAAATTGAAAACATTATTTGATATTAGTTTCTAAATCTAAGGCTAAAATACAAAAACACAAGTCAATCAACTGGATGCAAAACAATTTGCTCAAGCTCTATCAAGAAAAGACAGACCTTATCATCTTTGCCCTAAAACTAGGATTCTGTGAATTCGTCATCATAAGTGCTTTATATGTCAAAAATCCTGGGGTGTTTATCGACAGCACCCTTAGTATGGAGTGTCAAATATTGGCTAAATCATGTTATTTCCAACTTTGCGACCAAAACAATACTATTATTCCCCAGTGCTAGCATTGGCGAAATTCTCGATACCATTATGAAAATAATAATCCAATTTTACTTGCAACAGAAATATTTACATACACATCATTTCTTTACTTGTTGAATAGAACACGTAACGCATTCCATTACCTTGATTGCTTCAAATTGCCAGGTCAGAGAGAAAAGGCAAAGTACACAATAATGGGCTAATTGGGTCATTTTTACCTTTTCCGTCGCAGTCCTCTTCATCTATCTCTCCATCACAATCATTGTCAATTTTATCCCCTCTCGTCATCGGCTCACTTTGGCATCTCTCCATTATAAAGATCATAGAGAACATTCATGACAAAAACAACGAAACATATGTTAGTTAACATCTGATTATATATTGGTGCTATTTTCTCCGATGCAATAGTTACTTCAGTCTAACTGAAATTAGATCCTTTGATCCGCTCATGTATATCGCTACACAAGGATATACCGAAACTGCATACGAAAGTCAAATCCAGTCACCTTTTAGTATAACCAATCAGTGCATTGCCTGGTAAACTCGGATGTTCCGGAACAATACAATCTAATAGCTAGTGAAGGATTACAATGATACAAAATATGTAAAACTGCCATACAGTTTTTATCATTCAGCACAGTTATTAACACGTCTTTCTGCTCCTGTTTTAAAGACTTAATTTTGAAATCTTTTAAAACTTTCTGAATAGCGTGCTCCACTTCGGTCTCCATGTTTGTTGTTTTCCCGAACTTTTCGTTTTCCGAGTGTAAATATTAAGAGCTCTCTGATTGGATAAACATATCGCAGAATATGCATGACTAAAAGGTAACTGGATTTGACCTTCTGTAGTGATATACGTGAGTGGATAAAAGGATCTAATTTGAATTAGAATGTGGTAGCTTCTAAAATTCATGAGCGTTGTAATGATAGATTTTTTCAATCTGATTAATAAGACCAAGTTTGAAGTAGTAATGTAGAAAACCTCACAGAATTGATAGGAGCCACCAATAATCCAATGGGAAATCCATAAGATTCCAGGTTGGCTTTGCCGTATAGGATTCCCCCGATGGTGATATTAGGGTGGGTATGGGTGACAGTGTGAGTCCCTACGGTGATATTGATATACCCTCCCACCATATGTGTTCCAGGAATGTGCACGTATTTCTGTTTGTGGGGTAATCGATGTCCGTCAAGTAGCAGACCGCCTTTGTGTTTGGCGTCAATAACAAACATGAAGTAGTTTTGATACTGTCCTAAGGAATATTTGGGAGTAGTGAAGGTATAGTCTGCCGCGTATTGCTCAATGGGTGGTACAGTGATCAGGGAAGGATCGGTGTGTTCGTGTCTGGTTTGGGTCACTGAGAACTCATACAAGGCGATTGGTTTACTGGCGACCACGTGGGAATATAGAAACGAACTGTACATCTTCTGTACGTGATTTCCAGCATGAGGGATGATAAAGTGATCAGAGAAGAGAGTGCCGTTAATTCTACCAGTGATATTGACTTCAGTGTTGTCTTGACTGGCTACGAACCGGAAAAGATCTCCCACGGCTCTCTCGGGAATTGGTACAGTAGCGAAGTTTTTGCCCCACGCTCGAACGGGTAGTAACATCTCAGTCAGGTGGTCACGCGAAGATCCAATATTGCCAACTATTGCTTTTTTGTTTCCGCTTATAACACCTACTGGATTATCAGAAATGACATAACTTCCGGTGAGATCTCCAACAGAACTAATCTGAAATGTATCATATGTATTCATGGTGACATTAATCCACTGGTTTCTGTGATAGGTGTGAGATTTGTAAGTAACACTGACATTCTTGTGATCTGGAAGTTTAATGGCGACATGTGTATTGTGTTTGGTAGCAATGACGACAAAGACACAATAGTAATATGATGGAGCATAAGAGATGGTGTAATATTCTGAGCCCAGAACATCAGTAGGCAGGGCAAGGTAGCCATCGTCTGAATGGACTTCTCTGTTGACCCCGTACACAACAATTTCCTCGTTTGCCGTTATCTCTATGGCCTTGTGAGATATCTCAGTGTGATTTAATCGAAAGTCAGGGCTGACTGCAAGTACATGTACCACTCCGCGGGTGACCACAAAACGTTCATTGAGGTGGGGATTGGAACTACCGGGTGAAGTGACGTTGACATGAACAGATGTGTTGCTGTCCGTTGTGATGAATATCTCGGGACTAATATCTTTATTCCTAGTGACCAAGTTGTCTAGGAAGGCAATGAGGAAGTGTTTGCCTCTGCTATCTAGGGCACCTGAAATACGACAGTATGTGCTTTGACAGTTCTTATGTCATACGGTAGTATACTATTCAACAAAAGTAGGGGATACCGTATTTTGTTATCAAACTGTTCACATATACAAAGGGATACGAAACCATATTGTATAGTTCCTTAACAAGGAAGCATTTCCAAAGAAATTGATCACCAAAGACATCAACCACACTCTCACGATCTGCACGGAATGAAACTGATGATCAAGGGTGTTCTGCCACAAATTTGCATGCCTCTGAATTAGAAGGCTAGAACCATTCTAAAGGAAGATTTTGAAGAGAAAGCATCAGATTATCAGTTGTTGAAGTCGTTAATTAAACAGAGACCATGCGCTGTCTAACACAGGATGAGAAGTTACGTGCCCTTGGCATGCTACAGGTTGGCACAAGACAAGTCGCTGTGGCAAGGGCAATGAATGTTTCCCAGTCTGTTATCAGCAGATTATGGTCCAGACATCGTGCTGCATGGTCTGTTCAAGATAGACACGATCCTCCGACCAAGGGCAAAACTCAGGCTCAGGACAAATTCATCCGCACTATTGCCTTGAGAAGTCGTCTGGTAACAACAAACAAGATAAGGTCTCAAGTTCAAAGGGATACTGGCTTGGTAGTGAGTGTCCAGACCATCAGGAATCGACTGCACAGATTTCACTTACTCGCCCGACGTCCTCGTGTCATATCCTGTTTGAAGGATCGTCACATTAGGGCCCAACTCCAATGGTGTCGTCACTATCAACGCTGGGATAATCGCCGATGGAACCACGTAATGTTCTCAGATGAATCGAGGTTCACTTTGGACTTCCTGGACAGACGCAGGAGGGTTTGGCGCCAACGTAACGAACGTTTCTATGACATTAATGTCATAAGACATGATCGGTATGGGGGTGGGTCTGTAATGGTGTGGGGAGGCATCACTGTTACCGTCAGAACAGACTTGCATGTTGTTGCTGGACGTGTCACAGGGCAGTACTACCGGGACAGCATCTTGGCACCCATGTTGTGCCGTTTGCACGTCGTTATGGTCGCCGTTTCATTTTTCAAGATGACAATGTCAGATGTTATAGGGCCAGGATCGTTAAAGGTTATCTCCAACAGCAGAATATCACCACATTACCATGGCCCGCACTCAGTCCGAACGTTTCTCTCATCGAGCATGTCTGGGACAGGCTTGGACAGCGGCTACGCCAACGTCAACAACCTCCTGCCAATGTCCAAGAACTTGCTGCAGCATTGCCACAGGAATGAAATGATATTCCCCAAAATGACCTGGGACGTCTCGTTATGCTACGCCGAATCCAAGCTTGTCTGGCCAACCGAGGGGGTTTTACCCACTGCTGACTCTGTTTCGCAATGATGGTAAATTTGCTGTGTGACCCTGTGTTGGTGCCGACCCTTATTCTGGAGAATCTGTCCTTTTCTGACTGTACACAGGGTTTCGAATAAACTGACAAATGTTTCCTTAATGTTTGTCTGTCATTTCTGTCCTTCCTGACCTCATTATCTGCATTTCATTGTCCTTTTGTTTTTAATAGTATATATACCATATATCGGGTAATTTGCGTAGTGGCAAATCCGCAAAATATTTCCAACATTTTAATTTTAAATGACAAGCATATATATTCTTTACATGAGTGCATTGATTTAAAACCAAGAAAGTTAATTCCATTTAGAATTTGAATGTTACTGTTTCATAAATCCAATATGAAAGTGTAAATTACACATATTTCAAATGTTATGAGATTTGATCAAATTCAATGTGCAAACACCTTAATATTTTGTGTGACCACCACGCGCTAACACAACAGCATGGCAACGCCTCGGAAAACTCCGGATAAGAGTTCTGATCGCACGCAGTGGGATCCTGCTCCATTCTTCAAGAGGAGCAGTTTGCAGCTCCTGTACACTTCTTGGGGGGTTATAGCGCTGCTGTACACGTCGCTGAAGAACATCCCAAATATATTCTATTGGATTTGACTTGGGTGAACATGAAGGCCATTGCATTCGTTCAATTGTTTCATTAGCAAGATATTTTAATACATTTATTTAAAACACTTTTAAAAAACATTTTAGCTATTTATCTTAATACTGTTTTATTTTGGTAATATTACAGATGTAAACTTTTATGTAATAATGACATTTATTTGAGTTTTATTGTGTCATTCTTCATCTTTACCTTTGTAAAGCGCCTTAGAGTAATTTGTGTTATGTAAGGCGCTATATAAAAATAAATTTATTTATATTTATTAATTGTTCAACAACTGGAGCCCTGTGTGGTCTTGCGTTACCATCCATAAAAACAGAATCTTGACCAATAGCACCTGCAAAAGGACGTGCAATGTTGTGAAGAATTTCATCCCTGTAGCTAAGACCTGTTAAAGGACCATTCCGAATTAAATACAGTTCCGTAAGGCCATCGAAACACATCCCACCCCAAACTATGTCACCAAAGCGGTTATACTCAACAACACAACAATGCTGATACCGTTCATTTTTCTAGCGCCACACACGCCGACGACCATCATGAAAGTCCACACAAAACTTGGATTGCTAATGTTAATGGTGTCTGCTAAAATCAAGACGAACATTGCGATGTTTTACGGTCAAACATGGACGAATTGCTGGCTTTCGCGCACGCAAATTTGCCGCATGAATCCATGAATGTCTGAATGAAAATATACAAGCCGTGATCATTCCTATACTTCCTATTCATGGCTTCAGCAGACATGAAACGATTTCATTTTGCCAAGAGCACAATTTCGCGATCCTGCTGTCGCACTTTTTGGCTTACCACAACGATGTCTTTGTTGCACTACCCTGTATTCTGGAACTTTTCCCATAACCTTACAATAACACTTTGACTAACGTTAAACTGTAGCGCCACCTAAGGTTGAGGAATGCTTATTTGAAACGTGATTATGGCACGGCCACTCTGCTGTGTATTTATAAGTCGCCACTGCAGCATATTATCATTAATTAAGGTCAGCAATGGTCAAATTTAAAAACACTTCAATTCTTGAAAATTAAAGTCTTTTAAACAATATTCATTTACCTTGACCTCCAACAGATATTTCTCAAATTGGGGGGTGCATATTATAAGAGTCCTACGTGCACGTGGTTTCAGTCATTCCCTAATCGATCACGTGCAGATAAAAGCAGAATGTACGGCAGCCACATACATATCATTCTCACAAAGAAAACTTTTGTATTGATAAATAAAAGGGAATTTCATTTTCATGACTCTTAACTTTTTGTTGCGTATATTTCAAGCATGCTCTAACATACGACGTTTTATCTATTAACAATTAACAATGATCATTTTCATTCATATGTCCATTCGATATATCCCAGTGAGACACCACATCTGCTTCGTCTTCTACATCTGCTTCGTACTTAGATAATTTATTGAAAATAGATGTTGGTGGCAAACTAAAACCTCAACTAGGCACCTGACCCTACCTCTAGTATGTCCAGGGGTTTTGTTTGCCCATCTTTCTATTTCCTATAGCAATTACAAGATTGAATACTGTTCGTTATCTTAGCCTTTACACAGATGTTAGTTGGATATAATTGATAGTTTCATAGCGTTAGCTGTTCTGCTACTTGATTCGGCATACGAACTGTGTGTCAGCTAAAGATGGGCCGTACGACTCGGCATCTAACCTACGGTACACAGGGTTACTAGATACAATTTAGAATTTCCCAAGGATTTACGTATTTTCGTAAAATTCGAGCCGATACAATTAGTAGATACATGACCATGATATTAAGGACAATGATAAAAGGTGTTTATAAAATCAAAGTAGAAAAAAGGCAATAAAATTTCATTGAGGTTTGAAAATATGAAACTGAACAATTTTTTTATTGACATTATACTACTGTAGGAGTGCACGTACTTCAGAATTTACGTAATATTTTAAATGAAAAGGCTAAGATAACTAACAGTATTCAATCTCGTAATTCCTATAGAAAATAGAAATCAGAGAGATGGGTAAACACGGATCCATGGACATACCAGAGGTGGGATCAGGTGCCTAGGAGGAGTAAGCATTACCTGTCGACCCACACCCCCGCCGTCAGCCCTATATTCCAATCAGGTAAACGGAGCAATCCGTAGTCAGAATCAGTGTATCAAGAACAGTCTAACAATTGGTATGAAACACATCATACAACATTTCACTTAATGGTAAGTTGTACTGGAAAACTAGATCGTTATAACGACCATAAAATTTGCGAAATGTTGACTTTAAATGAGGCTGCACAAACCCTTGTAACATCAACTTCTTTGCCAGTAGCCCGCCTCGATTTAAAATCCGATCATAAGGAGAACAAGATCTTGCGTATCGAATCAATTGGGAGATATAAACACCATATGCAGGTGATGATGGAATATTGCCACATAAGCAAGGGAAGTTCACGATGGAGAAATTGAAATCATCACGTTTGTCATAAAGTTGAGCTGTTAGTTTGTCGCCGCCATTTATTTTCAGTAAAATATCTAAGTACGAAGCAGACGTGAAAGACTCTGTTGTGTTTTTTATTTCAAGCCCACTGGGATATATCGAATCGGCATATGAATGAAAATGATCATTGTTAATAGACAAAACGTCGTCGATATATCTAAATGTCAAATTAAAGGCCACAGCAAGAGATTTTTTCTTCTCGTGTAGAAGCTTTTGAATGAATTCTGCTTCATAAGAATATAAAAATAGGTCAGCTAACAAAGGAGCACCATTCGTGCCCATGGGAATTCCAACAGACTGTTGGAAGGCCTGATCACCAAAGACTACGAAAATATTGTCAATGAGGAACTCTAGCATATTTTTCATATCAACTTCAGAGTATTTGTGCGTGGAGTCAGAGTGGTGTTTAACAAAATAATTTTTGGGATGACCAATCATTAAATATGAATATTTCATTTTACCATTTTTGTTCACGAAACAACTGTTTTTGATGTCAAAATATCTAGTCTTTAATTCATCGTGAGGTATGTTCTTGTAAAGAGTTGTAAAATCATACGTTTTAATGTTGTGAATTCGAGAAAAGTTTTGTGATTTCAAATTCCTTAAAAGTTCTTTAGAATTCTTAAGAATCCACATTTGATTAACACCACTTCTGGCATATGTAGTGGCACAGTACATTTGAAGTTTCTCCTTCACAGCAGGTAATATTTTCGTAAGGAACAAAGATGAAAAAAATATGAAAAAATAGATTCATCTTACAGTATGCCAATGGAAGAAGTATGAGCACACTCCACATCAAATTCATGGTTTGAATACATAAATGGCGTGTATTCACAGCAAATACAACGCAAGATAAGATGGCACTGTTAGTGGGATCGACACTGTGTGGGAGTGGACTTGTTCATGTAGTTCAGAGTGGAGGTCTCCTTACATAAATACTTAGTAGGCAGGTTACGAAATACAAATACCACAGGATTCGAGCAGTAATGCCTCAGCTCATTTTCCCTTCAAAAAGCCAATAGCGCATCTTTAAATAAATGAATTTTGAATCTTGATGTAAAATTTGTAAAAATGTAAGTTTGTCACCATAATAGTCATTAATAGTTGTTTTGTTTTTTGTTTGTTTGTTTATAGCCGCCTGAGCAATTTTTCAGCTATCCGGCGGCTGTCACCATTTCAGCAGGGAGGGATCTTTATCGTGCCACACCTACTGCGACACGGGACCTCGGTTTATACGGTCTCATCCGAAAGACCGGCACCCACGTCCCACAGTGGGATTCGAACCCCCGACTCAAGGATCATCAGATCTTTGAGCCCGACGCTCTAACCACTGCGCCACGCGGGCGGCTTCATTAATAGTAACGTAAGTTAGTATAAAAGGGTAACAGGAAAACCTCTAGAATATAATTACCGCAATATAAAGAAGCTGACAGTGTTTATTTTTTCTTACGTTTAAAATAGTTCTTTATGAAATAACAAATCGTCTAAGTTCAACCACCATATCAACCGTATTGAACAAAATGGCTCAAAGAAGTCCAGATCCAGGAAACGAGATTACATCATCAATCCTATTTCAATTTTAAACCCGTATAAAAGAGATTTTTGGTTGGTTGATTGTTTGTATATTGTTTAACGTCCACCTCGAGAATTTTTCACTCGGACAGAGACGCCACCATTTATAAACTTTAAGCCTATGCTCGGAGCTTACGGTCTTTAAGCAGGGAGGGATCTTTATCGTGCAACACCTCATGTGATAAAGGGCCTCGGATTTTGCAGTATCATCCTAAGGACAGCCACATTTAGTCACCTCTTACGACAAGTAATGGCCTCCTCCAGTCCGGATCCACCACGGGATTTTCGGAAATGTCAGTCGTTAATTTTCTTTTGATTAGTCTATGCCAAAGTGCGTACAATCAATAATTTACATGTTGTGTTAAGGTGCCCATCTACTAGCCATTTCAGAATTTGATTCTATTGTCTTTTTAATTGATTGTTACGATATTCATTCATATGTAAAGCTATCTCAGATGATTGGTGGTGTATTGTGTAAAGGATATAAACCAAACACTGTCCATTCTGAGAGAGAAAGAACTGTTCTCGGCCCTACGGGCCTCGATCAGTTCTTTCTTTCACACAATAGACAGTTTGAGGCAAATATCCTACTTAAAACTTTACATCATTTGTTCTAAGAATGGACAAGCATAGGTAAACCCATTGAAATAATAATTATGAATAAAGCTATTTTTAAATAGGTTGATAATATAACCAGTCTTGTAGAAGTTTCTTTTGTTCAATTATTGGACAGTGTCAGATACGTCATCAAGGGTACCTTGTGCTATAGGTGTTTTATTACATTCACTCATGGCATTGAGCCATATCAAAGTATATTCCTGCGAAAGAGCATTTTGGTGTCAATGAAAGTACTGTACATATGATTGATGAAATCGGGATACGGAGAACGAGAAATTTATTGATTTGAAAATCAATGTGTTTTTGAATATACTGGATGACGAATTAATTAATGCCAGCCAATAGAACCCAAGATGCCCATTTCCTACCATTAAATGAAATTATTCATGGAATTCAGAAATCGGAAATGCTAATGGAGAAAACATCAAGAAAGAGCATTGTGAAGAAGTTTCGGAATGTACCGCTGGATCCAGCGAAATTCAGATACAGCATAGGAATTTGAGGCCATATAATATATACTAAGGGAAATATTCGTTTAAATTGTTCAGTGATTTTCCGATATCTCCATTGATTTAGGGAATTTAAACTTGTATTGTCTTCTTGTTGAACACATACAGATACCTTTTTATATACAAATGGATTTAAAATAACAAAAGATTACATCACAAAAATGTTTTAATTACTAGGGGAACGTAGAAGCAAGAACACCGTTAGTGAAAAATGACAAGATAGCATGTGGTTATGTGTAAAGTGTGTTTGTAGAGCTGACCGTAACAGTAGAACTATAACTGAAAATATCTAAAGTATCGACTGAAAAACTGCATAGCTGTTATAACCCTTTTCACTAAATCATAAAAATATATTATTTGCTTTATTATGTCTCTACTAAATGGGGCGGCCCTTTGGATGAGACCGCAAAAAACGAGGCCCCGTGTCACAGCAGGTGTGGCACGTTAAAGGTCCCTCCCTGTTCAAAGGCCATAAGCGCCGAGCATAGTCCTAAATTTTGCAGCCCTTCATTGGCAATGATGACGTCTTCATATGAGTGAAAAATTCTCGAGAAGGACATTAAACAATACAAAATCAATCTAATACTCTATTGTTTTGATGTGGACAAAATGCGCGAAAATTTAGAAAAGATGTACGGTTATCTTCTTCGATAATATAATTTTCATGTAAGGATTTCTAGTGTAAAGGTGTGTATTTCAAGCATGCTCTCATATATGACGTTTTATCTATTAAGAATGATAATTTTCATTTGTATGTCGATTCGATATATCCCAGTGAATTTGAAATAAAAGACACCACAGAGTCTTCCACATCTGCTTCATACTTAGATATGTTATTGAAAATAGATGCTGACGACAAATTATCAACTCAGCTGTATCACAAACGGGATGATTTCAATCTCTCCATTGTCAACTTTCCTTATCTATGTAGCAATATTCCTTCATCACCTGCATATGGTGTTTATATCTCCCAACTGATTCGATGCACAAGGGCTTGTTCTGCATATGATTAGGTTTGAATTGAGACAGCCTACTGACAAACAAGTTGATATTACCGGAGTTTGTACAGTCTCGTCTAAAGTTAGCATTTTGCAAATTCTATGGTCGGTATAGCGATCTAGTTTGCCAATACAACTTTCCATTAGGTCAAAAGTTGTCTACCTTGTTTCATACCAATTGTTAGGCCGTTCGCGGCACACTAATCCTGACTGTGGATTACTCCGTTTACCTGATCAAGATGTTGGGTTCACGGTGGGTGTGACCGGTCGACAGGGAATGTTTAGTCCTCATGGGCACCAGATCCCACTTCCGGTATGTCCATGGATCCGTGTTTCGCCATCTTTCCAATTTGTATTTTCTATAGGAGGTACGAGATTGAGTACTGTTCGTTAACTTAGCCTTTTCATGTATCGGATCTAATTGACGTTTTTAAACTTAAAATTTCTTTTATCACGAAATGCTGAAATTTATCTGGAACATGTAGGTTCGTTTGCTTCAGATTAAACCATACTTCACATACATGAAAAGCGAATACAACGAATAGCCACCAATCGCACATATCCTAAATAGAATACAAAATTGAGAGTAGGGCAAACACAGATCCCTGTACACACCAGAAGTGGGATAAGATGTATAGGATAAGTAAGGATCCACTTCTGACCGATCACAATGATCATGGAAGCGGAAAGACCCGTGGTCAAAATAAGTATTCAAAAACAGTCCGACAATTGGCATGACACCATTCAGGTTGTGCTATTATAAAGACCATAAAATCAGCGAAATGCTGACTCTAAACGATACCACTGAAACAGCTGTAACGCCACCTTATTTGTCAGTAATCTGCTTCAATTTCAAAACTGATCATAAGCTGAGCATGCTCTTTCGTATTGAATCAACTGCGAGACATGTAACAGGACTGTCATTGTAATGCATAAAACAAATTACATAACTGAGATTAAATCCTGCAATAGTGCAACTGATATCTTTCTGAATGTCTTGCTGTTAGAAGGAATTTAATTGTGCTGGTTTATCCTATTATATGATTTTTCTTAAACAGTTTCTTCTTATCGGTAGAGGCACCCAGTCAAAATTGACTATTATGTACAACAACAGATGTTTCAAAATAACAATATACTAATTACGATTCAGAGAACTTTATTTTTAGGTAGACGTAAAACAGCCACACAGAGCCTCAGTATTTTACAATGTTCAGTCTTCACTTTCTAACCAATGATTGCTGAAAAAGAGAAGAATAGTGAATTCATTTCTAATGTCATCACACCTATAATAGTAGTTCTTGAAGTCATGAAAAATGTGTCTTTGACAACCGTGCTAGCAATAAATTTCATTAATTAACCATTTTCAGTTATCAATGCGTATATAATTAATTATTATAGTTGTGGACTGTTTGACATTGAACATTTAAGCTTGTATATGGCAGTCACTTGTGAGTAGTGAAAATTCCCTGTGATATTTAAAATGTTTTCATTACAATAGATGTACTTTGAAGCCAAATTCTTTCAGATTGTCTGAGAGCCACAATGTATTTTGTCTAAGATTTGAAAAAAATATATAATCTAGTAATCAAAAATCTACATCGTTTTCTCATATTTCCGTTGTAAGACATGCTTGATTGTAATATATCCTGATGCTGGAGGTAAGGACTGAATGACACTAGGATGTCGTTACTGATGCTGGAGGTAAGAACTGAATGACACTAGGATGTCGTTACTGATGCTGCAGGTAAGAACTGAATGACACTAGGATGTCGTTACTGATGCTGGAGGTAAGGACTAAATGACACTAGGATATTGTTACTTATGCCGAAGGTAAGAAGTGAATGACACTAAGATGTCGTTACTAATACTGGAGGTAAGGACTGAATGACACTAGGATGTCGTTACTGATGCTGGAGGTAAGAACTGAATGACACTAGGATGTCGTTACTGATGCTGCAGGTAAGAACTGAATGACACTAGGATGTCGTTACTGATGCTGGAGGTAAGGACTAAATGACACTAGGATATCGTTACTTATGCCGAAGGTAAGAAGTGAATGACACTAAGATGTCGTTACTAATACTGGAGGTAAGGACTGAATGACACTAGGATGTCGTTACTGATGCTGGAGGTAAGAACTGAATGACACTAGGATGTCGTTACTGATGCTGCAGGTAAGAACTGAATGACACTAGGATGTCGTTACTGATGCTGGAGGTAAGGACTAAATGACACTAGGATATCGTTACTTATGCCGAAGGTAAGAAGTGAATGACACTAAGATGTCGTTACTAATACTGGAGGTAAGGACTGAATGACACTAGGATGTCGTTACTGATGCTGGAGGTAAGAACTGAATGACATTAGGATGTCGTTACTGATGCTGGAGGTAAGGACTGAATGACGCTAGGATGTCGTTACTGCTTAATTATTGTTATATATGGACACAAAATAAAACGGATCCCATCTCTAGTATGTCCAGGGATCCGTGTTTGTCCATCTCTCTTGTTTGCATTTTCTATAGGAATTACGAGATTGAATACTGTTCGTTATCTTACTCGTTATATGTGTACAGCAAATAAATCAGCATCTTCGGAAACCAAGCCTGGATTACACAAAAAGAACTCAAGTCGAAACTTTGACTTAAGTCTGAGATTTTACTCGAATTCAGCCTACTCTAAGAAAAGAAAACTCAAACTTCAGTTTAAGATGTTTTCGAGAAACCCAAATCTGGTGTCCAATTCAAGGGGCAAATGAGAAGAAGACAATCGGGCACTTGGCTTGCAAACATGACGTCACTGTACCATGTATTAACAATTAATGGCTGTTACGAAGAGACCACTATAAATACAAAAAACAATGCACACACGTGGATTGAATAACTGAATAATAACTGAAAATAGCAAACGATCTGTGGAGTATATGAAGCAGGAGGACGAACTATGATAATTTCATGTATATAGCCATTCTTAGCATTTTTGACGGCAATGAATATACAATCTAAACCTATGCTCAACGTACAGAATTAAAATAGAAGCGCCGCAATAGTCACAGACAGCCTCCGATCCTTGAGGGAAGAGTCACTATATAGCCATTCTGTCCCCTTTGTCATTGGCAAAAATAATAGAATATTAACCAATACATGATGTAAGCGGAAGCCTCACTATGAACATTTGTAGGAGAAGAGCCATTTTAATTATAAACAGCAGAGAATAGCTTCAGGGAATATTACATAGTGGGTCAGGGAGTCGTTTTGGTATATGGCACCGGTAAATAACTGCTTACATGTATTCTTAAAGTTGAGAGTTCTAGATAAAAGTGACCTGAATACCTTATTGAGAGCGTAAAATTAAAAGACTGTTCACGTGCTGTAGATTAGGTTTGTCACGTGATGTACGAGTTTTAAAAAGTGTCTAAGATTTAATGGATCTAGAGCGAGAATGTTTAGATAATATACTCACAGAGTTCCGAACCACCGCAGTCTTCGTCTATCCTCCCATCTTCATCGTTATCTGTACACAAGAAGTCGTATTCATTCATTTATTCAAATCTCATCACCATTTTATATTGGTATACAGAGATTATAAATATATTTGTTACATATAGTGTAATGAAAATATACATGCGCAATGGAAATCTAAAGTCGTATTTTATAAATGTGAAATAAGGGAATTCTATGCCGGGGAGCAAATTTCATTAATTTTCCTTATAAAAGAACATAACTTTCTTAAAAAACAGTGTTTGTTATTAGACATAATTTGTTTAAAGCTGATGATATTTGTATTCTGCATTTGAGTTACTTTTAAACATCTCTTTCTTTGTTCTTTCAATAGATTGTTCTCATATATTAGCATATAATGAAATGAAGTCGTAGCGGTTTAATGAGTGTAAAATTCACAAGGACATTAATGTGATACTTGGTAATGCCAGGGAAACACAATGCGCGCCATATTTGAAAAGAAACAAGTTGCTGTCTTTTTAAAATGGACTGCAATGCGTTGACAATAGGTATGTCTTTTTTATCAGAAAATTAATATTCTAGGTTGTAGTAAAGATGTGTTTTAATAAATCTTATGGCTAGAGCTGTATTGATATATAGGTCTAATGGATATAAAATATTTGTAGCTGTTACCTTTAACCTCAGAATTATATCCTTGTATTTGGACCATAAAATTCAAATTCAATAAGTGACACCAATTGATTTAGATAATAACTTTTGAGGTTCACACCTTAATCTAAAGATATAAATCTTGCAACAAAACATTGATGTTCAAGCGACTGAATATCTTTTTTCGTTTCAAAAATCAGAGCATATTCACAAATGATGTCAATTTTAAGATGTGAACAGCAATATATTATATATTACTTCCTTTGCTGAGAGTTGCTTAGGTGAATATGTTGCAGTGTAATCATGTATACAATGAATACATTAAACCAAATAACATTAATTAATATTGATCCGGGTTGTTATGATAGGTCCTCAGTACCCCTTGCTTGTCGTAAAAGGCGACTAAATGGGGCAGCCCTTTGGATGAAACCATAAAAACCGAGGTCACGTGTCACAGCAGGATAAAGATCCATCCCTGCCATAAGCGCTGAGCATAGGTCTAAATTTTGCAGCCCTTCACTGGCAATAGTGACGTGTCTATGTGAGTGAAAGATTCTCGAGCATGAAATCAAACAATACATAATCAATCAATTAATCTTTTGCTATTTTAAAGAGAAACTACAGTTTAATTTGCTCAAAAATCGTAAAATGACAATTTTCCCATGACTTTCTCTAATTTTGTTTCATAGTTAAATGTATAAACTTTGCACAAATAACATATTTCTAAAGTTGAAAATTTGCGTTTAAATGCAAAAATTAATAGTTTTTGAAGGCCCTTTTTTAACATGGAGACTTCCTCTTTCGGTCTTCGGACGCATGCATACGGAGGGAAAACAATTCCGTGTAAGGAAGCGTACAATGGCTAAACCCGGGATTTTGACAGTTTATGCGAGAAAAGGGTTAAAATAGAACTAGATACAAATACGCAAATTAGATATTACGTGGGGATATCACTTTGACCCTCAGCTACGAGACACAAACATAGGGCTTTAAAAGAAAGTGCTATTTTTATTAAAACACGTGGCGTGCTTTCAAAAAACATTATTTGGTTATAGGGACATGAAAACTTTTGTTATAATAATGATTCATATATAATTACTTAATTATAAGAAGAAGGAAATGATTGATCCCATACTCGAGAAAGGATTGTGGACCCCTTTAAGGGGTATTTAAATAAGTTTTTATACACACAACGTAAGTTGTCATACTGAATCACGTGATGTAAAATGTCTGAGTCGGAATGAAGAAACCATTGAATTGTTTAAAACGCAGTTGAGAACAAATTTATGCATTTCTAATATTCAAAATTGTCAGTATTGTTATGATTTTTATTAATTTATCGACACGTTTTCAAAAACACTCGATTAAAATGTGGAAAATAAGCTGTAGTGCCTCTTTAAAAGAATACTAAAATCTGGTTTTCTCGAACCATAAAGATTTTCTATTTCACTTTCCTTGACAATTAATTTCGATAAAACATGTACTTGTACATGCGCAAGCTGAATTTTACCTCGTGCGAACGGTCACGTGTTATCCTGTAAGGATAAAGGTCGCCCCATCAAGATCCAGATGCAATTACAACATTGCTCAGCATTTTCCGTCAAGTCCAGAAGAAATTACGTCGTGTTTTTTGTTTGTTTTTTTTTTGACTTGACAGAAAAAGCCAAGCAATTTTCCGACTGGCTCAGGTAAAATTGTGCATATGCAAGATGACTTTTCTCCATAGCATCCGGTTTAATCTTGCTTATATATTTTCTGCATGGACATTAAGGTCAACTCAATTAAAACCAAAATTTTTTCCCCAAATTAACTTGACATAACCTGACTACATATTTCCCACTATATTATTAAAGTTAAAAAGAGAATATGCTTTTTCGTAAATTTTTTACCTTTTCCGTCGCACAATTCCTCGTCTACACTTCCATCACAATCGTTGTCCATATCATCGCCTATCTTCATTGACGGGGCATCACAAGTTGGGGTCGGACTTGTAGTAGGAAGATGCTAAAACAAATATCACTGCTTACAACCGTCGTAAAACGATATCACACTGCCGCAAATTCAACTACAAATGTCGTGAAATAAAATCACACGCGCCATCAACACACTAGTATCTTCGGGGGCCTCCGTGGCCGAGTGGTTAGAGCATCGGGCTCAAAATCACAAAGCCTCTCACCTCTGTCGGCGCGTGTTCGAATCTCGGCCGCGGCGTTATGTGAGCAAGTTTGCTAGTTTACTTGCGGAAGGTCGGTGGTCTCTTCCCAGGTACATTGTATCTGGGTTCTCTCCTCCACCAACAAAAACTGGACGCCACCAGATAACTGAAGAATTGTTGAGTGTGGCGGAAAGCAATAAATAATCAATCAATCAATCACTAGTATCTTCTATATATAACAGTTAAACCACATTGTCTGCCAATACAATCACTACATCTTTAAAGCACATATAGTGAATAACTGCACCTGTTTGGATTATTATAACTTCGAATTACATCAGACGACATCGCGGATCCAGCTATTTTCATCAGGGAGGTTCAAAAGGCCGGGGATCCGAGACCTGGTTCCAAAGCGAAGCCTCAGGAATTTCCACGTTTTTACAGATAATAGGCCATGCAAAATCTGCACCCAAAATTACGGTACGGTAATTTTCATATTATATTATGACCTTGAATTTTGAAATCGTCCCAAGTGAGAAAATTAAGTCGATCGAGAAGAAGCAATATTAAACGCGATGCTAGGGTGAAAGATGGCTATAGTCTCTTTCAGTTAGAAATTCCAGGGGGTCCAGAGCCCCCCCCCCCCCTCCCCTTCCCCCCTCTAGATCCGCGCTTGGACGGATAATTTTACCGTTTAACCTGATTATAACTAAAGTGCACATATCATGGATGATGTTGCTAATGTAGGTAAGTGTAAGAAAATAATGCAGGATGACGAGGTTCGATTTTAAGTAAATTCTCGAAATAGGAATTAGCTCCAAAAAAGGTTTCATAAATAATATACAGTGTCATATGAAACACTTACATTTACAGGATTAATTGGTTTGACAAGAAATCCAATCGGAAATCCATACGATTCCACATGAGCTCTTCCAAATAGGATTCCTCCAATGGTGACATTGGGGTTGATGTGAGTGACAGTGTGGGTGCCGACGGTGATATTCACATACCCCCCTACTAAGTGGACCCCCGGGATGTGGACGTACTTCTGATGGTGGGGTAATGGGTGTCCGTCAAGACGCAAGCCGCTTTTTTCACTATTTTTGATGACGAACATGAACTGATTTAAGTACTGTCCGTGGGAGTACTCGGGAGTAGTGAATGTGTAATCATTGCCGTACTGCTCAATGGGAGGGACGGTGATCATTGAGGGATCAATATTTTCCTTGCTGAAGGCCTGGGTCTTGGAGAATTGATACACGGCTATTGGTTCGTTAGCCACCACGTGGGAATACAGCGAGGAACTGTATGATTTCTGTATGTAGCCTCCGGCGTGGGGGATGGTGAAGTTTTCATGGAAGATCGTTCCATTAAGTTTACCCGTAACGTTTATCTGTGTGTTGTCTTTGCTAGCCACAAATCGGAACTCATCGCCCACTGTCCTCTCTGGGATGGGTACTGTTGCGAAATTTTTCCCCCATGCTTGCACCGGCATCAACATCTCTGTCAGGTGATCACGTGATCCGCCAGTTTGACCCACTATTGTTTTCTTATTTCCACTTATGACCCCTACAGGATGGCTTGAAATCACGTGACTTCCTGTCAGATCACCCACCGAACTGATTTGAAATGTTTGGAATTGGTCCATTGTGACGTTTATCCAGTCATTCTTGTGATACACGTGGTTATTGTATGTAACCTCTACCTTGTCTTGATTAGGGAGCTTAATTGACACATGTGTACCGTCTGTTATGGAGATGACAGCGAACACACAATAATAATAAGCTGGGCTGTGAGATATTGTGTAATACTCTGTTCCTAGGACGTCTGTAGGCAGGGCCAGATACACGTCATCAGATGCCGCCTCTCTATTCACACCGTACACGGTAATCTCAGCATCTGCAGTTATTCTGATGGCTTTATGGGTCATTTCTGTGTGGTTCAACCGGAATTGGGGATCAACTGTCACTTTATGGACAACTCCATGGGTCACCACGAAGGACTGTCGTACACCGGGATGTTTGGAGCCCGGCGAAGTGACGTGCACGTGCACAGGAGTATGACTGGCGGTGGTGACGAATAGTTCAGGACTAACGTCATTCTTATTGTGAAAGTTATCTAAAAATGCCACAATAAACCTTGTGCCCCTGTTATCCAGCGCACCTGCATGTTAAAATTAGAAAATTAAGGATAAAGACAAAAGACTGTAGCAATACAAGTTTAAAACAAGAAACGTGTGCATTTCTTACAGTACGCCAGAGACACGAGAGATAGCCCAAACCACAGAGAACTCTTCATTGTGTGGAAAAGATATGATAAGAACATGTGAATTTATAACGTGAATTTATATAGCTTTATGGACGAGTCGGGTCCACAGTGCTCGCCAGGAGTTTATCGTGATCATCAAAGATCACGTTGGAATAAATAAAAGAAAATGTCCATAGTTTTTACTTTTAAAATCAAAATTTATACAGTTTACATGCACATAGTTTTCAATCATTTTGTCAAACTGTAAACACGATATAAACAGTAAATATACTGTTTACATTATATTGCTTCTTCAAACCTTTCTACGGTATATTATGCATGAGCGGATCCAAATAAATTTCAAAGTTGGAGGATTGCAAACCAAGTTTGTTGTACCTCCCCCGCAAAAATAAAAACTTCCTAAAACGGAAAAAAATTATACATCAAAATAAAAATTGTTCAACGAGAAGGAGAGTTGCCCCCCCCCCCCCCACCTACCTTCCTCTATATCCTCCACTCCTACGAAGGAGCTATGTATGCATGGATTGATCTACGCTCTGATCATTATGCTATACATATATCTAAATATATCCTATCGTATACTTAAAACAGCATCTAATTTATCTAGTGTAGCTTTGTAAATTCATTCAACAAAGTATTCGAATTTGTTGACGTTGATGTCTGGGTTATAATTTCTTGATACACGATTCCAAAAGGACAAGAGGTACTCTGTGATGATATCGTCATAATTGCATTATTCCTTCTAAATCTGTCCCACGGTATGACCAACGGATATAGTAATATACAAAAATACTGATTTATTTCACCGATTGCTATTGCAATAAAAGTCCGAAATGTTGAAATCAAGCGGATGGCGGTTATACACAGACAGCTGGACGGACTGACACACAGATTGTCTATCAAAGAGCGCTAAATTTACGTAGGTTAGAGAATTTTACGGATTGCCTGTACTATAATGGTATCTTATCATATAATACAATCCCTTGTTCGCTGCCTTGACATGGAATGTACATAGGACAAGAGTTGTCTTTCTTTGGATTCATACTTGGTGCGCTTGATAAACAAGAAGAATGTGTGTTGTCAGCATGCATATTGTAACACTAAAATGGTAAAATGGCAAACGTTTTATCTAAGCAAAACTATATCGCTCAAAAGCTAAACAATTAAAGAAAACGAGAAAAAATCCTGATGGCTAGAAGATAATCAGCATGCATAAAACCTGTCTGCTTTTCTTTGTAGACTAAGCTAGAATTTGCACCAATAAAAAAAATGAGAGCTTTTAAAATTACAATACGGCGAGTAATACTAGTAGAAGTTCTCTCTCATATTGAGAAGAAGGTCATGGCTCGCTACAGCTGACAAAATCTTAAGTCAATTTCTGTCATTGTAAATGTATCCAGAATGAAAAATAGCTGGATAATCAAATAGACTAGGTAAAGTTTATAAAATTTCAATTAATAATTTTTAAATTCAGGACTCTATTGTGTCTTGCATATTTTAATTTGTGTGTGCTAACACCAAGGTATAACAGAATTTTCTCAAGACATACTATATTTTTGGTCAGATTTAAATAATTCAATGGCGGATGACGGGACTACTTCCGATAAGGACTGGCAATCCTTCCGATCTGTAATCGACTGCAACAAATACATGCTGACCAATGAAATTAATTGTGATGTCACCTTCTTAGTTGGGAAAAATCGGCAACGCATATCCGCCCACAAGTATGTACTGGCGAGTCGCAGCTGTGTGTTCTTTGCCATGTTCTATGGGCCTGTGGCTGAAACAGAAAATGAAATTGAAATCCCTGACATAGAACCAGATAGCTTTTCTTCTTTACTACGGTAAGCCAAAACAGACGCTGTATTTTGCTGTGGTTTGTAATAATGAAATTTCACATCATTTAAAATAGTTTTCTCGGAATTCTCGTAAATCGCAAAGAAAGAAACTTTATTATTATTATTTTTTAACAAATTTTCGGTGTAATGGGTTTCCAAATTATAATAAACATTGTCAACTCGAGACTTGCTTTTACTTGTCCTTTTGTAGTTTTCTATATTATGAGGACCTCACAGTTCAAACAAACAGTGCTGCGAATTTACTATATGCAGCAAACAAATACAGTATCATGAAAATTGTGAAAAAATGCAAGAAGTGTCTGGAAGAGAATATGTCGGTAGATAACATATGTACAATCATGGAAAGTGCTCACACATTTAACGACTCCGAACTTCTCCGGAAGTGTCGGGAGTTCTTCTACAATGAACCCGTAAAATGCATCCAATCAGATTCATTCCTGGACTTATGTTCGGAGTGTGTGGATCACGTCATATCCTCCGACGAACTTGCGGTAGAAGAGCGCTTGATATTTGAGCGAGTTCTTGAATGGGCTGATGCCGAGTGCTTTCGGAAAGACTTGGAAATAAATGATTCGAACAGACGGCATGTTATGGGTAAAATCCTCAACCATATTAGATTCCCTATCATGGATTCACAATACTTTGCAGAAAAAGTCGCCTGCCGAGAAATATTGTCCAAATCTGAACGTCTTGTAATATTTACAATCATATGCAGCAGTCATAAGTCTCTGTGCGATTCAAATTTCAAATCAATTAAAAGAAAGGGGAGATATGCTAGATCTGCTTCTACCAAGCAAAATACCCGTATGTTACAAAGCATCAGACACAGAGTCGCCATGCGATTTGCACGTGAAGGACACGTCAGTCTTAAAAACGAAAATCTGTGGTATGTCGGACAGAAAGCGGACAAAATAGATTTCTTTTCCTCCAAAACAATCTATGTCCATGGAATCGTGATGTACGGCTGTGGAGTAGAGGGAACGGAGTACAGTGTGAGTGCGTCCATACTAAGAACAGGATTACCGTTCCTGTCCAACGAACTCTCGCATGTGAGTGTTATAATCCCCGTCACGATTCCGTTTAAAACGTTCAACGTCTACTTCTCAGAGCCTGTCCACATCGTGCCAAATATGAAGTACACGATTGCAGTGACCCTGCAGGGTCCGCGGAGCTACTGGGGAGAGGGAGGGGAAGAATCTGTCACCAGTGACGGTGTCCAGTTCAACTTCCACAGATCCTCTGGGGAAACAAATGGAACGGATGTGGATCATGGGCAAATCCCTGGATTCATCTTCAGTAAATAATCCCTGATCCAAGAATGATGTTCTATATGTGAGCAATTTTTCCCTTCCGTGAGGACATAGACCTAACACATAAGGCATACAATACGAGTCATAAGGCGTACATTAAGTGCATTATATAACCCTATGTCAGCTTTCTTTTTTAAAACGACTTTCTCTGTGAATTTTTTTTCAGATTATATCCACGTGTACACACGTTTTCCTGTTAGAAATACAGTTCATTCCAACAACCAAATAGTGTGACTCGAAAGTACAGTGTTCTCATCATTCCAGATAGGAATCGCCATTACGTGCACATTGAGCCCGAGTTCTGTTAGACAGGGCATACACTTTGCAGTCAGAGATTTATGATTTATCAATACCTACCATTTATCTTGGTTAAAGAGTATAATGGCACCAATTGCTTTCTTAACGTTACACAAAATTTGTCAAAGTTCTTGCAAAGTTGTTTGCTGTGTTTAAAAGTGCATGTGTATGACATTTGTATTATAAATCTGAATAAAATTACCTCTATTTTTTCATTTATTTTAAGACATTTTTAAATGCGTATTACTTTACTCAATTCTGTGTTCCACCACCATTCATTGTAATTTTCAAAATCTACAACCATTTCTTGAAATTTGATCGAGCCTTTTGGTATTGAACATTTAAAACAATCGGGTCGCTGTATATGTGAAATATTAATTAATGGTGATCGGTGATAGATAAGTCATAGTATTTCTTACTCTGACGGGCACTTCGGAAGAGTAATTTTCTGAGCAATCACTAGCTATAAAAGTGGAGTACACCGTGGTATGTCAAGGTGATCTTTTCCATTCAACCTGAATCAAAAGGACGAAGTTTTAAAGAACTTTCTATTGTGATTTACTGTTTACGGTTATTTAATGTCGTCCCGGACCCGCTTCACAATCTTTAAACCGTGAAATTTTTTAGTGATACATGTTTTACCAACATGGACATTCTGATCAGAGCAACAGGTAAGATGAAGAAGAAGTGAATGTAATGGATTTAATATACCTTACCAGTAATTGTTCAGGCAATTATTGTTGTGGAAGGGGGGAGGGGGAGGGAGGTTGTCGTTAAACCGGGGTCACTGAAATATACTGGCATGCATCTATTTTATCCTCCATTCGGTATGACAACGGCATCCTATCTTCAAACCATTCACAAACATGTTAAGGAACTTTTATACACTTTATATTGAAGAGGTCTGATAAGTTTATGTTTTCATGTTTTACTGAAACATTTACTTAATGTCTTAACATATTCTTCTCAAATTGATAAATATATTGATTGTTTGTTTGATTGTTTGTTTGTTTTACGTCCCGTCGAGAATTTTTCACTCATATTGAGACGTCACCAGCTGTAGGTGAAATTCCATAAATTTAGACCTATGCTTAGCGCTCAGGGCCGTAGCAGTGAGGGTTCTTTAACGTGTCAAAGCCTACCGTGACACGGAACCTTCGTTTTTAAGGTCATATCCGAAAGACTCGTGATTCTCACTTCTAAATGCCGAGCGTTTGGCGAAGGAGCAATCACTACCTATATTTGCGTCTTAGGTTTGACTGATGAGGATCATTTGTTAATTTATCGGGTTTATTCAATCCTAAAAAGCCTCACTAAACAAGATTTCTCGTATAATGTCCCTCGGTATGGATGGTTACAATACACTCGGTATGGATGGTTACAATGTCCCTCGGTATGGATGCTTACAATGTCCCTCGGTATGGATGGTTACATTGTCTCTCGGTATGGATGGTTACAATGTCCCCCGGTATGGATGCTTACAATGTCCCTCGGTATGGATGGTTACATTGTCTCTCGGTATGGATGGTTACAATGTCCCCCGGTATGGATGCTTACAATGTCCCTCGGTATGGATGGTTACAATGTCCCCCGGTATGGATGGTTATAATGTCCGTCGGTATGGATGGTTATAATGTCCCTCGGTATGGATGGTTAGAATGTCCCTCGGTATGGATGGTTACATGCACCCCTAATAGTCAAAAGATTTAATCCCTGTACTACAGGAGCATTGCAAACCTCGATGTTTTGCTCCCTGTTTGGAGTTGAATTTGTTTGCAATTCTTCTTGCATACTAGAATTTAAGCTTGTCCTCCATCGAACGTCACAGAAAAATTTATCTGATTAGTTCATTCACAAAAAATATGTTTGGTCCAATATTTGCCACCCATACTCCGGATGCCCTCTTAATGTATGAAATATGTCCCCATAAACCCCGTGGTGATCTCGCAGAAGGAGTCAGAGGAAAAAATCAGCGTCAAAATAAAACACCAGTTCTACATAAACCATGTCTTACTAATTGTTAATCGTTTTATAACTGTGGAGCAAAAGAGCTTCTAGTCCTGAAGATCCCTAAATTTCGTCTTCTCGATGGAACCCCTTTGATTGGTTTTCAAATTCTTAGCATTTTGACATCTCGTGTCCCCTTGTAGAGTATGTAAGTGCAATATGATACACAACCATTTGCTTATCGTACATAATGTGCCAGCATAGGTGGGTTAATTTTATCAGGTGGGCAAGAATTGATAAAGAAGAATGAAAACGCTGTACAGGAAATCACGTGTTTTGATTTTTTACTTATCAAGTGACTCAAAAGCAAATGCGGAAATGCATACCTGGTATCAGCTGACATTTTCCGTGAACATGTAATAGACTTAGCAATAAACTGTAAAATTAAAAAAATGTAAATGTCACGGGGTTCATAACTGCATTGAAACGCGTCCATTTCATAAAGTTCAAAATCTAGTCAATTCTTCTCTATCTAGTTTTTATTTAATTTTTTTAATATAAGTGCAATCCGATAAACAACAATTTGCTTATCGTACGTAATACGCCAGCATAGGTGGGTTAATTTATCAGGTGAGCAAGAATTGATAAAGAAGAATGAAAACACTGTTCAGGGTTAAGATATCTAACCTATACTAAAGCCAAAGTATATTTCATCCTGAAAATCTTGGTAATATTATTTTTTTTTTACCCGAAAGAGTTTTCAAAGTGATAATCTTCTAATTAGATATGGCTCATTAAAGTTTGCATTGATACCAGTGAAATAATTCTTAAAAATTGAAAGCGTAATAAAAATGACACTGAACCAAAGCTCGACGCCGTGGAGGAAAGATGCTACTAAAATTTCAAAGGAGAAAAGGGACAGACCAGCGTAACGTTTTGTAAATTTGTCTTCTTATTTCAAACAGGAGGCATAGCACATATGCGAAAGTTCAAGGTCATTCAGTAACTTTTCTTTACTAAATGAGGGGCCTCCGTAGCCGAGTGGTTAGAGCATCGGGCTCAAAATCACAAGGCCTCTCACCTCTGTCGGCGCGTGTTCGAATCTCGGCCGCGGCGGTATGTGAGCAAATTTGCCAGTTTACTTGCGGAAGGTCGGTGGTCTCTTCCCAGGTACATTGTATCTGGGTTCTCTCCTCCACCAACAAAAACTGGATGCCACCAGATAACTGAAAAATTGTTGAGTGTGGCGGAAAGCAATAAATAAGCAATCAATCAATTTACTAAATGAAATTGATTTTGGCATTACGAAAGCTGTAGTACATGCATTGTGATTCAGATTCCTTATTTAAGATTGATTTTAATCACAATGTTTTATAATTGTTTAAGTAATGCCAATATTACTATCTGTTAACCAATGCCAGACCGTTTTGATGTCAGTTGTCACTGATTTTGTTCAAATCCAATATGTGACCTATACAAAAGATGTGGTGTTCCATTCATCACTTCATTAATTATCGAAATAAAATACAGACTATTCCAGGTTAATAACCCGAATAAAGTAATACTAGTGGGTTCTTGTTATTCTAAGCGGCGTTCAAAGCTACTGCCATTCCAGAAACAACGTGTCTTTTTCGCGCGGAGAAAACTGAAAATTCCACTCGTGAATTGTCGTATCATTCACTGTTCAACCGCATGACACACACCAATGTCATGTTCAAGAACCCGGTTTGGTCTCGAGTCTTTTCGTCGTTTTCAGTGCATCCATCCTGTCATTGATTCGATAGAGATTTCATATAATCTGCCCAAAACCAGAGAAAGTCCCCATCCCATGGAATATCACGTCCGTATGAATAATTAGACGCTTGATTATTGGCACTCAATAAACCAAAAATCCTTACTTGATCGTAGCATTTTACCTCCAGGTATTTTAAAAATATTGATTGCTCTGATCATTTAAAAAATAACTTTTTAAACAGCTACAAGACTTAGTGAATATTTATATTCCTCACTTTGGAAAAAAAAAGAGATACAGACCTAAACTTTGTTTGATGATAGTTTGCTTCGTTACATGAGCAAAACGTTTGATGGAGTTTATTTTGAAAGGGGGGTGGGGGTAGTTGTAAATTTTGTCAATCCGAGTCAGGTATTTGCTGAAGCACTGTAATGAGGTCATCACCATGGCCGGTATGACCGTTATCAATGCTGGTCAAAGACTTGAGTGAAACTTTTCCCATCATTGAAAGACCCGTCTTTAGAGATCTTTTGCGCAAATGTCGGACCATCATCAACCAAACTTGGCAGATAGCATCATCTATTTAACAATTCTTCACAAAGATAAATATAGTTAGAATATATTTAACCAATTAATTGACTAGTGTTTCTCTGTAAACAAACTGGTTAAATTTTGAAAGTGCTCCGTTTGTGTGCATGGTAATTTTGTCAATAATGGTCGATATAATGTATAATGCATTATACTTGATATGAAGCAAAGAATATTGTGGAAAATTCAATGTTTTCCCATAAATTACCATTTAATGCCGCGACGCTGATTACCTTCGATATTCAGTTACAAACACTTGTATACTTAATTCCTTTATGAATAAAGCTATTGAGCAAATTCTCCACGTGTTTAATACAAGCTTGACTAATATTTGTTTTCATTTTATTAGTACAAAATACTCACATTCTACAGGCACAAAACCCTCTTGTAGAAAAAAAATTCTTCAAGTGTGATGTGATCTCTACGAAAAACTATATAAGTGATTGTCATGTTGTAAATTTTGTATTTACCAACACCTATTTATTTTGCGAAGGGGATTGTGTATAAAAGTCAACGATAATGATATGAAGAGATCGCAAACCGTGTCAGAACAAATGTTATCTTAATCCCTTTCAGAGAGTTATATTTTCAAATTCGTCCTTGAAGGCAATATTTCAGATTAAAACCTTTTTGTTTTAAGAGTGAAGAAAAGTGCCTACCTAGAAGGTACGATATGCTAAAAAAAAAAATCACACTTCAAACGGCAAAAAATGGAACAGCAATAATATAAAAAAAAGCGACCTTCATTTAAAACTGTTCTTGAGTTAGTTTTTAGTTTTGTCATTCCCTTCGACATATATTCTAAAAAAATTTATAGATCTTTTTCAGATTGGGGATAAATGGAGATCTCCATATAATGTCCTTCGTATTCCAAAAATATCGTGTACCACGGAGAGTTTGTCTTCAGTATTTCATGACAAGAAAGCCTTTTTAAATTTTTTTTTTCAAACCACCCTTTCAGTACTGTATGAATGACAAAATGCTTATATCAATTTCATTACAGATGGCTAACTTGCTTCTTTAATTCATACCAATATTTACATAACTCTTATGTAAGTTCAAAATTTCAAAAAGAATGTTAAAAGGGATGCGATCGTTGTGATGACGAGATATAGCTTCGCTAATTAGACTGTAAATTTCTTTAGAGGCGTACTCGATGACATACCTTTATACATTTGTAACGATTTATCACCAAGACTTGCATTTTTTGCGGCCTGTACTTACTTATGGTTGTTAATTATGAGATTGGCAAAGGGTTGGGAATTTTCGATTATTTTTCAGCTAGGTAGCACTGACAAAACTCTTTTATCTTGATAGTGCTTGTACACTAGCTAGCAACCCGCTCCCCACAGCGAACCCTACTCCGCTCTGGATGTGGTGGCGATAGTGCTAAGTAAGAAATGGTAGGATAATTTATGTTGCATGGATTTGGCAGAAGTAAAAGTATCTCTCCTGTAGTACGCATAGATTGTCACAAACATAGAAATTTATTTGCAGAGAATCGACATTACAAAGAAACTTATCAAAGAGTGCAGAAAAGGTTTAAAAATCTGTCTGTGTCAATTCAAGTCTGCTTTTTAACTAGGATTACTCTATTGCACGAGAGAGGATTCAAGTTTTAATATGTGGGCTTAAAACGAATTCTAAAGGGATTTTTTCTAATCATTTATGAAAAGATAAGACAATCAATGACAGATTCTCCGCTCATCGACTCGTTCAACAGGGCAGGGTCTGGTCAATGTTTGCGCGTCAGTGTGTCAGACGACTATGAGTACATCGCACGCAGCTATAATGAGCTGTCTCGTGGTAATTGTTCATTAATAATCAGTACATTGCTAGTATGAAGGAACGGAACTTGTTTATGTGCTCCTTTCAAGAACTGTCACTTCCGGATATTACACCTACCAGAGGACCGGAAGCAAGGTAACATCACTTCAGTGGTAATTCACATGCAATGGTTGCTACGTTACAGTTTGTATAATTCTCACAGTTTTTGATTTTGAACCGCCACCTCGTTGTATAATTAATTTTAAACATTAATATCAATAGCATTTTAAAAGAAAATTATTCTTCATAAAACCCAGAGTTTACGAGAAGTGTTCGAATATAGAAAACGCAATATCGTCTAATACTGTCACTGCTGAAACAGTCTACCAAAGAGAAATTAACATTAAATATTAAATATTCATTTTTTATCAAAAAAAAGGCCTTCTTCGGAAAACCATAGAGCAGGTAAATGGCAGTTGAACTCATTCAAATTGTTATAAACCCGTTCTCGTGGAAACTTATATGGATTCTTTTTACTTATTTTAAAACTTACTTAGATGTGTTTTTCTAAGCGATACTTAATTCCATTGATTCTTTTTGAATACAAGTGGAAAATGTGTATTAAATGTATTGACTTTGTCTTAATTTTCAAAATATGGATCAAAATGGTATTGAGATTTAGAATTGATTGGACTCGCAGGATTTGAAAATTGATAGGAATTTGTTCTCTTTGTGAATCCACTATTCCACAAACATTTCCAGCCGCAGTTCTCGTTTAACATGTAATTAATGGATAATGTCACGATTGAAGAAATCCATTTACGTGAATGATAATGTGTTCTTATTATTACACCTGTTGTAAAACACGGAAAAGGTTTTTGTTTGGGTATCTTGCCGTTTAAAGTTGTCAGAATGCAGCGCACGAAAGATTTTAAATTTAGCACGTTTTACATGACTCTTATCTTTTGTCAATACTAAATACATGATTCAAAAACGCATAATACGGTTTATCTTTATTAATTATCGTTAAAGTGCCAACTTTCCCTCAAAAAGCAAGTCAGTTTCTCTGTAATGTGCTAGATTTTCTTTCAATAAACCAACACCGGAGTTCCTGTAAGATGTCGCTCACATTTCATTGTCAACTTAAAACTTCAAAAACTGAAGGGAAAAAAACCCATAGAATTGGTATCCTCTTATTTTACGGAATGTTTAAAATAATTTTCACTGTTGTTTTTTATTTTAGCGCATCGTTTGACGTAGAGCAGTAATTGGAATTTCCATCATGCTACTACATGTAACGATTTTCAACGCTAAACAATTCAGATCATACTATTTTCCATTAGCGTATGTGAAATTGATCATTTCGTAAACAAATTAATTGATAATGAAAAGCGATGTTGTTTAATATAGACTGGTCGCTTTATAGAGCACGGCTTTCCTCGGCTTTTATGCCGCGGAGTATATCGTTATAAACTGGCGGGTTTACACGAATGTACATTGCCTTTTTTGCAACAACTCCCAATCTACCACTTTCTGTGTAAATTAGCAAGGCCATCAAAATGTGAATGACATTGTTTTCCACGAGTTCAAGCTTGGTCCAGAGAACGTAGGTCTATGCACTGCAAGCAATGATTTACATTGATCAACTTGTCGTCTGTTTATTGGCTTGTAGAAAACCTTCCACGTCCCCACACTGTGGACGATCGTTTGGAAGTCGTCGGTAAAAGGTAAAATAGCTGTGGGTGAAGGTTGGAGAAGGGTAGAGAATATTTAGATCGGGACCTCTAGGGAGTCTTTTGTACAGGGTTTTTACATTGTTATGCCCACGTAAAGGAAGATTCGGGGACATATAGTTTTAGTCTGTCCGTCTGTTTGTTTGTCCGCAAAAAATTCACCTTGTCCATAACTTTTGAATGGATGATGATAGGGCTTTCATACGTCATATACATTCACGGAATCTTTTCTCCTATATTTCTTTAAAATTTACATTGTTCAATGAATACATATTTGCTTTAAACTAGTTTGATCCGGGGTTTTTTCAGTACCACCGTCCGCGAAATCATTACCAAATATGGAGCGTCGTCAATGTCAAAAGCTGTATTGACTGTTCCGTTTCGTCACCAAAGGGCCCACGATATATTATAGTATTTCAGTCTAGTTTATATTTTTAAAAATTACAAAAAATATATCTTTCTTTGTTGTTTTATGTTGGTGATGACGGTAGCAATCACTGATTTGTATATAGCGTCCACGCCGGTTTTGAATTTTTTTTTTCTGCAGTGCTTGAACTACCTTTATCACCCGATAAAACATCAAAGACAACATTTTGTATTCCGTGTGACAAGACTTTCTTTTGGTTCTAGAATCACTTTGCTGTCATACGAGAGCATCAGTGTTTCACAAACACATCTTGTTCTACATGTTTTGGTGCGTTTATAGAAATTTAATATAGCTTAAAAGCAATATAAGCTGCCAAAATTGCAATTTTTTATAGTGGCATTAAAAGAGGTTAAATGAACGTTGATATGATTGAAAAAAAGAACTGCATCGAATTTCCTCTCTTATGCATCGTTTACACACCTTTACGTGATGAAAAGTATATTCCTCGACATTCCGTTTGACCCTAACAACGGCAGCTGATTAATCGTCGGCGACAATCCCGAAGATAACCGATGTTGACACGAATGATTCTGATGCTGATCGGGGTGGATCGGGTTGTATCCGGGTCATTAAAATATGGACGGCGAGGTGAGATAAAATTCTATTCTTATTATTCTTTGCATTTATTTCCGTTCGTCGTCTTTTTCGTCCCGAATCAGTCAAAGTCGGCTTTCTCCCTCGCTTCGAACCTTTCGTGTCAGACATCTTTCGTGCTTACCGGAAATATTGCGCTTGCGCATTTGATTTTGCCGAATGAGTTCAACTTTAGGTCATTGCATACGGAAATAATGTCGGAAAAATTAAGGTACGGGAAGACTTAATTTCAACTGTCGAACAATTTTTACATTTAATGCAAAAAATACAACATGTCAAAAGTTTAATCGATAAAATGTGGTATTAGAAGGTAGATGTTTACAAAATTTTCGATTAAATTTTAGGGACCCCAAAATAACAATTTTGACAGCTTATATTGCTTTAACTTTATAATATAACCAAGTAAATTTGGGGTATTTTTGTATGTTGGGTATTTTTGTATTTTGGGTGGTTGGTTTTTTTTTTTGGTTTTTTTTTTTGTATTTTGGGGTATTTTTATATTTTGGATATATTTGGTGGTTTTTTTTATATTTTGGGGTATTTTTGTATTTGGGGTATTTTTGTATTTTGGGGTATTTTTGTATTTTGGGTATTTTTATATATTGGGGTATTTTTGTATTTTGGGTATTTTTATATTTTGGGGTATTTTTGTATTTTGGGTATTTTTATATTTTGGGGTATTTTTGTATTTTGGTTATTTTTATATTTCGGATATATTTTGTATTTCAACATTTTAAGGTTTGACCTACACTTTCTGTCCGGGTACTTGTTTGTGTTATAGCATCGCTTCATAGCAGTCCCTTCTCTTCTCCTGTTCGAGTGTCCCGTTAAAAATATGATGTCGATGAACAGTAGATTCCAAACCGCAAACTCTGTTACCACTGTACAGTTCTATGACCTGCAGACTACAGCATTGAAGAGTCTGAAAGCTTTCTTAGTAACACCGTCAATTGTTTATAACATGGGCAGCCTCACCAAGCAGACTTTATCAATTCCTGTATTACAGGGTTGAACACAGGAAGTGCAAGCTCTTGAAACAAATTGTCCCTGTTGATTTTTTTTCTCATGTCTGTGTATGCACTTATCTGATGCACTGTGTCACTATTGATATTTTTCGCCTTTTCCAATGTTCTATAAAAAGGGACCCCCGCATGTGAAATTATGCCATGTAAATATTGATATGTAAATTAGTTTCCAATACAAAATGCCAATCATTTTTTCTGAACTATAAACAGATTTATAATTTCTTTTCTCTTCTTTTTTAACGTGTATTGATCAACTCTTTAAGGATTTAAAGTAAAGCATGCAAGAAAACGGTCTAATCTACCATTTTGACTGAATTCCACAGCTATGTATGAAAAGATAGATATTTTCCCATGCCGTTGGTATTTTTATGAAGTTTGGTCTTATATTTGCTTGTGATTTCAATCCGAATATGAATATATTTATTAAAATATTCTATATCGTGTTATATTAAAATCAGGACAAAACTTGTTTTACTTTCGTCTGAATCAACAGTATGCAAAAATGGGTAGATTTTGATAAGCCCATTCAGAACGTTTTTGATATGAAATGAACCGGAGACAAATTCTTTAATAATCAGACAGTGGAAGATAATTAATGCTTATATCCTTTAATACCTGAGAGCGATGAGGAGACTATATAGAATGTCAAACCTGGACGTGTGGTATTGTCTGCTGTCAGAGCCAGTCAAAAGGGGAACTCAGGCAGGGAGCGTTTGATTACCAGTGCTGCGTGCCGGATGTGGAACCACTGAATAGACCGTAATCCAACGCATCCCCATATACACCATTTCAATATTGGACATTATTTACGCTGTGACTGAATGTGTTACTCTTATAAGTCGCTATTACATCCCTGGACCTACTTTATACGTTCTCTTTCAGCTTCAGCTTCTTTGACTTTCACATTTAATCCATAATCATATTTGAATAGTCGTAGACTTTCGCAATTTCTATTGTACTGGGAATGCATGTTTGACAGTTATGTGAGAAGACATGATAAAAAGAAAGGAAAACATTTCAGGAGTAGTGGTTGTGGACAATGAACAGACGGGAATTACCGGTTACAAAAGAATTTACCTGCCGTATGTGTGTTTATAATTACCCACAAGACGTTTAAATATAGCAACATTGATACTGAAGTTTATTGACGATCTGTTGTTTGAAGACAGATCAGAACATTGTGACATTTTGTTTATAAGAAAACTGTCTTGTTTCGCTATGTTTCTACCTCATTTTGCACAGATGTTTGTTGCTACACTTGTCTAAAGGTTCAGGTGAGAACAGAATGTACCTGTCCAGCTGCGGTCACCATACCCGTCAGGTAGACGTTTACGACAACCGGAACCTGAAGATGGTCAGTGGATATGACCTGTTGGACAAATTGTCCCGCCGAAGGATGTACGCCCGCTCTAATGTCCGAGAGAAATCGTCCCTCTCAGACCACTATGATCAGCAGGATCTAGTTATCAGCCTGGATGACGTAGGCATCGAAGTGGAAGGATTTGGGTAGGTCGGAGTTCCACGCATGTATTTTATTCCATGCTCTATGACCTTAATGACCTATAACTTTCTACTTGTTTTACTCTCATGACATAGCCATGTCCCTCATGTTTTTTTCTTTATTTAGATGCATTTAGCATGTACTGTATATTACGTGTTAAAGAATCGCAGGCCTTTATGTAAGAACAAAAATATATAGTAAAGTCTTTGCTAGTAACTGGAAAGTATAATCTTTTACTATTTCGGAACGGTTTTTGTATGATAGAACAATGATTTTCAAAATGGAGTTTGTTACAGACGAAAAATGGTGTCTATAGAAATTTGAGATATATATATATATATATATATATATATATATATATATATATATATATATACAGAGAGAGAGAGAGGGGTAGGTGCTAATGGTCTTTTATTCCTTGTCTGGTGCTCATAGTCTCTCATTTCTTGTCTGGTGCTAATGGTCTTTTATTCCTTGTCTGGTGCTCATAGTCTCTCAAAGGGGCCTCCGTGGCCGAGTGGTTAGAGCATCGGGCTCAAAATCACAAAGCCTCTCACCTCTGTCGGCGCGTGTTCGAATCTCGGCCGCGGCGTTATGTGAGCAAGTTTGCCAGTTTACTTGCGGAAGGTCGGTGGTCTCTTCCCAGGTACAATGTATCTGGGTTCTCTCCTCCACCAACAAAAACTGGACGCCACCAGATAACTGAAAAATTGTTGAGTGTGGCGGAAAGCAATAAATAATCAATCAATCAATCAATCAATCATAGTCTCTCATTTCTTGTCTGGTGCTAATGGTTTCTCATTCCTTGTCTGGTGCTAATGGTCTCATTCCTTGTCTGGTGCTAATGGTCTCTCATTCCTTGTCTGGTGCTAATGATCTTTTATTCCTTGTCTGGTGCTAATGGTCTCTCATTCTTCGTCTGGTTCTATCATCCTAGACAATCAGATCCTTGTCTGATTTCATGGACGGATCAATCCTTGCTTGCTTCAACAGGACAGCCACCTTTCTCGAGTTCTTTGTCTGGTTCCATTGACCTAACATTCCTTGTTGGGTTCTATTGATAAGTACATCCTATTCTGGTTTCACTGGCAAGGGAAGCCATGTCTAGTTCCATGGACCTTTCAGTTGATGTGTGGTTCCACGAGATGTCAATCCTTGTCTGATTCCACTGGCCAGTCAATCTCTCTGTGGTTTCAATGATCAGTGAAGCTTTATCTGGTTCCACTGACCTCAATCACTATCTGGTTTCACAAGCCGATCAATCAATTTCTGGTACCACGGACCTGCCAATCTGGCTCTGGTTCCATGAGCCAGTCAATCTCTGGTTCCACGGACCTGCCAATCTGGCTCTGGTTCCATGAGCCAGTCAATCAATTTCTGGTACCACGGACCTGCCAATCTGGCTCTGATTCCATGAGCCAGTCAATCAATTTCTGGTTCCTTTAATGTGTATTGTTTCAGAATCACGAAAACAATTTGCTTTTCTATATTCTGGACCGATAGTTTATTCCCCCCCCCCCCATAATTTCCTGCAATGTACAGAATGATCTAGACACCATGTCAACAGACTTGAAATATGTGTCTCTGTTCTTTCTCGCGCCGTTTGTGATCGATTTTGATGGAATTATTTAATGTACGATGTAATTGGTTGATAATATTCCAATTTGTCTGCATTATTCTGTATCATATTTTAATGGGGGAACAGTTTCCTGTATCTAAAGATTCCTTTTCTTATCTTGCGACAATGGTGCATCATTAAGGCTGGCTTCAGTATAAGTATAAGATTTAAGATGCAAAAAAGTGGCAAATTTTTGTGTCGTTTCATCAATATGAATAATTCTTCATCAGAAATTGTATGCATATCTTGTTATATCTGCAAACACAGAATGAATGTTTGTTTATCTGGTGACGAACAAATTCTTCAAGAAACAGTGCGTTGCCAATAATTCAGATTGTAAGTAATATCTGTTTGATATAAGGTCGCGGAACTTGTTTAGTCTACCTGATTTTTATCGACTCAATCATTGAAGGTCATTGTCAAATGTCATAAAAATCACGTGTCCTGTCCAACAGAGAACAATCAGTCCACCGTTTGTGGTTTATGTTTTCCCAGTCTTACTTAACCCACGGGGTTTTCAATTTCGTATCAATTTTTCAAATATATATGCCAGCGATGTCTTCTCGGGGATTAACGTAGAATGTATGCGGATAAAAGATAGTGTTGATATAATTATTTTTCATAAACAAGGCAATATGCGGAAAAATCAGCTTTGATGTAATCCAGACAAGTTTGGTATGTTTATGTTCTATCTAAAATTGTTTTGTGTTCAATTTGGGATAAATATAATGAAGAAGCTTGTTACGAATAACACAAAACGGGGACGCCTAACGATAATCAATACTTTTGCCTTCTGGAAAAGAAAATGTTTCAGACTTGACATACTTTTAATCAGAGGAGGCGTTATTTAAAAACAAATAAATTCAAATTTACCTACCCCAATACTGAATGTCGAAATCTTAAAAGAAATCATTATTCTTTGAACGATATCGATATATTTCAATTTCAAACGATCAAGAATATATCACAATGTAAATTGCTCGAGAAATCAGTTGTATCTGTAACAGCGTGAAATGTATGAAGGGTGCAAAATGGATACGACCTGTTGGACAAATTGTCCCGCTGAAGGATGTACGCCCGCTCTATTGTCATCATCCATTATTCTATTTCGTGTCGATATCACAGCAGTGGCGGATCCAGGGTTTCCGAAAATGGGGGAGAGGCACTTGTGAAAGTCAAGTTTTAACCAAAAATACTCAGCCATTCTGATTGTCAAATCTGGAGTTTAACTCGTATTATTTTGTAAATTTGTGGCGGACTCCCCCCCCCCCCCCCCCACCCCTCTAAATCCGCCACTGTACATTGTAATAAGACAACATGTAATAAGAGAAAATTTAAGAGATATGTGAGATCATTTCCTTTAATTTCTCATATTAGTGTTTATCGCCAATCTATGGTTGAAATAAAAAGACTTGTTCAGTTACGAGATAAAAACTACTGCTAATTTTTACCGTACATGTGTCAGAACAGCGATGCTTCCTACCTTAAATATACCTACCCGATGCATAAGCGTTCGTTTCAAAATATTCATTATGCATTTTTTGCCTTGAGATCAACTCAAAATGTTAAAATGAAACGGGTATTTTTTATCGAAATCTTAAAAGAAATCTCTCTCTCTTTTTTTAATGATATCGATATATTTAAATTCAAAACGATCAAGAATATATCACAATGTAAATCTTTTATCGACACCATTTATCCAGCTCATAGCAGGAATCACGAGCGACTTTCAACTGAACTGCTGCTCAAATTTATCTCTTAAACATGTAGGCTATGGAATAGATCAATCCTACATTAATTTTTCTCATATACAGTGTAAGATTCTAGAAATTTTCTGAGAGTTTTATTGGATATGTAATTGGGGAAGGGGGGGGGGGGGGGTTAAACATGACATTTTTCTCATAGCGCATCTATTCGGAACTCCTCTAGCTGGATTTGGTATGAAGATTTTTTTTACATGGATGTTAGCGGCATATGAAACTTTTATATTGAATAACGACTCAGCTGTGGACCACAGGGCAGGGTTTTTCTTGGGTGATTAGAAATATTTTCTTCTCCGATCATGCAGTGACTGACCTAAGACATGTATATATAGTTATCACAGTTGTATCAAATTTCTTTCGCGTTATTACATTTCGCGTCATTAAATTTCATTTTCTATTTCGCGTTATTACATTTCGCGTCATTAAATTTCATTTTCTATTTCGCGTTATTACATTTCTCGTTGAAATGTGTTAATGCATAATGTAAAGAATTCGTTTTTTGGTTGTTTTTTTTTTTACATTTTGCATCGTTATTACCGGAACTGAATGTTCCTAGATTTAAATGTGACACATCTGCCATTTCTGTACCTTACCAATGCTTTATTCAGAAATGCCGTTCTGGATTTTTAGAATGGTTTTATTCTGTAATTTAAAGCTTTCATTTGATGAGTGTGTCTTTCACAAATTATTCTGAATGTTCGCTGACGAGTAAAAACATACACAAAAAGACAGACCGAACATCCATTAAACTGTTAAATGACACATTACTGAGAACTCTCAATTACCAACAACTAACGCCATTGACGATAGAGTTCCGCAAAAGTTGAATTTGGTGTGTAATAAAATGCATGAGGGAATTTATCTCGCTTTTGTTGGAGTGATAAGTGAAAATTATGAAATCTTTGGAGATCTCGGTAAATACAAAAAGTTAATTTGTGTAACATTATAGAATTCTCCCATTGGAACGTTTATCGCCGATCGATAAGTCGTGTTTGAACTTTAATTTGAATGTTTGATATTGAGATGCTATCATTTAGAATTTGAAGAGGTTTGTAATCTTTGTGTATTATTTACTTTTCACAAGTCGATTTCTAGAGATAATGATACGTGTTCTTGTCTTGGTCAGTTAGCGGCCCCATGCCGGGGAACATCTCCAGCGCATGTCACAGTGAGTTTAGTGTACTTTAAGAGGTGTACAGCTGTCGGTTTAATTTTTACAGGGCAATTTGTTACTGAGGCAATCTGTCATCTAAGATAGATCTATAAATCACCGAGGTAAGATCTAGATTATTGTCTGTTACACTCATAAATTGATCAACTCGCCGCTTTACAGATTAGAGTCTTCGAGTTCAACTATTCGTGTGCAACGGAAAATCACCGTAACTTAACAATAAAATAAGAAGACTGAAGAAATTTTATACCTTAACTCTTAAATGCTAAAATGAAAGTAAATGTTCAAAATTTCAACGTATCACTAATGATGTGAACATGTAGAGAACCCATGGCTGGATTTGTATTGTCATTGGTGTGTATTTTTAAGGCGGATTCATAGAATTCAATCACTTATTTTCTGTAAAGGTATACAAGTGTTGTCGCTAATGATATAACGCCCCATCGAATCATTACCTAAGTTGGTATTGGCAATGGAGCAAAATTATTAACCGATATCAAGACGAAAGCTGATTTCTATTTTCTCTCAAAGAATATCGAAATAAAGCTGAAGTATAATTACTTTAAATAAACCCAACCAATACCCTTTCTAGGAGAGATAATTAGGAAACGGTGAAAATAGAGTGAATTTTTGAAATTCTTTTTCATCGGAATCAATAATATTTCTAGGGGAGATAAACAGGAAACGGTGAAAATAGTGTGAAGTCACTTTTCATCAGAATCAGTAATGTTTTGTTTCAAAATTTCATTGCATCTGTCGATTCAATTTTATCAATATTTCCAAATCATGTCAAACCAATGAGTTCCAGAGGGAGGATTAGGGTTACATTATAGTTCAGTTTCTAGTAATCAACATTTACACAATCCTCCGCACACTGTTAGAAGAGTGTATAATATATATCATATTCGTAAAGCATTATAGATAAACACATGTCCCATTGATTTCTAATGCAAACTGTATATATCATGAGTTTATGGCGTGGGTTTGTATTTCATTTTGAATTATTATTTCACTTTTCTACGAATAAATATGGATTTGGTTGTTCGGATTTCTCCAGTTGCTTACAATATTGATTGTGCTCAGTAGAAACCAGTGCTTCAAATCTGAAAGTTTTTGTTTTTTGGTTTAGAATTTAAACCATACGTATTAGAAGTATTCTTGGAAGGACCGTCCCGTGTGTTTCGACTACATCGTTTCGATTTACCTATTGTTTCTGATTAATTAAAAAATGATATGATTCCACTCGTTAAAAGTCAATATACCCATTCATCTGTTACGTAACATTTTATATCAGTCCTGATTATCAAATTTTCAACATTTCATTTGTCACTCGAGCTCCTTTAACGCCAAGCGTTCCGAGTTAAACCAGTGGGACTACATCGTCGTGCGTGAATCACAACACGGGGATTACTATCCACGCCTTTTCAAATTCTGTTTCTGTCTTGTATTTATTTGATGTTACTTGGATTCCAATATCAGGATCCACTCAGCCCACTCTACCCCCGGTGGAGGTCCTTTATCGTTGGGTCTTAGAACCGAATTTCAGGTTACATAACGGTATCCTTGTAGGAAGATCTGAACAAGAAATAAGATTTAGCCCGATCATGTCAACTTGTCAGAGATAGCTGGAACCCAATAAATATCCCTTCACACAATTTCTTTTAATTTTACTGAATGCTGTTTAATTTATTGTATATAGATAGTTTGTAATTGTGGGATAATATCATTTTCATGGATTCCAGGTGATCCGTTGTTTACACTAGGGACTCTGGCGAAGCTTAGGGTCCATTGAAGCCCCAATTCTTCTCTTAAGATCGAGCTTCTTCTGACACAAAGATCTAATCGAGATATCAGTAGTTTAAATAACACCCAAAATATTTATCAAATATACAAAGTCCTTTAAATTTTTCCTCTTTACACATCCGAGTTGTTTTGACATATGATTTAATACCTCTGTGAAAGCTGTCCCCTCCAGAATCGAGCACGCTCTGTAATTGCTGTCGCTTTTGTGAAGACTTCTGTCTCTCAATTAAGTCTATTTACCCAAGTCTCTCTAAACAACTGGGGACTTTTGTTGGTCTCTGTCCGTTATAAAGTTCTCCAAGTGTTCTGTGGAGGGTCCTTCTGAAGAGGAATTAAAACATGTCGGCGGAGCGCAAGATGTTAGATCTTTTCCCCGTGTCCCTGTCTATGGAGGACAAACTGCTGCTGATGCGGTAGGTACTGACTCACAGCTGAGTGTAATGATAATGTTAACATGGCCTCACAGCTGAGTGTAATGATAATGTTAACATGGCCTCACAGCTGAGTGTAATGATAATGTTAACATGGCCTCAATTCCTGGGAAGCGGAATAATGAATTTAAGAAGAAAATGCCCACTGATTTCTGACGAGTACTGTCTTTCTATAATATTTTTATTTATTGATAAAATTCTTCGTAGTAATTTCATTAGAATATACGTACTGTCGTGATGAAAAACTTATATAGAGGACTAAAACATATATCCAGGAGACAATATATTGAGGAATTTCGAGTCTCGAGAATAAAAATTCAGTGAATGGCCTTGATAACTTCACCCTTATATGAGAACAGATAGAATAATGGGAGGGGGGGGGGCTTTCTTTTCTTCTGTTTGTTGTTCAGTTTAATGTTTATGCATTTTTTATTCTGAAACGTTCACAAAACAAATACTAGCACTGGCTCTCATTCGCACCTATCTCTTCGTATTTGTTTACATTAATTGGATCGCACTTGCCGACCATTCGTGCAGTTTTAAAGTTTTGGTGACGAGAATATTGTAATAACTCCTGTTTGCCAGGAAGATGTTAAACCAATCGACATAAAATTAAAGAAAAACCAACACCTTCATTTCTTTTCTTTTCAAAAATGTTTGGATAAACGGGATCGACTTCCGGTTTGCTGCGCACAGTTGGGTTACACTAGGAGCAATTTTATTTTGCATGCGAGGCCAGGGTTTTTCAGATAAGGGGTAGCACTTCCCGCGGCGATAATAAGTTGTCTGCGAAAGAGAAGTCGAATTTTGTAATTGAAATCTTGTTTCATAATTATTCTGTTGTGAAGTGACATTGCTGGTGTTTTGATTTTCAGAGTCCGTTTAGGCTGTCATCCAATTTCCTTTGTTAGCAGACTTCCGGTGCGGAATCGTTAGACTCGTGGCCTCCGTCAAAGGGACACGTAACGATCAACAGAAATTAATTCATTCTCGGTCAACACCGTGTTAAAGAGGCTATCAGAGACTACAAAACTGAAAGAAAAAAAAACATGGCACAAATGATAAAATCTTTGTGTGTTTAGAACATCGATTTTCTTTTATTGAGTTCATTAAATTGATCGGGCTAAATTGCTACATTACAGTCACTAATGGCGCAAATCGTAAACACGGTGAAGTTGTAAATCACCTTTCAGAACATGTCACTAAAATCATATGAAAGGTGAAAATAAGTGGATTAGGAAATGAACTCCTCCAGTCACTTTACTGTTAATTCTTTAGAATTCTTATTTCAGCAGTCAATGTTCTGCAACTTCAATACTCCCTGACTGTTCAGCTTGAAGAAACCAAGTGTATCCCATTCTTTTCTACATCCTTACACTGCAAACGTTTTCCTGAGGCGTCGGTGTAGCTTTTTATGCCTTGTATCTGTCCCCTAGAAACCGTGAAGATTTTCATATTCCGCATACCTCGCAATAAAAGTTGCATTAGAACGCACCATCGAATCTGAAAACACGTCTCAACGATCATTCGATTCTATATTTGTCTCTACTATATTTTGATGGTAGTTGGGTACCAAAAGATGCCGGTGTTTCAGTGCACCTGTCGTGTAGCTTTATGAGAGTATATAGCGCTCCTGATGGCTGCCCATTTCCCCGTCTAGGAAACCCCTGCTGAGCACATATGATTAAGTGGCAATATGAAATAAAATTTGGTGTGTACCACATGGAAATCTTTTGACCTTTCATACAAAATAAACATTAAATACTTTATATTCAATATTTGCTATCGATCTATATGTATATGAATATTTTGTATTTGTTTTCTGATCATTTAACCACAGAAGTGCCTCAGGAGTAGTTACTCCCCGGAGATTTATGGGGCGTCCTGCGAGCTCGGGATTAATTTCTTTGTCTGTCATCGGTGAATTAAGAGTTTACTTTCAATGTTTGACCAAACCTTTGATGACAACAGTACTTTTTTTGCGATATTTTCTGTTACATTCTGGAATTATATATACCAAAAACGATGAGACACAAAGAGTGCTTTAGATTTTCTGATGAATCGGATTTTAAACTGCCTAGGTTGGTTTGTATCATAAATGTGATAAATAATTTTCAGTACAAATTTGTCGAACGACTTGTTTTTCTTTTCCCAAATCAACAGTAAAATTGTTTTAAGCGCGATCGATTCTTGTATTGATTTCTCTATTTAAAATCTTTTGTTTGTCAAATGTGTTTTGGGCGTATGGGAAATACTTTTATTTTGTTAGGTTAACTAGCACTTGCAATACACTATAAATGGATGTATATTTCTGTGATACGTAAAATAAGTGTACATGTAGACTTACTTCTGAAATTCATTTTAAATACAAGAAAATTAAGATGTTTATCAGCTGTTAAATGGAATCTTCAAACATGGCTTTTATTCTTTCCAATTTTACGGTTGGTTAACATCGGATGATCAGGTACACCTGCTGTACTTATGAAGTTCAGTCCTCTCGTCAAATTCTCGTGTGTATCTTAGCATTTGTTATTTTTGTAGACTGATGGAGCGGACCAGCATTGACCAACGGCGGTCTCGGACAGTGCCCTGGTTTGAGGACAACAGATCTTCGTACCAACACCACGCTGAGTATCTCAAAAAGCTCTCCACTCTACGAGAGGAGCTCATTCTCCAAGAACAGACGCACCTTGCTAACGCCCTCGACAGACTACGCATGCGTCAGTGCAATAAAGACAACGTTCTAGCAAGAAGCAAATCCAAGGATTTTTTGCCAGACTCACGGCGTTCTCTAATGACCACCATAGAACATTTCCAGAGAATGAGACCAAAGAAATCTCCTCCTCATATATCTCCGCTAGAGGGTAAACAGATTTTGGAGCCGCAGACTTACAAACCAGTGAAAAGTCCGCAGTTATCAGAAAAAGGACTTATGTCGCAAAAGTCGATGGACGATAGTATACGGACGAACCTTCAAAGAATCTCACAGTCCACGGTGCAACCTACCTCTAGCATTCCAAACATCGGGCGCAAGTCCATCACAAAGAGCAAGGAGCTCGTTTTAGATGGTTCTCCTATACATAAGCGCCGTCTGATGCCTTCTCGAGAGGAAAAAGACGCACAGGATTTGAATCCGTTCAAGGCTGTTTACAAGGGTAATAGAGGAACCCGTCTGCGCCGTCTGGTGAGACCGGACACGGACGAATTGGACTTAAGAGCTCAAGCGATTAATTTTGAATCTTTAAGTGATAAAGACAAGATAAACTTGGACAAGTTGAAGGAGTTTTACTGCATTTACTATCTTCCCACTAACACACCCACAAACGTTTCAGACGACGAAGATTCCATGGAATTTCCCGAAGATAACTTTGTGCAGGAACCTGTCGATTTTCATCATGATAAAAAGAAACGTTTGACTTTATTGGAAAGTAGGTCAAAAGTCTTCCAGGAAGATGGAGTTGAGAGTTCTCCGAGGAAATCTCACGGTGAGCAAAATAATGGAATTCCAAGTGGTTTGATTCTAAACGGCCAGGGTCTTCGGGACCAGGATGTGACGCCGCAGGCTGAGAGTGAGTCCTTTACTATATACGGTGACACGAAATGTTCAGTTCCTGCCCGGAAACAGATCATTGTGGACATGCCCTCTATAGTGTTCAACAATGCTACTCCGGAAAATGAAAATGTCTCGGTTTCGGAAAGGAAGCGACGCTCGATGTTACGGAAGACGTTCAAACAGAACGAGATTCGACAACGGGAGCTTCGAAATCTCTTTGACGACGTACGAGAGTTGAATAAACGTAGTGATGATCTGACCGAGTCAATTAAGTCAAGTTCAGATTAAATCAGAGCGTTCGCCAATTTTTCATTTCTGTAGATTTTATTCATGCCGGAGGCATTTTCGTTATCAGGTTCTTAGTTCTCCGTAGTCATGGCACGTCTAGTCATTCGTAAGACACGTTACTTCAAAGGTTTAGTTGCTGATTTTTTTTCTCTGTATATATGTTAAACGAATGTTGCTTAGGGTTTAAAAACCTCATGTGATTGAATTTACATTACAGTACATCTATAAAAATTGTTAAGAAACTCAATAAAATAAATAAATAAAATGAAATGAACACTTAAAACTTCGAATTACTTGAATGGCGCACCTTGCAGAAACGGACAACAGCAGAGAGGTAGAGGGACTTTGAATGTGTACTTAATTTCCACAGGAGTTAATCTGGTTTTGTCGCTGAATGTTATATTTATCAGTTATACATACATAATTTGGGCAATAAAACCGATTTAGACTTCTGTGACTTACAGATCCTTGTGACTGCTAACCTATAGGTATAGCATGTGCTGTATTCTAACATTCTGTAGACATTGGTAGTCCGTGAATTTTACAATAATGAGAAGTTCACAAACGGAAGGACAAGCATTATACATATTACATTAACAGAAGATTGTCGTCAACAAAACAATCCCAAGAAACGGGCCTAGGGGAGGGGGTCCACGTCTGAGGGACCCGCATCTGAATTCAGCTCTAGGGAGAAAACGAGACTGGCAAGCAGTGATCCCTATGTTACATTCATTAAATAACCGTATTGCTCGACAGTCTGGTCCCTATTTTCCTTTAGTTTACATGGCATAGTTTAAATTGAATAAAGACATTACTGTAATAAATGTGCAATTATCGCGTCAATACTAACTCGAAATGTAATATAACCTAAAATGTAATATCTCCGTAAAACAACAATTGTTTAATTTTTGACATACATGTATTCTTAATGAAATCTTCCACCACTTTTACGTATAAAAATCTTCAGTTGATTATCACATGTTATTTGTCAATTATTATATTTCATGTTGATCTCAACGCGAGATGTAGTAACGCAAAATGTAATAACGCGAGATGTAGTAACGCGAAATGTAATAACACGAAAAGTAATAACGCGAAATGTAATAACGCGAAAGTAATAACGCGAAAAGTAATAACGCGAAATATATTGTTTGCCTTCCGATTACGCTCGTATTTTCACTAGACCTTGACAGTGTTATGGCACGGCTGTATGGAAATAGCAGTCGCTAGTGCAACAATTACTAAACGTAACTCTAATTGGAATAGAGGGTTTCATCTTGATGACTATTATAATAACGGTCATTAATGTAATAAAGTGAATATGAGTGTCGTTGTTTGCAAGATTTACATGTACTCTGTATTCTATAGAAGACATGTATATGACGTATTCACAATGTTCACTTCGACAAAACATTACATTCTATGAAACGACATGTGTATATTTTTCAGATGAAATTTGAACACAATTATATAATTATTTCTAACGAGTTTAAGTACAATGTACTTGGAATGAACCCTTATGAAAATGTCAATTTTCCCAGGCATATTGAATCACCTGCTCCTGATAAGTCTACATTTAATAATGAACAGTGACCGAAGTCATAACTGCCATAAAAATACAAAATTAAGAGTAGGGCAAACACTGACCCCTGGACAGAGGTGGGATCAGGAGCCTAGGAGGATTAAGCATTCCCTGTTGACTGGTCACATCGGCCGTGAACCCAAATCTTGATCGGGTAAACGGAGTAATCCGTAGTCAAAAAAAAAATGACGTGATACCACGACACTTTTCTTTAATAATAGGTTGGTTATATATTGTTTAATGTCGTCACGTTCGTGAATGTTTTATTCATAGGAGACGTCACCCTTGTTGGTGAAGGGATTCAAACTTTAGGCCTATGCTTGGCGCTTACGGCCTTTGAGCAGGGAGGGATCTTTATCGTGCCACACTTGCTGTGACACGGAGCCTCGATTTTTGCAGTCTCATCCGAAGGACCGTCCCATTTAGTCTCCTCCTACGACAAGCAAGGGACACTGAGGACCTATTCTAACCCGAATCCTCATGGGAGTCTTTAAATATATCCCGCCTATTCGTTCCTGTTCCTCTAAAGTTTTTTGAATTCAGAAAATTGGTTGAGTTCACATTGGATTTCCGTATTAAACTCATGCACTTCGTCAACTATTGAAATTTTTCTTTAGTGACTGTGTTACCATAGAGATTGCATTCTACAGTTTCTTCCGTCCTGATAACAGGTATGATTTATTGGAATTATTAAATTAATTATGGAATACTCAAACAAATAAAGGTATACATGGAGCAAATTATCTTATCAAGATATCTTCCACTGAATTATTGAGCGCATTAAATAATTTTACAGAATATGCATCTCTGAATGTTTTGTTCAATCTTAACTGAAAACACTTACTCCTGATGAATTATAACACGTTACTGTTGATTTAACAAGGTCAATAGTTCAGTAAATATTTGATATCATGAATGCTACGAAGGTGCGCATTAATTCTATTAGAGATGGAACAACAATTCAATTGAAAAGGCATCTTTTTAATTATGAGAATGTTGAACTGCTATGCCTCAATAAAATCAAATTAACCTTCAATTCAATTAGCATTTATTCAGCAAAGGAATTTATATCAACAATTCAATTACAATTTCGATTGTTACGCGCAATAATTCAATATTGAAGATGTTTTCAGTGAATTGAGAAACTCTAATTTACTGTTCCTTATTAACGAACTATTACAACAGCAGCTGAAGCAGATACTAGTTAATATCGATATTGTTTGCCTATAAGAGTTCTATCCTTCGTACCCTGGTAACTAGCGAAGAAGTCAGAATAGCTATTTATAGATTTACACGTGGCCCATATGTTAGTATTTCATACAATAAATTCTTCTGAAATTAAAGACTTTAGCATAAATTCTGTTTAAAAAGGGGTTTTGGACAAGTTTTTGTGTATATTCATATAACAAAGGCGTTTTAAAATTTGGTCCTTAACTGATCCTCGGGATAAAAAGTATATTTTCGAAACCTTATTGCACATCTACAAAATACCACCAATCACATTTACAAAATACCATCAATCACATATACAGGACACTACCAATCACATCTACAGGACACCACCAATCACATCTACAGGACACCACAATCACATCTACAGGACACCACCAATCACATCTACAGGACACCACCAAGCACATCTACAGGACACTACCAATCACATATACAGGACACTACCAGTCACATCTACAGGACACCACAAATCACATCTGAAGGACACCACCAATCACATCTACAGGACACCACAAATCACATCTGAAGGACACCACCAATCACATCTACAGGACACCACTAGTAACATCTAGAGGACACCACCAGTAACATTTACAGGAACCACCAATCACATCTACGGGACACCACCAATTTCATCTACAAGACACCACCAATCAAATCTGCAGGACACCATTAGTAACATATACAGGCCACCTCCAATCACATCTACAGGACAATACCAGTCACATCTACAAAACACCACCAATCATATCTACAGGACACCACCATTCACATCGACAAGACACCACCAATCACATTTACAAGACACCACTAGTAACATCTACAGGGCACCACCAATCACATCTACAGGAACCACCAATCACATCTACAAGACACCACCAGTAACATCTACAAGACACCACCAATCACATCTACAAGAAATCACCAATCACATCTACAGGACACCACCAGTCACATCTGCAGAACACCACTAGTAACATCTAGAGCACACCACCAGTCACATCTACAGGAACCACCAATCACATCTACAGGACACCACCAGTCACATCTACAAAACACCACCAATCATATCTACAGGACACCACCATTCACATCGACAAGACACCACTAGTAACATCTACAGGAACCACCAATCACATCTACAGGAACCACCAATCACATCTACAGGACATCAACAATTACATCTACAAGACACCACCAATCATATCTACAAGACACCACCAATCACATCTGCAGAACACCACTAGTAACATCTAAAGGCCACCACCAATCACATCTACAGGACACCACCAGTCACATCTACAAAACACCACCAATCATATCTACAGGACACTAAGTGTAACATTACAAGACACCACCAATCACATCTACAAGACACTAACAGTCACATCTACAGGACACCACAATCGCATCTACAGGACACCACTAGTCACATCTACAGGACACCACCAATCACATCTACAGGACACCACTAGTCACATCTACAGGACACCACCAATCACATCTACAGGACACCACAATCACATCTACAGGACACCACTAGTCACATCTACAGGACACCACAATCACATCTACAGGACATCACCAATCACATCTACAGGACACCACCAATCACATCTGCAGGACACCACCAGTCACATCTACAGGACATCACTAATTACATCTACAGGACACCACCAATCACATCTGCAGGACACCACTAGTCACATCTACAGGACACCACAATCACATCTACAGGACATCACCAATCACATCTAGAGGACACCACCAATCACATCTGCAGGACACCACCAGTCATATCTACAGGACACTACCATTCACATCTACAGGACACCACCGATCACATCTGCAGGACACCACCAGTCACATCTACAGGCCACCACAATCACATCTTCATGTCAGAACTAATCACATCTACAGGAAATCACCAATGATATCTACAGGACACCACTAATCACATTTACAGGACACTACAATCACATCTACAGGCCACCACCAATCAATTCATATTTCAAAATATGATTTAGCTACTACTTACGATGTGGGAGGAGTTCTTAGAACATGTTTTATGTAGAGAAATGTCGTTTATCCCCCTGGATAAAAATGAATACTAGTACTCCGAAACCTTACTGCACATCCACACGGCACCACGAATCATATTCCAAAAGATGACTTGTCTACTGCTGAAGGGCGTACACGACGTTTCTCAATAAAATATAATTTTTCATGAAATTTCACGTATAATTCACTTGCATTCTACCTCCTAAAAAAACAAAACAAAAACAAAAACATGTGTATCACCATGTCTGTTTTGGAGCTAGCACATTTTGACAGTTCCTGGCTGTTGCAAGTAAAAATAAAAATTCAATTCTACTGTATAAATGGGCATTGCCATAGTAGAGAGAGAGGGAAAACTCTTCGGAACAATCGGGTATCAAACCCGGGACCCTTCCATTTAATATTTTTGTATCGATCATTTAGGATGTATATCATCATGATAGCCCAGTGGTTAATGCATCGGGTTGGTGAATCGCAGATACCGAGATCAAATCCGCCAGAGGCTTTTGTTCATGTTTTTTAAATCCACAATTGCATATTTTCCGCTTTTTGACATACACTTATTATATATCATCATAATGAAATCATTTCGTGCTGTGTAGTGAGCCACCTTAAAATATAAGCGAATCTAAGAAAGACGCGAGATACTGACAGATATAACAGTATACTCAGACTTTCCTTAAAATTATCACACGTTCTGAAAGGAAGACGGTGACCTCATGGTGGCTCTGTCGTTCTCCAACGGCCTGCCGATAAAACAGTGCCACCCATTGGAATTCCGGTGGTCTCTCAAAAAGAGGCTCTAACGCTCTACACCAACTAACTGGGATGCTGATGGTAGGTTATCTCCAGAAAGAACAAACAAATAATGGTATATTTTATGCACCGCTTATGAAGCAGTCACGGGAAAATATTATACTCAAGCCATGCGGAAAACTCGGTAAAGGTTTGTTCAACCAGGATGTCTCTGTTTACAAGTCTGTGTTGTTCCATTAGGACAATGCCCCTGTTCACAAGTCTGTCATTACCATGGCTGCCATGGATACCCACTTTCAGTCAGATGATGACGTCATACACACAGCGGAGACTTTCTAAACGGTCGAGAAAAGGACATCTTTACAAGTGGCATCGAGGTCCTTCAACATCGCTCGCAAAAGTGCATAGATACTGCAGGGAATTAAGTTGAAAAATTATTCCCATGAGGCTTACAAAAATCAAGCAGCCCTCGTATATTGATTATTTTTTTTCCGCCACACTGGACAATATTTTCAGTTGTCTGGTGGCGTCCAGTTTTTATTGGTGGAGGAGAGAACCCAGATACAATGTACCCGGAAGAGATCACCGACCTTCCGAAAGTAAACTGGCAAACTTTCTCACATATATCAGCGCGAGCGAGAATCGAACCCGCGCCGACTAGAGGTGAGAGGCCTTGTGATTTTGAGCGTAGTGCTCTAACCACTCGGCCCCTCGTAAATTGATTTCATATACTGTGGAATCATTATTGTTCGTGGGGGCTCAATGTTCGTGGATTTCGTGAATACCTTTTACCAACGAATTTACGTCCCCACGAACCAGTGATTCTTCGCAATAGATTATATAGTATAATGTTGCATATTTTCAAAATAACGTCAATCCTCGAAATTCCATCCGCACGAACTAGTAAATATTTGGCTACCCACGAACATTGGCCCCCACGAACTTTAATGATTTCACAGTATACAGACAATAAAATAACCAAATTTTTTAAAACAAGTTTATTACAAATTCATTTCAAGTTACAACAAAGACTAAAATATTTCGTTTTGTGTAGTTCATATACTTCAAATAGGAGGTCCCTAAGCCACAACGCTCGTCCTGGTCATCTAATGAATATGATACTTTACATCTGTCCTGGTCATCTAATGAATATGATACTCTACATCTGTCCTGGTCATCTAATGAATATGATACTCTACATCTGTCCTGGTCATCTAATGAATATGATACTCTACATCTGTCCTGGTCATCTAATGAATATGATACTCTACATCTGTCCTGGTCATCTAATGAATATGATACTCTACATCTGTCCTGGTCATCTAATGAATATGATACTCTACATCTGTCCTGGTCATCTAATGAATATGATACTCTACATCTGTCCTGGTCATCTAATGAATATGATACTCTACATCTGTCCTGGTCATCTAATGAATACGATACTCTACATCTGTCCTGGTCATCTAATGAATATGATACTTTACATCTGTCCTGGTCATCTAATGAATATGATACTCTACATCTGTCCTGGTCATCTAATGAATATGATACTCTACATCTGTCCTGGTCATCTAATGAATATGATACTCTACATCTGTCCTGGTCATCTAATGAATATGATACTCTACATCTTAACTGTAACCTTACACTAATCCAACAGCCAGGGTTCATGGGATTAAACTACACCACATCTGATCACAATGCTTGAACACTACTTTGACAACTTTTAATTTGAAACCTATATTATTTTTGACAACTTTTAAACCTTTTCATTCTAAGGAAAAATTTAAAAAGACATTTCCTATCTATTTTCATCTTAATACTTGACTTCTTTACTTAACTGTAGATTTTGCCTAAAAGTGCATCTTCCTGTAAAAGTTCTGACCCAAAACTGGTTCCTTGGTCACATTAGTCAAGGCTGAGTTTCCCACACAGCACTGTGCAATTCTGGTTGCATCCTCAGTCTTTCAACTTCTTTGAAGCCCAAAAATGTTCACTCCTCTACAGTCCCTGCTGGAAGAGGGATATGATCCATACAATATTTAAACATGAATTCTCTCTACCTACGAATGCTTTGTAGCTAATTTGGTTGAAAATGACCTGTTTGTTTTCGTGAAAAAAGAAGTGGACAATAGACAAAAAATGATCAGAAAAGCTCATCGGAAACTTATCCGAGCTACACTATTTGATCAGAAGACCAGATCAGAATCTTGGGTGTTAGGTGAGCTACAAACACAACACGTGTTATGAATAATGATGATGTAATTCAGTTTGACCTCATTAACACAATGAAATTCATGCATATTGAGCAAGTGTAGCGATTCGTTTAATGAGTTAGTGCTAATTGGCAGAATACCTCCTATTCTCACACATCTCTGACAAATAATACTGTTGTTTTGTTTTTTTTTTAAAAATGTTCAATACTCCTGAATAACATTCAGCAGCAAATGATGAACATGTTTTGAAGAATTCTGAAATATATAAATGCCTACAAAACAATGTTATGAAATTACGAATAAAATAAATTTTGCAGAGAATATTTGGCATTGGTGAATGAAAAAAGAAACCCAATTCAGCAATTCTGTACATGGAAAATTCCTAACTTCTAAATGTTCAAAAATAATCTGAAGACGAGGTGTGTGTGGTTTCAATCTTTCCAACTTTGACAAAAATATTGTGGGCAGGCACTTGTCTAGAATCTACTGAATAGTCAAACACTATACAGATTTGTAATATAGTACAACTACAATGTTCATCAGACGGAACTATACACAGGCGATTAATAATATCAATGGCATCATGTCTTAACAACTCTTCCAATTGGTTACAAATTCAACTTACACTCACAAGAACTGGTTCACTCACACAAGCTATCAAAATGTACGAGACAAATTTTCAGTTGAAAAATTCAAGAACAACACAATTTATTCCTACATTACAATAAATAAAATATTTACAGATTGATGAGATTCATGAATACAATGTCAATGGAAATGTTCTTTTCATATATCTAAAAAAAAACTGACCTTGTGCATCTCAAATAATTTTTACTTTAGAAACAAATATTTTTTCTTTCTTGAATCTATCAAAGGACAAGCAAATTAAAATTAAAAAAAAAGAAAGCAAAACAAAAAACTTGCAAAAGGACCAAAATCTACTGATATACAACCTTTTTTAAAAAAAAAAAAGACCACTCAACGACTGAATCCGCATGTACCTCGTGTGATGAGCTTAATACAAGATCAAAATTTTACATTTGCGATTTTTCTGTAAAATGACATAAAATATAAACTTTATCAGAATACTTCACAATATTCTTCTCCAACAACAATAAATGCATGTATTTGACAATATAGGAGTGTAACTGACTAGTTTTTGTACACAACTTGCAAACAATCAATAATCTGCAAGGGGACACATGTATAAATCAACCTTAATCTTTGGCTCTATTACAAAGGCCAGCCAGCACAAGTAAGTTTACAGTCCGTACGTCTTCAATGCACAGTCAAATACACATCCTCTTATACAAAATATCTTATCTTTCACTTTCACATGTTTGATAAATACATCATTCAAATCTCCAACAGTGAAAATGAATCCAGCACATCATGACTTACAATCTGTGCTTGTGTTTAGTGACTCCTGGAATGTAAAATTCACAACATCTGGCTGACCAGAATTCAATGCTTCTGTACACTTTAAATAATTTACATATAAACAAAGAAAATTCCTAAATATCATAAAATGTTTGATAAAAATCCTTTTTGAAACTTATGTTTTCCTTCGAAAATAAAAAATTACAAGCATTCTGTATAAATCATTAAAGTTACACATCTATATCAAAATCATTTTTTGTAAGCATGTAAGTAATTTCATTCAACAGGGCTTATATCTTTTCATTACCCTTAAAAATCACTAACAACAAAATATATGCAGACTCTGTAAACAAACATGACATCTACTGTCTTTCATGCCTGGTTGCTAAACAACAACATATTTGCAACAACAATCATCAACCTCTGATGCTGGGACTTGCTGTAAAGAGAAAAGACAGGACGCAATGAATGGGCACATCTAATCAGATCTTTGTTTACACGACACTCGTGTGTGATGCCCTCAACATTTGTCAGTGTCCTTGACCTTTTTGCACTGAGGCTGATTGAGCAGCTGGTTAATTGTCTTTTTAATCCTCAGACTGGTGAGTCTGGCTTTAGGATTACTATTCCAGCACTCCTGAATTAACCTGCTCATCTGATGCAAGATCTGCAAACACAAGACAAGATATTACTACACCAGTGCAATATTGATTCCATGTTGTAAGTATCTTATATAAATATTACATGGAGTTGAGGGTAACATTGAAAATTTTTACTCTTAGAAAAGCATTGTTAATGAAGGCATAGCCAAGGTTGACAATGGTTTTTCAAGGGGTGAAAATTTTCAATGTTACCCTCAGCTACATGCAATATTTGTTTTATTACACTAAATGTTAGATAAATAACCAAGCACAAAGACATGTTTGTTGACTTATGATCAATTACTATCATGCACTATTTTGTGTATCAATGCAGGCATTTGCATTTATTACAATGCTCAAGCAACATCACCTAACAATCTTCGGTGAACTGCACACACATAAATTTGATGCTTGTCATAATATTTATAATATCACCCATTTTCAAGTACTGTTTCCTGTTGCTAAATACTATCACTTTGGAGGGCATAGTTTCTGTTCTCGGAGGACAATATGTTTTTCCAAATGTTTCTACACCAATTAGATTTGGGTATTCGACATGAAAGCATAATAAATTGTATACAGTACTGTGCTTGACTCTCTTTCCAGGACTCTTAACAGGGAAATCTAGAATCATGGAAGCTGTGGCTCGAATAAGCATGAAGGGAGAGAATTCTTACCGTATCAGATGAAGGGAGAGAATTCTTACCATATCAGATGAAGGGAGAGAATTCTTACCGTATCAGATGAAGGGAGAGAATTCTTACCGTATCAGATGAAGGGAGAGAATTCTTACCGTATCAGATGACCACCTATTAGGAATGGCGGGTCGTTGTTGGTCAATGACGACAACCTTTTTCATATCATCAAATGAAGGATCAGAAGGTACTACATCCCAGAATGGAGGTTTATAGTCGTCAACCATACCTGTAAACCAGCCAATCGGATTACACTCTGTAACACACTAGTGTTATGCTATGTCGCAAAATGTTTGCTTATGCCATTCCATAAAAATTGTCCTTGTTGGATTATGATAATAAAAATCATAATATCATTTTCCATTCATCACTGGTAAATACATCACTTTCAAAAATACAATCAAAGGTGCTGTTGCACTGTTAAAATGATTAAAGAAAAGCCTGAAAGTGAGATGATTTGCACCCCAAACCTTGATCATTGAATGAAGTTAATAAATCTGTTTGGAGTTAATGGAATTAGAGACCATTTTTATTAACCTTTTAAATCACAATTCAGTTTTATGATCCTACTCTCACCTTCTGTAACACACCTCCTGGTAACCTCCCACATCACCAGACCAAATGCGTACACATCCACCTGTTTGAATGCCTCAAAGTATTCAGGATTAAGGGTCTCGTCCAGAAGCTCGGGGGCCATGTACCGCTTTGTGCCCACCTTGTTATTGCGACCCAAGTCTATTTTGTTATTCTCCTGGGTGTGCGTCACTGCGAGCCCAAGATCTCCAATACAGCACAAGCCATTGCTCTTCACCAATATATTCTTAGATTTGATGTCTCTGTGGGCAATAGCAGCTTTACCCTGGTTTCCTACAATTTCTGTATGAAGGTGAACGAGACCAGCGGCGGCGGAATGACACAGACGTAACATTTCCTCCCAGTCCAGAGTCGTAGACTGCAAGTAATCATACAGTGAACCATTCTCATGGTAATGCATGATCAACCACAACTGAGTACATGAATTCCGACTTGTCATATCTGAAGCATAGTATCCCAGAATTCCTTCATGTCGGAGCAGACAGGTATTGTAAATCTCTGTTTCTCGCAACCAGCTGGCTTCATCTCTGGATGAGAAAATTTTCACAGCTAAATTCTCATCGTGGTATCTCCCTCGCCAAACAGACCCATAACGGCCTTTACCTGTGTAACACAATCAAGAGACTTACTTATAACAGTTATTGCTCTTGTCATTCACAAATGTTTTTTACAAGTTTCACAACTAAATATCCAACATCAAAGGAACAATGTAGGAGTGAAGCATAATCTGACTCCTAAATTGAATTTCAATTTTTTCAAATTAAAGATTGATTGATTGATTATTTATTGCTTTCTGCCACACTCAACAATTTTTCAGTTATCTGGTGGCGTCCAGTTTTTGTTGGTGGAGGAGAGAACCCAGATACAATGTACCAGGGAAGAGACCACCGACCTTCTGCAAGTAAACTGGCAAACTTGCTCACATAACGCCACGGCCGAGATTAAAGAGGTTTGCACCTTTTGTAGTAATGTCAATTTTTTTAGTTTATTTTTGATTTCCACATTGAAAGAGAATTAGGATATTAAAGAGAAAAACTGGGGTCGCAATGCTTGTTATTGAGCTATAGTGTTTTAAACTTGACATTTTTGCACTTAAAACTTCTTCAAGATTTATTCTGCTTTTTCTGTTGGTTTCAACAAAAGATAAGCAACACAAAATCAATCATTACATAAAAGATATATAATCATGTCATCTAACAAATACAGAAAAATTCATGATATCAAATATGAAAGTTTAAATGGACATATTAGGAGTAATGTCAATTTCTAAAATGTCTTGTCTTAAAATTTAAAATTGAACTTAAAAGTGAGAGTTGCAATTTGAAATTTTAAATTATTGGCCAAAATACAAAATTTCCTGCAATTGGCTGTAGGCACAAATTATCACATTATTTTTAGAAAATTACTGGTAATCTTATTCAACTTTTTCTGCATTTCTTAAATTTTAATGGAAAAGAGCACATTTTCATAAAATTTTCCACTCCACAAATCTACAGCCACTTTGTGAACTAGAAGACCTATAAAGTCACTCCCCTTCTATCTCTATAAGATTCATCAATGGTAGTTTCTATTCTAAAATCAAGTTCAATATTAAGTCACGTCTTTTTTTTTTAATGCATTTGTTGTTCTTTGTTCTATTATCTTACATTTAAAGTGCATTAGGGTAAATGTATTAATTAGATATAGTGCTATATACAAGAATAATGATAATAATAAAAATAATATATTATTCCTGTTCACAAAGTTGTTCCATTTTCAAAATCAAAAACAAATACTAAAAAAAAACAACAAAAAAACAATTTCTGACAATAAATGACAACCGATGATGAAGTGCTTCACTTCTGATGTCGTTTTACAAGAAATCAGGTCTGTGAAACTGATCATTGACAGTGCACAACTGGTGATAAAGATATTTGTGGCGTTGCCACATATGAGTTAAAAGTCGAAAAATACATAATTCAAATATTTCTCTAACATTTTAGCATCCTTGTCTTACTTTTTTTTTTCTCACATAAAAACATTTGGCGTTGTCACATACGAGTTAAAATTTGAAAAATACATAATTCAAATATTTCTCTAAAATTTTAGCATCCTTATTTTTTTTTTCTCACATAAAAACATTTGCTGAGAAAAATGAATAAAGTCATTCAAATGCATATTTTAAAAATAAGAAATTACAGTACTTGTTATATATATATATATATATATATATATATATATATATAAATTTCCAATGCATTCAATGAATGAAGCCTATATGTCTTACCAATGCATTCTATGAGTGAGATGCTTCTCGCCACAGTCGCCTGAACCAGAAACGGCAGACCGGATCCACTCCCCGATGTGCATGACTCATCAATCAGCTCCTACAAGTCAATCCTTACGTCAAATCTCTTTTACATTTACTTGCTCACCTTTTGATCATCATTGAAAAGTCATGGTAAAATGTAAACATTTCAATGACTAACAAAATATTGTGGCCAATTAGCCTGTAGAATTCAAGTTTCACAGCAATACTATTTGTATATCCATTTTAGTATGTTAGAGGAAATGCTGATTTAAAGATTGTGTCACAGAGTACAAGGAGATGCTTTGGGTTTAAATAAAAATACCAAATTACATACACTGCACACATGCAATACTCTTCAAGTGTTTTTGATGTCTCTTGATCAAATTCTTAACATCTCAACAATACAACGCTTGCTAGCAGGGATTTCAAGAAAAGCTTTTTTCCCCCCCCTTTGATTAACCTCCAACCAGAGTAATTTCCTTACCTGAAGCGTGCTATCTCCAACCTGTGTGACCCGGATTCCTCCGTACTCCTGTGGCAAAAGTTCCTCCCTTACCCTCAGGTTCTCCTGACTCTCGGGCCGCTGCTTCTGGAGGTGCCGGAAAACGAAGAACACAATAATGACAGCTATGATCAACACTCCGATTGGAACCAGCACCGCCATTAACATGGACATGTTAAAAGTCATCTCCTCTACAACTATAACATCAAATATTACGCAAAATTTCTGTGCAATTCTACAGATGCATAGTTAATTAGTACTTAGTGAAGATAATTTTTTTTTAATTGGAACCTGCATTGCCATTAACAAGGACATGTTAAAGGTCATCAAAATTTCAGATATATTCATTTGTGAGTATGGACAAAAAGTTTCAGCAGTGCGATTTACAAAAGAAAAATTTCTGGGACAAACTTTAATGCTGAGCACCCATTCAAAGCTCGTGTAAAATGCTATACAAAAGAAGTCTGTTTGACTAACAAAAATCTGGACAAATATTCTGTATCAAATATTAATTACACAAAATAATTCTATATCAATGATAAGCTTTAGAGTATTGTGTGAAATTTCTAGCCTCTAATGCTATTTGATTTATTTTACACAACATACAGTCAAATCTCTATATGTAGAAGTGGGGAGGACTTATTAAGAAAAAAAATTTCAAGATTCAGAGGGGTTTGAGATCTCCATAGTTAAAGTTCAACACCACATTGATTTGCTTGGTTTGTCTTCAGTGCAAACAATTTCATACTGCATATAATGTTTTGATAGTCTTGTATATATAATTTGCTTTATAGAATAACATGTGTACTAAAACTATTTGAATCAATATCTCTGTTATTTTATATCACTTCCATCCGCCACCAGATTTTATGCAGTCATCTTGATTTTGGCATAAAGCATCCATTATGACTCAAAGCAGGATATTAGTAACAAAACTCTCTATAAATCAAAAGTAGTAAGTATTTTTAATACTTTTTCTCAGAGAAATGTTTTATCACCCACAGGTCAATATTACAACAAATTTTCAATAATGCATGAAAACAAAATAAAAAACAAACTTCTCAGCTTGGGCTGTCAGGAGTGGGCCCAATTTATTCACATTCGGATATCATGCAGACTTATAGCAAAGTTGAACTACTTATTCAGTGTCTCGGAGATCAAGCTGTTTTTGTTTCCTTGCATTTGGGTCCTCCATTAGATTGCTAATGTCTGGTTCGTCTTGAAGCATGGTGTGAAGTGACAGGGGACAGCCACATACCCAGTTATATAGGCAAACTTACACCTTAATCGTTGAATTTCTTGAATTAATTTTACCTTTGAAGTTTCATTAGAATGCAAATATTATTGAATGCATGGTCTATGTACTTGATTACTTGCAATAAACAGTCTATGCACACTGAATCTGCAAGTATACTGACACTGGCAATCAATTAACATGTCATTGATGTGCAAGGTCATGTGAGGTTAATTAACAATACACCTTAGAGTTGTTTATTTAATGAAATTGATGAGCAATAAAACAACAGCCTAGCTTTCAAAAGGTATGAATATTAATTTTATTTGAGATCTGCTGGAAATATCAGAGATAAAATTTTATCACCTGGTATACTGTGATGTTTAACAAAGAAAAAAGGTTTGCTGGAACTCATTATAAAACTGGTAAATATTGTGCTTGGAACAGTAAAAATACTTACAAGTAATCAGAGTATTTGAGGTTATCGTGTATGAGATATTGGGGGTTTATAAAATTGTAAAATAAACATGGTGAAAACCAGCAGTTCACTTTAAGAGATATCCTAGGTATCTGAAATGTCCATTGTACAAAATACTCAGTTACCTGTGTCTATAAAATGTACATAGATTAAGAATATTTTAAAGGGGCAAAGACACTATTGGAACTGAAAATTTAAATTTTATTTTCCTATTTTTAATGAGATACAGCACTCAAAATTCTTTGTTATGTAGACAAGGTTCGTGCCATGCTTTTGTTTACATATAGATTGCCAAATAGAAAATATCATGTTTAAAACAAAATGGGATGTCACAAACACGTATGAAACAATTCAACTGTTTAGATTATATTGTAAATTAAAATAAAAATCTGCTTAAATCAAAACTTTTACTAGTATATTCAACCGATGTGGACAAAAATCTGGCAAAGCTTCGTTTCCAGTTGTCGAGTTACAAGAGAGGTTTCTTTGCTGGAGGGAAGTAGATGCCCTGACTGACTTCCCCTGCATGGATGAGAAACAGCTCCGTCTTCTCAGATGTGGTACCTACCAGCTGCAGCTATCATACGCCCAGGAGCATGTTGAGGGGGACTGTATCGTCCAAGTTCACAGGGAGGAGCCGGATCTTCTACGCATAAAGCTACAGAGCAGGCATGTTTCCTCGAGGACCTATCTATTGTGGATACAGTATGATTTGGGTGAAGTAAAAGCTTGGTACTGTAAGACTGGTGCACATGTTGTAGGTATGTGTTCTCATGTTGCTGCTATCCTGTGGTATCTTGGGTATGCTTGTCATCACAGGAAGGAAAAAATGGGTGTTCAAGACTGGGGGAAGTTTGTCGATGATGCCACACTCATTGATGCCACAATCATTGATGATTCCAATAGTTCCAGCAACAGCGATGAAAGTGCACCAGAAGAGTAATACAGTCAGTTTAAGCAATGGGCGTAAAACACTTTCTATTACGTGTGTAATGCACATGTATTAAACTCGAGACCTTATTTGGGTTATCAAACATTGTAATACAATCTTTGAATTACAAATTCAGCTGATAGCTTGAATAAAAAATTATTTTTATTAAGATATAACTTTATTTCTAGAAATATGCACAATATGGAAACTTGTGCTCCTTGAATATAAGGGATTATAATTACCTTTTTTTTTCTTCTTTTTTTTTTTTTTTTACATGAGATGCATTTGTTGACATTAAAAGGGCATTTAATTTTAGCAGAAAAATACCACTAATATTATAATACATTATTGGTAAAAGAACAGACAGGATTTATAAGTGTTATTTCCTTTTTTAGATATACATGCTTATGGTACTTCAAATGTATTTAATGATACATCTAAATATACTCTAAATGCATGCAATATAAACATGATAAAATGTGCAACACCTTCAAAGTAAAAGTTTAATATGTCTGAATTGTTAATTTCTCTTTGTTCAATTGTATATATTACTCTTGATTTTGAGCCACTCCTGCCAGTCCTAGAAACAACCTGTTTATTTATTATGCAAACTGATAAGAAAAATGGAATATTTTTCTCATTCTGTCTCAGACATTCACAATCATATAAAATTATATACATGTAAATGAAGATTAATCCATACAAATTGTATCTACAGAGCTTTAGGAAGAGAATGATGAACATATTCAGCTGTATGTATCGACCCAATTCTTTGAATTTTTGCATTTCAGATTCGAATAAATAATAATTTACTGCTCCGTTGTGTTACTTATGCTATGAAATCTACATATACACATAGAGAAAAAGAACATATGACACATACTATTCGGTGACTATAGTTGTTTTGCTTGAATCAGGCTTCAAAGCATATCATGTCTGATTAACGCGTAGTTCCGAGTAAATTCGACTTGACCTTGTGTTGACGAGAAGCGGTGTCTGCTAAATTCGTTACCATTGATGTTGATACATGGCCATTTTGTAATTTAAATCCATGGGATATAATATGAAACACATTTATTTCAATTATTCAATTCCTTATGCTTATACATGCTGTGGACTGCATAATATGTTTCTAGTACTCATTTTTTAATATTTTGAAAATCAAATAAAACAGTAAAACAAAAATTGATCATCACAGCTTGATTAAAATTTCCAATATACTTTTAGTTCTAATTCCAAAGATTACCAAAATAGTTTTTTTATGACCAATAAAGAAGTCATTTTAGCCATAGGAATGCGTATGACTTGATATATTCCATAATACATAGATTCAAATACATTGTAAATGGTATTCGAGATTATTGTTTCAACGTGTAATCTTAAATTGCAATTTTTCACTATTCAAACACACTGTATTAAACACCATAGTATGAGAAAAGTATAACAGATAAGGAAGAAAGGAAAACATCTCTAAAAAGCCTGTATCCTAAAGAATATAATATATAGAATTTATCATTATCTGAAGCTAGGCCATTTTTCATGGTTCGTTGGTCGTGCTCTTTTTGCTGACCATTAGAAATACCTTAGTTAAGAATTGTATACATTAAAAATGAAAAAATAAAATTTGAAAATTCTCAGCTCAAATCATGTTCATGCCTTTTAAATTCTTGTGCTCATAAAATCAATTAATAAGCTTAGAAAGCATTGAAATACAGAAAAGTAGGAATGTTGGTTTTTTTCATTTTTTTAAGGTCTTGATACCAGGGGCTTGGGCCTTTCCAATATTGGTGAAAAATAGCAACATTTGCTTAAAATTGGAAAAATATTTCATACAAAAAAGCAGGGGGAAAAATCAACAAACCAGTGTATCTAAGTATAACTGGATTCATTCTGGCTATCAATTTGGTCAAATCCACCTCATTTAAATATGCGGAGGTAAAAAATAATAAAGTTAGGTTTACTTATCAATTTTGAAGTAAATATTGTAATCTGTGGGCCTGTGAAGGATATATATGAACAATTTGGTTACCCTGTTCTGATTTGTTTTGTTAGGAATTTTAAAGCAAAAACTGGAGAAAATACCTGCTTTCTTAGCACTGGAAATGGGGTTTTATTTTGTCCCCCTACAGACCCTAAAAATACCTGAATGTGCAAGAAGTGATTTTAAAATTCTATATGATCTGCACATAATTTAACTTTTTAAAAAAACCGATAAAATTGGAAGCATATCAACAGTACCCACACATCCAACAAGCTAGTGTCGTTGGCAGCCCCGGCAAACTTACTGTTGTAAACAGTAATTAAGTTTTACTGAATTAAAGGCCAGCTTGTTTGTATTGACAGATAATTGGGCATTCATAACATTTTGACAGACGTTTTAAAACATACCACTATCAGTGCTGAACCAACTATCTCAAGAATTAACACTTTTAAATCAAATTTACTAACCATCAGTGCTGAACAGCTATCTTCAGAGTTAACATTTTTAATCAAATTTACTAATCACCTCCAAAATAATTAAAGTATGCTATGAAATTCATACATAAACTTTCGATTTCATGTTCAGAAAGTCATTCATAACTGCAGTTACAAACTGTCATTTTATAACAAAAAAATTAAAGTGCACCGCCACCGCACATGACACACCCATCAGATGTTATCTAAACATATAAAAGTGCATGACACAAAATCCTGTCAACCTTCATTGGTGCAAAGACTGCACCAACATCTTTGCTTTTAGGTCTGAGGTAAAATCAAGATGTGTCTATTTCACACTGCAATTGACTTGTCAATATATCTCTTGAATTGTTCAAACAACAACAAAAATATTGCTAAACATATTCTCATTTTATCAGCTGAAAAGTTTGATCATTCTAGATTGCATAGTATGTAAGTTATGAGCAAGATATGATGCGGCGCGGATGGACTCAATGGCCATACTATAATACATACCATCTAAAGACGGGTGTGTCAAAACTTTATTTGAAAAATTATCAGTGCTCACTCCAATATGGTGTTTCAAATATCACTGAAAATTTGGATATAATCTATCAACAATTTTTGTGTAGACAATGATGTCAACGGGATTGTGGGTCACCTCTTGCATATATTACATTTCATTAAAAATAAGGTCATTCCATTAAACACTGTACACCTTCTTAATCTAGCAATGCTATCTCAAACTTTCCTCTGCTGAATGTTAATGACAAACCCATCCTTCTTATCATTATAAAAAATACTGACACCCACAAAAAAAAAAATTGATTAAAAATGCTGCTCTCTTAATTTTGACACAATGTCTACAACAAAGCTTGGCGTACTTTTGAACCCTTTTAGTTTCAGCTCAGACAATTTACCTTTTGTGGCCTTTAGCTCAGGGTCGTTGTCAGCGTTACAGAAGTTGTAGGAACAGCACCTGACTGCAATGTCAGGACCATCTGTCCACACATTGTCCCGTTTCCCTTGGCAATTCATGAGGTGCTTCTGGTTGTCCATCCCACAGCCTCTCCGGACGTTCACCCCAAAAGATGTTCGTTCTTTGATTGAATAACACTAGAAGAAAATACATAGATTTCTTAGACCAATGACTAATGGAATTATTTCACATAATGATATCAATAAAAATATTGCCCTTTTCTCCATTTAACTGCCACATACCAATAAAAAATATTTATAATATATATATATATATATATATATATATATATATATATATATATATATATATTAATATATATATATATATATATATATAGAGAGAGAGAGAGAGAGAGAGAGAGAGAGAGAGAGAGCTGTGAATTTCACACACTGTAAGTAACAATACTAGTAGTTAAAGAGGAACTGGAAAGTCAAATACAGTAGTAACTGAAATCTGAGGCAAGGTAAAGATTGAATTACAATACATTAGACCCTGCACTACAGAATGTTTGTCATACTGATGCTCTTGCAAAGGAATTCCCACATGGGAAAGCATCAAGCATATCATAACAATACAAAACACAGTGTTTATATTAAATACATTAGTTATAAAAGTTTATCAAACCAGAAAACGGACAAATCAGAGGAGCCCTGCAAATTAAAAGGCATCTCCCTCTTCCTAATCATGTATAAAATTCATGAAAAATTTCCCCAAGGAAACTCGAGTTATTGCGTGTCAAAGAAAGTGCTGATGGATGGACAGACAAAGTAATTACCATAGGTATCCACGTATTACCTTCAAATTCTAAGAAAATCTCAAATAATCTCTTATTACTGTGTGCCATTGCAAGTGTTATATCTTATACATATAAAACCCAACAACTATGTTTCGCTGGGGGGGGGTTATAAAAAATTTTAAGCCCCATAACTCTGTATAGACAAAGCCAATAAATCTGAAAATCAAAAGGAGTCTTCCTGTGTCTAACCAATGTATTATGTATATCATTTATGAAAATCTTCCCCAAGGAATAAAAGTTATTGGGTACCATAAAAAGTGCTGAGGAACAGATGGACAGATGACAGAATAATTACCATACCTGGGCACACATCATATGGCAAGGCTTTACATATACTGTTAATTAAATGTAGAACAGCACATTGTATTGTATTGGATTGGAAGGTAAATATTTCATTAAACAATAGACTGGTTATCCTTAACTTCACATTTATAACTTATTTTTCATCAAACAATACCATTGATAGTGGTGTTTTACACCTGTCAATGATAAGTGGTGTTTTACAAATATATCTTAAATTCCATGTTGAATTAACTAACTTTTCAAAATAATGGAAAATGACTGTTATATATAAAAAAAACCCACCAATAATAGGGGCACCCCCCCCCCCCAATTCTACATGCTTTTTAATAGATTAATTACTTATGCAACTAATCAACACAATTCTATATCCTGAAATGAAATACCAGGACAAACAGTACACATAGTAATACATCCCATCCCTTTCCGACAAGGTGGAGAGGGGTGATAACAATTTTTATGCCATGAAAAAAACTAAACCTGTCCTAATGGACTAATACCCCTCCCCACCCCCCTCAAGGCACACTGGATGATGGTAAATAAAATAGTGAATTTGTGCTCACTGAAGAATAAACATCCTTTTGACATGACGAGGAACTCTGTTTTCTTGTGAGCAACTGCTCTAAATGTCTGACTATATATTCTGCAGTTGAGTGTTACTCAAAATATTTCAGACATGCTTAATCAGGTTAATATTACTTCCGAATGTTATTTTATGGAGTATCATTTCATGGAGAACTATTCAATATACAATAGCCAGTGAGAGACACATCTTTTATAAGCCAAGTCATACATACAGACAGATAGACAACATGACAGATGGACAGACAGACAAATGGACTGATGATTCCATTATACCCTCTCCTAAACTAATGCAGCAGTTTTTGTGAGAACAACTAAAAGAAAATGACGAAGTCCATAAATTGAAAAAACACCAAAAAAATTAAAAATGAAAGTATCAGTAACTTCCTTAAATGTTAAAAAATCTCAATGAAAATGACAGGTGTACAACTTCATTATACAAAATATATGCACAAAGTTTGAGTCAAATCTGTTCATTGGTTTTTAAGATATACTCTGGAAAATGACAGCATCCCCCCCCCCCTCCCACCAAAATAAACAAAAATATCCAATAACTTCCTTGAGTGTAATAAATCTCAAACAAAATAGCAGGTCACTACGTCATCATTCATATGTCTACAGACCAGTGGATGAACAGATGGTCAGATGGACAAGGTGATTCCAGCATACCCCCCCCCCCAAAAAGTCATTGGACATAATCTGTTCCTCCTTTAGTATCATTTAAAACAAAGTCTGATACTTATTTAGTATCATTCAAAACATATTTTAATATTTTACATCATTCAAAACACAGTCTGATATTTATTTAGTATCATTCAAAACATATTCTAATATTTATTTTACATCATTCAAAACATAGTCTTTAAAACATAGTCTGATATTTATTTGGTATCATTCAAAACATACTTTCAATGAAAGATTGAATTAATACTGTAAACTGTCAAACAGAGACAGAAATCAATATCATCTTTACATTCATTTGTATGCTTATGAAGTCTGAATACATTGAAAAGTTATTTAAAAACAAAACCTAATCCAGTTTTAATTGTGGGATAGGAAATAAAGAAATAAGATGAAGGAAATAAATAAATAAACTTCCATGAAAAGCAACCACGATAAAAAAAACCCAAAACAGACCTTTGTTAAGGAGGTACACCACATTGTCATAATGGCGGACTTCCTATTAAAACATAAATGAAATTACATGTATTTCCATCCGTCTCCAGTGAATCACCTCGCTGGGTAGTTCAGTCAGCTAATGTGTCGAATGCTAATCTGTAGATTGTGGGTTTGAGTCCATCAAGGATTGGAATTTATTTTTAGATTATGTTCCACTAAACCTGTATTTTTTTTTTAATCAAGTAACTATGAAAGTTTACAATTACAAACGTTATTTGGAGGTGGGGGTGGGGCAAAAATCTTGGATGTGCCTTGGCTGCTCCCCCCCCCCCCCCCACTTTCTTCTATGCCCTTGGTTGTACAAATCCTAGTTGTATTATATAGGGTTGTTTCTGGTTTTTTCATTCGGGACACAGTTGAAGTAAAATTGCTTCTTTTTTTTTTATCAAGGAGTAATTATTCTTACACCAGGTTGTATAACAGTGAGGGATGTTACATGGATGTAGTTGAAATCCAACAGACAGAATGTAGTTGAAAATCAACAGACAGGATGTAGTTGAAATCCAACAGACAGGATGTAGTTGAAATCCAACAGATAGGATGCTGTTGAAATCCAACAGACAGAATGTAGTTGAAATCCAACAGACAGCAAGTAGTTGAAATTCAACAGACAGACACACCATAATACAGTACAGGAGTATCTAGTACCCAATATGTACTTACTCCCACCCCTCTGGTAGTATTGCAGTAGTTTTTCTCATGAATACAGTTGAAGTTCGGCAGACAGGCACATTGGTATTCGTCCGTTTCTGCGGTACTCATTGTGAAGTTCCTGTCCAAACCAGGTAGAGACAACCCTGTAACACAGAATTAGAAACTAAATCCAAAAGTTTATTCTTGATTTACACAAAAATTTGAAACCACAATGAAACCGTCATACAGATTGCAGACCAGTATAGGGTTATTATGACAACAAAATATGAATGCGAGGAAGAGATGTCCATGTAGTGTATAATGACATGCTACTTATATCATGTGATATCATTGACAATTTGTTCAGAATAAAAGAAAGGTTGTGTTTGGTAAAAAAAAAAAGAAAAATCTGACTTGCTAATTTACACAGTATAATTCAGATTAGTCAAATTAACAGAAATAAAAACTTCAAGAGTGAAGTCTCTGTGCACCTGTTCTCTCCTTTTACTGATTCAGGCGTCCCATTACTCTATAAAATTACAGTATATAACATGTTAATATGCCAATTCAAATTCTGAGAGGGAAATACAGAGCTTCCTAGGACACCTGATATAAGCATTTTTGGAAGTATTTGAGAGACTATGGTTAAAATTTACACTGAATGATGATCGATGAAGTTAAATTTTTTTTAGTCTGTACCACTATGTAGTATATGCCAAATAAAAAGTCTGGTTACCTTTTGCACGATGTAAAAAATATACCCTGGTCTTAAATCACCTGATTAATACAACACCACTTCATAATTCTACCCATGTGTTATGAAGACAGAATCGTTTTTGAAAACCCAACAATTTTTAAAAGTCCCCGTTTTCCTCCTGAGTGCATGGGATTACAATACTGTGAGAGCTGACAAGCTTTGTAAGCTGAGTCAGTGCTGAATGCTGGGAGTCTGTAACTGCCCCCTGGTGTCTGTTACAAATAATGAGGGTCCCCATCACAATATCTATTGAAAAGTTGAATTTACCTTCTAATCTAACAAATTTATTCATTAAGAGGTTGAACATTATATACAGCGCTGTAGTGTGTGATGAATTTACACTGCCATTGTAGAGAGCCCCCACAGAAGACTCAGAAGTAGTTATTTTTTATTATGCATTCCAGAGACAATTTGGAGTGGGTTATTGCATGTTTTGTTAAGCAATAAAACAGGAAGTGACATATATACAATGGTTTACTGGAGGAAGCACTTGTATGGAGCCGAGCTGTCGTGGATTCCCTTATCTCCGGGTGTCACCATTAAGAGACTACACAATCACCCTTATCAACATCAGTCTCCCCACTCTAACCAAATATACCTGCTCTTCATCAACAAAATCCCAGAAACAGGCAGGACAGAGGATTAAATTTAACAATAACTTATTTGAGACAATCCACTTCTTTTTCCAGGCATTTTTAACAAATGTTCTGATGAGATTATTTCATGTACTTAGTATTTAGTATTTACTTTGAAACTTAAAATAACATAAATGGACCTATTCATATGAAGGAATGATGCCACAGAAAATATTTAATCATTCAAATTTGATTATTTTGTGAAGTTCATATTTTCCTTATCAAATGTATAATTTGTGATGTCAGTATTTTCCTATTATGAATTACACTGAGGTAGAGAAATCAACAACTTAATAGAACTTTTTCCCCAACTCCCACAGCATTCATATACAAAAGACTATGTTCAAATCAGCTGGCTACTCAAAGATTAAATTTATCAATGAAGCATTCTGACTATGATTATACCATATGTACACCTCCACTTCACTTCAATCAATATCATACACAGATATTGTCAATCTTACAGCAATCTTAAATCCCTAAAGGCTACATCTTCAACACAATAAAAAACTGACAATAAAAATAGAAAGTGTATGAAAGCTAGCTGTCGCCATGGCTGTGAGGCTCAGAATCTGCATACTAAATATTATGACAGTTCTGTCAATGTTGGCATTTTCTGACAGAAATAATGAACTATTCAAAAAAGTGAGGACTGTCCTGTGGGCACAGCTGTGCTTGGAAAATACACACGTGTACATTATGACCCACAACACACTTGATGCACCTTGTCCTGAACTGACATTTACACCATGGGCGGTATTAGTACTATATACCTGTACCAAGTCATTGTATCTTCCACTGACACAACCAGTGGTCAAATCATCATCAGCACATGGAATTTCTTAACCCCATTCCAAAGCTATTAAATGTTCTTCCATCTTGACACTAAAATTGGTATAAACTTTCAATCAATATATCATAAAAGATAAGCCATGTTCTAATCTAAATAGCCTAAAGCAGCAGGATTTCAAACAGAAAACCAATTTTAGAAGGTGCTCTGCCTGAAGAAATTCTGATTACTACTTACTGTAATTCTGACTTTACATCTCCATCACAGCCAAAATGTGAAAGTTCACCAAAATCCAGTAGTAATGTATCAATCTAGCTCTGTTTAAGCTGCACACACATATCTAGCAGTAGTTACATTTCAGATGATCCTAAATTAGCAGTGATTTAAAATTTGAATAACCAGGGTTTTTTTTATTCTACTTCTCCTTTCTGGCCATGTGGCAAAAATAACAAAACGAGGAGTAAATTAGACCCAGGACGTGCCAGAACATACATGACGAGGGGTCGACTAGCTTCTCTAATTTGAATTGACCTGGGTGAAAATAAATTTATAAATCAGATACAATGGCTGAGTTCTATGTGCGAGTCCACACCTGGGTATTAAAGGGAAAGGTAAACACTTGACGATCATTGTACTGCAGAACAGCTTTATTTCGAGCAATCCCCAAGTTCCTGTACAAGAGCCTATTTGAATCATCAGTCGTGAAGCACATAATAGATTTTCTTTACAGCGGCTAACTCGTCAAAAGAAATGTTTAAGGGATGATAAATGTTGATTAATTAAAACGTCACCCAAGTCTGAGAAAAAAAAAGCCAAGCCAAAAGTAACATGTGTTAAAATATGTCTGAAAATCCCAAATACCAACAATTTATTGATTTTTTAAAACATGAAAGTAAAAACACAACAGAAGCCCTTTGTCCACTATTCAAACCTGGATATGTAGAAAAGGTTTTATACCTCAAAGAGGTTCAAGTGCATATATATCAGGGCAACTTTTAAAACTCCGGACACACAAATCAGTAGTCTGATCAGCCCACACTTAATGTTCACCTGTGATACTCCTTGTGGAGATACAATTTCTTATTCCAGCATAACTTCTTTACAGTGATTGCCATATTTTTTATTTTACAATATATATTTTTGTTTTTGTGTATTGCTGTATACATTTTTTTTTAGGGAGACATGAAATATATGATTTTACAATCTATAGATATACATTACTACACATATAATTAATGAATTTGTATCTGTGACGGAGATTTGTTGAGCATCATGTTCAAGATTTCATAGCTGCTATCTCAATTAAGGGGTCTCTCAAAAAAGTCATTCTGTGTCACAGCTGGCACAGGAACCTAAGAAAACCAATAGGCACCGGGACCTTAAAACCATGTTACAGTACTACGCATTGGCACAAAAAAGAACCCCTCATTGCATCTGACTAAGCACATAGTATATTGTTCTAAAAATATGCCACATTTGCGTGAAATCTTCATGTTGGGACATTACACAACAACCAATCAATAACATGTATGCCCAATGGACATGTTGGAAAGTTACACCCCCCAGTTTTTAAACTTCTAATTATGTTTGTACCCCTCCCCCCCCCCCCCCCTCAAAAAAAAAAACCTACAGTGAGATTTCCAAAACAATTTACAATATTCAGTTATCATGTACTGTTAACATACAATTACTCTGTCCCACTTAAGAGACTGTCTCCAGCTAAATATGGCTCTTCACACTAATACAGAACCATAAAAAACCCCACAAGAAACCATCATGATACTATCCAGTTCTCAGGACAAATTCCCATTGTACTTTGTAAGGTGGTACCTTGATAAGAAATGCATTGGATGGCATATATCACTGTCACTCCAAGAGGTGTCAAACATCAGCAATACTGAACCCAGACTCTTGCTGCTCATAAATGTGTGCGACTAAGATGCTTTTCATGAAACCAATAGTATTTATCCCCGACTGAGAAAGTACCATTGACAAGTTATGTCACAGATTGTTAGCAGTGTGATGTAAATTTCAGAAATGTACTCCCATTCAAAGTCCAAGGTGAATGAAAGATGGTCTTCACTTCTCTAGACATTAAAATACGGCTGGCACTGTTTGTATTTGCATTTTTACAAACCCCTCTATCAACAGATCAAAATACTTTTATTTTCAGAAGAAAAAAAAAAAAACCTGAAAATGTCGCTTTAAGAAATTTCATTTTATTTCTTACCTTTGACAAATTTGAGTAACGACAGTGATTGTGAAAGTATGTTTGATAGGTCACTTTAGCCACGTCAAATTTCTTACTCTTATAATTTCAAATCACAAGACCTGATACACATACTGTGTGGTGGTGATTTCCTTCACTTTCTAGAACTCGGTCAGGTAGATATAAAAAATATCTACCAAAATTTTCAATATAAAAACTTACTTCTGTGCAAAACAATCAACAGCATTGAAAGAATCCAAACAGCAGCAGAAACTGGTATTCATTAGCCCAAAGTTTTAGACTTGCTGATTTTGGGGGAGTTTGACAGACTTAGTAAATAACAAATAAATATAGAGGTGTCAAATTCTAAATGAAAATTTCATGGCTGTGTACATTTATATTTGTTTCTGCTCTACAAACAAATCTCACAAAACTACTAATTATTAATTAATTATACTGCATAAATTTTGACAATGATAACATTCAATGGTAACTTTCTCACTTGGATTTGCTAAAAAAAGTTTGACTATTAAACTTTAAAAGTCCCAAATTTAAGCATTTAACAGAAACTTTGTACATCTTCTGCAATAAATACAGCAAGAGATTTTGTTGTTGCTGCTGTTTTTTGTATGAAGAAATGACATCCTTATTCCTAAGGACTTTTGTGATTACTGTGTTTGTAAAGCTAGATAAAATTTTGGCTTCATATATCTTTAGATATCATTAAATTGCTGCACTTTAATTTATCTGACTAAGCAGTGTTGCTTTTCTGTGATTTGCTTATCATGATTTCAATATCACAAAATAAAAAATTAAAATTAGAAGTTAAAAAACAACAACAACCCAAAAAAATTCAAAACTGCTTCACAAATAAAAATTTCAATATTCAATGTCATAAAACTTCAAAGTAGAATTTGTGAATATTTTTAAATTTGCCATCTATGGACGACTTTAAATGAGCTACTTGAGAGTAGAGTAGCCATTTCCCACTGATACTGCTACAGTGCTTATACAAATCACACCCATTGTTTGAGAATATTGGTGCAAATGCCCAACAAAAACCTACAATCATTAACAGCATTAACCCGCAATAACCGATACAGAGAGCCAAATTCCACTCACGTAAACATCAAACAAATGATGTCAACTCCAGAAACGATGTCAAATCTACCAGTTCAGTCGTCACTGGAGTACCTTGGGTACATGCACTCTGACGCCAGGTCATCCGGGCGAATCACCGAAAACAACTGAAAACCAGAGAAACTACCGAAAACTACCAACAACACATAAGAATAAAAATGCAGTTGTCTGGTGTACATATTGTTAATGTAGGTACAGAGAAGTTTTAACATTTGCAGGTTTTAAGAATTTTTAATATGCACAAGTCAAATGGATGAAGAAACGGTATCCGCTGTAAAAGGTGAATTACCAAAAAAAAAAAAAAAAACCTCTAAAATCACAGATTTTGAGATAAAAACAAAATTTTTTGTTTTTCTCAATTTCATACACTACCTGACTCTTCAGAGGAAAAAGTCGTTCAAAATATTTGTGAGTATGATATAAATATGTCATTTGAATGAATGCACATACAACGTCAGAGGAAACATGGTCAAAGGGATTTACTGAAAACAACTCTTCTTTTGAATAGATGTGAACTTTTGAATATTTTCCAAAATAAACATTTTATCATTATTAAACACAATACAGTAAGTGAATTGGTGCTAACCTACTATTTTGTAAAAATAAATAAATGTAGACGTTATATTTTTCACTTCACCAATCAAGTTCTTTGTGCAAAATTCCAGTCGGTGTCAAAGAAATCAGCCAACTTTTTTTTTAAACAAAGCAAATACTGAGTCATTTATAACTTTAATGCTACAAAATTCTCACTTTTGCTGAAATTAACGATTACCCAGGTATAAAGACAAGTTTATCACATGGTCAAAATGTTTACTGTGTATTATACATGCTAAGTCCCCCCCCCCCCCCCCAATTTTCAGATCCAAAATGAGGGATCTTATTAAACGCATCTGTATTACATTCAGCAAATTACGGTAAGAAGAGAAACCTAAACGCTATGTCAAATTTTGACAGACGTAATTTAAAAATAATGTGAACTTTTTGAAAGCAAAAATAAAGATTCAACGTCCGAACTACCGACCCTATTTTTCACGAAGATGTTGCCAGGAACATGTATCCCATTCCTTGCTTCAGAACACGGCAAAGTCAACAACAGAACCCCTCAATGTCATTTTAAAGAAGACTTCGTGAAATTCAGGCGTGAATATCCAAGACAGTATGATGCTGACAAGACACATCCGAATCAGTGCGGCCTACAGCACTACTATAGATAAAGATTGCAAGATACAGCACTACTTATCCACGATCAAGAAAGTCCTCCGCTATAAAGATTGCAAGATACAGAATAACAAAGGCCCTTTTAACGGCCACAAAATTATTTTGAAAAGAAATTGTGATGGATGGTTGGATGGATGTATGTATGTATGTATGTATCTATAAAATCTCAAAACTGATCCAGATCAGAATAGGTCCTCAGTACCCCTTGCTTGTCGTAACAGTTGATTAAATGGGGCAGTCCTTTGGATGAGACCGCAAAAACTGAGGACCCGTGTCACAGCAGATGTGGCACGATAAAGATCCCTCCCTGCTCAAAGGCCATAAGCGCCGAACATAGGCCTAAATTTTTCAGTCCTACTCCGGCAATGGTGACATCTCCATATGAATGAAATATTCTCAAGAGGGACTTTAAACAATATACAACCAACCAACCAAAAATAAGTAAACTTGAACTATATTACACAGTATGTGATGGTACATTGGTTAATTTTCATAATCGATCATCTGTTGGAATCAGTTGCTGCTTCTGATGTGATTTTACTTATATAATCAGAAGACATGTTTTTATCTTAATATGCATACTCTTACGAAGTATTTCATGATTTTTTTTGTTACATATGTATATTATTTATATATTTACACACATATATATGGCAAAAATTCCATCATCATTAAAAGCAAGTTTTAATGAATTGCCTCTAGAGATGGTCTAGCATGCTGGCCACACGCTCTTAGTAGTTTGGTTCAGCAGGTTGCAAGTTCAACCCCAGGTAGGGGCAGATGTAGGTATCCAAAATCTAGTGAATATTTCTGTTCTTTATATTAAATATTTATTTACTTAGGGCAGTTATGTTTAGGAGTTCATAATGCAATCTTTGTGCTTTGTAGAATATTTAGAGACAAAAGCGGAGTAGGATCGTTTTCAGTAATTCAATTTATAAAGGATTTTCTATTTACAAAATCACCATTATTTTACAATGAACTTTACATATTTATATAGTTTTAAGCAAAATTGTATCAGTAGTTATTTTAATTAAATGAAATCACAAGAGTGAAGCACAAAATGAGCAGATTCCCATTGCGGTTCAGGTTTTTTTTAAAACTTGTAGCAAAAGATTCAGTAACTCACATATCATACACATCAAGACAAGCACTACAATCATACCAAGACACAGGCACATGTATATGGGGTGAGACATGCACAGTAGGTCTATTAATTTTCTATTTGATATCTTGGATCTATAGTATGTGTCTTACCATAAATATCTAATATATCGCTTTCTTACTCTTCTTCCTCTATGTTTCTTTACAATTCACATATCAGGTTTATAAAGTATTAATTGTAAACTGTCCACTTCAAATTACATACAATTGTCCATTTCAAATAATATATGTGATATTAAAGGAGAGCGTTGTTTTAATAGGATCCCTTCCTGTTCTTCAATCCTCAACTTGTGTACATGTTTACATTTCTATACATTTGTGACAATCACAAGAGTAATGAAAGCTGAGTAGATTTGTTTTCGGTACTTCGCCTTTTACAGCGGATGTCGTTTCTTCATCCATTTGACTTGTTCATATTAACATTCTTAAAACCTGCAAATGTTAAACTCCTCTGTACCTACGTTAACAATATATACACTGCATTAGACACCTCCCTATTCTTATGTGTTTTTGGTAGTTTTCGGTAGTTTCTCTGGTTTTCGGTTATTTTCGGTCATTCGGCCTACCGGGTCGTCCCATATTTATCATAAGGATAAAAAGTTTGGTCTTGGGCCTACACATGAATTTCTTCCACATCAAATATTTTCACAACTGTGACTAAATTAGATTAAAAAATAAATATTCTTTGCTGTCATCAAGAATAAAATTTTCATTGAAACATATAGGCTCATTTCAGTGCATGTATATGTATGCATGTTTACATTTCACATGTATAGCAGGTGCCCGAAAGTCTGGGGGCCTCACAGTCACACATCAACATCCTATAGAGGGGGTACTTAGGGAGTCTGTTTTGGGGTCGATATATGCATCATTTACCAAAAGTACTTCATTTCACATAATTCTATTTCACCAATTCAATAGAGGATGAAAGATGAATTAATACGACAATATCTCAACGCTAGACATCGAGTCGCCAAACGCCATGGACTTTAGATTTAAAAGTGGTAGATCTACGCCTTTTAAAATTGTGTTACAGTTGTTCAGATTATACTAATAAGTTTTCTTTCTCTGATGAACATTAACAATATTAAAAGGACTCACCCAAACCTGGAGTTGTTATTGTGTAAACTAGCAGAAAAACTCGAAACATTTCTCCGCCATGACAGTTCTGTTTTGACCTCTGGGTGAAAGTTCAAAGTGGAATTTGTTTCCCGCAATATTTCAAACGAGAGTGGGACGAAATTCGCAGACTAGAATGGGGCCTACCGAAGAGGCGAAACCAAATATTCAACCTCCACGAATCTCGTTCTAAAAAGAAAGCAAATGACTGTTCATGTACGGAGAATGCAGAATGTGTTGAAGAATCTGTAATGACTAAATATGGGGTAGTAAATCATATTTTTACAACTTGTTGCAAAAAGGAATATAAAATCTCAAGTTGTATGAGATTCCGTTCAACTGAATAGTTGGTAAAATGGGTAGGGCTATAAGTGAAAACCAGCAAAGGCTGGGTCACCTTCTAAACCCGTTTATTTATTTATTTTTTAAATTACGGCATAATTTTGCTTCGTTGTAAAAAAAAAAATAAAAAATTGTTAATTTCATGTTGCATGTTGGTAAATGAGTAACGAGAAAAATACATATTTTTCTGTGATTACAGCTGATATGTTGATTATATATTGTTTCACGTCCCGCTCGAGAATTTTTCACTCATATGGAGACGTCACCATTGCCGGTGAAGGGTTGCAAAATTTAGGCCAAGATGCTCGGCACTCAGGGCCCTTGAGCAGGGAGGGATCTTTATCGTGCCACACCTGCTGTGACATGGGACCTGGGCTTTTTGCGGTTTCATCCGAAGGACCGCCCCATTTAGTCGTCGGGGATATTTCGGACCTATTCTAACCCGGGTCCTCACGGGACACGGCTGATATATGTGACACAATGAATAATGAAACTACACATGGTGTCGATAAATATCATGATAATGTATCACTAAAATGCCGCAGTACCTGTTCCAGTGAGAGTCAGTTACATCAGGGGCGGATCCAGGAATTAAAGTTAGGGGGAGGGCAACGTCATGGGGCTGGGGACCGCCTGAAGACCCCCGTTAACGTTAGTCCAGAGCAAAGCCTTGATGGGGGCCCAAGCCCCCGGAAGCTCCTAGATGTTATAGGTCTTGAAATATATTTCCTAAGAAGTCATTTTTTGTCATTTTTAACAAGGTGAACTCAAAATTTTAGGTGTTTTTGGAATAAAATTCAAGTTATCCCACTAAAAGCAATAAATCTACAGGTCTTGTCATTTATTTCTCTGTAAGTGGAAAAATGATTGCTTCTTTTATCTCTTTTTTTTTTCTTTCTTTCTCTAGACAATAGACCATGAAAATTTTCCCCTTATATCTGTCACTGCATTCCCTAACTAGAGTTCTGTGCGCTGCTCTCACTTCTACGTGTCATTTTGATGATAAATATATATTGTCAGTTGTTTCAGTTTAATAAATCATAAACTATGAGAAATATTATTGTAAAATGAAAATATTATCAACTAAATAACGCCGATCCAGGTCAACGGCATCGAAAACGAAAAGTCATTTAAATTGTCAAATAATGCATTGAATACCAAATTCAACTCTCCTTGAATTGATAAAATGCAAGTTTTCCAACAGCAGGAGCATAGTTTACAGAAAATGGGCAACAATATGTGTTTTGGTCTCAGTAGCCATTTTACCAACTAATCAATATATTTTTTATTTGTGCTAAATTTTGTACTGAACACCAAATGTATCACGGAGAACATATTCTGTAAGTTTCAAAACAATGATATATCAACGAAGAATAAAAAAAAAAAGGGGGGGGGGTCATTACCAATATTACCAACACAAACTCAAATTAATGAAGAGATTATTATTTAATGCGCACATTCATTCAATTATTGCTCTCATTAATTCTACTGGTCGCGGTAGCTTATTGATTAGAGCGTTCGCTTCGTAACCGGGAGGTCGTGAATTCGAGCCCCGCTCGTGCCATGGCCACGTCAAACCTAAGATGTAAATATAGGTAGTGATTGCTCTTTCGCCAAACGCTCGGCATTGAGAATGACGGGTCTTTCGGATATGACCTTAAAAACGGAGATCCCGTGTCACGGTGAGGCGTTGGCACGTTAAAGAACCCTCACTGCTACGGCCCTGAGCGCTAAGCATCGGTCTAAATTAGTGGTACTTCACCAACAGGTGGTGACGTCTCAATATGAGCGAAAAATTCTCGACGGGACTTAAAACAAACAATCAATCAATTCCATTGATGCGCGCATTAATTCAGTTGATGAGAGAAATAATTAAATTGATGATATCTTCAAATGATAATTAAAATTTCTTTAAATATTTGAATTCATGTTAATTTGGCACTCCAAAGTGTTCGCTGTAAATTTTAATTTCGTTGTAACCGTGTTTTACTGTACACATGTATTCAATATAAGTGTTCGCTGTAACCGTGTTTTACTATTAAGGAAAATTTATATGCGTGTTCACTGTAACCGTTTTTATTGTAAGTGTGAATTCATTAACTGTAACTGGTTTTTTTTTCCACTGCAAGTGTGAATTTATCATAAGAAGCGTGTTCTCTGTAACCTTGTTTTACTATAAGTGTGAATTGATTATAAGCGTGTTCCCTGTAACTGTGTTTTACTATGAGTGTGAATTCATTATAAGGGTGTTCACCGTAATCATGTTTTACTGTAATTGTGAATTCATTTTAAGCGTGTTCATTGTAACTGTGTTTTACTACAAGTGTGAATTCATTACAAGTGTATTCATTGTAACTGTGTTTTACTACAAGTGGGAATTCATTATAAGCATGTTCACTGTAACTGTATTTTACTGTAAGCATGAATTCATTATAAGCGTCTTCACTGTAACTGTATTTTACTGTAAGCATGAATTCATTATAAGCGTCTTCACTGTAACTGTATTTTACTGTAAACATGAATTCATTATAAGCGTGTTCACTGTAACTGTATTTTACTGTAAGCATGAATTCATTATAAGCGTGTTCACTGTAACTGTGTTTTACTGTAAGCATGAATTCATTATAAGCGTCTTCACTGTAACTGTGTTTTACTGTATGTGTGAATTCATTATAAGCGTGTTCATTGTAACTGTGTTTTACTGTATGTGTGAATTCATTATAAGCGTGTTCACTATAACCATGTTTTACTATATAACCATGCAGTGCCTTCTTGTGGTGACACACACTTCCACTGGCGAGGAGGGGGGATCCAGACAGACTTACCAGTGTCTCGAGGACACATCCTGGTGCTCATGAGAGTGCCCTCCCCCATGCAGCTACGAGTCATATGGCAATCATTTCAAACAAACTTGAATCTGCCCTGCAGATGACTACATACAACTCATCACCCTGTTGGTATATAAGTTTATCGAATTCATATTTTCCCCATATAAAACCCTGAAGCCATATCACAGCCCCGACTTACTCCAGGAGTGTTGATTTGAATAACTTAAAATCTGCAACTACCCGAAGATACTTGCATATTAATATGATTAATACTTGGCCTGCTACTCTTGAGAATAAGATTTCTAAAGATTTTCTCATACAAATTGCTTTGATCCCTTATCGACACTGATAATACAATGTAGCTTTTCAGTTTATCTGGTTCTCCTTAACAATTAAGATCCGATTCTGACTGCTGCACAAACTATAGAAGAATACACATACTAGGTTTTATACTTAGCTCTATAGATTTATTTTCAGGATCAATCAATTTTATATAGTTTATCTTTAAGAGATGTACTCTATGCAGATCAAGCTGTAGCTCATTCCCTATTTTTGGAAGTTTTCGGTATTATGGAAGTCCAGTAGGGATATATATTTAGATATTTTTTCATTTCATACTCTGCCACATCCCTGATAGATATCAAGTCCTTTCTGCTGCTCATTTAATTCCATTTTGTTTTCAATACTTATATCTCCCTTGGCTTCATGGGGTTATTGTATTATAACCAGAGATAAATTCCCGAACACCCTAATTAATTAGATGATAGCTAATCAATGCATGTAATACCTTATTCATATTGTAAATATAACACAACACAGGAAATTTGTGAATTCATAACAGTTCATTTAATAATTATTTTTAATTATAATAAATTATGACAATCTTAGCAATGCATTTTTATGAAAATGACACATAAAATCTTTATTATAATATGATCAAGACAATAAGACTTCATTTAAACCCCCCCCCCCAAAAAAAACAACAAAAAAAACCCAACAACATGATTACATATAAATCACTAGATGTGATTAGGAAAGCAAGCACTTACTTGGTAATTAACTAACACACACACAATGGACATGCAAACGCATGTTAAAGTTTGACAAAAATCCACTGTGCCCTTCATAACAAAATTACCTTTTGAAACCATTTTTAATTGAAATTTATAACAGTAAATCAACAGAAAAATGTTTTTCTTCCCATAATTTTAAAATATCTCCTTACCTACATGTAGCATGGAAGATAGTGAATGATGTCAAACAAAAAAACCCCCACAATTACTGGTTCCAACTCATTTGTCTTTATATCCATCTTTTTTATTACAAAAATATGTTTATTTGTTGTTAGATCCTGAAACATTTGCGAGTCAAGAATAACATGTATACACACACATGGAGAGAGAGAGAGAGAGAGAGAGAGACGGCACCAAAATAACCTGTAAAGTTAGGACAAATTTTAACCTTTGACATAAGTTGTTATGACAAAAGTACACTATGAGGACAAAAATTTTATCCTTACAGTCACTTCCTCATGTTTAATCTAGTTTCGTCATAAATACTTAATCTGCAATATCTATCTGATGTCACAGCACAGTAATGCAGTGGAAGATTCCTAAATTCTTGAATACAGTTTACTTGGTGGTTCAAATCTCAGTAGCAACATGATTTTTTTCAATGGGACAAACTTTTGTGTATTCTTGATGTTGTGCAAATGTATCTATGAAAAGTCCACCACTACTTTAGTAAAAATTCAGAAAATCGTTCTAAATACACCGTAGAAGTATATACGTTGGAAAAACATTGGGTCACCTCCAAATGAATTAAAGTTTTCAATTTTTAGGATTTGAAAGATGTACAACCTTATAATTGCAATTTTTAGTTTCATCTTTTACAGCTAAGAAGCACTATACAGATGGACAAAAGTTTGATTTTCATTTTTAAGTCTGTTTCATGATCCAGGCCTTGGTGTAGTTTCTGATTCTTCATACAGTGATATAACACATACTGACTTTCTATAAATTGTTCTATTTCAATAGCATATTCCATAAAAAATTAGAAATGTAAAAATAGATATTGAGCATAATTGTAAGAAAAATATAAGTACCTCATTTAAGAGACAGCAAGATATTGAACATATCTTGGTTAAAAGCACCTTTGAATTATAAAATTGAAATATAAAATGACATTGAAGGTAAAGTTATAGATAAGTACAGTATAGCATATCTAAGTCAGATTTGAACAATCCATAAGCTGTTCAATGTTTACATCAATTTGGACTCCACACAAATAATAACTGACAACATATACTCTAGTGGTTCTCTACATGTTGTCTTGACAATTACAGGAAAAGGTGAAGATAATGAACAGTGATCAATCTTATAAGAAATACAAAATAGAGAGTTGGTCAAACCTGGACCCTGGATATATCAGAGGTGGGATCAGGTGTCTAGGAGGAATAAGCATGCAAGATGAAGTACAGTGTACGCTATCGTACAGTGTACGCTATCATACAGTGTACGCTATTGTACAGTGTACGCTATCTAATCCAGAATTTACAGAATGTGAAATACTGTGAAACCTGGACATATATCTTGGTAACAAACTTTGAGGAGCAGATAATATACAAAAATGTGTCATACATTAAAACTTGGAGTCAACTCAATAAAAAAAAAAGTTATTAAAAAGTAATCTTCATTGACATCAGGCTGGTGTGACTACTTGACATGAGAATGACGTAGCAAGACAAAGAGACATAGTGCAAACATTCTTTCGACTCTGGCCATTGTACAATATGCTTTTTATCACCGATCATTTTGTTAAGAAAGTCATTATTTCATATTGTGATTCCATAGAATCCATTTTCGAAACCACAGATATAATATATAATGCCTAAAATGTAAATTCTGTTTGCCATTTTCCATAAATTCTGAATCTGTATTCAATATTGCAATGTCCTGTGATCATAACTTCTAATAAATAACCTACCTCTCATACTTAACCACAAAACTATAACTTCTAGTTTTACATGCATTGATCTTTTTTCATAAACAAGCACCATTTCTGGACTAAATCATATCACATAAACTCGTAATCACAGGAAATGTTACATAGATATGATCAAAAACTAGCCTTAGCAAAGTCAATTACATAACACATGTATTGTTAATGGTCTAAATTTAGCACAATTAGACCTGATGCACATGTGGTGATCATGAATTAGTGCTTCTGTGAATGATAAAGAACAAATAAAGAAATTCATATTTCAGCACAACCATTAGTGATCTTGATTCAGTATTGCAGATATCAAAATATGAACCCCGTAATTCATGATATAAGTACACAAAGTTTGAAATTAATATCAGTAAAATATTTTGTTTGTGCGCAAAGAGTACAGATGAAAGACAATTCTCTCCTATATCTCTAAGGTGTTTCTATCAAATGTCTTCAAGATAAAATTGCATGGACTTGCCATTATGGAAGTTTTCGTAGCATTACCAGATCTTGTGACTGTTAAGTGGAGAGCTGCAGAATTTGCCGGATCTTGTCGACACACACATCGGATGCCAGTCTCGCCTCTTTGCTAGCTGTGGAGAAGTTGAGGAAGCCGTGTGGAAGATCATCCATAGGGTGAAGTTCCACATGGTTACCAAGACTACGCAGTCTACGAGCAAACATCACCGAGTCATCCAACAGAGGGTCGAGGTGGCAGGCCTGAGAAAATACGCAGATATAAATCACACTAAAACAGTGGACTACCATACCAGCAATATGTTCTTATCTAACTTCAGTTTCTTCTTCATATTAAAGTAGACAAAATATTATGTGATCTTTGCAATTTAGTAATTTATATTTAATTTTGTGATAATTAGGGAGCACATATTAATGACTCAATAGGCTTTTCTTGACATTTAAACTACTAAACAAATTGTAACTTCTGCTTATTGTCAAAATGTACTAATTTTTATTATGAAAAAAGTTTGTTATAAAATAAATAGTAATTTCTTTTCAAATGGGATTTAATATTATAAAAATTCTGGAAATTGTTTTGTAGATTTAATATTTTGGGGGAAATTAGCTAAAATGTACAAATCTAATTTGGTCCATTTAAATTTTGAATATGAAGTCTGTTGCTACAGGACAGTGACAAATATTTTTACAAAAATATTAAACAGCCCTAAAAATTGCTAAAAATTTGTACAATGCAAAAATCAGTTGATTTATAAAATTCTACAGCCTTTGTACTACTGACAAGCAATGCTACACATTCTAACCCTACTCACCACTATTTTTATCGGAGGTAAACACTTCAACATTTCATCAGGAGCCAGGTATGGGGACATGTATGGATTCTTTACGATTGGGAGTTTTCGGAACATTTGAAGTGAATTGAACCTCCGATGACTTTCCTTGGTGTACTGTGGTGTAAACTTTTTAGTGACTCCATACCGTAGCGATTCATTAATCTCCGGACAGGATGGACTGTGGATGAGGCACTGACTTGGACGGTCTGGCATCATCAGTACCACTTTGTTTTCTCTGTCCTGAGAATCTAAGAGCTGAATTCCTGAGAGGTTGGATTTGGACAGTGACCCTGCCACACTGTCCATCACAGAGGGTGGAGACTGACCAGATTTGGATTTTTGTATGTGTCCATCAGAGACAGACACAGAGAGTGCAGTATTCTTCACCTCGGTGTCATCACCAGGCGGCCTGTCAATTTCCTCTGGTTTCACAATGTCATAGTCCTCCTCCTCCTCTGAACTTTCTAAAACAATTTCTTCTGAGTTTTCCATGGTTAGATGTTCTACTTCCTCCACAGCATCAGAGGATTGACTAATTCTCTTTAAAACAGTAATGTCGTCATCAGAATCAGCACAGATTCCCTCCAGAACGGACGACTGCTGGCTGGATATGCCCTGTTCGTCCAGGATATTGAGAGATTCTATAGAGTGACATCGATTTGACACATTTTGTCCGGATATTTCATGTTCCAAATCATCCTCAGATTCAATGGAGTGACAGCTACTTGTCATTGAAGAGAAGTTATCCCCCTTGTCACTACTTTTGACCTTATAGTTAAAGATGTCTTCCTCTAACAGTGCTTCATCTGCCTCTATGATTTCAAATGGCTCATTCTCTATTGTATTCTCAAACTTTTCTGATATCCCAGCATATGCTAAAAAAAAAAAATAATGATTATACGTCAACTTGGACAATCCAAATACTCTAGTATGTCAGATGGAGCATTCAGTAATTCTATATTTATGTCATTTCTTTTAGATAAATAGGAGGATTGTCTCAGAAAATCATACACTTTCCAATCTGTACAAAAAATTAATGTCACTAGATAGCAGGGATGTCAATTTCACTTGGATAACTAGTTAAATACTCCGAGGTTTTAGTTGAGCCAAAGTTGAGTACTCAGTCAAATAAAGCAGACTGACACAGTACAAGTGTATCTAATTCATCAGTCACACCTCAGTGAACATAGAGAGCCAAGTTCACAGGATGAAAGGTTGCCGAAATTGACTATTTCTCAAGATAGCTTTTTAGAAATTTGTTCAACCGAATTAAAGACATTGTATCAATTTTTTTACTTTCCATTTTTATCCTTAAATAATTTTTACTCACAAACACTGAAGCGTATAGAATTTATGAACATTAATATAAAGTTTTATTTTAACAAGTATTCGACTATGCAAACTTTAGCCGATGATTGGTATGACCAAGTGATAGTTGAGTACTCAAGTACTCGATGACATCCCTACTAAATACGAATCCTCCAATTTATGACATATACTCAATGTACATTATTTATGAATTTTATACAGAACTTTCAACCATATAATTATATTTCACAGAGATTTTGTGTTCAAGTATTTCAGGAGGTATGTATGGTAAGCGTTTGAGGCATAGGTCGAATGTGTATAGAAGAAACCTGGATGTGAGTAACACTGACTAAATTTGAATTTTGTATCAAATTGATCTCAAGTATACTGATGTGTTTTAATCATGTGAGTCAATAAATACCATGGCACACGAGTTACTGTTATATGCTGTAGAGGTGCCATCGTGGCATCCTAGTGGTTAGGACTGATATGCTGTAGAGGTGCCGTTGTGGCATCCTAGTGGTTAGGACTGATATGCTGTAGAGGTGCCATCGTGGCATCCTAGTGGTTAGGACTGATATGCTGTAGAGGTGCCATCGTGGCATCCTAGTGGTTAGGACTGATATGCTGTAGAGGTGCCATCGTGGCATCCTAGTGGTTAGGACTGATATGAAAATGAAAAATATTCCTTGTATATTGTTTTTACACCAGATATTCCTCATGTTATGGTTACTTGATAAGTTTTGTGTTGTATTACTATAAATATCTAATAAAGCACTGATAAAACAATACAGCACTGACGAAATGTGTAAACAAGTCTTTTTAAAAAGATTAATAACATGATATGCAGTCAATGTGTACCTTACAAATGATCACACCGGTGACTGCATCAGCTTATCAAACGATATTGAAACATCTGACATAACACCAATGATGACAACTATACTCCCTGTATCCAAAGTGAATTATTTGTCACCCACCAACACTACACATACATATCGCAGTCATAAAATAGATTTGTGTGCTTACTTACTGTTATGTTCTCATCAATACACATTTTCATTAAAATCATTGTCATCATGAAAAAATTCTATGCTTGATTTAAGATTGTGTTGTAATTTTTGCACAGATGTGCACTGATCATAAAAGTCTAAATTTTCTAAGACAACAATGTACCTCTTTGATGTGATAATAAAGTCTCAGTCTAATTCAATGAATGAAAAAATTCTAAATCTTTACTTAGAAGTTACAATGTAATGTTTGTACCATTATTCCATTACTTGGAATCTTCTTTTTCATACATGAAAGAGTCAATTTTCATAATTCAATAATTTGTCTGTTTCATAACTGGCATAACATTAACAAGTAGTGAAGATATAAATAATTAACCACAAAATAATTAACCACAAAATCCACCAAAATAAAGTCACACTATTGATCACCACCGGAAAGATATCGTAAACAGTTTTGGAGATAACTGTTACAGAGAATGCACATTGTGTTATTTTACTGTTAACTCTTTTGGTCCAATTACTGAACAAAAGAAGATAAAAGAGTTGTGTGGTTACCTGCCAGACATCTCATCATTATCCCGACAGGTAGGAGGGGGTCCATCAAAGAAAGGATGCGGGAGGGGGAGGGGGTGTACCTCACCAGGACCACCGGATAGGCAGCCATGATCCCATCTGGGATCTGAATCCCAAAGGATGCTGCCCTGAGGGCAGTAGAGATGATCAGGTTTCCCCCAGCACTGTCTCCTGCTAGGCACAGGGTCTCTCCTGTCCAGCCTATGATTCACAAATCAAACATGGCATTATGATACAGGTTATCAATTAAAGCATACCATACACAAAGGAGATATTGTTTGGTAAACAGATCACATGCAGTGCTATGATGAATCACCTGCTGAGACATTTGGTTAAATAACATATACAGATAAATTACGTTTACTTCAGTAAGAAAAATGAAAAAGGGAAGATAATGAACAGTGATCAATCTCATAATTCCTACAAGTTGGGCAAACATGGATCCCTGGAAATACCAATGGTGGGATCAGATGCCAAGGAGGAGTAAGAATCCCCTGTTGACCAGTCACACTTGCCGTGAGCCCTATATATTGATCATGTAAACAGCGCAATCCATCGTCAAAGTTAGTGTGTAAAGAACGGCCTAACAATACAAGTATCGCTGTGTGAACATGATTACTTACAGTACAGGTGAACTTTGCTACCTGTTCACGACAGTTTTCTTGAAGGCTTTTCTTATACAATGTAACATCCAAACCAAAACAAACATATCAAATATCTAAACCAGTAACTTTCATAATACCAATATATATTTGAAGGAAAAAGTATGGCAAAAGAAACAGGATCATTACTTCAATGTTTATCAAACGATGAAGTAATCAGGACTACACCTGCAAAATATCTGGATCATTATCCCTCAAGTTTAAAGAATTATTGACAATATTCAATAGTTAGAAGTCTACAGTGTTTATGAAATACATGAGTAAAAACATCAGAGCTCTATCTTCCACATTTGAAAAAAAAATATCCTCAGTATCTGAGTTTTGAAAGGTCAAGTAAAAGCAGGACACAAGGTCTGTAATAACATTTCCAAAAATAAACATACGTGTGTGAAACCTATCTCTCACAGCTGAAGAGTTTCAGTATAGAGGAGTCAAAGATATGACAGACCCCTTTCCCTTTCAGATGACACTATAAAGTCTGTTTTTATTTTTGAAAAAAACAAAAACAACAACAATTGGTCTACTCCCCAACTATTCCCACAAAACAAGAATTATCTGTCAAACACTTCCAACAAACTGCCACACACGATGACAGCCTTTATTCACCATCGTTCTTTCACTACTTACTCAAAAATTTGAGTAAATATACAGAAAATCCAATCTGTAATCAGTACGAGACATTTACCTAGTTTTGTACAATTCTTAATGGCCCAAGCATAGGCATAAAAGCACTCCTCCAGCGCCCGAGGGAAGGGTTGTTCTGGAGCTAAGGAGTAATCTACAGACAATATGGGAATATTGAGATCCTGGGCCCACTGTCTGAGGTAGATTCCATGGGATTTAGACGACTGTGCTACAAAGCCGCCACCATGACAGTGGATTAACAGACTACTTGACATTGGAAGGCGATGTCGAGGGTTCTGATTCCCATGTCGTAATTCCTGTCCACAAAAACAGAAAAATATTAACTTTACATCCTTATTGGTATTCAATATCTGAATAATTCATTCTTTACATTCATGTACTCAATAGTAAATTGTCTAAAAAAAAAAAATCATATATATATATATATATATATATATATATATATATATATATATATATATATATCTGTGTGTGTGTGTATATGTGTGTGTGTGTGTGTGTGTGATATCTATGTCCTGAATAGTATGCTAGTACAATCAAATAACTATCATCACACATCACAACCAAAATGGATTCCAACTGAGGCTTAAGGTACACTTTATAAAAGAACATAAAGTAAAAACTTTTCCTGCTACTGTGTACAATAAACTTTCATTAAAAAATGATTGCATATTTGAGCAACCTGCTAATAAAAGTGTTACCTGCCCCTCCCTGGGCTCATATGATATGAGTCTGACTTTTATTTTCCCTGGCCCAGTGTGGGCACAGGGTGGTGTGATTGTAATCATGTCTTTTGGGTTGTCAGAGTTGACAGCTGGTAGTTCAATGGGTTCTGGCATCAGATACATGACTTCATTCACTTTGATAGCTGGACACACCAAGGAAGGAACTGCCTGAGAGTGAGATAAAGAATTCAAACCCATAAGTCAAACAACAGGTTCCCTGTACTCCTAGATTAACACAAGTCAAAGGTCATTACATTATATTTTTACCTGCATTATGTCAGATTCTGTAATGGACCAAAAATTTTTACAGAATTCCACACTGGCTGTTCTTGTTGTGCTCACAATCTGCAAAATTCAAAATAACTAATCTATAGGTCACTACTGTCATCTGAGTGACTTTGCCCTTCAAGAATATCACATATCCAGACCTCTTAATGTATGTCTGCTCCTCTTGATAGGGTTGAAGTTTTTACATTAAAGGTCACTTTTCTGCCTCATAACAAGTGGCACACAAAGCCCCCATATTTTTTTTTAAAATTTCAATTATAAAGCACATGACATTTTGCAGAAAATTTTTCTTGCATTTGTTTGTATGATGTTTTGCATCCCATTCAAGTCTTTTTTACTCATTCAGAGACATAATCAGCTATCTTGTTTAAGCTGATTTGAATTTGATCATTTATCACTGAAAGGATAGGTCTTTAGCAGAATGTAGCCAATATGGTGGTGCAAATTTTACATCTGCATTTTATTTCAAACAGAATAACTATTTGTTTGTGAAACGTCCAAGACAATAACACTGCCTAATTTCTATGTAGCTGCAGATTTGAAGCTCTCTATGAAAAACATTGGGATATTTCCAGAGAGCTACAGGTCTGCAGCTGCATTTCTATGACAGCATCACATACATTGACTGTTGGAAAAGGTAATACAGCCACTAAATATCAGAACCTTCTCTCTTAAAGATGTACCTCAAAATTAATAAGCAATGCTAAAGATTTTTTTTGTCAATAGGCTGGATCAAAGGTAACACGGTCAAGTGAGCTTATTAAGAAATGTGACTAAAACATGGTCTAGCCAAAACTTGATTGAAGATGCAGTTTCATGACTAAGCACATATTTATAAACTTAATCCAATCAAACCTTCATTGGTAGATTTTCTTAGCAAAGACCTAAAATATATGTTTACCGAATTACTTGAAAGCACCCACCTGCTCTGCTCTCAGTTCAGGATTCATGAAGTACCGCCCACTGTGGACAACAGAAGCTGTCAACTGTTTGAAGTTTGTTTTCTCTTGATACCCTTCGCTGAATGATGCCATAGCAACAGCCACTGTTGTTAGGGGTCGGTGCATGCTTGCACAGAACTACAACAGACAGAAAATGAAGGTATATGTTAATGTACACATTTACTCAGAATAGCAATGGCTACTTCATATGAATGATGAGTTTGATTATCATGTGCAAATTTTCAATACAGAAACTGCTGATCTGAAGTGGATAAAAAAGAATACTGTTTCCTGCGATACAACTTCTCCCCATGTATTAATTTGCAACATCTCAGCCTTGTTGTTAATTGGGTGAATATTTTTAGACCGGAATTCAATAGAAAAGGGCATATAACTTAGATGTTAGCATTTAATGGTTTACAGTAAATTGAAAATGTAGAAAATGAAGGAGGGAGTTTTTCGATGCATTAATGCGAAAATATGTAATATGGGATAAAATCTTTATTAATTATGCAGTAAAATAAACACACAACAAACCTGGAATCCAATACAACGTCCATAGAAACAGTTCTGACTCAGCCCCTCCATTTCTTCCACCAGACTCTCCACCACAGGATCATTCAAATTGTCCTCATCCGCAAACAGTGAACCATCCTCACTGTATGCAACCAGTTTCTGTGCATAGTAAAGAGTGGCTCTTAACTGCCCAAGGCATATTACATAGGCCTCAAGTTCCTTACTGTAATAGTTGCCTCGGAAAAACAGCGAACTGCGATTAACATTGATGTAGCGAGACAGCCTCAGAAGATTAACACAGCATTTATGGACGACCTTCAAAAGACTGCGATAACCATTGGCCTGGGTGTCTGGTGACAGATCATACTTAGGAAGGAGTGGTACAATTTGTTCAATGGCTGGCTGAATACCTCTACAAAGACCACAGTATTGTTTTATTACTATAACTATCATCATCAATTTTAAACCAAAAAAATCAGACCTTTTTGATATGCTTCATAGACAGTGCTGGAAAGAGGATCTGACAAAGCCACATTGATGAGGTCTTCTGTATGACCCCAAGCTTAGCCAATTAAAATGTTGCTGTGTAAATCCTGACCAGTTAAATGGCATTACATTTTGCTTATGTATCCAAACGTGGAATTCAAAATTCATAAAGAAATCCGCTGGTGAGTAGTCATCAGGCCACAATTAAATATCACACCTGAAACTGCTGGTCTGGTAAGTAGGAAATTTACTTGGGGGAGGGGTGGAGATGGGGGGGGGGGGGGGGAGGGGCACATTATACAAATAAATGTGACCCTAAACAAACTTTTGTGTTAAAAAAACAATTAATAAATGTATTGTCATCTTTATATTTTGGTTTTTGTTGGTATTTTTATTTCAGATACCTGGTAGCAGAAAAGTTCAAACTGCACCAGAAGAAAAAAATGGCACTTTCCTGATCCATGGTACATAATATATCAAATCTCTTAAAATGCTTAAAGTCTCCATGGAAAAGATTCAGGAAAAAACTGTAAAAAATACCATTTTCGCATTCTACTGAACTTTTGTGACATATATGAATATGAATTGCTACACATTTTTGGTTTAATTTATTAAAAAACAAAAATTCCGTCCTGTTTTGAGACACTTAAATGTGGACTGACGACGAAAAACCAACAATCACTTTATTGTGCCCTTAGGTTTCTGTTATGAATTCTGAATGCATCACTGTGTAGTGATGAAGATGATCCAGCAATGGACAATTAGACCTGAATGACACAAATCAAAATTTGAAAGCCACATGCTTTAGTACCCAAGTTACAGACACTACACCTCCATTGTATATCTGCAGTCTAATTTCATTTAAACGAGTCTGCAAGAACATTATATCAAATGATGTGTTTAACAAACTGGTATATTCTGTTCGACACTGTATTATTTTCTATCGCATAACACATCTGAGCAGAGTTCAAGTCATCAAACCCTGCTTTATGTTTTGGCAAGTCTGCCATGTTGTTTGTTTTCAAATTAATGATGTCTGCCATCAAAATCAGACAGAAAAATGTAATAGGGACCAGTCTTCACAAAATGTGACAAATTTGATGCTGTAGGACACCAAATTTATAAATGAGCTAGTATAATTAAAAAAGTATCAAGCTAGGCTAGTATTTTTTTTTTCAAGTGATGACTAATGACTGCATGGTATGACTAGGGATCTATATATTCTATGGGTCAATGGTTAATTTATAACATTTATACACTAAATAAAACTGAGGGGTTCCACCAGCCCTACTGACAGCCATATTTAAAAGTTTTCATTGACTGATGGTGCTACCTTCATGAAAATAAACAGAAGTTTTCATAAGAATTACTACTGAATTTCATCAGTTTTCTCTTGCAAAAATCATCAAAAATTCCTAAAATGGATTCCAAATTTCTCAGTGAGATTAAGTGAGTAAAGTTTTATTTTTGAATTTGTAAAACAAACTCTGTAATGAATATCTTAAGTATGACCTACTACTTCATCAATAGCACATTGATGCAAGAGAACAAACATTGGGCAGTAAGAGCATGTTTTCGTCATTTAATTATAAATTTAAGGAACCCTGAAAAATGTCAATTTCTTTACGTAAAACGTTGGTCTGAAGATTTTCATCTTAAAATTGGTGCATCTTCAAGAAATACCACGTCTGCCTCCAATATGAATTTTAATGTTACATACTTAACATTACAAGTCTGAGTGAGTCGCCATCAGAATCTCTCTATTATCAGATTATAATAGGATTAAAGACTAGACTATGCTTCCAGCATGCAATAAGAAATCAAGAATTAAATTAAAGTGCTTTAGAAAAAAAAAATTGATAAAGCCACTTTAAACCAACTGCAATTTCTTAAGACCAAAAACATGTTTGTTTCCTGTTAACAAGGCAAATAAATCCATATAGACGGGTTTTTTCTTTCTTTTTTCTTAATTATTCTTTTAGGGGGTTGGTTTACACAATTTCAAGAAATGGACAGAAACTATGAACTAACTAACACGTGTTGACCATGTGGAAAGTATAGGCCACAGTAGTTAAGAAACCATTCTCTTTAGAGAAGTGAACAGGCCTACATCCACTTCTCTTTGCAAGCCTTCATGTTTAGATTCTGGAAAATGTGTAAATGCCGAAACAGGTGACGGTTTACACTGTTACAGATGTTTCAACTCAAATTTGCCTGGATTTACAAAGTGGATTTCTTATTTCCTAATCTTAACATTAATGCATGCATAGCATGTAAGGAAATCAACACTTATACTCTGTCAATCCATTTTCACACATTCCAAGTCCTGGGTTTAATATATGAGTTTATGCCTGTTTGCAGTAAAATAAAATAATTGAAAATCCAATGTTCGAAAATTTGGGAAAAAATACTACACATGCATTTGGTTTCTCTGAAAGCTTTTTGATATACTTAAAATAATCATCCTTGTTGATATCAGCAGAAACATTTTCGCTGGTATAGAGATGTCACCAGTTGCAGGTAAAGTACCAAAAATATTTACCTATGCATGATATCAACAGAAACATATGCTTATTCAAAACTGAAATACCAGAGAGTTTTCCAAGAAACAAAATGTGTGTTTTACTAATTTTTCCAAATGTTCTGACTCTGAATTTTCTATTTTTTCCTACCATCAATATAAACAAACAATTGGGTCACTCATCATTTAAACATGGGATTTGGAAAGTGTGAAAATGGATTGACAGCAAGGAAGTGTTAATTTCCTTACGAAATACATACATGTTAAAATTGTGGAGAGAAGTAGTCTAGTACATAAATACTGGCAAATTTGAGTTGAAATGTTGGTTGACATGTAAACCGTATTAAATTTATGAGACAACAGTGCAATAATTCAGTAATATAAGGCCTCAACTGTGCACACTTTTTCCTGCGCCATAAATCGACAGTTTTTCTAAGGGGTGGATTTGTAGCTCTCTGATCTGTCGCAATATTTTGTCAGAGAGCTACAGTTTTACAGCTAAACTTTAACCTACAGTTCTGCAGTCGACATGCTAACCCACTGAGCTACCCAATTAAATCTAAAAGGAATAGACAATTATTACTGATATAAATTATATTTTCATTCCCGTTTAGAAGGGAAGTAGCTATTATTACGACATACCTCCTAAGATTGCAGAACGGTCGTCGATATGATTTTAATTGGAATGGCCCATTACTGATTTGATGAAGATTGAATCATATTGTGTAATCCCATAAACAGTATGGATGGACACACAAAAAATGGGACAAATTTCTAAACTCAGCAATGAGCATAACGTCCAACTCACCTGTCAAGGTGCTCGTACAGCAGGCAAAATGATTGGTGGAATTTGGAATGAGTATAGTTGGTCCCATGTTGAAAGAATTCGATGTTACTAAGTGATAACGCTCTTAAATCTTTGAACAACGAGTTAAACAGCCTCGCCATATCGAATATGTTGCAATATCATAATAAAAACACAGCTGACAGAAGCCCAAAGATCAAGCCGGAAGTTCAATACCGCAGAATGTTTTTGTTCCGAAAACGTTATCCACTTTCTTCACGTTTATGCTATTTTTTTTAAAGAATTAGAATTTAAAGTAATATAACACACACGGCATACATTTTATACATTTAAGAAAAATAGAATTTTTCAAAAACTTATTTGGCAAACACAATTTTAACCAATGAGATTACAGAATTCCAGAAAAGCAGAGTCAGAAAACAAAAATAATGAAAACGGTAAAAACAAATGACAGCTGATAATTTAGATCTATTTTGTAATAATGACAGACTTTTATTGTTGCCTTAAGATGTAGGATTACTTTTCAGTGTTGTTCCTTTGTCATGTAGGTGATGTTTTTTAGGTAAATTAGTGCGTATGATTCTCTGAAATGACGAGGGTTTTTCTTTGGTCAGCTTTCATTGTTTACGCCATGATTTTGGCTTTACGTCATAACATGAGTGCATATCGTAGATTTAGTATCTTTAAAAAACGATCACAGATTTTCAATAATCTCTTGCTGCATGATTTTAATTGCAGGGAAACCACATTTTTGTTCATTAACATTAGATATTAAGTACCTGATTGCCTTAGTTAGAATCGGAACTTGTGTGCAAGCATGTGTTGAGCAACTTAACTTAGTCCCTGTCAGAAACTTCCAAGTGAAAAAAAAATCCATTATAAATGATGAATTCCAGTATCTATATAATTGTTGTCATTTGGAGAGTTTTATTTAGAACATTATTCAATGTACAATGCCAAGTATCAATCAATATGCATGGTTTTTTTTCCTTTGTGATGAAAACTTTGTAGGTTGAATGGGCCAAGGGAAATGGGTACAGAAATGATGGACATCAATGGGAATCAAGGTCACTTTGGCACTGATTGGAACAGGAAGTGAAATTAGGGAGAAAGGAACAAAACGTTTGAAACACCCCACTGTATTTGAGTACACCCCTTTTCATGATCTGGGTGAATATTAATTTTGGTCTGTCTTTCTTTGCATTTTTTCATTTGTCTGTTTGTATCTACAAAATCGTAACTCTTTGAGGAAAGTTGAATAGTCCTGAATGCTATAGGTTTATGGTTCAATTGTTTTGTACACAATGCAGGGGTTATATTTCTGTAATTTTATATTGCCACATCAACATCTTATTCTCATTAACATCCAATTTGAACTGAAAACTCTCAGCTTCAATAAAATTTGCCTGTTAATGTTAGATGTCCAGTCAGTTTGAACCTGCTGTTTATTTCGTTATTTGTATGTTTTAATATTTCTCTTCGCATTCTTTGAAAAAATCTGTAACTATCATATTTTGCTGCAAATATTTTAGTTTAAAAAAAAAAATAATAGCCTATTTTCGAGTTGCCGTATTCCAGTGGTATTCTAACATTTACTTTGTACTTGAGTAAAAGAAAATTGAGGGGCACATCACTTCTGTTAAAATTGTTTTGTTAGAAACGAGTTTGTCTGCTGTGAAATGCCCAAGTTCTGTTGTAAAAGGATGTACGTCAGTTATGAGGAAGAAGGTGAGATATGGGTTCATGGCTAATGTGAAATTCTTTCTATTTCACACATCTAAACAGCCCAAACTCTGCAGAAAATGTCTTGAAGCGTTAAGGCGCCCTGACTACAACTGCTCACTTCATGACAGATTATGCGCCAGGCGTTTTGTAGATTGTGAACTAACACCACATCATCTCTACACCAGGCTTTTTTGGTATAACAATTACAAATTTTTGCAGGGAACCCAGAGAGCGTCATCTATCTAGAAAAGATAAGTGACATAAAACTCCTCAATCCAGTAAAAAGTGCTGTAATTCTGGTGCTGTAAAACTTTCGAAATTCATGTTGAAAACTGGATGTTGATGTGCCCTCATAGCCTACAAAGTAAATGTTAGAATCATGCTGGAATACGGTAACTCGAAAATGGACTGTTGTTGGAAGGGCTTAAAATATTGTATTAAGGTTCTAGTAAGAAAGAAACCAAACTTAATTTTATATGTGCCGTTTTTAAACTTAATTTATTTGTACAGGAGGTGTATTTTTCTCATAATTTGCTGAAGATAACATGAAAACTGTATAGTATTGTAAGTATGAATAAATATGATAATCATTGGGGCTCGAATTCTTGAAATCTAGCATGGTTATGTAAACAGAAAACATTTATTGAAACTAAGTTTTTGGTTTGAATTTGGTGTCAGTAAATATTTCAAGGTTTGTCTTAAACATAAATGTGGTAAGGAAATATGTTTTTTTGTTGTTTTTTTTTTTCCAGTAACAATATATATTTATAGATAGATATAAATAGATAAATAAATAAATATAGATATAGATAGATAGATAGAGACAGATAGATATAGATAAATATATAGATAGATAGACACACACACATATATATATATATATATATATACATATATAAATTCACGATTATTACAAATTTAAATTTTACACCTAGACAATACGAAAACGTATTGAATGGCACAAAATTTTATAAAAATCAAACATTTAGTAGAAGGAAATATGTTAGAAATTCTTTTGTATAAAAATTTTGAGTAGCAATGTTAAAAAACCGAAGTAGCACCAAAGTCCTGTTAAAAATAGAAGGAGGATCAGTCTATCCCAATTAAAAAAAACCCCGGGTAATATGGGTCAAATATGCAAAATTGAATATAGCCATTCTTGGGGTATAGTGTTTCACAAACACAGCTTGTTGTCGTTGTGTCTGTGACACCCAGCTTTATTTTCAACTTTAGACTTTATATTCCAGATCTCAGATATAGCCTGGATAATCAAGGTCTCTTCAAGCATCTTGAATACTGTTTACAGTGAACTTTATTCCCCATTGAAAAATTGAAAAGGAAATTTGTTTTGGTTTACATTTACCTATAATCATATTTTGATATTTAAAGTAATGGATAATTTTATATTGGTTTAAGATTCATCCATTTAGGCTAAGAGCTAAAATAAATTAGAAGAGAACATTTCATTACATACAGTATGTGGTTTCTCTGTATAGAGTATGTGGTTTCTCTGTATACAGTATGTGGTTTCTCTGTATACAGTATATGGTTTCTCTGTATACAGTATGTGGTTTCTCTGTATACAATATATGATTTCTCTGTATGCAGTATGTGGTTTCTCTGTATACAGTATGTGGTTTCTTTGTATACAGTATGTGGTTTTTTGTATACAGTATGTGGTTTCTTTGTATACAGTATGTGGTTTCTCTGTATACAGTATGTGGTTTCTCTGTATACAGTATGTGATTTCTCTGTATACAGTATGTGATTTCTTTGTATACAGTATGTGATTTCTCTGTATACAGTATGTGGTTTCTCTGTATACAGTATGTGGTTTCTTTGTATACAGTATGTGGTTTCTTTGTATACAGTATGTTTGTATACAGTATGTGATTTCTCTGTATACAGTATGAGATTTCTCTGTATACAGTATGTGGTTTCTCTGTATACAGTATGTGATTTCTCTGTATACAGTATGTGGTTTCTTTGTATACAGTATGTGATTTCTTTGTATACAGTATGTGGTTTCTTTGTATACAGTATGTTTGTATACAGTATGTGGTTTCTCTGTATACAGTATGTGATTTCTCTGTATACAGTATGTGATTTCTCTGTATACAGTATGTGGTTTCTTTGTATACAGTATGTTTGTATACAGTATGTGATTTCTCTGTATACAGTATGTGGTTTCCCTGTATACAGTATGTGATTTCTCTGTATACAGTATGTGATTTCTCTGTATACAGTATGTGATTTCTCTGTATACAGTATGTGGTTTCCCTGTATACAGTATGTGGTTTCTTTGTATACAGTATGTGGTTTCTCTGTATACAGTATGTGGTTTCTTTGTATACAGTATGTTTGTATACAGTATGTGGTTTGATTTGTAGAGTTGACAGTGACTGCATGAGACGGACAGATTCCAGGGGCCCCATTGATTTGAGAGATGGCTGAAGCAATGGAAAATTTGGAAAACTGTGAAGGAGAGAAATTTCCAGAGACTTCACATTCCAATAACCAGGCAGTAAAGGAAGCTATTTTAGCCAATCACAATTTTTCACAAAATGAATCAGGCGTTGATACTAGTGTCTGTGATGGCTTACTACAGACAGAGGTCTTTGATCCAGATCATACAGCCAACAACTCCAGTGAGATAAGTATGAGTATACCCAAGTTTGATGACAGTGGCATTGACTTTGAGAAGTCACCTGTGTCAATCAGTGGCAAGGACAGTGGTCTTGGGCCAGAATGCTCACCAAGTTTGAAAGATTGTTCAATGTCGGAACTCGATCTCAGCGAGTCAGTTTCAGATTGTGTAATGGACAGTGGATGCACTTCAAGGACTAACTCAGAATGCAACTCACATGCTAATAGTGAAAAGAGAAAAACAGAAAAGCAGAATAACATTAAGTTAGATCACAAAGCAGACAATTCAGTGAAAAGAAATTCAGCCAGTGTAGCTGAGAATAATATAAACAAACAGCCAATCCCAGGAGAAGAAACCGATGATGTTGCAAGTGAACCAGGGTGCTCCCAGGTAAATGATGATCATGTTGACATGGAAACCAAAGATTCTGATGCTGATTCAGACATTGTTTCATTTAGGAAACGCCCAGCAAAAAAACGCAAATATCGATTCCAGCGGATCTCCTCTGACAGCGATGATGATGAAATGAACCAGAATGAGGGCGAGAACACAGAAGAAGGTCAAGAAGAAATGGCTGACATTGAAACAGAAAGTGACATTGATTCTGATGAGTTTTCAGATGAAGAGATCAATGATAATTTAGAATCTGTGAAATCAAAATCAGATGACCAGAAATCTAATTCTGAAGATGAGGAAGATGAAGATGAAGACAGGGCAAGACCAAAGCACACATGGTTCGCATTAAAAGATCTCAGCAACCGACAGATGGGGTTCTCCAACAAAACTCCACCCTCCGTTTTCAGAGAGAAAGTGCAAAGTAGCTTACAAATGGTGCAGAGATTGAAACTTCAGTACAAGATGGAGTACCATGATGGATGTGTGAATGCTCTTAGCTTCAACAGAATAGGTAGGACTAACCAAAACAAGCATCAACATAATAGGTAGGACTAACCAAAACAAGCATCAACATAATAGATAGGGCTCACCAAAACAGGCATCAACATAATAGATAGGGCTCACCAAAACAGGCATCAACATAATAGGTAGGGCTCACCAAAACAAGCATCAACATAATAGATAGGGCTCACCAAAACAGGCATCAACATAATAGATAGGGCTCACCAAAACAGGCATCAACATAATAGATAGGGCTCACCAAAACAGGCATCAACATAATAGATAGGGCTCACCAAAACAGGTATCAACATAATAGATAGGGCTCACCAAAACAAGCATCAACATAATAGATAGGGCTCACCAAAACAGGCATCAACATAATAGATAGGGCTCACCAAAACAGGCATCAACATAATAGATAGGGCTAACCAAAACAAGCATCAACATAATAGATAGGGCTCACCAAAACAAGCATCAACATAATAGATAGGGCTCACCAAAACAGGCATCAACATAATAGATAGGGCTCACCAAAACAGGCATCAACATAATAGGTAGGGCTAACCAAAACAGGCATCAACATAATAGATAGGGCTCACCAAAACAAGCATCAACATAATAGATAGGGCTAACCAAAACAGGCATCAACATAATAGATAGGGCTCACCAAAACAGGCATCAACATAATAGATAGGGCTCACCAAAACAGGCATCAACATAATAGATAGGGCTCACCAAAACAAGCATCAACATAATAGGTAGGGCTCACCAAAACAAGCATCAACATAATAGATAGGGCTCACCAAAACAAGCATCAACATAATAGATAGGGCTCACCAAAACAGGCATCAACATAATAGATAGGGCTAACCAAAACAGGCATCAACAGAATAGGTATAGGGGTATATGAATAACAGAATAGGTATAGAGATGTACAAATAACAGAATAGGTATAGAGATGTACAAATAACAGAATAGGTATAGAGATGTACAAATAACAGAATAGGTATAGAGATGTACAAATAACAGAATAGGTATAGAGATGTACAAATAACAGAATAGGTCATACTGTACAAACAAAGGATTAAGTCAGACTATACAGACAACAGATAAATTAGACTGTACAGACAACAACATAAGTCTACCTGTACAGACAACAGAATAAATTAGACTGCACAGACAACAAAATAAGTCTACCTGTACAGACAACAGAATAGGTCAGACTGTACAAATATCAGAATAGGTCAGACTGTACAGACAACAGAATAGGTCAGACTGTACAAATAACAGAATAGGTCAGACTGTACAGACAACAGAATAGGTTAGACTGTACAGACAACAGAATAAGTCAGACTGCACAGACAACAGAATAGGTCAGACTGTACAAATAACAGAATAGGTCAGACTGTACAGACAACAGAATAGGTCAGACTGTACAGACAACAGAATAGGTCAGACTGTACAAATAACAGAATAGGTCAGACTGTACAGACAACAGAATAGGTCAGACTGTACAAATAACAGAATAGGTCAGACTGTACAGACAACAGAATAGGTCAGACTGTACAAATAACAGAATAGGTCAGACTGTACAGACAACAGAATAAGTCAGACTGTACAGACAACAGAATAAGTCAGACTGTACAAATAACAGAATAGGTCAGACTGTACAGACAACAGAATAAGTCAGACTGTACAGACAACAGAATAGGTCAGACTGTACAGACAATAGAGTAAGTAGAATTGTACAAGTATACAAAGTAAGTACTACTGTATAAACAAATAAGAAGGACTATTCTAACAAGGAACTGTATTGAAGAAAACCTGTTTTCAAACATTCTATGTCATTTCATTATAGTACATACAACTGATGCCATCTTGTAACTTATTATGTTATGATTTTTTTTTTATCTCTTTGCTTGTCATGTCAGCTATTGCTTACACTCTGTGTATGGTACCAATGGGGTCATGTAAATACCAATATAGCAATATTCGTAAAGTATAAAATCCAGAGTTCAACAATAAAATATATTCTCAGTCACTTTATACTATAAATAGTTGGATGAGGGATTTCCTGTGTTAGTAAAATATGAACTAGAAATGAACATCTACTTTAGATGACAGACCAATGAATCATGACGCATTTTCCTTACAGGGACGTTGTTGGCAAGTGGCTCTGATGACTTGAATGTGATCCTATGGAATTGGATAAAAAAGAGGCCTTCACTTGTATATGACAGTGGTCACCGAGGGAATGTTTTCCAGGTATCTTGGGTTCCTTTTAGGTGGGAAGGATGGGGTAATCTAACTACCCCCTCCCCCCCCCCCCCCCCACTCCCCACAACCACCACCACAACCTCCCCCCCAATTGATTTGCACTTACACATAGAAGTTTACATTTGTTCATTTATTGATTTTCAGGACTTCTTTGAATTTAGATGTACAGAGGTATTTTTTCTTGCTGTATATTTAAAGGAAGTGACTCTACCTTAAATAGAGAATCTTTAATGAGTGCTTATGGCACATGAAATTTATGAAATGATTTGCCAGATTTGATATTTCGTGAGCCTTGGCGAGGGAAATATTTAAATCTGGCCACAAATTTCATAAATTTCACATGCCATAAGCACGAGTGTAAGATTCTATTTATCACACAAATATCAATAAACGCATATTTTAGTTACTTTCCATTGGAAGTGATTTTCAGCCTCTGCATCATCTAAAAATGTCCTTGAACAGAAGAAATAAGATCTAAAGATAAACACGTCAACATGATAGCTAAATTGAAATTTCAATCTTAAGATTTAATTTTTAGCTATGTCATTATATAACAACAACAAACGAAACAGGATTGAATATGATAGGCCTGAAGAATATAATAAAAAAAATTTGTATCTTTGTCAGCATGTGCTGACCTCACATGACCCTACATAATTTGCATTGTTATTAACCTGTGCTATGAGTTCATATCGTTTTTCTGAACCTGCGTTATGAACCCGGAGACAGTATTGTTGTGTGATAAATACACTTTATACTACATGTAATCAGTTTGAAAGGGAAAGAGATTCTTCAGCTGCACTTCCACTAATGTAATGATTATAGGTTTGAATTTGTTGTGCCGTTGTTTACCTTCTTCTACTGTAGATTTAAGGTACTCATTGTAAACATAATGATCATGTTTCGTATCTAATAAATGGATGGTAGGATTCTAGAAAAAGTTGATTTGTCCCGGTTTTGCAAGATTTCATTTCATGCTTGGTGAAGTACCATAGGAAAGGGAATATTCTGTGAAACATCAAGGAACTAATATTAAAGTGTGAATCTACTTTTTAGCTGATTATGGTTTTATCTATTACCTAAGATTTCATAACTTTAAACTATTCTGATAAGGAGGAGGATTTTGATAAGTGTATTTATAAAATTTCGTTTTTAAATTAACTTAATTTGAACTGAGAATGGTTATAATACACGTATTATTGTGGAAATAAAAGAATAGAAGTATAATCTTTATCTGCGACATTAATTATTTAGCAAGTTTGATTTACAGGATGTGAAAAAAGTGCAAGATGTTTTATTTATTTATCTTTTGTAATAAAACCTTTCTTAAAAAAAAACAAACCCAAAATGTTTTTCTAATGGAAAGTTACAATTTCATAAGACAAAACACGTAAAACATAATTTTAATTTAACAAACAAATGGATTTAAAGGATAAGAAAGATTAAATATGTGTATGTGAAATTACCAGTAGGTGTTTGATTTTAGTGGGATCGTGATTTAAGGTGATATGGATAATAGTGAGGCAGATTTTAAGATAATTGACAAAAGTTGCTTCCCTTTTTAATAGTAAATTTCAAGGAAAGATTTTTTTGCATTTATTTTGTCTAGTTTAAGGGGACGTTTTCCTATATACATTAATTTTGTGTAAAGTGAAGTGTACTAGAGTAGAACTGAAAATCAACATTGTGATATCAAAAAATAAATTTGTAAATTATAACATTATTAAATTATGTATGTTTCTCATGCAGGCAAAGTTTATGCCATTCAGCGGTGATTGTCACGTGGTCAGCTGTGCTAGGGATGGTCAAGTGAGACTCGCTGAGTTGTCACTGACTGGTGTATGTAAGGGGACCAAGAAATTAGCACAGCATAAAGGTGCTGCACACAAGGTAACTGTCACTCAGGTACTCTAATGGTGAGTGTGTATACGTGTGTCAAAAGTATACAGTTATCTCATTAACATTTGTGTCATACACGTACACATATATATACTGTAGGTAACTAAAACTGTAAATGACGTTGAAACCTGACTGTAATGTACATATGTGCACTCCTGTTTTGATTCAGCTGGCTCTGGAGTTAGACTCGCCCCACGTGTTTCTGAGCTGCGGAGAAGATGCTGTGGTGTATTCAATTGATTTACGTGATGATAAACCCAACAAGTAAGAACTAATACGTAGTGAAGAACAAATTCATATCTGGTGTAAATGAGAGATTGATATCTGGTGTAAATGAGTGATTGATATCTGGTGTAAATCCAAGATTGATATCTGGTGTAAATCCGAGATTGACATCTGGTGTAAATGAGAGATTGATATCTGGTGTAAATCAGAGATTGATATCTGGTGTAAATCAGAGATTGATGTCTGGTGTAAATCAGAGATTGATATCTGGTGTAAATCAGAGATTGATATTTGGTGTAAATCAGATAGATATCTGGTTTAAATCCGAGATTGACATCTGGTGTAAATGAGAGATTGACATCTGGTGCAAATCAGAGATTGATATCTGGTGTAAATCAGAGATTGATATCTGGTGTAAATCAGATTGATGTCTGGTGTAAATCAGATTGCTGATGTTAACTTGAAGTGAAACTGTTCCAAAACTGAAAGAGAGATAATGTGCTTTGAATATAGTGATGTATGAAAAATGAATGACAGTTAAAAGTTAAGGTATGATTTAAAACACATGGTGATGAAGTGTGCAAAAAGGTGTAGATCTAAAATCTGAAGATTAAAAAAAGTCGTGCTCAGGGAATAACAACCATTGATTTAATCATTGACCTGAGATGTTTGCATTTTGTGGTTCATTGCTTTTTTATTAAACATAAGGAATACCACAATCCCTTCCTTTAAATGGTATTTTGAATGATCCCTTTCTTTGAATAATATGTTAAATGATGTCATTAAATTTAGGAAATGTTTGAAGTAATCGAACAACTATCTTTGTAAAATGGGACCCTGGAAATTATGCCTATGTTCAAATCAAGTCAGGTGACGACTGAGCATAAAAAAAGAACTAATAGTGGTTTGATGACTATATTGACCTAATCCGTATGATACTGATTAATATTATATGTCATTATAATTCATATTTCTATAGATCAGATTATGAATATTATTCACACTATCAATAAAGTATTTGAAGTCAAGCTATACATGCAAGATCTCAATCCTGACTTTTATGGCCGTGGAACTTGGTTATGGTAATCAGGTAGGACTGTAAAAATAACAGAACAGGAAATCGTGTGATAATGTGATGTGTTGATTTCAGATTGTGTCAGACCAAGTCAGAGAATCGTCGAGTGCCCCTGTACAGCATACACTCAAACCCTGTCAACTCATTTGAGTTCTGTGTGGGCGGCAGAGATCGGTATATCAGGTATGACTTGACATGCCTCGTATACACAATAAATTACCTGTCTCTTATTCTTTTTTAAAGAAAACTTCTGAAATTAGATCCTTCAGAAATGAAGTATTTATTTCTTTATTTTAGGATTTATGACAAAAGGAAAATCTCGGATGTGAGTAAATGATTTAAAAAAAAAAAAAATTAGAACATGTCTTTCTCCATTAGTTGACCAGCAAGTAGTCTATTGAGTTTTAATTAGATTTTGTTGGACAGCTATGCCATTCACGGAAAGTACACATTGTGCAGCTGCTGTGTGTTTTCCTTTCAGAGTGAAGATGGCATTGTCAAGAAGTTTTGTCCTCATCATTTGGTAAGTGAATATTTATGCATATTTTATTTCACTGATTGTTCCTTCAGACTTGTAAGTGAACAGATGCACATATTACTGATAGTTCCTTCAGACTTGTAAGTGAACAGATGCACATATTACTGATAGTTCCTTCAGACTTGTAAGTGAACAGATGCACATATTACTGATAGTTCCTTCAGACTTGTAAATGAACAGATGCACATATTACTGATAGTTCCTTCAGACTTGTAAGTGAACAGATACACATATTACTGATAGTTCCTTCAGACTTGTAAGTGAACAGATACACATATTACTGATAGTTCCTTCAGACTTGTAAGTGAACAGATGCACATATTACTGATTGTTCCTTCAGACTTGTAAGTGAACAGATGCACATATTACTGATAGTTCCTTCAGACTTGTAAATGAACAGATGTACATATTACTGGTAGTTCCTTCAGACTTGTAAATGAACAGATGTACATATTACTGGTAGTTCCTTCAGACTTGTAAGTGAACAGATGCACATATTACTGATTGTTCCTTCAGACTTGTAAGTGAACAGATGCACATATTACTGATAGTTCCTTCAGACTTGTAAGTGAACAGATGCACATATTACTGATAGTTCCTTCAGACTTGTAAGTGAACAGATGCACATATTACTGATTGTTCCTTCAGACTTGTAAGTGAACAGATGCACATATTACTGATAGTTCCTTCAGACTTGTAAGTGAACAGATGTACATATTACTGATAGTTCCTTCAGACTTGTAAGTGAACAGATGCACATATTACTGGTAGTTCCTTCAGACTTGTAAGTGAACAGATGTACATATTACTGATTGTTCCTTCAGACTTGTAAGTGAACAGATGCACATATTACTGATAGTTCCTTCAGACTTGTAAGTGAACAGATGCACATATTACTGATTGTTCCTTCAGACTTGTAAGTGAACAGATGCACATATTACTGATAGTTCCTTCAGACTTGTAAGTGAACAGATGCACATATTACTGATAGTTCCTTCAGACTTGTAAGTGAACAGATGCACATATTACTGGTAGTTCCTTCAGACTTGTAAGTGAACAGATGTACATATTACTGATAGTTCCTTCAGACTTGTAAGTGAACAGATGTACATATTACTGGTAGTTCCTTCAGACTTGTAAGTGAACAGATGCACATATTACTGATTGCTCCTTCAGACTTGTAAGTGAACAGATGTACATATTACTGGTAGTTCCTTCAGACTTGTAAGTGAACAGATGTACATATTACTGATAGTTCCTTCAGACTTGTAAGTGAACAGATACACATATTACTGATAGTTCCTTCAGACTTGTAAGTGGACAGATGCACATATTACTGATTGTTCCTTCAGACTTGTAAGTGAACAGATGCACATATTACTGATAGTTCCTTCAGACTTGTAAATGAACAGATGTACATATTACTGGTAGTTCCTTCAGACTTGTAAATGAACAGATGTACATATTACTGGTAGTTCCTTCAGACTTATAAGTGAACAGATGTACATATTACTGATTGTTCCTTCAGACTTGTAAGTGAACAGATACACATATTACTGATAGTTCCTTCAGACTTGTAAGTGAACAGATGCACATATTACTGATTGTTCCTTCAGACTTGTAAGTGAACAGATGCACATATTACTGATAGTTCCTTCAGACTTGTAAGTGAACAGATACACATATTACTGATAGTTCCTTCAGACTTGTAAGTGAACAGATACACATATTACTGATAGTTCCTTCAGACTTGTAAGTGAACAGATGTACATATTACTGATAGTTCCTTCAGACTTGTAAGTGAACAGATGTACATATTACTGGTAGTTCCTTCAGACTTGTAAGTGAACAGATGCACATATTACTGATTGTTCCTTCAGACTTGTAAGTGAACAGATGTACATATTACTGGTAGTTCCTTCAGACTTGTAAGTGAACAGATGTACATATTACTGATTGTTCCTTCAGACTTGTAAGTGAACAGATACACATATTACTGATAGTTCCTTCAGACTTGTAAGTGAACAGATGCACATATTACTGATTGTTCCTTCAGACTTGTAAGTGAACAGATGCACATATTACTGGTAGTTCCTTCAGACTTGTAAATGAACAGATGTACATATTACTGGTAGTTCCTTCAGACTTGTAAGTGAACAGATGTACATATTACTGGTAGTTCCTTCAGACTTGTAAGTGAACAGATGCACATATTACTGATTGTTCCTTCAGACTTGTAAGTGAACAGATGCACATATTACTGATAGTTCCTTCAGACTTGTAAGTGAACAGATGCACATATTACTGATAGTTCCTTCAGACTTGTAAGTGAACAGATGCACATATTACTGATTGTTCCTTCAGACTTGTAAGTGAACAGATGCACATATTACTGATAGTTCCTTCAGACTTGTAAGTGAACAGATGTACATATTACTGGTAGTTCCTTCAGACTTGTAAGTGAACAGATGCACATATTACTGGTAGTTCCTTCAGACTTGTAAGTGAACAGATGTACATATTACTGATAGTTCCTTCAGACTTGTAAGTGAACAGATGTACATATTACTGGTAGTTCCTTCAGACTTGTAAGTGAACAGATGTACATATTACTGATTGTTCCTTCAGACTTGTAAGTGAACAGATGTACATATTACTGATAGTTCCTTCAGACTTGTAAGTGAACAGATGCACATATTACTGATAGTTCCTTCAGACTTGTAAGTGAACAGATGCACATATTACTGATTGTTCCTTCAGACTTGTAAGTGAACAGATGCACATATTACTGATTGTTCCTTCAGACTTGTAAGTGAACAGATGCACATATTACTGATTGTTCCTTCAGACTTGTAAGTGAACAGATTCATACATTACTGATAATTCCTTCAGACTTGTAAGTGAACAGATGCACATATTACTGATAGTTCCTTCAGACTTGTAAGTGAACAGATGCACATATTACTGATAGTTCCTTCAGACTTGTAAGTGAACAGATTCATACATTACTGATAATTCCTTCAGACTTGTAAGTGAACAGATGCACATATTACTGATAGTTCCTTCAGACTTGTAAGTGAACAGATGCACATATTACTGATAGTTCCTTCAGACTTGTAAGTGAACAGATGCACATATTACTGATTGTTCCTTCAGACTTGTAAGTGAACAGATGCACATATTACTGATAGTTCCTTCAGACTTGTAAGTGAACAGATGCACATATTACTGGTAGTTCCTTCAGACTTGTAAGTGAACAGATGCACATATTACTGGTAGTTCCTTCAGACTTGTAAGTGAACAGATGTACATATTACTGATAGTTCCTTCAGACTTGTAAGTGAACAGATGTACATATTACTGGTAGTTCCTTCAGACTTGTAAGTGAACAGATGTACATATTACTGATTGTTCCTTCAGACTTGTAAGTGAACAGATGTACATATTACTGATTGTTCCTTCAGACTTGTAAGTGAACAGATGTACATATTACTGGTAGTTCCTTCAGACTTGTAAGTGAACAGATGCACATATTACTGATAGTTCCTTCAGACTTGTAAGTGAACAGATTCATACATTACTGATAATTCCTTCAGACTTGTAAGTGAACAGATGCACATATTACTGATAGTTCCTTCAGACTTGTAAGTGAACAGATGCACATATTACTGATAGTTCCTTCAGACTTGTAAGTGAACAGATTCATACATTACTGATAATTCCTTCAGACTTGTAAGTGAACAGATGCACATATTACTGATAGTTCCTTCAGACTTGTAAGTGAACAGATACATACATTACTGATAATTCCTTCAGACTTGTTTGAGATTTAGAGTGAAAACGACATCGGTACAAACTACATGATATCATATGTTATACATACGTATATTTATATTCACCGAATCTTTTCTCTTATATTTCTTTTGAAATTGACATTGCTTTCATTAAATATACATAAATCTAGTTTGTACTTAAATATAGTTTGTATTTTGAAAAAAAATACATAAAATATGATATCTTTCTTTCTTGTTTTATTGTGGATGAAGGTAGCAATCAGTGTAGGAAAATTTGTATAACCTGCTAATGAAAGTGATACACTTTTGTCTTTTTTCTTCTTCAGATTGACAGCAAGTCGAAAGCTGATATTACATGTGCAGTGTATAATTACAATGGAAACGGTCAGTGTATGAGGAGAAACTTGGCAGAACATTGTAGACCTGTAAAGTCTTAAAGAGTCTAATTTTTGTGGGTAGAGAGAATTTCGCATGTTTGTGGAGAGTTGATTACATAGGTGTAAAGTCATTATTCTTTATTCTAGTTTCTGTTATCAGTGGAGGATCAAGGGTTGTGGGTATGCCCACACCACAAAACCAGCATTAATTAAAACCTAGGCTTTGAATATTAACTATATGGTGTACTTATTTGCATTTATTGTCATAAAATACTTGTATATCATTAATTTTAGCATTAGGAATATTTGATAGAATTTTCTCTAAAGAATAGTTTGAAATCTTTGAGCTTCATTTTTTGGTGCATTTTCAAGTAACATGTATCATTGATAAGAAAAGAAATTTTAGTGCTTTGATTGTTAACAAATTTTCCCCATCCACCAAACAAGCCAACATTTCTAGGGTGCCAAAATTACCCAGTATATACGGTATACTATAAGGAATAATTAATTGGTACAGTGTGATAATGGACTGTCAGTTGAGTTGGAGTCTGATTTGTGGTTTCCTTATTTTCCAGAGGTGATGGGCTCCTACAATGATGATGATATTTATCTTTTTGACAATACACATTCCGACGGGGCAGATTTCACTCGCAGATATCGCGGTCACAGAAACAGTGCCACAGGTATTCTGGGAAAGTTTTATACAGATCTGTTTTATCACAACAGAAAGGCTGGGTGTGTCTTATGTAAAAGTTGTTAATTTATTTCAACACCCCCCTTTACCCATCCAATTGTAAGGAGTATGGTGATGTTAACTTGTGCATCGTTTTTATATCAAGAGGCATGCAGATACAGTGTTTCTCTATACACCTCTACAACAACGCATGCTTATAACAAACATCCTTAACATGAACTCGCACTTACTGTGAAGTGATATTTATTCCCCTGTGAAAGGAACATAATAAAAATTTTATTGGAAATAATGAGGTTTGGATATAACCGATTGCTTTTTGGCTGGTCCAGGAGGTTCATTATAACCATGTTTTACTCTATATCCTTTATATATTATGCATCTTCACACAGATAACTGTAAGTTTAGACTGGCTTATCTAAATTTTATGTGGTACAGCTGAATTTTGCTGAGCTGAGCTCACTGAAAAATTTACTGAGCTGCAAGTTTTGACTGGCTGATCTAAATTTTATGCAGTACAGACTGAATGTTGCTAGACCTCACGTATTGCCAAGCTTGTCGATGCTCATGAAGATTTCTTATAAACAGATTATGTCATGATGTAAACAAAGGTAACACGCGTGTGACAATTTACAAATGTCCAGGTCATAACTTTGGAATACTGATTCAATACATACAGATATTTGTACTGCATGCTAAGTTTATGGCTGTCTTTATTTCAGGATTCTTGACCAAAGTACAGTCAGACCTTGTTATCTCAAACATTGGATTTGAGTAATATACATACAAGTGTTATAATGCACAATGTTCCATTATTTGAATCAAAAATTAATATGAAGGAAAAAATACAAAGCTTTAGTTCTGGAAGTCGATATCTTAGTTTCAGTTCTGTAAGTCGATATCTTAGTTTCAGTTCTGTAAGTCGATATCTTAGTTTCAGTTCTGAAAGTTGCTATCTTAGTTTCAGTTCTGTAAGTCGATATCTTAGTTTCAGTTCTGTAAGTCGATATCTTAGTTTCAGTTCTGTAAGTCGATATCTTAGTTTCAGTTCTGTAAGTCGATATCTTAGTTTCAGTTCTGGAAGTTGATATCTTAGTTTCAGTTCTGTAAGTTAGTATCTCTGCTTCATTTCTGTAAATTGATATCTCTGTTTCAGTAAAGGGTGTGAACTTTTATGGCCCCCGTAGTGAATTTGTTGTCAGTGGAAGCGACTGTGGTCATGTTTTCCTGTGGGACAAAGAAACAGAAAATGTGGTACAGTTCATGGAAGGGGATGATTGTGGAGTGGTAAGTTACTATGGCTACAAACTGTGTAACTGAAGCTACATTAATACAAGATCCCTCCCACTCTTATCCCTAGGGGGTGTGTCACAATATAAAAGCAGGGATGAGAGTCAAAGGAATCTCAGATTAAAGCTACATGCAACACATTTTGAGGAGAAAGTACTAATTCTGTAAAACTTTCTTATTAATTTCATTAAGTTATTTCAATTAGCACTAGTTATGTATGGTATTTTACAATTAACATTCACATTGAAATTCTACTTTAAGTTCATTATAAATTGTCTGACATTGAGTGTAATTTGTCTGACATTGAGTGTAATTTGTCTGACATCCAGTGTAAATTGCCTGACATTCAGAGTAAATTTTCTGGCATTCATTGTAAATTGTCTGACATCAAAAGTAATGTAAATTGTCTGACATTGAGTGGAAGTTTGACATTCAGTATAATTTATCTGACATTCAGTGTAAATTACCTGACATTTGGAGTAAAGTTATCAAATATTCAGTGTAAATAGCCCGACATTCAGTGTGAATTTAGTGTAAATTTTCATAAACATTCTACACTCAGATCAATGTTTTGGAGCCCCATCCTTTTGCCCCCATTATGGCCACGAGTGGACTGGATCATGATGTGAAGATCTGGGCCCCTACTGCAGAAGATCCAACTGTGTTACCTAATCTCAGAAAGGTAGATGCTGCTTCGGTACTCATTCCACGTGGATACCCATTTTAACTTGGACCTAGATATTTACCGGAGAATGACTGTATATTCTGTTGAATTTTGTACTTGATTTTATCTGATACACAGACAACCAAGAAGAACAGGAAGGAGAGAGATGAGGAGAACTCAAGTGACCCCTCTGCTTTGCATGACATGTTGGACGGTCCGATGATGTATTATATCATGCGTCAGATCAGCCGAGCGCGTCGAAGGGTAACACAGAATTAACACTAGCAGGAGCTGCATTATATCATTGTTATATTTTGATATTGATTATCTATTATCCAAGTATTTTCATCAGCATAATTTATGTACATTATGTGCTAGTCTTTATCTCATCTTATTACTAAAATAAAAAATATTAAGGAAATTTGTTTTTGGTTGTTGAATGATCCATATGGAGTATTACTGGTGTTTTGAATGATTCAGATATAGTCCAGATGTAATGTTCTTGGTTATGGAATGAACCAGGTGTTTATTGTTGCAGAATGATCCAGATGGTGATGATTCTAGTTCTAACAGTTCCGACTCGGATTCTGAAGATTCGGAATTTGGCCCTGTGGACAGGCTTCAGTGCGCACAGCAGTAAATCAGGCATGTGTGACCAGATCTATCCAAAATCAATAGACAGTGCCAGACTAATCAAAAGCTTATGCAGAATTTCTGGGACAGTGCAGTCTTTGTTGAGGATTCCGTTTTTCATGCTTCCATGTAATCATGCTAGAAACTTCATCGATTTACACAGCATAATGCACGACCACACAGTTGTGGATAGTTACTATTTACATCAGATAAGAGTTTCCAGCTTTTGTTTATTTATTCATATACTTGTACAAAAACTCATTTCTTTTTATTTCGATTTAAAATGTATATCCTACATCATGAAATGACCTAATACATTTTGTTTAATAACTGGAGTGAACTTTAATGTTTAAGGATTATTGATGGCGAATACCATTTTGTTTGTGTTCTCAATAAAATATGATTTATTCCTTTTTGTAATTGTTCATTTATTACAGCTACTGAAGGCAAAGCAGTGAAAGTCATCCATCTTTGTGTATTAAATTCCCAGGTATACTGCACAATTGCTAGGCTTTTTACATAAATTGGTCACAGATGACAAAAATCTCCCAATACAGGACTTTCAAGATATGGACCCACTCTTAGGGCAGTCTAACAGCAAGAATAACACTGCTACGTCAACAAAATTGGAAGACGCCATCTTTCCAAGAAAGGAATTGCTACCACCATTTATAGGAAAACACATTTGATTAAATTGTGCGAGTTGGCAAGGGAAATACATTTCGAGGACATAGTAATGAAAGATTTTTATGCTGACTGATTAGGATATCAGTAAAATTAAACACCTTACATCCAAGGATACAATGTCTAAATGCACCCTTTTCTTCCTACCTGCTTTACACCCAGAACTAAACACCAATACCGACTTCAATCATCAGCATTCCTCTGTTTAGGACTGCGCATGGTTCTTTATGGACCGTCTGCTAGCGAAACATTTTGTATCAATGTCAACTCTGCCCTACAATTGTTTACTATCACGTGATCACATAGTATAAATGTAAAATGTGATCGGCTATTCTGGCACATCCCTTAAGCAACGTATTGTGAAACTGGTCCCATTCTTTCAAATTTATTAAAAGTAAATTAAATGCAAAAATATTGTGGATGTACAATGTATGACCACAGATTTTATATCTTAGTTTTGACTTGCAGTCAAGTATTTCTAGTGCTGCAATTTTTGCTGATTTTGCAAGCGAAGTATAAAATTCACTTACTCTTATACGAGATGAAAATAACTAAATTGGATAATTGGCTTGCAAAGACACTTTTACCAAACACCTTGTAATATACATTTTCACAATGCCACTTGAGTGAAAATCCGTAATCCTCAATCCATTATTTAGCACTTCTAAAGTTTTTGTTACATTTTTAATCTGCAGGACAGCATGTAAATGTATAAGTATATTGAACTGGAACATTCAGTGTAATGAAATGGTACTTTATTATCTCCCCTTCGTACACACACATGCAGTTTGTTGCACGTAGGCTTTACATAACATGAACACAATGTTTATACACATTCCTCCAGACTCAGTAGATTGCTGTGTTGTGGGCTGCCTTTGATATATATCACCTTCTATGATCAAACTTCTCAAGACTGCAAGTACAAAGAAACATCAATTTGTTTAACAAATACATGTATCAGATTAATATTTATCAAATAAATGGCAATATATTTTTTTTATATAATTGACTTAAATGGAATTCAAATTCATTTGGGGAAAGAGTTCTATGGAAGTGACTGCATCATACTCTATTACTAGTACAAGATAAAGCCTTGGTTAACACCCCTTTACTTCTATTTACATTCTGTTCTATGTAACATTACTAAGTAGGTAATGGGTTTATTATCTCGAGAACCAGCTTACTCTTGTGTGCCTATTATGACATCACTTGCCTATTGTGATGTTGTGAATTTCAGACACAAACTTTGTGTGTGTTTTATTTTATCGCAAATTTAAAAGAATGTCAAAAAATGTATACACAATAACTGGCATGACTGTAGGGTACTGGAAGAGGCAATCAAAGGAATATTGTGTAAGTAAGAAAAATGTATGTATAGAGAATAACTGTCTTGTTTGTGGGGAGGTTATCAGTTGGTAGAGCCACTGGAGCACGTGGTAATTGTACCCGTAAAGGCCTTCAGTGGTTTTGCTAATTACCACGTGCTCCAATCACTTAACAACTCATAACCCTACCCCCTCCCCTACACACAAGACAGTTATTCCATACATAAACACGGAACCAAGTTAGAATACATTACTTTGCACCTCTAGCTTGCTCAAAAATGATTGGTATATTGGGACCCCCTCCCCTGTAAATTTCATCCTTGTCTAAAGTCACCCAGAGATATGTTTGAGCCCTATTTTTAAATTCATCACAGTAATTAGGCAAAATATTCACCAAGTGAAGTCAACCCATTTTAAGCTTTAGGACAAACAGTGCTGTGAAATCTACAAAGCGTTCAGACCTATAGAGCTGTCAGACCTATAAAGATGTCGGATCTACACACAAGCTGTGAAACCTACAGAGGTATCGAATGTGCACAGCTGCCAAGCCTATACAGCTGTCAGACCTACATAGCTGTCACTACACAGCTGTCGGACCTACATAGCTGTCACTACACAGCTGTCAGACCTACATGTCTGTCATTACACAGCTGTCAGACCTATATGGCTCTCACTACACAGCTGTCAGACCTACATGGCTGTCACTACACAGCTGTCAGACCTATATGGCTGTCATTACACAGCTGTCAGACCTATATGACTGTCACTACACAGCTGTCAGACCTACATGGCTGTCACTACACAGCTGTCAGACCTACATAGCTGTCATTACACAGCTGTCAGACCTACATAGCTGTCAGATCTACATAGCTGTCAGACCTACATAGCTGTCATTACACAGCTGTCAGACCTACATAGCTGTCAGATCTACATAGCTGTCAGACCTTCAGGAAGCCCAAGTAACCACATGCCAGCCTACTGCAACACCATATCCAAGTTTTTCTATTGTTTCATCAAAACCAGTGTCCAAGTCCCTCTGTGGAATTCAAATCTGCTAAATATCGTTAATTTACTTACAGCGAATGAAGTCTGTATGTGCTGTATACAAAAGGAAATTATAGGTTCAAAAGATTTCATAAAAACATGTTTTCAACAGTGTTATATCAAGCACTTATTTTTGATTTAGAATTAGTAACCGAGAAAATACAGTTAGTATTTACAGTATATGTGACTATCCAGTGTAGATTGTAACAGTGCAAATACATAATGTTAATGAAAAATATTATCAAAAGGCAATTTCCTAAAGTTATTGATGGAACTCATGATACAAAAAAAAAATAGAGATAACTAGAAATTCCTATGTACAGCAATATATTGAAGATACCTGGGAAAACATAACCTTATCAGATGCTGTGGCTATGCTGGAAAGCGAAGGAAAGGTGCCATACTTTACCACTATTAATCAAACCCACAAATATAAGAAACACCCACAAAGCGAGGGATGAACAAAACGTGAACACAGCAACACAGCACCAGGAAAGCAGCAAACACACTGGTGTATGTCTCCCAGCAACCTCACTGTGTGTAGTGATGCATGTACCATATCGTATCAAAGTGAGATTTCTGTTAGTATAATCATGTACATTTTTGTGGAATACATATACTGTCAAAAACTTCCAATAGTTACTCTATAATTGTGTACAACTTAAAAGCACTCTTGATAATGCTGAGACTTCTGATGCATATGAAATGGCTGCAAGGAAGCGAGAAGCCATAAAGCATATAAAATGTTCCTCATTTGACATACCCAGGAGAATGAGGCTGCTCCATACATCTGAAAGATCGGGTTCATTATACAGAATAATTATCTAAACACTTATGTATTGGGTTCATTATACAGAATAATTATCTAAACACTTATGTATTGGGTTCATTATATATAATAATTACTTAAAGGCTGGTGTATTGGGTTCATTATACAGAATAATTATCTAAAGGCTGGTGTATTGGGTTCATTATACAGAATAATTACCTAAAGGCTGGTGTATTGGGTTCATTATACAGAATAATTACATAAAGGCTGGTGTATTGGGTTCATTATACAGAATAATTACATAAAGGCTGGTGTATTGGGTTCATTATACAGAATAATTACATAAAGGCTGGTGTATTGGGTTCATTATACAGAATAATTATCTAAAGGCTGGTGTATTGGGTTCATTATACAGAATAATTATCTAAAGGCTGGTGTATTGGGTTCATTATACAGAATAATTATCTAAAGGCTGGTGTATTGGGTTCATTATACAGAATAATTATCTAAAGGCTGGTGTATTGGGTTCATTATACAGAATAATTACATAAAGGCTGGTGTATTGGGTTCATTATACAGAATAATTATCTAAAGGCTGGTGTATTGGATTCATTATACAGAATAATTATCTAAAGGCTGGTGTATTGGATTCATTATACAGAATAATTATCTAAAGGCTGGTGTATTGGATTCATTATACAGAATAATTATCTAAAGGCTGGTGTATTGGGTTCATTATACAGAATAATTATCTAAAGGCTGGTGTATTGGGTTCATTATACAGAATAATTATCTAAAGGCTGGTGTATTGGATTCATTATACAGAATAATTATCTAAAGGCTGGTGTATTGGATTCATTATACAGAATAATTATCTAAAGGCTGGTGTATTGGGTTCATTATACAGAATAATTATCTAAAGGCTGGTGTATTGGGTTCATTATACAGAATAATTATCTAAAGGCTGGTGTATTGGATTCATTATACAGAATAATTATCTAAAGGCTGGTGTATTGGGTTCAGTGCACAAGATAATTATTTAAAGGCTGATGCATTGGTTTCAATATACAAAATAACTTGTCAAACATTTGGTGTACTGGGTTGAACATTACCTAAAGTCTGGTCTGGTTCAAAGGGTTCAATATACAGAATAATTATCTACAGGCTAATATATAATTGGGTTCATATGTACAGAACTATCTAAAGGTTAATGTATAAAATAATTATCTACAAGCTGGTGTATTGGGTTCAATACATAAAACAATCATCTACAAGGTGGTCTATTGGGTTCATTTGATAGAACAATTATATACAGACTGGTTTATTAGGTTCTATAAACAGAACATTAATTTACAGGCTGTTGTATTGGGTTTAATATTAGAAAAAATATCTACAGGTTAGTGTATTGGGTTCAATATATAGGGCAATCATCTACAAGCTGGTTTATTGGGTTCAGTATTTAGAACAATTATCTACAGTACAATCTGGTGTATTGGGTTTGATATATAGAACAATTAATTTCAAGCTAGTGTATTGGGTTTAATATATAGAACAATTATCTACAAGCTGGTTTATTGGGTTCAATATTTAAAACAATTATTTACAAGTTGCTATACTGGGTTTAATATAGAGAACAATTATCTATAAGCTGGTGTATTGGGTTTAATATATAGAACTATTAATTACAAGCTTCATACAGGCTAAAACAAAACTGGTATTTCTTTCACTCTGCATTAGTGTGTGGATAATATTAGGGGTAAAATTTGTCTTTGAAAATCCTTTCAATAAAAAAAATGATTCATTTGATATACATGTATATGGGTATACAATCAATGCCCCAGAGATATTCCATATTATCAAATGTAAATTCTTCCTCAGAAATCAAATTCCACCTGGTGCATATAGCAATTACAACTTGCTTTTTAACTCCCAAGTTTTAAAATCAGAGTTTACAGGCAAATCAACATTCATTAAAGTTAATGTCAGTCTAGTTCAATAACCATGGTTACCAGGAGTGTTGTACTTACATCATCAATACGTGCCTTGCTCTTGGATTTTTCTGGCTTTGAAGATTTTGGCTGCTTAGGACGACTGGATTTTTTCTGTCCCTTTTCATTTGGTTTCTTCACATTAAGAAGAGGATGAATTTCTGAATCAAAAATCATTCTAAAGTTAAACAAACTGTCAAATTATTCTGCCAGTTCTCAGGATCCTATCTTATACAACTCTTGTGTATGTATGGACTACCCAAAATATACAGGAAATGTAAAATTTGCCCTGCCTACCATCCAAAACTCCCCGCCTACCATCTTAAACCCCACCTACCATCCACAACTCGCTATCCACTATCTGCAATCCCCCGCCTATCATCCACAATTCCCCCCCCCCCCCCCCCCCAAAAAAAAACTACTGTCTGCAATTCTCCACCTTCCTTCCACAACAACACACTCCTACTACCCACAGGAAAGGTAAAACACACCCACCCTGTTTAATGTATACAGAAGAAATAATTCATTGACTATCATCTAAAGGAAAGATGAAACATACCCTACATATCATCTACAGAACAGATAGAATACAAATTGCCTACCATCTAGAGGGGCCTCTGGGAGATCCACCTCTAAGGTTTTGACTTTCTTTTTCTTGGGGGAGGGGGTGTTGTCTGTGTTGGACTGATTTCTCTTTTTCTCCAGAGCCTGTGTCTCCTCTGCCACCTACAGCCAAATAAAAATACCATCATAGAAAAACATACCAACACACACCAGGTCCACACAAAACGTTTATAAGGAAATAAACATATCTCCAGAAAAGAAACAATTCTTCAATAAGTTGATACTGTAGACACCTTACTGACTATACAAAACAATTCTCCAATACTTCAATACTGTAGACACCTTACCTATTCATTAGACAAGACAATTCTTCAATAAGTTGATATTGTAAAAACCTTACTTATAGACAAGATATACTGTATCAACATAGATTGTATCAACACAAATTGTATCAACAAAGATTGTATCAACGCACACTGTAACAACACAAATTGTAACAAAACAGATTGTAGCAACACATATTGTACTAATACAAATTGCCAAAGCACAGATTGTAACAACTCAAATTGCCCTTACAGCTTCTGGAGGCAGTGCCCAGGCTGACTCCTCTGGTTCCTCGATGTCTGGTGATACAGGAAGGTAAAGCAGAGCTTCCTGGTCCTCCTCATCCTCATCACTATAACAGGAAGTATATTGCATCAATGTCAAAATCTAAATCTTGATCAAAGAGAGTTCCCAATCACTAACCAAGACCTTAGCTTGTGATGTTTTGGAAGTAGAATGTATTTCACCTTCCTAAGTCACCAGGCAGAGCACACAAGAATATATTGCAAGAGACTTTTGATTGAGCTGCATCCTTTGATACATAACAGACATAACAAATAACACTCACTGAAACATGATCCTATTGTCAAAACTCAATTCCAATACATAAAGATTTGTTTCATTAAATGCAAACAGAATCCTACAAAACAGGGGTGTGGGTGGATTTTTTTTCTTCAATTTATTGTGTATTTTTTCAATTTATTATGTATTTATCAACAAGAAAAACTTGAGTTTTAATTTTCAAGAGCATTATGAAATGACCATCGTTATTCAAACTAGTATGCTTGGCACTACACTGTATATGGATGAGTTCATCACTGAATAGTGGGGGTTGATTGATTAAATATTGTTTAAAGTCCCACTCGAGAATTTTTCACTCATATGGAGATGTCTAGTGGGGGTTGAAGGTTAAGACATAATGTACATAAAATGCTCTCGTCTCTGCATATTTGAAATAAATAAACATATAAATTATTGAACCAATGTCAACAGTGAAAATAAAGCAATACTGAATAAAGTAAACAATAGCAAAATTATTTTGATAAATGATTAAGTTTTTTTCTTTAGTGTTGGAAAAGGTCCACTCCCTATAGTACTTTCTGTACTTTGATTTTGGTTGGATATCTGTGGGATCTCTAAAGCAAGCACAAATCTAAATTTTGAAATAGACGTGCTTGTGAAACACAAATGTACCTAGTCACTGCACGGTCCTATTTCATTGGAAAGAGTTTACTAGAACTTCAGTCATTAAATATCAAAATCCTCTCACTGGTAATTCAAAAGCTACAACCAGTATGTTTTAACTAGTGAGTTAAACATCAATGTTAAAATGTTAATGATATCAAACATGGCATCATTAGAAGAAACAAAAACTTGTCACAATGATTACATCCAATACATATCAAAATCCTTTCTCTTAAAGCAGAAAAGGTAAGTACTGTAGGTCAAATGTCAAAGTTGAAGTCATGAAATCTTTACTTCAGAAAATATTAAAACTGAATGCTACTCACTTGCATCAAAATGTACTTCCTTTGCAATGATTAATCGGGAAAAAATTTTCAATCTTTGGGATACGATATTTCTTAATGTGCAAACTTCACCTACCTGCTGACGAAAGCTTGAATGGGCTCGATGGTGGTCACATCAACTTCAGAGTCTTCCTCATCCGGTCCTGTAATATATAAGCATGCATACTGCATCACACCTATCTTAATGTACAACACTCCACCAGCTGGCAACATTCTAAGTGCCTGACAACACTTCACCAGCTGGCAACATTCTATGTGCCTGGCAACACTTCACCAGCTGGCAACATTCTATGTGTCTGGCAACACTTCACCAGCTGGCAACATTCTATGTGTCTGACAACACTTCACCAGCTGGCAACATTCTATGTGTCTGACAACACTTCACCAACTGGCAACATTCTATGTGTCTGGCAACACTTCACCAGCTGGCAACATTCTATGTGTCTGACAACACTTCACCAGCTGGCAACATTCTATGTGTCTGACAACACTTCACTAACTGGCAACATTCTATGTGTCTGGCAACACTTCACCAGATGGCAACATTCTATGTGTCTGGCAACATTCTATGTGTCTGACAACACTTCACCAGCTGGCAACATTCTATGTGTCTGACAACACTTCACCAACTGGCAACATTCTATGTGTCTGGCAACACTTCACCAGCTGGCAACATTCTATGTGTCTGGCAACACTTCACCAGATGGCAACATTCTATGTGTCTGGCAACACTTCACCAGCTGGCAACATTCTATGTGCCTGGCAACACTTCACCAGCTGGCAACATTCTATGTGCCTGGCAATATTGTGATGTTTTCCTTCTCAGTATGGTTGGAAATGATTTGCATCCCCTGATTTGTTTCTTTAGATAGGTACATGTATAAAGATATACAATGCAGAGTGTAATTTTTATCACGGTAATCACAAAATCCTTGAATAGAATGATTACTGCTAATTTCTAACAATAACATATACACTTGATATTTGGTAGTGGTAATCTGTAACACTTCAGTATTAAGGACACACCCCTGATTTCCTTATTTGGTAGTGGTGTTCTGTAACACTTCAATATAGAGGACACACCCCTGATTTCCTTATTTGGTAGTGGTAATCTGTAATATTACATTATTGACAAGAGTGACATTACAATATACAGGACCCACCCTTTGTTTCCTCCTTTTCTTTGTCTTCATCTTCAACATCAAACTCAGATTCTCTCTCCTCGTATTCAACATTCTCATCTAACTCCTTGAAATCGGGTGCAAAAGCACTCCAATTTTCCTAAATGAAAAGAGAGTTAAAACTATTCAAACAGTTTGTGAAGAAAATTTAACACAAATACATGCTTACATATCAATATATTGTTTTTACACTAATACCCAATGAAATACTTACCACTTGATTCTGTGCCCATATTGACACTAGACCACTGGATATCGAGGCAATGATTGGCCGCACAGGATGCCACTGCAAGTATCAAATGACCTTTTATTTAGGGGTTTGTTTTGTATTTCACTTGTCAAAAGCATTTTGATTGGTTAATTTGACAATGCTAACATTTTTCACTAGTATAAAGGGAGTTAAAATGAAATCATGTCACATGATATCCTTAGCATATCATTATATTGAATTCCTCTGCTTCCATTTTGTTACTATTGCAGTTTTAATCCACATCACATACAATAAAAAAAAAAAAATTTTTTTTAATTATTTTTCAAATTAAATCAAATGCATTTGATAAAACTGAATGATATGGAATGAAAGTAATTTCTACTTATTTCCTATGATAAAAAGTTTATGCTCTTTAGAAAGCATATAAAGTGAATGGAAATTATCTTCATTCCTTAATTAAGAAATGTGATTTAAATCAAATCCAGTTGATATTTTCCCTGTACACTGTACAATCTTCCAGAAATCATTTACGTGCCGTACCACAACATCCAGCAACAGCTCCCCTTTAGTTCCGTGGAGAATTTTCACCAGATTTCCTACACTCTTTTCCCAGATGTAGAGTGAGTGTTGTCTGGCTGACCCTGCTACAATAAACTCCCCATCTCCAGAAAAACAGCATTTCTTCCACAACAATCTATAAAAATGAGTAAATCAGTCACTTAAAATACAATCTGGTTCTCAAGAAACACTGCTCCTTTAAAGATTACATATAAGTGATGAATTCAAATAAACTACAGCTTAACATCATTCTTTTTCCTAAACATACATTTTCTGTCTTTAGACTAACCATCTGTTCAAATGATAATATAACCTTAAATTTGATTGGCAGTCATTACTTCCGAGTCTCATATGCCTTACTTGTTGACAAGGTCTTGAAGTTTCTGTATTGGTTCGGGTTCCCCATCTTTACCACATGCCAGAACTTCACCGCTCTCGTAAACTCGGATGATTCGATCTGCTGAATTTACCAGGAAACACCTGCATAAAATATTCACACATTAGTCACAAACATTCTTTCTCTCCTATATATGATATCCCTCATATATTTAGAAACTACCAATCAATACGAGTGCTCAAAGAACTAACAGTATGTATATGTGCAATTACTTTGCTGCAAGTTCAAAGACATGTTTGGTAGATTCCTATAAAAAGATATGCCAAAAACAAGAGGACAAGTAAAACACAGGTAAAACACACCAAAGAACACACATTCTCCTATCTGACTTACTCCCCTCTCCTGGCAAACTCAATGGATTTGATGGCAGTTGTGTTCAGTGTCCCGGTTGTTACTCGGAATGACGCTTTCAGTTCCAGATCTGTACTGGTGAACACCAAGATCTAACAAAGGAAATAGATTGCAATTAATAATAATGAAAGTTATATAAAGACTTCTGTAAACATTCATTTTTGTTGATATTCTAATTTTACTAATACTTTAACATTTTTTTGTGTGTACTTTCTGATAATCTAATTTCAATGATGAGACTTATTTTACCAATATTTTTTTATTACTGATATTCTATATTTACCGATTCCTGTATTTTACTGGTACTTTTATTTTACTGACACTAATTTTACTGAGACTCTCATCTTACTGAGATAATATATTTTTGTATTTATTACTACTCTTAATTTTACTGATACTCTTGGAGTGTGTTCGAGTCTGCCATTCTTTGTACGAGTACAAATTCCCCCCAATCTTAAAAGCCCATTTTACATCACGAGAATCGGTTGGCGATGCCCCACCTCTGTAGGTAGTGTGGTCAAAGAACAGAACACATCTGTGCACACATGTTCTCATCATACTTTAAAAATGGAAAATGAGAACAGTAAAGGCATGAGAACAACAGGAATGGTGGTCTCGAACGCACTCTTTTTGATGCTCTAATTTTGCCGACACTTTCACATTATTTACTTTTACCAGTACTCTTTTTCTACAGTTTTTCATGCTTCTCTTGATACACTCACATTCCCACTGCCATTTGCATTCCATGTGTAGATATATGTTTTCCCTTCTATTTACATAATGATAACGAGTCTTTAGACTTGCCCTGTACTTTACACTTCCTGTTTATGTGTGTTTATCTTCCTGTTTACATATGATAACCAGTCTTTTGACTTGCCCTGTACTTTACACTTCCTGTGTATGTGTGTTTATCTTCCTGTTTACATAATGATAACCAGTCTTTTGACTTGCCCTGTACTTTACACTTCCTGTGTATGTGTGTTTATCCTGTTTACATATGATAACTAGTCTTTTGACTTGCCCTGTACTTTACACTTCCTGTGTATGTGTGTTTATCTTCCTGTTTACATATGATAACCAGTTATGTATCTTACCCTGCCCTTGGCATTCCCTGTGTAGATGTGTTTACCTCTTCTGTCATAGGAAGCAACAATGTTTAGGTCAGACTAAAAATAAAAATATACATTCACTACTAACTTAGTCTTTTTAAAAAAATAATCAACACCTAATCACAATATAATCATGATTCCTAACAATTCTAAGCTGATACAGTCCTGTGGGGATCTGGATTAGAATAGGTCTTCAGTACCCCTTGCTTGTCATAAAAGGTGACTAAATGGGGTGGTCCTTTGGATGATACCATAAAAACCGAGGCCCTGTGTCACAGCAGGTGTGGCACAATAAAGATCCCTCCATGCTCAAAGGCCATAAGGCATAAGCACTGAGCATAGGCCTAAATCTTGCAGCTCTCCACTTGCAATGGTGATGTCTCCATCTATATGAGAGAAGAATTCCTAAGTGGGATGCCAAACAATATACAACCACCCAACATTTCTACGGAAGGGTGAATTTACTGATAGGATAATGATATTGATTCATTATCTTCAGTCTCTCTAGACAGCCTGCTATACACATGCTACTAAAGACAGAGTCAATTTTGTGATGGTTTTATTGTGTGTGTGTATATATATATATTATCTAACTTACGTCATCATCCAGGGGTACAACTCTATGCTCTCCATTGATGTTCATTAACACAGCTGGGTGTTTCATTGGACACACAAGAAATTGCTTACTGAGAGAGAAAAACAAAAAAACAAATTATCGTGGTGAGTCATTGCTACATAACACTAATACACGTCTACACATATATATAAAGTGCTAATCATTGGTTTACCCTAAATGCACCTGTAAATGATCACTTCTGATATTTGACTGTTCTGTGAGTCTACATCATGAAAATCATAATATTTCATAAACCCTTGTGCAGAGAAGATAACTGACAGAAAATTTCTGATGCCTTCCATGGGTTACAGGGTTATCTGCCTTTGGTGCAATAAAATAGAGCTGAAATTTCATAGGATCACACTACAAACCAGTTAAATCTATAATACTTTGGGCACACCAAAATTTCCTTTGCTGACTTTTCAATAAGCCACTATCTTAATCATTTTACTAAGCCTCTGTCTGAATCACTCTTACTGAGCCACTATCTGAATCACTCTTACTGAGCCACTATCTGAATCACTCTTACTGAGCCACTATCTGAATCACTCTTACTGAGCCACTATCTGAATCACTCTTACTGAGCCACTATCTGAATCACTCTTACTGAGCCACTATCTGAATCACTCTTACTGAGCCACTATCTGAATCACTCTTACTGAGCCACTATCTGAATTACTCTTACTGAGCCACTATCTGAATCACTCTTACTGAGCCACTATCTGAATAACTCTTACTGAGCCACTATCTGAATCACTCTTACTGAGCCACTATCTGAATCACTCTTACTGAGCCACATCATAAACTGAGTAGCAGTCCAGCTAAGAATCATGCAATATAGAAAACTAGTGATTTTTCCTCAAAAAGCCTATAGATGATAAATTCTTAATGCACATCATAAAAATCATAATAGTTTTATATTTGTATGAACCTCTTGCACATGTAAGCTAGCTGACAGAAAATTTCTTTTTGTTGGTAAAATATAAGTTACCTGCACAAACTACAAACCACATTTAAATTACGGCATTTGAGAACAAATTATGGAAAAAAAACAAAACAGTGACACATTGCCTTTACATTAATAACTCATCCATGTATGGCACTTTTATAATTTGTAAATTGTCAGTTTGCATGTTTTATTTGTAATCTGTAATGTATGTGTGGTATTGCATGATGTAATATAGAGTAATACGTATCTATCAATCACTGTTTCTGTCTCTGTACATATGACACTACATATTCAATGTCCTCTGTGGTTGCTGAAGAATTTATCGACCTTATCTTCTCACAGAGAGCTTCTTAATATGTTACTTTTACAGAGTGACATACTATATTACACAGTAACTGTAGTATTGTGTTAATCAGAAGTAGTACCTGTCGCGCGGATGAAACTGTACTTTAAGAATGGGGGATGGAAACCTGAACGTTTTGTCACACTCCGCCGACATGACGTCCCATATCGATGAAGTATTGTCTGTGGCTGCACTGAGTAGCTTCTGTCCATTTCGGCCCCAGCTATAGAAACAGATAAACACATTAAAACTGACAGAGTTTTTCTCATCATTTTTTATTCATTTTAAAAATCTATCCACAGCAGAATAATAAAACTTGTCAAAATTACCATACCATAATCAGATGGCACAAAAACACCACAGGCAGAAAAGAGATATCAGTCATCAAACTGTACAAGACATCATACATCATAATGTACGTAGCTCTGTGTAGAGGCATGAAATGCATTAGATATAACAGAATTCAATCAAAAGATAGTATCAGAGGCGATTACCTTAGACAGCATACTGGGTGCACGTGAGCACTAATTATTTTTGCGATTCCCCTCGTTAGGAAATCCCATATGACAATTCTGCCATCATTACAGCCCACTGCCAGTAGAGTTCCCTGACGGTTGAAGGCACACGTGATGGCAATGCTAATGCAGTCCAAAGCACCATCAAAATCCTACAACATGACAAAACAGTCCAAATCAAAATCCTACAACATAACAAAACAGTCCAAATCAAAATCCTACAACATGACAAAACAGTCCAAATCAAAATCCTACAACATGACAAAACAGTCCAAATCAAAATCCTACAACATAGCAAAACAGTCCAAATCAAAATCCTACAACATAGCAAAACAGTCCAAATCAAAATCCTACAACAAAACAGTCCAAATCAAAATCCTACAACAAAACAGTCCAAATCAAAATCCTACAACATGACAAAACAGTCCAAATCAAAATCCTACAACATCACAAAACAGTCCAAATCAAAATCCTACAACAAAACAGTCCAAATCAAAATCCTACAACATCACAAAACAGTCCAAATCAAAATCCTACAACAAAACAGTCCAAATCGGAATCCTACAACATGACAAAACATTGGGAGAGACACTCTAAACATTGGTTTATCCTGAAACAAGCAGGGAATAAGTATACATATTTTAGAGGAATAACTATACATATTCTATTGTGACATACGTTTTACTCTGAAAAACTCAAAGGTGCTTCTCGTCGATACAAGCTGGAATCACTCATATTCCTAAAACTATCAAACCTTTGATACTATGAATATTGTAAAATCAACAACTAACATTCATTTTACACCTAGTGGATACACTGGTCAGTGGAAATTCATAATCACACTGATACAATAGCAATCCAGTGTAGTTATGTGACAGAACCAAAGCAATAACAAAAACACTAAAACCTCGACAATAAAAATCTCCCGTGGGGATCCAGGTTATAATAGATCCTCAGTACCCCTTGCTTGTCATATGAGGTGACTAAATGGGTCGGTCGTATGGATGAGACCACAAAAATTGAGGCCTCCTATCACAGTAGGCGATAACTAAAAGATCCCTCCCTGCTCAAAGGCTATAAACACCAAGCAAAGGCCTAAATTTTGCAGTCCTTCACCAGTAATGATAACGCCTTCATGAGTGAAAGATTCTTGAGTGGGACATTAAACAATATACAAACAAGAAATATTAAACAATATACAAACAACCAACTAAAACAAAATACTGATGCAGATAGAGATAACAGGACTCGTCATTAATGTCCACTGGTCTGGTACCAGTCTAGAATTTCTACAGACAAATATAAATGTCACTTTGTACTTTTCTGCATGGGGAAGTGACATTTTCAGTCTGTATAATGTGTGGAATTAAATTGCCCCTTATCAATAAAACAATTTGAAGTACTATATATTTGGAAATTGTCTTAATTAAACTTTTTTTCCCGAGTGATTGACCTTGATTTCTTCATGGAAATAAATATTTGCAAACAGTCGCTCCTTATATCCAAATGAATATAAGCAAACTAATGATTCCATCACCAGAACTCATGAATTTATAATCTAGTAAGAAAACGAAAGTCCCCAAAACTTCACAACAGAGAATTGTATGGATCCTTAGTAAAAGTATACTTTTGCATTGAAATTGAAACTTACATACACATGTAAGATCTGACATATTTCGTATTATTGGTGACATACTGAACATGTAAGGTCTGACATATTTCGTATTATCGGTGACATACTGAACATGTAAAGTCTGATATATTTCATACTATCAGTGACATACTGAACGTGTAGTAAAGCATGCAGCTGTATGGCAGTAGTACCAATCTCTTAAGATACAATAAAACAGAAAATAGATGGTATATTCATACTGTTCTGAGATCTGAAGACCTCTGCTCAGCCAAAACAGAAAGAAAAATGAACTGTTCATTTATTTATGAATTAGTTTCAAGCCAAGGTAGAATATTCCACAAAATCAGCAAGGACTGTATAGTAACTGCCTTTTACAAATAAAACAAAAATGTTTATGAGAGAGAAGTTGACCACCCATTTCAAACCGAAAAACATCAAGGTCTCATATACCTAAGAAGTGGACTGTGTAGTAACTGCCATTCATGTTGACCAAAACAAAAAAATATTTACGAGAGAGAGAAGTTGATCACCTATTTCAAACTGAAAACATCAAGGTCTCGTATACCTAAGACGTGGACCGATAAAACTGAATACTGTTGATGATTTTCTGGACAAGTCGAGTTGCTTGTGGAAAACAATTTTTTTATGATTTATGACTGGATGGATACGTGAAAAAGTTGAAGCAAATGTTAACAAAAATTTATCCAAACTCTCAAAATGCCTGCATCCATAGATCACATACACCTACCTCTGGATAATTCTGCCCAAATGATTCTACAAATAATAAAAAAATAACATTTAATACATAATTCTGTAATTTTAGTAAGGCTGGTATAATTTCTGTTTGACTAACACTATTGGCTTTTGCAACCAAATCTTGATGAAGTGGAATGAAGGATTCAGATGTTCAATGAATTCAGAAAGTTTCCTGCTTTCAAAAGAGCTAACTCTTGCTGATGTCAGCTGAAAATATTTTTTATGCAAAAATAACGAATATATGCAAAGTATCAGAGGGGTTAAGCTATTGTAGCCTGACCTTCTCAATCACTAACAGTTACAACCAGCATCACTCAAACTGAGTCTGAAATACATGCACAAAATCAATAATCTACAGCATGTCACGTAAATCAAGTATTAAAGTTAAAAACAACATCTGTAGGAGTTTGCTAATGAAGCATATTTTCAGAGTCTAATTAAAACATTTATCTGAACTGAGGACTGAGTAATTGCAATGAAAAATGATTATTTAAGAAGTTATTTTTACCCACATAACAAAAACAGAAATACTTATTGCTGTTAGTTTTTCATTGGTATAACAGCAACTGAGTTTTAATATTAGTTCATCCAAGGTTGATGGTGAACTTTTTGATTCGTGTGTAGTCCATTCATGTACTAACAGATGCTATTAATGTATGTTATGCCACAGGTCTAAGAATGCCTCCATACGCTCCCGTTCTTCTTTTGTTTTCTTTTTTTTTAACTTTCCACCACCCTAAATAATTTTGCCACATCCTGCTATTTTTGGTAAACTGAACCACACTTCTGATTTGGCTATGGTTGAATGAAGGTAAATATTGATGATACTTCATAATTACGAATATTCAACTGTCCTTTGCGACCACTTTTCATATAATCCATGTGTTTATCCTGAGGACCATGAACAACACCACTTCCAGTAATATATACTTTCTTTTACATTAATTGAATAAAATTATATGCACCCTTTGGGTTTTTTTTTTATAACAATATCTAAAGAGATCTAATTTTTTCAATATTCGACTATAACATTTGACTTCCAAACTTACGAGTTATCTGCCTAAACAGGATTTTTGAGGTATCTTGAATCAAATTTTTCGTAAAAATTTGTTTCACTCCTTTTGTTTCTATTTGGTTGTGGCATTGTATGGACTCCTTCTAATATCATTCGACATAATTACCTGTTCTTGTGGCATGACATACATTTAACCAACTCTCCCCACTTTTTTTTTTCCCTTTAGTAAAGAAATGTACTGTGATGAAATTAGGGAGTGTGGGTGCATAGAAAACACTGAAATTGTCACTAATCACTGAAATTACCACAGAAATTACCAATAAAGGGGCCAAAATTACCTCAGTATGTGTTCATCTACATGCCAAATCTAGGCTCACATCAAAAATTTCATGAAGTTAAAGGAGTTGTGGCCATAAAACCAACTACTGTAAACGTAAATCTGAGATATATCCCTTTACAAAACCCTCATACACCTAATTACTACTTCCTTAAACTTCTAAAACAAATGAACATATCAATCTTGTATATACAGTCTGTTCTATATTAAAAAAAATCAATCACCCCTATGTAAATTAATTCTTTCACGCCTTACCAATTATCATATAATGATCTTGCTAGTTCACTGTTGTACTGTAACCTAACTCAATAATTGTTGTTGTAATATTTTAAATTAATTTCATTTTATGTTTAATGACATATTATGAGTAACAAAATTAAAATATAATCATTTAATGTTTAGCTGGCTTTTCAAGAAAAATTCAATTGGTACATACACAGTATTTACATTTACAATAGTCAGTTTTCTGGCCACAACTCCTTCAAATCATTACCAATCTTCAAGAAATTAGATGTGTGCCTAGTTGACATGTAGATGAACATACACTGTGGTAATTTCGGTCATTTCTGAGGGGATTTTGGTGAATCTTTGGACCAGGGGTGGGCGATGACTGGTACTTAGCAAGAATTGGTCCCAAGCCAGAATGTGTGCTGAGGGATATAAGATTAATTAATACTTATTGAATATACAAGGTGTCTAGTAGCTAGTCAAACTTAATACTTACACGTTTCCAGATAGCATAGTAAAATGACTCCATAATGGACTTGTGACACAATGTTTAATATTCTCCGCTAAATGTGATAAATTTCGCCATGAACAGTGAATGCATATAATGTGCTACTACCACCAAATTTCTTCGTTAATTCTTTAAAATTATGTTCAACAATTGAAGTGGAAATTCGGACTGCAGTAACAGTACCTTCCGCTCTGATCGGCTGACATCTAATATTCATACAGTGATTCAATACTGTTGTCTATCTTCAAAATTACCAAATATAATGCAAACAAGATACCTAAGAGTTCCAAATTCATGTTCAATAGGTATATCTTTGAGTTTTCATGTTCCTGCCTTTGTGTTTACATCTCGCGGCACAATTAATTTGTAACCTGCAATTCTATTGGATGATATTTGGATCTATTTTCATTTTCAATCAGTTGTTATCGGTGGATCCAAGAATTCTAAGTAACTTTCTGTGATATTCCTATAAACCCCAGACTTGAGTCAGTGTATTGTTGACGGTGTATAAACATTTCACAGACATTAGTCCTCCACCAAGCTTCCCCATGACCGCCATAGACCTATCCAGTATTTCGGCCGCCATATTTTTTATAGGAGTTATCTTTCCTAATCGGTTAAAAGCGACTTCCAGTTTCGTTAACAAGCTATTTTAATATGCAATAAATTTTCAAGTTTTCCGCTAAAACGCTACATACGCAAAGCAAATAAAAGATTGACACAGATACTTATTGCAATGATGTAATAACAAAAACTTACTGACTCGCTTCTAGACGCCTGAAAAGGTATTTTTAACTAGTTTTTATCCACAAATTCCTCCTTGATTAGCTGATTAGTACTAAATTGAATTAATCACTATACGAAGTCATTGTCGTTGTCATACGCAGACTATGATCAGGATGGGAACAACTTTTCATTTTACAGACATAATACGCATATCATTAATTCATTGCTTGAATTAAAAAAAAATATATAGGATGTGATTCTGAACATTACTGACAAAACTTTACTTTTATTTAGAATTTATCGAAAAATTCCAAAAATACGAACTTGTAACAGAATCCTATAAGGGAAGGGATTAATAGGATGTCACTCAATAGCTGAATAATAAATAATAATAACATTCCAGGGTTGGTTGTGTGCATTTTGTAACGTAAAAGTTGGTAAAACGGTCATGAGACATTCCCCCCCCCCCCCCCCCCCCCCAAAAAAAAACAAAACACAAAAAAAAAACCCAACAACCCTAAACAATTACTATACAACTCTGAAACTGCTTCAATATTTATTCGTTTATAACAGTTATCTCATTCAATGAATACAGATACAGATATATTTATCAACTGAACGATAATAATAAATAATAATAATTATTTGAATAAGATATTATAAATTTGAACTTCCACTTAAGGACATACGCGATGTTTCTGACATTTTCTGTAAAATTATTTTTTCATAGCATAGATATAAATTGATTCATCACATTACATGTAATATATAGGTTTAAGGAGAGGTATTGAATAAAATATCATTTAAATAATTACCTGTATTAAGTTATGCCATCACACTTGCATGTACATGTTTAAATTTACATTTTACCAATAAATAAATAAGTAGATAAAAAATAAACAAATTTAAACAAACAATCACAACCCTGTAAAGTAGCTCATCAGCATCACACCCTGAGGTATAATATTTTGTGTTCTAAATTTATTTATTATTTTATTTATTTGTCTTTCTTTTTAATTATTTATTTATTTATTATTATTATTATTATTATTATTATTATTATTATTATTGGAGTGGGATAAGAATTTGTACCACCAACCTCCGGTAACCCCCAACCCCAACCCCCACCCCAATACTGCACAAACGATCACCTACAGAGAAATATAACATAGTACATGTACAGAGAAATATAACATAGTATATGTACACAGAAATATAACAGAGTACATGTACAGAGAAATGCAACAGAGTACATGTACAGAGAAATATAACAGAGTACACATACAGAGAAATATAACAGAGTACATGTACAGAAGAGAAATACAACAGAGTATATGTACACAAATGTAACAGAGTACACGTACAGAGAAATGTAACAGAGCACATGTACAGAGAAATATACCAAAGCATATGTACACAAATGAAACAGAGTATATGCACACAAATGTAACAGAGTACATGTACAGAGAAATATAACAGAGTACATATACACAGAAATATAACAGAGTACACGTACAGAGAAATGTAACAGGGTACATGTACAGAGAAATATAACAGAGTACACGTACACAGAAATATAACAGAGTACATGTACACAGAAATATAACAGAGTACATGTACACAGAAATATAACAGAGTACATGTACACAGAAATATAACAGAGCATATGTACACAAATGAAACAGAGTATATGTACAGAGAAATGTAAAAGAGTACTTGTACAGAAGAGAAATATAACAGAGTACATATACACAGAAATGTCTACACCTTCAAGTCACTACAGAATACATCGCCATCTTACTTGAAGGAACTGGTGACGATTTATGCGCCGTCACGAGCATTGTGCTCTGAGAAGTCAATGCTACTTACGAAACCTCGTGTGCGCACTGAGACATACGGAATTCGTCGGTTTGACCACGCAGCAGCGACACTCTGGAACAATCTACCAGACTCGCTGCGATTCCAGAAATCAATTTTTACATTCAAACGGGACTTAAAAACGTATCTTTTTAAATTAGCATACAGTGTTTAATCATTTTACCTAGACGGATATCAATTTTATTTCATGTATTCTTAACCTTCAGTCATCTTGGTGTCCTTCTGAATCTTTTGTTGTTAATATTACTTTCATTTGTATTCTAGTGTCTGTATAATTGTGTAATTTGAATTGAAGCGTTTTAATCCTTACCATGTTTACTGTATCACAGGCTTTTTGTTAATGTGGTCATGTGATATAATTTTTATCATGTTCAGAGCCTTAGGGTAAATTTATTTTTATATAGGGCGCTATATAAATGCATATATTATTATTATTATTAAATGTAACAGAGTACATGTACACAGAAATATAACAGAGTACACGTACAGAGAAATGTAACAGAGTACACATACAGAGAAATATAACAGAGTACATGTACAGAAGAGAAATATAACAGAATATATGTACACAAATGTAACAGAGTACATGTACAGAAAAATATAACAGAGTACACGTACAGAGAAATATAACAGAGTACACGTACAGAGAAATATAGCAGAGTATATTTACAGAGAAATGTAACAGAGTACACGTACACAGAAATATAACAGAGTGCACGTACAGAGAAATATAACAGAGTACATGTACAGAGAAATATAACAGTACATGTACACAGAAATATAACAGAGTACACGTACAGAGAAATATAATAGTACATGTACAGAGAAATATAACAGAGTACACGTACAGAGAAATATAACAGAGTACACGTACAGAGAAATATAATAGTACATGTACACAGAAATATAACAGAGTGCACGTACAGAGAAATATAACAGTACATGTACAGAGAAATATAACAGAGTACACGTACAGAGAAATATAACAGAGTATATTTACAGAGAAATGTAACAGAGTACACGTACACAGAAATATAACAGAGTGCACGTACAGAGAAATATAACAGAGTGCACGTACAGAGAAATATAACAGTACATGTACACAGAAATATAACAGAGTACACGTACAGAGAAATATAGCAGAGTATATTTACAGAGAAATGTAACAGAGTACACGTACACAGAAATATAACAGAGTGCACGTACAGAGAAATATAACAGAGTACATGTACAGAGAAATATAACAGTACATGTACACAGAAATATAACAGAGTACACGTACAGAGAAATGTAACAGGGTACATGTACAGAGAAATATAACAGTACATGTACAGAGAAATATAACAGAGTACACGTACAGAGAAATATAACAGTACATGTACAGAGAAATATAACAGTACATGTACAGAGAAATATAACAGAGTACACGTACAGAGAAATATAACAGTACATGTACAGAGAAATATAACAAGAAGCAACAAGAGTCGGTGCTATATCCCACTGCTGCGTATACTTATTGAAAAAGTATAGAAATGCAATTAAGAAGTAGAACGAATTCACAGCATGAACGTGTGCATGGACCAACAGGAAAAAAGCAGCAAGTGACGCGGTGCTATAGGACATATAGTCCACTCTTACTGAGTGCCGATAATACATACACACACACACACACATCATACATTTCTATGTTGTTCAAAGTTTTGGTATAGAGCCTACATATTTGTATCACGGCCCTGTGTGTTTCCCTTTGTTAAAAGTTATTCTATATTTATCAGCCTTGAGGCACCAAAAAGATGGAGCTTTTCCGAGCACTTATTATAAAGATTACTGTAAATAACTTCCTATATCAGGAATTAAGTTATTACAATGGAATGGAGGTGAAGCTTTTTACCGTGCAATAACTTCCCATATCAGGAAGTTATTATACAGATAAGGAAGTGGGTCGTTTTACTGTACAAGTCTACCACAGGAAGTTATTATCTAGATAAGAAGGCAGATCACTTCTATTATCAGTAAGTCATGGTTCGTTGTTAAATCAAGTTGGCTAGCAAACACGTCTGCACCCTCTTAACCCTCCATTATATAATCAATAAAAGATCTAAGTCATTGAATGAAAACTATCGGGCCATTAACCATCAAATGAAATTTCTTACATTTGTAATGAGTATAGCAAAATCTCTGGTATAAAATTTGCCAGATGACCTTTCGAAGGTCATTTACGTTAACCTAATTTGTCCTTAGAAAGGTCAACATGGTCGTTTAGCCATTGTATTATAGCACGATGACGTCGAGATGGGGCCGCGGTGTTGGCGAATATAACCCAATTTGTGTAACTCAAGAGCCTTTTATACGGCGTTGTAACGTAGATATATAAAGGATTAATCTCACAAGATCTTTCTCAGTCAGCCCAGAACAACTCTACAGAGCAGAGGTGTATGTAGCCTTATAGGTTTAATACTTATGTAAAATGGCATAAGCTGCTTCTTTTGACGAGTCTCAGGCAACATGATGTACATCTCTCACAGAATCAGAACGTCTTGATACAGGTAAAACCTGGCTTATTTAACTTTCCCATTTCTTGCTATTTGCAATTTCAGCATTTGACATTATGCCATTTTTGTTTCATTTATCCCCGCCCCCCTTTCTCGTAGTGGCGGAATAGGGACAAGCCCAACCCCATGACTCTGCATGTCGCTATAGATTATGCTATTCTATTATTCATACAATTTGATCAATCTTTGCTAAATTTTAGTATCTTATAACTGCTATTTATTTATGTTATCATTATTTATCATTATTTATATTAGTGTTTTTTTGTTTCATTTTTTTTTTTTTTCATTTATTGTAGTGTTGGTAGGGACTGATCCCATGGCAAGATAAATTCAAACCAGAGTAGTATTAAGATTGTTTATGAGCACTATAGCAGTTTTACTAAAAATAATAAAAAAAAAGAGAAATAAACAATAATAATAGATATAAAGAAAAAGAAATATACATACAAATAAAGCTTTCAACCAAAAATTAACAGTAAAGCAGGGTGCATAATTTGCGTAAAATGGAGAAACTGCAAACTAAGGCTGTATCTACAATGGGACAGAACTGAAGGGGGCGTGGGAAGTCCCCACAATATTGTCAATTTCCCTAAAGAAAAATCTATACCCGGTATCGACGTTCCCGCTTCATTCAGCATATCGTATAACGGGTATTTTCTGCGGTTGAAAAATTTTGCGATTTGATTTTGATTCCTAAACGGTTGCAAACTATAATCTGCATTTCCAGTATTGTGACTGCAATAAACAACCCCCTCCACACACACACACACACACACACACACACACACACACACACACACACACACACATATATATATATATATATCACAAAGCCGATTGAGTATATACTCGACTAGTTTCTTCAATTCTTGAGGAGTACAGTATACTACTGACGAATTGGAGAAACTAGTCGAGTATATACTCAATCGGCTTTTTTGATGTATTATTATACTTCCTATATATATATATATATATATATATATATATATATATATATATATATATATATAGATATCGAGGGTAAAATACTTAAAGAGTAAGTAGCTGGGATTTCCAAATCACTTCGATATTCGAGATATCGGTGTTCAAGATACTGAAGTTTAACTGTATATATAAAGCAACACTCCAATATCTTCTTCTTCTTCCCAATAATGGCCACCATCAACATGTTGATTATTTTGCCATATTATTTTGTTGATTATTATATCCATAAGTGTCATATCTACAAAGTAGATACGAATTCAAGAGAAATTATATACTAAAGCACTTAAATGACCTAACGATACGTGTCGGTAATTTCAGCGATATTTTTATATATATTATGCTATTTTGTAATTTTGAGGATTTTTTTATGTGCTAAAAATAGACAACCGCACAAAATACCTGCTATACGGTTGTGGGGAATAATGTTTTGGGATCAGTGAAAGTCCGATTCAGAGATCTAGAACACTATGAGAAAAATCTTTAAAGCCAGTCTTGGTAATCTTGCACGTAAGCACTGAATTTCGCTGCTCGAGGAACATTCCGCCATTCCACCTAAAGCTACTCACGTCTATACGTGAGCCGCTAACCCGCAAATGTATGCAGACAAATTAATTAACGCGTCTTAGTCGTAAAAATAACATTTGATGCTTAATGGATACGCGAATCGTTGATGAATCATGGTATTGCTATTAATTTTTTAAAACTTACGGGATCACGGGAAGACCAGCAAATCAATCATGGAATAACCTATCCCTCAATATTCAATTTTCTTTGTCAGGAAGATTCGAACATTTCTTAACAATTAAATTATGCCCTATATTGATACAGAATTCAAAAATAAACTTTAAACGTAAATGATCGATCGACTGTCGAATTCTCATTAGAACATTATTTCCGCATTACGTTTCTATGTAAATCTTAATGATTTTGAATTTATTATCCACACTATGTTCAGCACATTCGCGTGTCTTTTGTTGTCTTTTATTGTTTTCAAAACAACTCCTATTTTGTCCTTATTGGCCTCAAGATAATATTTGAAAAGCTTGTCATATAGGCGACGCATACTTTCATTCAACACACAAAAAGGAATTAGCAGCTGGGTTGCGCCATTTATCAATGTGCTTACAGGCAAAATCAGACCTAGGAATGTATTGAGTCTTAACACAGACTCATTACAAACAAAATTATATATCAAATATCAATAATCAACAGTAATCAACAACCGATAAAGAGAAAAAGGGGCGGGGGATTAGAAATACAAACACACGGGGCCGGGTAATTTACAGCGAAATACCATTCATCGGGGCCGGGTAATTTACAGCGAAATACCATTCATCGGGGCCGGGTAATTTACAGCCAAATACCATTCATCGGGGCCGGGTAATTTACAGCCAAATACCATTCATCGGGGCCGGGTAATTTACAGCGAAATACCATTCATCGGGGCCGGGTAATTTACAGCGAAATACCATTCATCGGGGCCGGGTAATTTACAGCGAAATACCATTCATCGGGGCCGGGTAATTTACAGCGAAATACCATTCATCGGGGCCGGGTAATTTACAGCCAAATACCATTCATCGGGGCCGGGTAATTTACAGCCAAATACCATTCATCGGGGCCGGGTAATTTACAGCCAAATACCATTCATCGGGGCCGGGTAATTTACAGCCAAATACCATTCATCGGGGCCGGGTAATTTACAGCGAAATACCATTCATCATGCTGTCGATAATTATGTACCTTCCATATCCGGATGATATCTGTATTCCGAAACGTTAAAAAAGGAAAGAAAGAAAAAATATTAAAAAATGTAAAGATTAGCGTTATGAAGATTTTAAGAGAGTACAGTGGTTACTGGTAGCTGTGATGTGGACACCTGTACCTGGTTGTCGGAATGAGACAAACACGGTTTGTGACAATATTCTTAAACCCATTACAATGACGGATCGATTGTCATGATTTGAGAAATTTATATATACCACAATGTATTCCGACACAAAACACAAAGAACAAAACCTATGATCAAAACACGTGAAGGATTAAATGGTTATAATTATTTTAGAAGAAACACATGGTTCGGAGAAGGGGGTTTAAGGACCCTTTCTCCAAGAATTTTGTTATTTAAATTAGTTATTATTTAATACAAAGCAAAATAATAACATGTATGTGACATGTCTATGTATATTACTTTGTACTTTTTGTATAATGCTCCTAATTGTACACAGATCTGTTTGAATTGTACACTTTTCAGTGCCCGGTTTTACCCAAGCTGCGACTTTTAAACCAATCAAAGTAGTCGCTTACGGCCACGTGATCATTGTTCTTTGTTTGACTATAAGGAGAAGTCACGGGAAATTTGCAACGAAAATTATTGTTCCCTCCATCCAACCCCATCACTACCACCTGGACCTGTATTTTTGAATTTTTAGATGGCCTGTAATTTTTAGATTACCCACCTTTTCTGTGGACAGACAGGTTGTGTTTTGTAAATGACAGATTAGTTGCATATAATTTTATGTGATGTTTCTTGTGGTCAGATTGCATATTACTTATCCAAAGATACTCTTTATTTGCCAATGTGTTGCTAGTGTTTGCTGGCCCCCATATAATTTTATGTTAGAATTTGTTGGGGGTCAGATTGCATAATACTTATCCAAAGACGTGCCAATGTTTTCTTGTCTTTTCTGACCCCCATTATTTTGTCAAATTTCACATTCATCATTTTATGATTAAATGACATTTTTTCAATTCAACACTGTGTTGCTGGTTCTGCCTGTCATGCCAAAAAAACAAGCTTAGTCTACTTTACAAGATATTGCTGTGACTATCGGAACATAAAAATATTTCCTTTAAAGTATACGCCAAAATCATATTGTAATGTGTACATAAATTTCAATTAACTTTTTTATAATTTCGTTGACAGTCGCTGTGAATTAGATGATTCCGTTGACAGTCGTTGTGAATTAGATGATTTCATTGACAGTCACCGTGAATTAAATGATTTCGCTGTGAATTAGATGATTTCGTCGACAGTCATTGTGAATGAGATGATTTCGTCGACAGTCGCTGTGAATGAGATGATTTCGTTGACAGTCGTTGTGAATTACTTGGAAAATATATTCTATCATTGACATTGCATGGTCTTATAAGTGTGGGCTGACACCGCCACCCCACGCCTCTACCAATAAGTGTGGGCTGACACCGCCACCCCACGCCTCTACCAATAAGGTACAATGAGGGTCCATGCAATTTACAAACACAGCAAATATTTAGTACTAGGACTATTGTAAGGACTATTGTAAGGACTTGCGTGTAGGCTTTATCATCTGGGTTTAATAAGTGAATATGATATTCAAAAGTATAGGTCTTTTAAAGATGCCCGTAAATTCAAATAGAAATCGGGTGGAACAAATTATGTGTTGTTAGAAATATCGAAGATAAAATAAGTTGATATCTGTTGATCCCTTTTGCTAACTACACTACACATGAATACACGTTGGGCCCACTATTGATGGTAAATAATAAACAATTATATGAGTCTACCGGTATACAGGAATTACAACGGGGGTTTATCTCTTTATCTGTGAATTAATTAAGGTGTGAATAATTGATTAATTTTCATTTCAGATGGTGAGTTAATTGGTAGAATGCTATAGTTGTTAAGCCTGCATTATTATACGTGTCGTATATAATTATTTATATCGGGAAAACGGCCGGGACTGTAGCCTAAATTCGAGTTCTCCGTGGTATTCGATATATCGGGATTTGAGATACTGAAGTTCAACTGTATTATATAACAAATCATTCGTATGTGTTATATATGCATTAAAGTTCTCTATAATCTAATGTGCCATCCAAGTAAACTTTGTATAGAAGTATCCATTTTCACCTTGTGTTATTTTGTCGAGGAGAGCGACCTTTATTAATAATGTGATACTTGATGTAAAACATACAATGCGTTTTGGCGTTTTCTTTCTTTCATGATGAGTATTACATGTGTTATAGCTTAATATAGCAAAATAGTAATCCAAACAGTACACGCCACAGGCGACAAAATAAATTCATACACAAGGTCTATTATTACAATTCGTCTATGTCCGGCTACACGACACTTTGTGTAGTCAGCATTTCGTGTATTTAAAGTGTTAGTGTTTAGGACTCAAAGTTCATATTCCTCTAATCGCCGATTAACATTTAAATGGTGGAATTTATTGTATAATGGCTGCAGTTTCGATGTCATTTCCATGATCTATCAAAACGGCCTGTCTTTTCCTGATCATGGATTCCTCCACGGACACATTCACGCACGTGGGCCATCTTTCCGGTTCCCTCCTTCTAGTGACCTTACTCCAGCTGATCGTGATTGGTGCGATCCTGGCCACACAACTGTATGTGTTGATGACAGCCGGACGATACCTCCACACCGCCCCTTGGATGTCGGTGCTCTGGACCGGGATTCCCCACACCCTCAGTCACGGACAGGTTCTGTATAACCTGGTGAGTCTGCGTCCAGCTGTATGTCAAGATGTCTATATATTTACATTAGTCTGCTCCGTATGGATATTAACAATGCTGGTATTGGCCAACAGGGAAGACTTTATCAGTGCAAGGAATATTGCAACCTTGTGTTTGGTGGGCCTTTCCACCTTCTGCTTACTTTTGAAATATCATCATTTAGAGAATACTGACGGAACACTTAACCAAACTGGACTATTTTGTCGATCAGCCAGAGACATGCTGCCAATATTTGTGGAGGAATATTTGACGCTGTACATTCCTCTGTTGGTAATTGGGATTATTCCACGAATCCTGCAGAGCAATGGTATGGAATTACACAAAAGCGCATATCACAATATACGTTTAAATTCATTGACTAGTAAATTAGATTAGTAAAGGTTGAAGCATTTCTTAAAACTTAATTTTAACTTTAACCATCTATAAAGAAACACAAATCTTTACAGGCCAGAAGGCAATCTTAGTACAGGTATTTCCTTGTTCTATATATAAGTACTGAGAGGATAATTTATATTTCTGCTGTAGAGAATTATCTCTAAACGTCAGCTGCAGGAAATAATCTATATTTCTGTTTAGCTATAGAAGTGTTTGTGTTAGCGCCAGCTGTAGAAGATTATCTATAATTCTGTTTAGCTATGAAAATGTACACATGTGTGTCAGCTGAAGACGATTATCTATATTTCAGCTGTAAAAATTTATCTATACTTTAGAAGATTATCTACCCGCAGAAAATGATCTATACGTATGCTGTAAAGAATTGTCAATACCCCTGCTGTAGATAATTATCTATACTTCAATTTTATATTCAGCTACGGACACTTATACGAAAAAAAATAGCTGATGAGAGAATTACCTATACTTAACTTTTAACGATTATTTATATTTCAGCTGTACCTATATTTCAACTGTAGAAAATTATCTATACGTCATCTGTACAAAATTATGTATATTTCAGCTGTTGAAGAGCATATGAGCCATTCCTAGCAAAAAAAAAACTCTTATCTTATCCAACAATGTTTTAAAATGTCATTATGCAAAAACTCGATTTTTTGTCCCTATATTTAACACTTGTAAAAAAAAAAAAGACGTCACGAACACCAATCACCAGTTAGTTGTCTTTAATTGACTGTAATATCTTAACGGCAATCAATAATGCTCCAATATTTTGATAGATTGTTCTATATAGGTCATATTCTAATTAACACCAATTTGCTTAAGGGCCCTTTTTGCTCGGAACGGCTCATATGTACTTGATTGGTCGATCATTATATTCATCTGGAAAAAGCTATACACATGTATATTTCAGTTGTATTGAATTATTAATCTGTAAAGAATTATCGGCGAAACATTATCTACACTTCATTTGTATAAATTATCTATGTTCTAACTGTTAAATATTGTCTATACTTGATCACTCGATGATTATCTATCAGAGAGAATTATCTATATTTCAACCGTAGAACACTATCTGTATTTCAGCTGAAGAGAATTATCTGTACTTTAACTATTGGATATTTTCTGTACTTTAACTATTGGATATTTTCTGTACTTTAACTATTGGATATTTTCTGTACTTTAACTATTGGATATTTTCTAGGTCAGCTTTTGATAACTATAATTAGTTCGGCTATTGATATTAGAAGCTATAATTGCAGAAAATAATCAATATTTCAGTTTTAAAGAATCATCCATATTTCAGCTAAATAATCTATACCTCGTCTTTGAAGATTATTGATTGATGATTATCTATACTTTGTTTGTTGTCGAGAATTTTTCACTCACATTTTAGGTGAAGTACCACAAATTTAGACCCATGCTTAGCGCTCAAGGCCGTAGCAGTGAGGGTTCATTAATGTGCCTGCGCCAGCCGTGGCACGGGGCCTCCTTTGTAAAGGTCATATTCGAAAGACCCGTGATTCTCACTTATAAATGTAAATCACTACTTATGTTTAAGTCTTAGGTTTGGCACGCGCGGGTCGAACTCACAACCCCCCGGTTACGAGGCGAACGCTCTAACCACTGAGCTACCGCGACCGGTTACACCAGCTGTGAAAAAAACCCTTGTGTTTATATTTCAGCTGTTGAAGATTATCTACACCTTTTCTTTAGAATATTATTTACATTTCAGCTAAATAATTTATAGAAATTATTCATACTTGATAGCTGAGAATTATCTACACTTCAGATATATAATTAAGTCTCTATATTTCAGATGTAGAGAGAATTATCTACACTTTAGCTGTAGAACACTCACTAAACTTCAGCTCTAGAGAATTATCTACACTTCAGTTGTAAAATATTTCTCTATTTCAGATGTAGATAGAATTATCTACATACATTTCAGCTATAGAAAGCTCTCTATACTTCAGTTTTAGAAAGAATTATCTACACTTCAGCTGTACAAAAATATCTCTATATTTCAGCTGTGGAGAGAATTATCTACACTTCAGCTGTACAAAAAATCTCTATATTTCAGCTGTGGAGAGAATTATCTACACTTCAGCTATACAAAAAATCTCTATATCTCAGCTGTGGAGAGAATTATCTACACTTCAGCTGTACAAACAAATCTCTATACTTGAACGATCATTTAGAGAATTATTTACACTTCAGCGTCAGCTATAGAGAATTATCTAATTTTTAGCTGTAGAGAAAATTATCAGTACATCAACTGTAGAAAACTATCTATACTTCATTACTAGAGAATTATAGATATTTCAGCTACTGAAGATTATGTGCACATTACCTTTTGACAATACCAATTCTTCAGTTGTAGAAAAATACCCACTAGCTTTTGGAGATTATCGATATAACAGCAGAGAGCTGTGGGAGGTTGCTGTTTCAGATGTCTTGCATTCAATCTGTTGCAGCACTAACGGTCTGCATTTATTTTTTAAAAATATTTTTTTTTTATTTATAGACGCCCGTCCTTCATGCCAGGAGTGCACAGACTGGAATAACATTAAGCGCCATCTACTGAGGCTATACGCCTGTTTTCTACTGATTCTGAGACCAATTCAGATATACTACTGTGCAAATTTGGACTTCCAGTATTCCGATGTATTTCTTAGTCATGTTAATTTAATATCATATTTATATGTGTGTATAAAAACGGTCAAAACTACTGTTCCAGCAAAACAGTGCAGTGATATTCCAAAAGATCTGTGGAACATAAGCGATGCATTGGACACAGAACGGACGAAACAAGTGTAGGAGGAACAAAGTGACAACACTTTCAACAATCTAATTTGATTGATTGATTGTGGTTTTCCGCCACACTCTTTATTTTTTTTCAGTTACCTGGTGGCGTTCAGTTTTTTTTTCTTTTATTGATGGAATCTGAACCCAGATACAATGCACCCGGGAAGAGACCACCAACATTCCGATAGTAAACTGGCAAACTTTCTCACATATATCGGCGCGAGCGAAAATTGAACTCACGCCAACTAGTGGTGAGAAGCATTGTGGATTTTGAGCGCGATGCTCAACTTACTCGGCTACGGAGGCCGTCAAAGTATATATATTTTGAAATAGATCTTTGAAGTGTATATTTAACCGTTAATCTGTCAGCCGAATATAGAATTTTAAAATAGATCTTTGAAGTGTGTATTTTACCGCGAATCTGTCAGCCGAATGAATTCTCGATTCCGAATTGAGCAAATTCGTTCGGTTCAATAATAAAATGTGTACAAGTTATCTATTCACTTCCTTTATCTTTTGATTGGCTACGAAGTGTCCAATTAATACTTATTTTACAAGATGGAGGAGCATGGTGACAATCCAATGCTCAAAGACTCTCCTACGTCGCTTAGGATTGTTCCTTATGCAAGGTGACAGGTTCTTGTCGACTGGTACGATGGCTATGCATAAATGCCCCTCCCGAGTCCCGTGGGGATCCGGGTTAGAATAGATCCTCAGTATCCCTTGCGTGTCGTAAGAGGGCGGTCCTTCGGATAAAACCGAGGTCCCGTGTCACAGCAGGTGTGGCACGATAAAAATTCCTCCCCACTCGAAGGCAGTAAGTGCCAATTATATGCCTAAATTTTGCAGCCCTTCACCGGCAGTGGTTATGTCTCGATATGAGTGAACGATTCTCTAGAGGGTCGTTAACCAACTTTCCCCTTCCGACAATATGTTTTGGTCTTGTACATGTCTTACGATACTTTTTTCAAATTTCATCTGTTATCATACACGTACATAGATATGTAAATTTTATTTAATCTCTGCCTTTGAAAAGAGGCTGATTTTGTTCCCTTGAATATATTCTGGAATATACAAAATGCACTTTTAACGACACTCAGATTAAATAATCCGGAATAGTCGCTCCTTTTGATTTTGTGCTTGAATTAATCTAATATAGCATAGAATTAAATATTATGCAAGTCGAATAATGTACATTTTCGTACCAATATTATATTTGCATCTTTCTTCTATTTCTAAAGTTAAAAGTTTTAATTTTAATGACGTGTTTTGGGGTGTTTATTGATGGATAAGATATAACTATTTAACACATCGGATATAAATAATCTTTTAAAATAAAATATTAACATTATTTTCACATTGAAATTATTTCGTGTTTGAACCATCCCCAGGAAGAACCGATTACTGTCTAAAAAATCGAAGCATGTCCATTATCTCGTGATGGCCGTTCATCATGTGTGCAAGCCACGCCTGCCATTTTCTGCAGACCGTTCACAAAGCGCACAGCGTTTCGTACAAAGAGTTCGAAGCAAATCCTACGTTGTTCCGTGCCAATCGTTCACCGTTCCGTACAAGAATGATTTTGTGCCATTCCGTACAAGTGATGTAGTAGCACGCTTCAATGTCTGTACCGGTATGTATATTGCAAATAAAAAAAAATGATATTAAATCGTCACAAATTTATTGGCAGTCATTTCCTCATGAATGCGTTGCAGTTGTAAACAATAAACGCAGGAATCTTGATAAATATAGTACGTCTATGTTAATGACTGGGAATTCTCCAACAGAAATGAAAATAGAATGTAGAAATAAGAAATAAATTTCAATTTTGAAAATACATGATAACATGAACAGCAACGCCATACGCTTTTCATGAAGTATACAGGAATGTAGCCTCTAGTATGTTTCAGAAATTTAATTTCTTTCTTAAGTGTACAGATGTAACTCATTTTTTTATGGTATAAACCGCAAATTCCAAGAGAGTTGTCCCCCATCCCTTGCAACACCCTCTTTTGATCCGCGCATGGTATTCCTCTAAGAAATATGACCAAATTTGAATGTTTTTGTTCTCTTGAAAAAATTAGTCTTTGCATGTTTGACAACAATTCATTTTCACTACTGTTAAATACTCTGTAAAACTTATAAAATGTCTGTTTGATGTTAACGTACACTTTAGAAATTAATGACTAATGAAAATATTAATAACAGAGTATTTTGTTGTGTGAGGAAATTTCATTGACAAATGATCTTTTTTTTATGCTATCGCCCTGCCTATGAAAAAGCTCATAAAAGCCAGTAGTTATTTAAAGTTTTTGTGTCAATGGTATTTTAAATCATCAATTACGAATAATAAATAATCCTTGAAATACTAGTTTGGAAATTAACTAAATACCTCCTATCAGTTGATATTATAATGGGTACATTCTATTTTGCTAATGGCTGTGCTTGCAATATCTACATAACAGGCACATATAAACGGGAACTTAAATTTCAACAACTCGACTTGCATATACATGCATGAAACTTGTTCATCTAAAAGTTAAATAATGATAATTAATAAGATTTTATTTGTGTTGGTATAAAATTCGAAAATACTTGAATGTTAAACTTGTCATGTGTGGCCAACTCATTTGTAATGAAGATCACTTAATCAAGAGGCCCATGGGCCACGATGTTCACCTGAGATACTCTGGTCCAGCTGTTATGGAGAAGATTCTTTCCATATAGGCATGCATCATACAAAATTTGATTTCCGATTACAGTCCAATATGATTAAAATCATGTCTTTTATCAGCTACTGTAATGTTATGTCGCTACACAAAGTGACATAACATTAGAGGAGCGGATCAAAGATCTGAATTTAATCAGATTGATTACAACCCCACTCTAACTCCAGCATTCATAATTTGAAGGGGAAAACTACAAAAAAAAAATTGATAATAATAAAAGAAAAGAAACCCCTTGAATTTCCACAATTTTGGAATGTATGTATATCAAGACAACTCCACCCATATCATGACACGTGATGCCATAGATTTCTGCAAAATCATTACTTAACTTTTACACGATAAAATATATCTTTTGTAGCAATTTTATACACTAGAACTTTGTAAATCTATTTGATACTGAAAAAGCCTAGATTATATTTTTAAAATGTTGTCAAGGGCAATAAATCCTTTGCTGGTAATTTGTTTATTTACGTCTATTATACAATTATTTTCCTAATATTCACAATGAATTTATATCTATATTCGCAAAGTAGCAGATTTTCGAAATGGATAGAATTAAAATTTTGTTATTTCAATTAGTTTATATATATTTTTAGTATGTTGTTTAATGAAAGTGTGTGATTTTCTCGTGTTGACATATGATTCTGTATATGTATGTCTGACATCTTAAAAAAGATGACAAAATTTACATTTTCTTTAATTATTGATTTGATCAATCTACATGTATGAAAAGGTGAAGATAACGAACAGTGATCAATCTCATAACAATGCAAAGTTAAGAGAGTGACAAACAGGAATCCCCGTACATACCAGAAGTGAGATCAGGTGCCTAGGAAAAGTACGCATTCCCTGTTCATCGGTTACACCCACTGTAAAACCTATATCTTGGTCAGGTAAACCGAGTAATTCTTAGTTAACATAAGTATGTAAAGATCAGGCTAACAATTGGTATGAAACAAGTTAGTCAGCATTATTATATATTAAATCATTGTAATGACATTAGAATTTTCGAAAAGTTGACTTTAAACAAGACTGTTGAAACCCCTGTAATATCAACTTATTTGTAAGTAGCCTGTCTCTATTTTAAAATTGATCATACGTAGAACACGCTCTCATGTGTCGAATCAGTATGGAGACATAAAAACCTTATGCAGGTGACAGTGGAATAGATAAACATGAGAAGTTGATGATGGAGAAGCTGAAGTTTTCCCGTTTGCCAAAAGTGAGTCGTTAGTTTGCTGTTAACTTCTATTTTCAATAAAATATCCAAGTATGAAGCAGATATCGAAGACTTTGTGGTGTTCTATATTTCGATATCACTTGGATACATCGAATTGACAAATGAATGAACATGATTGTAAGTAGATAAAACGTCAATATATCTAAATGTTGAGCTGACAACAACAGCAAGATATTTATTCTTCCCATATAGAAGCTATTGAATAAATTCTGCCTTGTAAGAATATAAAAACAGGTCAGCTAATAAAGGAGCATAATTCGTGCTTCCATGTATTGTAATTCCACCCCAGACCATAACGCTCCCTCTGCCAAATTGACGGCTTTAAATAACGCAATGTCAATGTAACGTTCTCCGGCACGGCGGTATGTCCTAACACGACCGTCACTGTTGTCGAATGAAATATCAACTCGTCCGTATACAGAATTTCCGCTCAATGTCTGTTATTGAAACGACGTTGCATCCTATATCACGCTAACCTCGCAACATTGTGGCGCCAGAGCAGAACAGGACGGACAGCAGGACGTCGAGGACGAATGTTGGTCTCTCGCAATCTGTTCCTTACGGTACAAGAACGTATCCGTCTATCCCTAGGGATGTTTCTAGCGGTCAAAGAAGCCGATTGGAATCGATTACGCAAATGTGACGTCCGCATATACATATATTGCCGACGTGACGTAACACGCGGGCGTTCTGATCGTGGGCGGTCCGGAACGGTGTCAGTTTGCTGATTCGTCTCCATAAAGCCTTTACAGTGTTAATATAAACTCCAAACTGTCTTGCCACATTGTTTTGAGAAATCCCACCTTCCAGTATCCCAATAGCACGCAAACGATCATTTCCAGTCATGCAAGACATCTCTGAATCAAAATTTTATTCCAAAAAGCAATGTTTTTCTGTTTCAATATATTGATTGATTGATTATTTATTGCTTTCCGCCACACTCAACAATTTTTCAGTTATCTGGTGGCGTCCAGTTTTTGTTGGTGGAGGAGAGAACCCAGATACAATGTACCTGGGAAGAGACCTCCGACCTTCAGCAAGTAAACTGGCAAACTTGCTCACATAACGCCGCGGCCGAGATTCGAACGCGCGCCGACAGAGGTGAGAGGCTTTGTGATTTTGAGGCCCCTTTCAATATATTGAATACTGTCAATGAATGCAAGAAATTCTAATCGATTACTAACCATGCCACACTACAGAGAGAGATATATATAGTATATATGTCTACGGTAAATATGACAGTATGCAGTATATTTTCGGGTTTTATTTGAAATTACTACAGAGAGAGATATATAGTATATATGTCTACGGTAAATATGACAGTATGCAGTATATTTTCGGGTTTTATTTGAAATTACTACAGAGAGAGATATATAGTATATATGTCTACGGTAAATATGACAGTATGCAGTATATTTTCGGGTTTTATTTGAAATTACTACAGAGAGAGATATATAGTATATATGTCTACGGTAAATATGACAGTATGCAGTATATTTTCGGGTTTTATTTGAAATTACTACAGAGAGAGGTATATAGTATATATGTCTACGGTAAATATGACAGTATGCAGTATATTTTCGGGTTTTATTTGAAATTGTGTAAACCACCAACCTCCGACGTCATTATTTTGTTTGAACGCTCCACCATAATTATATAATAAGGAATGGAGTGTTCTTAAAGTAGGTAAACCTTTATCTAACACAAGAATTTAGAACACAATGATATTGCTTCCAATATATGGAACGTTAAATTAGCATAATTTCAAATATTTGTACCTATTTCCAAATATTTCTAGCTATTTTCAAATAATTGTACCTATCTCCAAATGAACTGATATGTTTTTAAATGAATTCAAGATAGGTCTAAATGAATTAAACATAAGTGCAAATAATTATTCCTATATTTAAGTAATTGAACCTTGGTTCAAATGAATGACACCTATCTGTTATTGGAATGAGCAAACACAACACAAATCCCGGACTGGAAGTATTTCGAACATTATTACTTTTCCGACAAAGTTGTTGATATATGATTGGATGAAACGAATCACATGACACTCCGAAAATTTTAATGAATTTTTGACAATTATGACTTGAGATACTGAGATACGTTTGTTTACTTAATAATTCTAATGATTTACATGGTTTATTTATTTTGCTTTTCATATCGTCAACTGTGATTTTGTGCTTATATGCTGCTCAATGTGATACATGTATATGGTATTCAATTTGATAATTGAATAATATGTGACTAAAATCTGAAGAAATTTTATAAAGGTCTTCTAGCGGGGTGATCTTGTTACAAAGTCAGTTTGGGATATTACATGGAGTCATACGGGTGTGTGAAATGAAAATCCGTACCAAGACTCGGCTTCGCTTTGCCCAATGCGGATTTACATTTCACACTCCGGATGATTGGATGTCCCCAACTGACTGTGTAAATGATGAAAAGAAGCATTTATAACATTACATGCAGCAGTAATTTCCTTTATATGTACAATTGTCCAAACCGGAAGTGATACCGTGGATTTACTAACAAGACGCGCCACTGCCTGACAACTTGGTGTTGCCTTTCGTTGTATAGAAACTTTTATGAAAAGTTACCCTGACGGTATACTGTACACAGGGTCAATTTTCTAAGTAAAAAACTGGACTCATTTTAGTCAGTATGAACACCATCCAGGACAAATTAATAAATTCTAATATCAATTGTGCCTATTTTTAACTTTATATCGTGGATGGGATGGGACAGCGGTGTAGATCCCACATTCAACAATACATTCATTTACAACGCATCTATTATACTCGACGGTTCATTCCAAATGCAAATGATGTGATTAGTATGGTCTGAAATGTACAACTTTTAGTCCTTTCATAAAGTCGTTAGTAGAAGTTATTTAACATAGTCATAAAAAGACAGTTCGCTCTTAAAAGCCTCATCGTGTGTCATTACAATCGTCTTCTAATTGTAAACCACAGAGTAATGACTGCGATATTCCAATGTATGGAAATGACATCAGACAACAGTGAAAAACACACAGAAATAACTGCAATTTATTACACCAGCAACAGTTTACTCCAATGTTGTTCCGCGCAGTTCAAGAGAGGTTTCCACTATTTAATATTTGTTTAGTTTAAATATTTTTCTATGATAATCAACATTCCACAATTAGATACACATCTATCATTTGTTGTGTAATAAAGATCAGGAAACAAATCAGTAGGTTCATAATTAATCTCGCTCTCAAGACACCTCACAAGCAGAAGGTTTATTAGAACTACAGATAAAAAAAATGACAAAATTGATACGGGAGTAGAATGACTGATGAGATAATAGTGTTAACTATGCAGTGCAGTGATACTAAAGAAGGGTTTGTTACAAACGTCATTAAATACAATGCAAGAAAGAAAATATTTTGTATTTCATCGCATTCATAGGAGTGGCATAGTGTAACACAATAATGAATGTTCAGTTACCAATTATAATTTATGATGAATAAGAATAAATCAATTCAAAATCATGTATCAGGTAAGTATTGTGTATTATTCAAGACAGTAACGAAAGAAATAATAGAAAATATCTGCGAATTCATTTCTTCAGAATACAAATACAGTATCTTGCAATTCTCTCTTTCATGTCATAAACGTCACTGAACTATTTTAAAAATCCCTGTGAGGAAGTATCAGGTATATATAATTAATGAATTAATGATTACTTTTAATCGTTTTAAACATAATGAAAAGTAAAAATAAACCACAACGAAACATTCACGATTCCAAAACACACGAACCAAAACAGAAAATATACATTTTGCGTTATGTGGCATTAAAATCCACCATACTGATTTAATTAGCATTGATTTTTCATTATCTAAAATACAAATGTAATAAAAATACCATGCCACGTCAGCTGGAACGATGCTATTTTTCCACCGTCTGATGATCATAAGACTTAATCTGTTGTATCAATTCATTTTTAATTGTTTCCAGTCATTGTTTCCACAGTATTAACATAGTTCTGCTTGACAGCATTCACATTTACAGGTAGAATCGACAGGTGTGTTGTTACGTTCCTTGAGCTGTAATATTCAGAGTTTTTGGAAATATCTTCAATGATCAAGTATTGAAATAATTTTCGTTAAAAGTGATGATTAGAACCTTGGTTTTTGTCACGTTTGGATTGTCCACAAATTTGTTTTGCATGTGCGCTTAAATAAACTCAACAAAAAGAAAAAGTATATATAATAATTTTATGGTGACATATTCCCCCCTCCATCCTTGCGAGTTACTATTTCTACTGAACATGTCGACATGCAAAATAATATTCATGTGCAATTTAAATATGACATGATTAGAAAATCCTATAAATTCTAGTCATTATAACAATATATCAATACTAACACACAGTTGTTTCACGTGTTCATACCAATTGTTAGCCTTTCTACTTTACACACTGATTTTCACTACAGACTACTCTATTTACCTGATTAAAATATAGGGCTCACGGTGGTGTGACCGGTCGACAGGGGTGCTTACGCCTTCAAGGCAACTGATCCCAACGGATATCCATGTTTGCTCTACTCTTAATTTTATATTCTTTGTAGGAGTTATGAGATAGATCACTGTTCGTTATTTTCACCTTTTCATGGTATATCAAGCATTATACAAGGCCATTGAATGGTCTTTAATATAGGCATACATTTGCATTGTATTCTGTATTTAAGATATAAAGATCGTGTTTTCGTATATGTTGCATTATTATTTGTTTGTTGTTTTTCGCAACACTCAACAAATTTTCAGTTATCTGGTGGCGTCCAGTTTTTATTGGTGGAAGAGAGAACCCAGATACAGTGTATCCGGAAGAGACCACCGACCACCGACCTTCCAAAAGTAAACTGGCAAACTTTCTCATATATATCGGCGCGAGTGAGAATCGAACCCGCGCCGACTAGAGGTGAGAAGCCTTGCGATTTAGAGCGCGATGCCTAACCACTCGACCACGGAAGTCTACGTTGCAGGATGACCTCCAAGGTCGAGAAATGTATTGAAATATAAAACCCAGGGAATAGCCGAGGTTTATATTTCAAGCAATAATTCGAGACAGCCGATCGTTTACCTTTACAGCCACTGGTTAGGTCACTGTGACGTCATGACAGTTTTTTGCTGAAGAAAAAGGGAAAACTAGATCTATTTCGAAAAATATATCAAGTATTTTGTTTGATGTTGACGGATTTTATTAACTGCTTTGAATATACAGTCCCAGAAAAACTACACATTCGTGGAAGAGGCTTAACTTGTTTGTGCATCGATATATTTGTTTACATTCCGATCTCGGAATGTAGTCGATTGATTTATACTGAATGACAAATGTTCTTCGGTTATTTATAAACTTGTTTTGCAATATATATTGATTAATTCTTGTGAAATTGAATCATCAGCTTTCGACTCAATTGTTGTACATGTATTAGCAAAACAAAGTGTATCAATTTTCTCATAATAAGTTATTACGCATGAAGGTATATCGCAGAATAATGACCGCGGCATTCCTTTTATCTTTTCAATAACCGTGATAGAATTGTGGGTACATAGATTATGCATCAGGCGTAATGCCTACTTCAGACATAACTTATATAGAAGTATAGATGAATGAGATTGACTGATTATATAATGTTTAACGTTCACTCATATGGAAACGTCATTATAGATGAATTAGAAAAAGACAGTCGAAAAATGAGGACTGCATATCTATGTTGCGTTGCATGTATCAGTTTGATACAGAATGCATATACCTAAACACTTACACTTCGTAGTCGGTTTAAACCGGGAATGTATAGGTGTGGTTTCAAGAAATGAAAGCGTAAATGGATCATCATTTTCCGCATATCTGTCAAATCTACAGAATGTACCGTGTTATTGGGTCGCAGAGAAACAATGTAGTAATGTTGATATAACATTGATATTCCTCACCGTCTAAACAAGACAGGGTCTGGCTGATAAACGATAAAGAAGAGCAGAGGTCTAGCGTCAAATGAAGTCATTATGAAGGAAATCAGACTATTTATAGTTATTTGTGTTCTATTTGTGTGATGATGACATTAGTAGAAGTGCTCTCAGCTAAAAATTTTCATATCACAAAAATAATGATAACACTGTAGATTTTAAATATTAAAACCATGCTGACATTATAAAAAGGCGACTATAGAACTCTATTACATAATATAGAAGTTTGCTCAGAGTTGCGAATGTTATCAGATATAGCAGTAGTAAGAGGTGTGATTCTGGACGTAATAGCAGTAGTGAGAGGGGTGATTCTGGACGTAATAGCAGTAGTGAGAGGGGTGATTCTGGACGTAATAGCAGTAGTAAGAGGGGTGATTCTGGACGTAATAGCAGCAGTAAGATGGATGATTCTGGACGTAATAGCAGTAGTAAGAGGCGTGATTCTGGACGTAATATCAGTAGTAAGAGGCGTGATTCTGGACGTAATAGCAGTAGTAAGAGGGGGGATTCTGGACGTAATAGCGGCAGTAAGAGGGGTGATTCTGGACGTAATAGCAGCAGTAAGATGGATGATTCTGGACGTAATAGCAGTAGTGAGAGGGGGATTCTGGACGTAATAGCAGTAGTAAGAGGCGTGATTCTGGACGTAATAGCAGTAGTAAGAGGGGGGATTCTGGACGTAATAGCGGCAGTAAGAGGGGTGATTCTGGACATAATAGCAGTAGTGAGAGGGGTGATTCTGGACGTAATAGCAGTAGTGAGAGGGGTGATTCTGGACGTAATAGCAGCAGTAGTAAGAGGGGTGATTCTGGACGTAATATATAGCAGTAGTAAGAGGGGTGATTCTGGACGTAATAGCAGTAGTGAGAGGGGTGATTCTGGACGTAATAGCAGCAGTAGTAAGAGGGGTGATTCTGGACGTAATAGCAGTAGTGAGAGGGGTGATTCTGGACTTAACAGCAGTAGTGAGAGGGGTGATTCTGGACGTAATAGCAGTAGTGAGAGGGGTGATTCTGGACGTAATCCAATGTAAAGTCAGAATTATTTGTTATCCTACATATTCCGTGATTAAATCATAACGACGTCAGACTTTGATTTTTGCCTGAAATATGAAATATATCTGATCTATTTTCACTGAAAGGGAGAAGAGGGTTGATTCTGGACGGAAGAAGGAACAGTTCATGCATTGTTACAATGTCTTTACATATGCGTGTTGTTTTTTGTTTGTTTTTTTTGTTGGTTTTTTTTTGGTGTGTGTGTGTGTGTGTGTGTGTGTGTGTGTGTGTGTGTGTGTGTTTGTTTTTTTGTTTTTATTTATTTATTATTTTTTGTTTTTGTTGTTTTTTTGTTTGTTTGTTGTTTTTTTTTTTTTTTTTTTTTTGTTTGGTTTTTTTTATTTGTTTGTTTGTTTTTGTTTTTATTGTCTTTTTTTTTTTTTTTATTTTTTTTTTTTGGAAGATCAAGAGGTCGAAAAGTACAAAAGCTTTGATATTAAAATATGTATTTCTATATTTTAAACACTTTAAAACCAGGATACATTGTCATTCAAGTAACGAGTCATAGTAAACGACAGGTGAAACTGCTGTAAATTGAATGTTAGAAATTCCATCCGCGGTGTCACTTATCTACAATATCTGTCTCACCATGTCCACGCAAAAATACTCCCAAAATTAATAACGATAATGATAATTTACAAAGTCTTCAGGTAATATTGAAATTATAATCCTATACCAAAATCTGTTCTCTTTGCCAACTTTTTATAGCCTCGTGCTAAACTGTTTTGCCTACTGATTCTTTATAGATTATACAGACTCAATTATATAAAATATGTGAATAATCATGGTAGGGATTTATAATATAATAAGTCTGGCACAGCATATGGATAACGACAGTGCTGAATATCATACGATAAATAACCATTTTAAAACCCTTACAGGGATACACTAAGGGCTTCCCAAAAGATTCGATCATGGATTGTCCAACTTCATACCCACTGAAGTTTTGATAATCTTATAAATACATCCGAGACGAACAGGCAATTCTAAAATATGCCACTAACAACTTGTCTTGCACAATGACGACGAGATGACTCAGAAACGTAGTTTTTAAAAAAAAAAAAAAAAAATTTTTAATTTCTTTTTTTGTTTTGAGGAAGGTCTTCTGTCGTCCTCATTCTGAAAATCGGATATACATTTGGGATGGCCGGTTGGGGCGGAAATGAAAATAGGGCGGAAAGGGGGTGGGGGATCGATCAAAATATTGAACCTTGAGAAATTTTCGAAAGGGATGCAGATTCCTATTTCACAGCTACGTAGTGCTAATCGTTGCTGTGGATTTGTTACTGCGAAAATAATTAACTAACTTTTCTAAGCCACTGACAGATTCTTGTGGAGCGTTCGCTTCGTAACCGGGAGGTCGTAAGTTCTGAGTCCCTCCCGTGTCATGGCCGTGCCTAAACTAAGACGTAAACATAAGTATTGATTGCTTTTTTGCCAAACTCTCGGCATTTAGAAGTGAGAATCACGGGTCGTTCGGATATGACCTTAAAAACGGAGGTCCCGTGTCGCGGCAGACGTTGGCACGCTAGAGAACCTTCACTGCTAAAAGCCGTACGCGCTAAGTATAGGTCTAAATTTGTGGTACTTTACCTGCAACTGGTGAGGTCTCAGTGTGAGTAACAAATTCTCGATGGGATCTAAAATAAACAAACAATAACTAACGCCTTGGTTGTATGATTTTTTCTGCCTGATAAAAAAAAGTGAAGACAAGGAACAGTAATTATTTTCATCAGTACAATAAAGAATACAAAATTGAAAGTAAGGTAAACACGTACCCCTCTTCAAACCAGAGGTGGGTCAGGTGCCTAGGAAGGGTAAACATCCCCTGTTGACAGGTCACACCTACGTGAGCCCTCTATCTTAATCAGGTAAGCAAGAGTAATTCGTAGTCAAAACCAGTATGTAAAGAACGGTCTAACATTTTTATATAAACACGTCAGACGGTATTCGACTTAATGACAGTTTGTATTTGTAAATTAGACCATTATAACGACCAAAGAATTTGCAAAATGCTGGCTTTAAACGAATATTAAAACCCCTGTAACATTATCTTGTTTATTAGTAGCCTGCCTCGATTTAAAAACTGACCATACACTAAATATGCTCTCGTGTAGAATCAGTTGAGAAACATAAACACCATATACAGGTAGTAATAGAATATATTGCTATGGATATGGGAAGTTGACGATGAAGAAACTGAAGTAATTTCGCTTGTCATAAAGTCCATTATTCGAGCGAAGCGTCTAACGATATGACCTGTAACGTTCTTTAAAAAAAAAACTATTGGAAATTGAAAATTGAAGATATTTTGTTTTTAAATGTTTATTATAATAGAGTAATACTACAAATATAAGCATATGATGTAATAAGGGCTGGGGAAAAAGTTGATAAAGAAGGATTGCTATCGATTTTTTACCATTTTATGCAAAATACCTTGTTTTGGGGGTGTTTCGAATTTGGTGCACCTGTCTCATCAGAAGTGAAAGTTGCCTGTACTTTATAGATGCCAAAGTATGTATATATTTTTCATACGGTATGATGTTGTAATTAGGCAGTGACTTCAAAGTACATAATTATTTTTCAAAAATCTTCTGATGAATCATTTTCTATGTTGATGCCCTTCAGTATAAAACTTGGGAGGTTTTTTTTTTTACATATAGTTTTCATCAGATGAAAGCTTTTGGGGACAAATTTTGTATCGAATTACTCAATTGTAGAATATCTGATGAAACGTTCGACCACACCGCACGATATCCCTGGGCTGACGTCGCACAACGCTTAAAACGTAAGCTCACACATAAAATCAAATTTTCATCGTAATCAATGGTGTTATTACCTTTTTATTTTTAGTACTATATTGTTGCATACCCTTTTGATCCAATAGCATGACGAAGACGTCTCGGAATAGAAGCATTTAAGATCTGTATATAATGTTGAGGGAGGAACTACCATATTCCTTTACTGTTCTGATGAGTTCATCACGATAATGAATGTTGTTTACACTTCTTTGAAGTTTTAGTTTGATAGTCTGCCACACATTTTCAATAATATCTATGTCAGGAGATTGTGAGGGCCAGGTAAGACAGCTAATGTTGTTTCCATTGTATAGTGGCAATAGAAGAGTGAACGGGCTCGTTGTCATCCGGAAACAAATAGTTGTCATATAGAATAATTCGAGCAATAACTGGTCATAAATATGTGTCCAAAATTTTAATGTACTTTTGTGAATGTCCTGACTCCTTCATGGGTGACACAACCTCAAAACGTTACCGAGTATTTTCTTTTTCTACGACATTCCGTTCGCCAGACTTCGTTCGGTCTTCACCAGATATACACACTTTCGTTTTGTTAGACAATAATCTGTGTTTCATCACTGAAAATAACCTTTTTCCAGTTGTTATTCACTGTCCAGTATAATTTGCCTCTACACCAGTTCACACGGCGAGTTTTCAAAGCGAATAGTCAAAGTTTTCCTTGTTTTCCTCCGTGTAAAAGGCCTCCTTGGCCGAGTGGTTAGAGCATTGCGCTCAAAACCGCTCAAAAAGGCCTCTCACCTCTAGTCGGTGCGTGTTCGATTCTCGCTCGCGCCGAACCAGCCTAACTTATTTCCAGTTGCGATTCACATCTTTTTCAATGTAATTGCCCTCTAGTGTGATGCACTTAGACCAATGGTGTTCTAGTGCCATTAGCCCAGAACTGAAAAAGTTAGAGTCCTTTCCATCGACCCACTTATCAACTGACGTCACGACTTCTTCGTCAGACCGGAAATGACGTCCACGGATATCCTTTTTCAAGTTTGGGAATAGGAAGAAGTCGCTAGGAGCTAGGTCAGGCGAATAGGCAGGGTGTGGTATTAATTCATACCCGTTTCGCTCTACAGCATCCATTGCAACTTTGCAAGCGTAGACTCTCGCGTTGTCCTGTTGCAGCAAAACACCTTTAGAGAGTTTACCTCGGCGTTTTTCACGGATGGCGGTTCTTAGCTGGTCTAGCAAGTTTGCATAGAACACGCCAGTTATTGTAATTCTCTTGGGTGAAATATCCAACATAATAACGCCTTTGCTTCCCAAAACACTGTATCCCCTTGCTTGCAGATTGTTGCGTCTTGAACTTCTTTGACCTCGGGGACCCTGGTCCTACCAACTGACGATTCTCTGGCTCATTATAATGAACCCAAAATTCATTTACAGTCACCAGACGAAACAGAAAATCATCTTTTGACCTAATACGCTTCAAAAGGCACTGCATACTGATGCTCTGTTTGCCATTTGCTCATCGCTAAGGGATTTGGGGACTCAACGGGCTGTTAGCTTCCGCATACCTAAATGATCATGCAAGATTGTTGAAACACTACCATGTGAAATGCCTAATGCCTGCGCTGTTTCTTCCATCTGAATTCGCCAATCAGAGTATACCAGATCCCGAATTTTGTTACACATTTCTTCGTCGGTGGTATTCATTGGGTGTCCAGACCTGGCTTCATCTTCTAAAACGTTCTACCGCGTTTGAATTCCCTACCCAAAATTTAACCTGAGCATAGGTGGTGCAGAAGACCCATAAACATCGGCTAACTTGTCGTGTATTTCCTTGCCTTTTAAATACAAGTACCGAATTACAGCACGGTACTCAACTTTAGATGAAAAGCATGCTTTCGCATCACGAACCATGTTTGGCATTCAATATCATATTAAAGAATGACTTGATACGCGTTCAATTTTGTACCCAGGAATAAAACATATATTGAAACAAAACATGAAAATCGTAACCGTCTCGGTCAATCGGAAATGGGATAGGTTTGTTACTTATTGACTCGTACGTGAAAAAGTTTGCTAGTTTACATTAGGATGGTCGGTGGTTTCTTACCGAGTATATTGTATCTGGGTTCTCTCTTCCATTGGGAAACACACACACACACACACACACACACACACACAACTGGACTCCACCAGATGGCTGAAAAATTGTTGAGTTTGGCGGAAAACAACAAGCAATCCATCAATCAAATCTCAAACGCCTCCCAATTGTTCGTGAGGATATGGAATTGACGATTTCGAATTAACTTCATCTGTAATATCCTTCAAGGTTTATCTCGTCTGTTTGACTTTACACACCTGTGTACTTAACGATCTCCACGAGCATCAGTTTTTATAGATCGACCGCTTCGAGCTTTGTTCTCACTGTATCTCCGCGTTTGGTATCGCTTCAGAAACTTTGAAATACCAGACTGACTTATGTTGAGAATATTTACAATCTGCCGCTGTGAATATCCACTTCAAGCCATAGACATGACTGCATCTGACAGGGTCTGACATTTGTTTTCGTTTTGTAGCCATCTTGTCGAATGACAATAATTAACAGATGTTACGTCATATTTTTTTTTAAAATGACGTCAGAAATATTTACCAAAGAATTTTTTCTGAGCATCCGTGATATTAAAGCATTTTAATAATGATAAGAAAGAAATGAAATCAGGATTTAAGAACATGAATATTGTCACCCGCCATTTTGATGACAGACTCGGGTGCGGATCCAGCTTTTTTCATCGGGGGGGGGGGGGGTCCAAAATGCAGGGCAGCTGGGACTTGGTTCCAGGGCGAAACCTCCGAAATTTCCACTATTTTTCAGATTAGTAGACTATGCGAAATCTGCACCCAAATTGTGGTACGGTAATTTTCATATTATATTATGACCTTGAATTTTAAATCGTCACCAGTGAGCGAATAAAGTCGATCGAGAGAGTTGATAAAGCAATATTAAACGCGATGCTAGGGTGAAAGATCGTTATATTTTCTTTCAGTTGGAAATCCATGGAGGGGGGGGTCCCCACCCCCTCTAGATCTGCACTTCAGACTTATGGTCATGTAAACTTAGTTCTGTTCTAATTGTAAACACTTGTACAGTGAGTGACACCGATGCAACAACCGCATCTGTTAGATTGAAGATGATGGAGCATTTCTATTGAACACTTCTGAAAGATGTTCAACCTTTGGATTAAATGATCATCAGAAGTGTTCAATAGAAATGCTCTATATGTTACAACATCTCGATCAAGCGAAGAAATCCATACATATAATTCAATGCATATTACGCCAATAGATTAAAATCAATTTCATCTGGGAATGATGGTTGTGAATTTCAGTCTTGTAGTGATACAGACAAATCATCGGCGCCGTATGGACAAAGCTGCCCCAAGATCGTGCTCGCCTCTGCGACATGACAAATATCGTCGAGAACTGTACAGCATTGTCAGGTAAGTGACACCGGGACTGAACTTCTAAATGTGGGTTCTCTATCATATTAATTATTATGTTAATTGTTATTAATTAAAGCGAAAATAAACCGTTTTAATTAAATCTGAAAATCCTGAAAGATGGTTGCTATTACAAAACTGTTACGTAGTCTGGTTAATCTTCTTTTCAATAATTAGTAATTGATGCAACCAATCATACAACGGCCATAAATTCAGGAAATGCACATGAAGAGCACATCATTGGCATTTCCTTCAAAACTCCGATATTGAATTTTAAGAGGCATCGATTGTAATTTTTTAAACTTAAAAACTTCATTGGGAAATAACATTTTACTGCCCTATGTCTTGCATGTATTTAAAAATTATTGCAAAGAAAAAGGTCAATTACGTTTTGAAAATACAAAATATTATAATATAACAACAGGTCGAATGCTGTCTGATGTGTTTCATGCTAATCGTTAGGTCATTCTTTACATACACTAAATTTGACTACAGATTTATCCGTTTACCTGAATAAGATATATAGAGCTCATGGTAGGTGTGTCCAGTCAACAGGGGATGCTTACTCTCTCCCGATTTCACGTCTGGTTTGAACAGGGTTGCGTTACTCTTACTTTTGTAGGAGTCATGATATTGACCATTGCGTGTTATCTTCCCTTTTTCATAGTATTGAAATGTCCACAAATTTAATGACCAACTACTGCAGAAATAGGACGGTTTTGTTTTAGATATGATAAATTGGTTTTATTTTAGATATAGTAAATATATGTTTAATTGTTTCAAATAATTTCAAAAGTTACTGATAACATTTCCGCCCTCGTTAGTGATGAAATTGTTCTAAATCATGACGAACACTGTCGGCATAGTTACTAATGAAATTATTATAAATTATGACTTGGTTACTGATGAAATGACTAATACCATTTGACATATTTAGTGATGAAATTGTTATAAATCATATCAAAACTCTATTGACATAGTAATGGAATTGTTATAAACTATCATTAACGTTATACATTTCGGAGATGAATGGTTTATTTCATTAATCCTGACCAGAAATTACGTCAAGAGAATTGTACTGATATTTTTATTGTGTGATGTTTTCCTTTTCACTTCTGAAATTAATATCCTTGATACACGTTCACAAAATTTCTTCGATCGCAAAAAGTTACCATTAAAGCCCTCCATTGTTAGTAACAAGATAGAAGATAACTCTGCGGTCAGTCGTTGTTATAAAATAGAGCAGATCATAATTGACAGGCTTTTTCTTATAGTCATTATGCTAAATAAGCGCGACCTATGGGAAAACCCCTCTTGTAACCTATAGCCAATTTAATGTAATACAGTATTTGATTGATATCCTGTACTGTTTGCAATCCACTTTGTTTCTGTCAAACCAGTACACTGGAACATTAAGTATATTTTTAGTTTGCAACACATATTAGAAATAATTAGTTTTAATTAATGTATTTATTTTCATTGTAGCTTTCTGTTTGAGAGAAAGAGGCATATTCAGAGGTGGATCCAAGGTTCTGGACACCTATTAACCACCAAGCACGAGAGAAAGAGAGAGAGAGAGAGAGAGAGAGAGAGGTATATTGTTTAACGTCCCTCTTGGTAATTTTTAACTCATATGGAGAGGTCATTATTGCCTTGAAGAACTGCACAATTTAGGCCTATGCTCGGCGCTTATGGCCTTCGAGCAGGGAGGGATCTTTGTCGTGTCATGCCTGCTATGACACGGGGCCTCGGTTTTTGCGGTCTCATCCGAAGGACCGCCCCATTTATTTGCCTCTTACGACAAGCAAGGGGTTCTAAGGACCTTTTCTAACCTGGATCCCAACGGATCCAGTGAGAGAAGCCCGCTAATGTAAATGATTCACTGTTCCTGTTTTAGCCCACTAGTGTAATAAATTCACTAAACCTGCTTATAGTCTACTAATATCCAGTATTGTAATGATTCACTGACCCTGCTTATAGTCGGCCCACTATTGTAATAATGTAGTTGAGGTCTTCATCTATGAAATAATGATTACATTCTATTCTGTATTATCATAACCCGTTATAGTAATACATGTACAATAGTCAATATAAATAATATTACATATACCACGGTGACTTATCATAAACTTGTTACCAATTCACCTGCAAATTTATTATGATAAAGTAAGATGAATTTTCACTTATGTTTGTATGTTATGACATCATCACAAACGTCATAGTTATAACTAATTTGTCAAATTTTCATTGATATCTACATGATTTTAAAAATATTTTTACTATTTTGAATCAACAATTGCTGTTCTTTGATGCTATTGACACCTATGCTCATTACAGGTAATTTAGATTTATGCAATCTTATCCGACACTTTCTTCAGTCAGTGACAGCAAACCTCTTGTCTGAGATTGTGATCAAATATCCACTACCTGTTTTCCTGGAGTCTGCTGATATACCGCTGGGTTTTGTTTTTGATTTTTGTTGTTTGTTTGTTTGTTTTTTCTTTTTTTCTTGTTTTTTTGTTGTTTTTTTTTGTTTTGTTTCTGTTTTTTGGTTTGTTTTTTGGGGGTTTTTTTTGGGGGGGGGGGGTTCCATGGGGGATGTGTTCTCGTATTTAACATCGTAAATAAAAAAGAAAAGAAAGATATAGAATCAACCAGGTGTTTCAAAACAAAACAAAAATGTACAGCATTAATACAGCCAAGTGTAAGTGGCCCCTTTAAGAAATTGACAAATCAGGGTCAAGGTCACCCTCACCATAACCTTACCATACGACACCATAAACGTACTGGTCGGCGTACTTGACTCTCCCTCCCGCATTAAGATGGACATTGATAGGATTTCCATTCATTTCAACCCACGTTTATTCTCTGTGGAACGGAGAGCAAACGTGCACTAACACTCTGGTATATCAATCTGTGTAAATTAAGCAGCTTGCTGGAATACAAGACTTTGCCAGAAACCACACTGTGTTTTGAGACGATAAATTCGTTTTCCCCAAAAAGAAACTTTTTTTGAACTTAGAAATTTTTGTGGATTTCTTTACAATTCACATGAAAATGTCAGATATTTCAGGTTAAATATGGAAGTACACATATATCCTACAATATATTGTGGTTAATAACTTCTAAATGTGGTAACACCTCAAAATTAAGAACAAATACGTTGTGTAACGGCCTGTTAATTACGCATGGGCGTTCTATTAGTCTAGTTTTCTTTTCTATGGACCAAGTAAAACAATGTCGTGTTTTGGGGTTTATTTGTTGATGATTTGATTGGTTGTTTATTTTATTATTTGATACAGCCTCTATTGTATATCACGTTGAATATATGACATATTACATACCGAAATCAATGAGTCATTCGTAGGTTTATTCGTGCAAAAGATAATGATTCCATATCTCAACAGGATTGTTTTACTTATCAAACGTAGAACACTGGTCATTCAGACTTCGGACAGAGGTCATCGGGTGTGCGTATTTCAGAAATTAACCTCCAAAACGCACAGTTGTAACAATTCTGACACTCTCGTGCTGTAAATTATCATCACCGAAAACTTATCGATGAAACCGTAATTGAATGAATATCATAGATATACTAAATTTAGCTTGGTCTTATTGTAAATTGAGCAACAAATTATTGTGAGAGTCGTTGTCAAAATGAAAATGAGCTTGATGACATGCACAAGAAGGAGGAAATGCAACGCAGTGGCTATTTTCTCTGATTGATATTTATTCCTACAGGAATTCTATTGACACATATACATGATCTGTGAAAAATAGCATGAAATTGACATGAAATATATAAATGCTCCTCTTGTTTTACAAGTGAAAGTCCATGCTGTTTAATGTCGTTATTAAATGTCATGTTTTCTTCGAATGATCTTGGACCAGCCATGTATCACGCGAGGAATAGCGATTAGATATGATCATAAAATAATTGAAATATGTAAATGGAGAATCGGCGTGCACTCAATGTTAATGATATAACATATTTCTGACAGTCTCAGATTAATTACTGTCGTCATTAATATTAATATAATTTTGATCTTTTCTTCGGTAAAAACAGGTATGAGGTGTTCACGGTAGAATTAGCCACGCTCATATTTCGCTCTTGTCAATATGAACTTTCGGATTATCTTAATCTTTACTTTAGGATGTCTGTTTTCATGTAAGTATGAAATATATTATTTTGATTTAAAAATACTTTTAAATATTATGAAAAGTTATTTTACGTTAAATTATTTTAATCTAATGTCGTCTATTTCCTGACGACGTGGGTGGAAAGTTTTAAAAGTATGAAATACTGTGATATCCAGTTGAAAATATCCAGTTTTGTAGAAACCCTACAATTTTTCGAGGTGTATTTCAGAAGACAAATTTTCAGCACTTACTGGATCTGCGGTGTGTCTATTTCATTTATAACCTTATGATATCCGACACTGCCTCAACGAAACACATTCTCTCTCTCTCCCCCCTCTCTCTCTCTCTCTCTCTCTGAATTTATATTTCGATTTACTACTATTCATAGTCACTATAAAATATTTTTAGAATTCTGTTCACTTAATTTTATTGTTTATCTTTCTCTTTGACAGTGTAATCTCTCCCTATCATTTTATAATATTTACATTTCCACTGTTTTTGCTTTTGATATCTTTACCAAATGAAATGATAGCCATTTCCTCATGAATGCGATGCAGTGGTGAACAATGCGCGTATGAATCTGTTTTACCGGCTGGGAATTCCGACAGAAATAAAACTTATAATGTAAATATAAGAAATAAATTTAAATTTTTGAAAATAAAGCACTTCAAGTCTGTGTGAAGCACTGCAGTTCATACCCTCGTGTTTTATTTTCAAAAATGAAATTCATTTCTTTATTGAACTTGACTGGATTTTTACAGATAGGTAGGGATGGCATTCATTAAATGTAAACACTCAAAGAAATAGTAAAGAGTGTTAATGGAATGTATTTTGTTCCCGAAAAATAAGAATTAAGATCATTTTCTATTTGTTCGTACTCTCTCGGAATACACCAAAAACCCTAGGCTTACAAAAATGCCCATTCGATGGACATATAACGAGGTACTTGAAGTCTTTGGTGAGAACCTGTTCACTGTATGTTTCTACAGCTGAGCTTAATTTTCTTTCCTTTATTTTTTTACTTTGTTAATGTACGTGAAGTCATGTAAGAAATAAATCATGCTGTTTAATTAACGAACAATGAACTCCTCGAGATTTGTGGTGAGAAAAAAGCAGTTTTCTGACAACCTCATCATCATCAGAAATGTCACCAGTAATTGCTGTAGCAGTTGTCGGTGAGACGTATGCATCAATAAGACTTGCTAATGCGGATCCGCTTATTATACAAACAAATTATATCACTATACCAACAAACATTTCAAATTTGTTCATTTTCGAAAAGAATTTCAGCATATTTACATTAGTATGATATGTATACATTCAAAATATCATATAGAAAGGTTAGAAATGTGCGTAAAGTTTAGTTTTAGAATTTGTAATTTTTACCAATTTCAGCAAATCATATATTAATTCGTGACTCGCGGATAATTTTTTCCAATAGGTTACACGCCCGTGTATATTTATGACTTTATGCATTGTTAACTTCTAAAAAGACGCAAACCACAGCAGGCGTATAAAGAAGCATAGACCGTTCAAAAAATATTATAATCATTATGAGCTTGTCAAAGCCCTTGTCAAAACCTCTATCAAAAGGTATTCATAACTTTTCCGGCACAGACGTGTTTAGAATGTATCACTAGAAAGCAGGAAAATGAAGATCTTAGACCACAAAAAAAAGCCATTTGATTTCATTACAGTGTCATTAATTTAATTAAAGACCTCTGAACATGAATTAGCAGGGCACGGCTCACGATTACGTCACGTGGTCTGTTAGAATTCCAATAACGTTAATTTGTCGTATTGTCTCCCTTTCTCATGGACACCAAATTTTCTTTACTTTTGGTAACAATGGCACATCAGTGAACATAATTGTGACGATGCAATATTATAATTTTTTTCATAGATATATCATGATTGATCCGAATTTTTTATCAGTCACCTCCTGCATCTATTTCTCCAGTGATCACTTTGATTCTAGAGCAAACTCTGCTTTGTTTGCCAATGGAATGTACATCAATCTTTTCTACTTAACTGATTAATCAATTTAAGCATCGGTATTTTGAATTTGATGTCTATTTTTAGTTTCATTTTACTCAATCGCAAGTTTACCTATCAATCTGAGTTCATATTTGCGAAGATTAATGACGACACTCAAAAATTGCGTAAATGGATGTTAGAACCACTTGTACAATCGTTAAAGATAGGGATTCATACTTTGCTTATGTCTTCTTCGTTGTCGACATTCCATTATTACAAATCTTTTTTTTTTTTTCTTTTTTTTCTTTTTTTCTCTTTTTTTTGTGTTACAGTTTATTGTATTTAAGTGAAGTAATCTAAACTACGCCTCGCCGCTTATAATTCATGAAGTCATTACCGACAATCGTCACACGAGAAAAGGAGTTGCCTTTCTCAGTTTAGCGATTCAATAAACTCTATATAATATCACATTAACTGTAAAGCTTTTTAGAAATAAAATAAAAGAGATTTCTTTTGCTGATAATCAGTCAATCACAATTGTGACACGTTCTGTCAAAGTAAATTAACTAAATAGAATATAAATTAGATAGCAAACCGAATCACAGCCATCAGATCATGTTTATGATAATTGATATATATATAAAGAAATTCGTACAGGGGTTGACTGGGATAAACACTATATTACTGTTGAAATGTCCGTGTACAATTGATTAATGTAATATAGATGTTTTATTCAGCAACAACCCATTACCACGTAATTTCAAGACTTCATCGGTTCATTTGGTACTCTGAGAATTAGTTCTAGATGTGTATTAGAATTTGAAGTGAAATTTAACACTGTATTTTAGTACAATGTCACAATAAAGTGTCGAATATACCCGTGGTGGCCGCACAGACTTTGTAAAACCGGTCCTTACGAAAACACGCCTACTCACTCAGTTAACCAATCTTGGTCCAGTCATGTAATATTTTGAAACTGCGGGCGCTATAATTATCCAAATTATTATTAAATTCAAGTCCGATATCACTTAAATGTCAACCCTAAATATTTTTCCTTTGTTGATGAAAAAAGTGTTGTATAGTCCTAAACGGTATCCTATAACACTGTAATGTTTATTTTCAAGGTTTGTTAATAGCGTCATGTGAAGAAAGCTTGTCGCAGATCTCCGTGAACGGACGAGAAAGAAGGGATACCCGCAGGCAACGAGGAGACAGCAATGAGAGCGACGATAGGGACGACGATGATGATACAAAGAAAGAATATAAGCGCCGATATACCATCCAAAAACTACTTAAAATATTAAAAAAGTCTCTGTCCAGACAGCAACTTAAAAAGGTTATCCGGAAACTGCGAACTCTTAAGCGTTCAAAGAAACGTATAACAATGGCTGTGATCCGTAACACAATAAAGGATGTGGTTGCTAAGAAGAGCAAAAAAACTGATACCAAAGCCAAATCGACTGCCCCTAAACTAACTAAACCTCCGACAACTCCGAAACCACGACCCGAGAAAAAAACGAAGAAAAAAATTCCTACCATAACCGACGGTCATTTAGTGTCGGTTCAGAAAACACCGAAGGCACCTCAAGTCGTGGATACACCAAAGCAACCGGAACCCCCAAAACTAATTATAGCATCGAAGGCATCCAAAGTTGTAGAAGCACCAAAGCAACAGGAACCCCCGAAACTAGTTAAACCAGTGGTTTATCATCCACCTGTTGAAAAAATTGAAAAAGCTGCTCCAACACAATTCATCACACCTTACATGCCTCCTCCAAAATCAGAGCCACCAGTCATCAAAGAGAAGATAGAACTGCCAAAACCTAAAATTACAACTCAAAAGAAAAGCGATTTACAGGTCGTACCAATGTTAAATGGTGGTGGCAATGTACCGTTGGACACAAGTATTACTCCAGAACTTAAATTAAACATACATCGTATTCCAGTCCAAAGGAGACAAGAAGCACTATTCAATAGATTATTAGTCCTTCGAGAACGTGTGAACAACCTCAAGAAAAGCAGAAATGGCAACTTCAGGAAGAATCAAGAAAAAAAAAGAACCTCCAAACCCGAAATTATAGCAGTTTCTTTATCAGGTCCAGGATCATCGACATCTGCAAATACTGCAAGTAAACAGACACATACTGTTGTTAGTTCTGTTGCAAGTGCCCCAGTTACAAACACACAACCATTCAAGCTTTCTTCACCGAACCATAATCAAAATAAGCACTACATTACGTCAGATAAAACGGAAAGTGTTCTTCGTACACAAAAGCATAAGACAGCACCATCTACAACGAAGAGTTCCAACCTGTCTTCCCCTCCGCGTTTGACTTCACCAACTTCCGCTGAAAAGACAAAAGATGAATTTAAACGCGTAAGAAGGATCATATGGGTGATTCATAGCCTACTTTCCCGGTCTAAGGGTAGAAAATATAAAGTGTCCGTAAAAGCGATGAAACTCCTCAGGAACATGGCCAGGAAATACAAGAATGTCATGCTAAAAACACAACCGGTTTTAAAAAAACCTAGCGCGGAAACTTCAGTGCAATACACCACCGTCGTCCGCAGTGGACCAATAGACCAAGTGGGAACCAAATCTCTCCACAGTAACATCCCCCTGTCAAATACAGCGGAAATGGCAAACCCTCATATGATGGAAAATGATATCATTAAGCAGAAAATCAAGAAGAAATCAAATAAACATCGATTTTCTCCATCGATGTTAGAGAATACTAAAGGTAAGCAAATATATTAGATCAAATCCCTTCACAAATTTACCCAACAAATCTGATTGACAATTTTACATCAAGTGGTCATTTTAATTTTCTGTTAATTTAATTAGATGATATTCGTATTCGCTTTCATGAAATTATTTAGATGTGCTTATTTTTGTTATATTCCAGATACATATATTTCTGATTCCCCTCAGGCGAAAAGTCATTCTAAAGCTATACCAAAGTCGTCCTCTATTCAGGACACAAGTAGCACTAAGAAATCTGAGCAAACAGTTGTGGAAAAGACTGAATCGGTCCCAGCTTTACCTCTTCCTGCAACTCTTAATCTAAAAACTAAAATAGAAATTCCATCAAAACTCACTAAAGATATCCCAAAACCTACCGACATGGAAACATCGAACATCAATAAGGAAATCCTTAAAACAGAAAGAAACAATGATTCTATTAAATCTCATTCTGCAGTGGCCACAGAAGTGAAAAGTCATGACGAAGAATTTAAACAAAAGTCCAATAAAGAAAAGGTCCCACATTCAAGTAGAATTGAAAGCGTCATTAGCGAAGCCCCCAATCATCTTTATGCAACTTTCTTACCTCCCTCCATTGAGGATCCATCTTTGAAAGAAGCAAAACCAAATTTGAAAGTTGAGAAAATATCTGAGACAGAAAATGAACAAAACATTCAAGAAAACCAAATCAGTCAAAATGTCCCACCAGACAATACCGTAAACATTCCTATGTCGGTTCAAACTGAACTTATAGACCAAATCAAGAGTTCTCAATTATCAAACGTCGCAAAGGCAATTCCTATTCCAATTGAAAAGCTTTCAATTGACAGAGAGAAATCCCGATCTGATATGAGTCAGTCAATAGATACCACTGAAGTTTCTCCTTTACCCAATAACAATGAACCCAGAATTAATAATCCTAAGGTTCATGCCACAGAAAGGCATGTGCAATTACCTGCAGACAAAATAAATTCAATTTCGCAAACTGCAACTTCCACTACAACAGAAATAAGTTTGACCCCTGAAAAGCCCGACGAAACAATTTTAGTATCCAATATTCCTAGTAAATTCGAAACTGTTGAACCATTTAAGGAAAATAACTTTGTTGATCCCAATTTAGATCAGTCTCCATATAAAGCATTAACGCCAGAACATATTTCGGATAACACTCAAGTTAATACATTAGTCAAGCAACGAAATTCTTTGGCACCAGACTCCATTTCAAAACCGAACATTACTCCACTCTTCCAACAAGAAACTAAAAATACTTTCTTTAAAAACGTCGATTTCAACAAAGGACAAGTCGACACTAAAGCGATTGAAAGTAATTCAATACAAACTGATAAACAAAATCTGGCATCTGACACTGAAAAAGCAGTCCATATAACCACCCCCGTCCCGGATATTAAATCCATGCAAAATAAACTCCAAGGTATTGCTGTTATAATTCAAGACGATGTTTCTGTGCAAAAACCACAACAAGAAACCAAAGATGTTGCTAACGTTAACATAGAAAACTTAAATACTAAAACAGCCAACGTTGTAGACATAGAAAATTCATTTAGTAATAAAAACATCAATAATATTGTAACAAAAGATGAACCCACATTGGAATTACCTCCGCTTACTTTACACATTCCGAATCAGGTAACTGCTACCAAGTCACAGCCCATAGGTTCACAATCAGTAAATCAACCAACCATCACTAAGGTACAGTCCATAAGCTCGCAATTAGTAAATCGACCAACCATCACTAAAGTACAGTCAATACGTTCGCATACTGTAACTCAACAGTCCAACTTGAGCAAACAGAAAGTAAATGTACCACGCAAATCGGTACCAAGATTTCAAATATCAAGAACTAATGTTGCAGCACAAACAAACAGGGTGGGAAATCAGAGAGCTACCTCAACACTTGCCATCCCTCAAAGAAATAAGAAACCAGGAGTAGTTATGACTAGATTGGGGAGGACGGGATTAGATAAAGCTGCCATTCTGAAACACCTTTTAGAAATAAAAACAATGAGAGAACAGCTTGTAAAAACAATGAGACAGCAGCTTGCAAGAACAGGGAGAGTAAGTCAAAGGAAGCTTTCTGATTTACTTCCTAAATCTGTACCCTCATTCCTTAATGCAAGGATTCCTTCTGGACCAAAGCAATCTGCTTCGATATCACAAAACACCCAAGTCTTCGGACTCGACAGTGCTAACCCTTCACTTTCAAACCCTCAAGGAACTACTAGGGCACATCGTCGAAAACGGAGTCTTTTAAGTGCTCACCACATACCCGGAAGCATAATTCCACATTCAAAAAATGAAATATTTGTAGATATGCCGTTGCGATCTCTTTCGTATGATAAAAAGAAAAATAACCGAGTGGATTTATATGGTGGACTGGGGTCCCTTTCGCGAGCTCCACCACATGTTGGGCATCGCAGGAACGATCTTACTAATGCAGGTTCTTTGTCGATGGGATTCGTTCATCCCAACTTAATTCAGCATCAAGGTATGACAAAACTTGAGAGATTCTTTAGTAAACCTGTAAATTTCAAACCTGAACCACAAATACCAAGCATTGCCAATGTAATGAATCAAATCTTTGCCCCAGGAACACCTTTTCAGCGTCCACAACTGTTTGCTGGTAATTCACTTAGTGCTTCAATCTCAAATAACCCCCATCATAAATCTTTTCACCTGAATGCATCAGTACGAAAACCACCTCATGCTGCAAAGAATACAATATCTGGTCTTCCTAAGAGAAGAAATTTTGTTGAAACTGCACCCATCAAATTAAGGACGTCTAACAAACATGGAGTTCGAATTTCGGTTAATAAGGATGTATCACCAGGATCACATGCACACCAGCAAAATCTGCAACGTATCAAAAAAGAGAAGACCATAGCTACAACATATATGGACAATTCCTTGTCATTAGGTATCAAATCACATGACTATTACTGACGATCGCGGCGCACGCACTTTGTCACCAGCAGCCCGCATGCGCGCAACTAATCACTGAAGCTGCATTTGCAAAGAGTTGTAACACTTGTGTGTGCTTTACTGTGTGCATATTTTCTCTCTTCTGTTTCAAGAGAAGAACAGCTCGACAATCTATTTCACTCGGTATTGAAGCCTTATTAATCGGTGATCTGGTTATTAATGACTCAGCATCTTTGGAAATTCTTACACCTCTGTTATATATTTCCGCCTTGGACTTAGCATGTCAAAAGGAATGGGCGATGGAAGCTTATTAATATCCACTTTATGCAAATACACTTGACAGATTTATCTTCCTTGTATGAAAAGTCAATGTAAAAGAAAGTATAATAGGATTATTTAAATGAAATGTACATAATCATATCTTGCAGTCTTGTAGCAGAAATTCTATGATTATATTCATAATTCAGTATTTTGACTGATGTTATTAAAACTAATTTTATCTTACACAGACGCTTTTGTTTTCGATTTTAAATTTTATAGATCAACGTGAATATTTCAGGGTCACCTGAATCTGAAAGGCCAATTTATCGAACAGTTCGACGCATCGTTATATTGCCCTTACCTACCCCAAAACCAACTGTATCAGCTGTTCATGGCACCAAACAAAACAAAGATATTGTGCATAAGTCTAGTCAGTTGCACTTTAAGGAACCAAATAATCTAAAGCAACGTCCTAAGGCAGGATATTTAACTAAGGCCCAACCAGAGACAAAGTCCTTTGAAGATACCAACAAAATCAAATACAGAACCGTAGCTTTAGACTCAAAGAGGGATGTAGTGAAATCAGAGTACGCTGGAAATAACCTGTCAATGTCTCCGACAAAAATCCACAAAAAAATTGAATATTCTAAACACCAGCTCCCACAGAATAAATTTCAACGAGATAGGGTAGAACAATCAAAATCCAAAGACACAGAAATGAAATCGTCCTCAAATTCTACTTATCATGATTACAGTGGCACACGCGGTTCAGAATCACGTTACTCGGATAATAGACTGTCCTTGTCTCCGCCTCGTCACAATCACATGAAGGATTCTACTCCTTTTGTCAATTTTGCCTTTTCTCTCAATAGTCCAACATCGATGTTCATGAACAAGGCTGAGACAAAATCAACAAAAGGTCAATCGAGGGACTATTCTGGTTCAATTTCCGCAGCTCCAAACAGCATAGCAAGAGCTAAGGCCAGAAACGATAAGGCGGGGCCTGGTCTGAGTGCTACGCCATTTGTTACACAAAAAAGTTCGAATGCTGGTATTGTTTTCGAGGAAATAGATCCATTGTCTTTGACTAATTTCATCATGGCGGCAAGTAAAGATCTAAACAATGAGGGTAGCGATATCAGAATATCAACGGCTCCTGTAAAATTAACTGACAGCTCTATAAAAAAAGGTCTTGTTTTGGAAATTCCAGAAAAGAATGATTTCATCGGAAAGAAGACTCATAAGGAAAAGAAAAATGGAGTAATGGGTATGCAAAGTTTAAAACAGAATATGAAACAAGAGACACCTCATCGTCTTACTTCCGACAGAACTTTATCAGATTTAAAAAGGCCGATAGACAACAGAAACATCTCTCCTCCGCATTCCAGTCATTCCTCTAGACCTTCCGAACACAGTCAAAGAAAAAACCCATTTTCATTTTCATTGTCTGGAATGCCATCAAAGAGCCATACACACTCTCCAAAAACAACTGTTTCTCACTCTGTAAAACCCACCATCAAACCGACTCTTGTAGTTCCAATGCAACAGCAAGATATTAGCAAATCGTCAGCCCAACGCATATCAACTCGTTTAGCGCAAATGCAGCAAAATGTTCTCAATAAGAAGCAAACAGACAAAAAATCACTTTCAAATTATCAGATTGTGGACAATTCACTCTCTAAACATCAACCAATGAAAGATTTTCTAACCAAACATACTATGCATCAACCCAAAGAAGACACTTCACGTAGACAATACCAAACCATAGAAAATTCTTTTACTAGACCTCCATTGAAACCTCAAATGGAAAGGAAATTTACAAAATACCCATCAAGAGATTATATTCCCCAGACTCCATCTCTCAACTCAATCACACCAATGCAGAACGCAAAGACCTATACTACTGCAGAACAGAACTTTGATTTCAGTAACAAATCTACGACCAAATACAGTACCACGGCTCACATTAGCCACTCTACTATTGCTCATCCCCCAGCCACCACACCAAGTAGCCGAATCATGACACATAAAACGACAACACCAAGCTGGCGTGGAAGAAATTCTCATGTTCATCAGCACCATCACACGACCGGAAAAGTAGGGCATTACAAAAAGCAGTCTACAATTGAAATACAAGGAAGCAGAATTTCTAATAATTATAATCAGATTCCAGCTCTGCCAAATCAAATCCATGGTTCAAGTCTATCAAACCGAAAGTTTTCTCCATATACTATCGAACATTTCAGTCAACCCAAACAAACTGTGTCACACTCTGCAACACAGGCATCGTCAAACAAAATGGAGAACACGTCATTCAATAAATCTAAACCAAGAGCCATTCACAGATCATCAGATAGTATGGATAACACAATTAGTCCTTCCAAGCAATGGGCGACCAAAGACTTATCAACATCAAAATCACAGAATGCTATGGACAGTTATCACAATCCAAATCAAATTACAAAGCCGATAAAAATGCATGGGTATGCTATTCACATGCCAAAAACGGCAAAACATACGCAGAGTATAACACGGCCTCCCACACATTCAAACAGTCAAACAGGACAAAAGTCCACTCAAAGTCTAACAAGCTACAACATTCAAAGTCCATATTTCATCATTGAAAACAATGGGAACACCGAAAGACAATCGGGATGGACGACATCAAGCCCAAAACACGTAAGCAGCCAAGGAATAATTACAAAGAACCACCAGGAGCCTAAAAGTCGCAACATGGTCTATTCAATCTACAATAAGCCGAACTCACAAATACGAGAGACCCAGCAAGTTCATGGCCACACCACCCTCAATAATATCCAACAGCAATCAAAACAGCAACAACACCCTATACATCACAGTGCAAGACACAATGCAGCGAATACTGCCGATCAAACTAATAAAGCAAATGCTAATATGCATTATCAAAAACATTCTCAAAGTCATAGTTCAATGATAATTGGTCATCAGAAAAGCCAAAATACACATGTTAAACCAGTTCAAAAGCAGATTATCCCTCTAGTCACACAACGCCCATCAACTTTAAAATATTATCAGACGACAGTCATACCACCAATACCAGTCACTCCGCAAAATCCCGTCACGACAAAGGTCCCTGTTTTCGCCACCGGTACTGAGCGCTATGCCATCAGTTCACACCTGTTGGCGCTATTAAGACAGCTGCCCGTAGGAGACTTGCCTGACCACAAGAAAAGGCGATTAGAAAGAATCCTGGGAGTAAGAAATGGACAGCTTGAGGACAACATAACCGAGTCTACATCAGAGGTCTCAGCTCTGTATAACGATCAAAATCCCGAGAGACTGAATAGTGACAAATTCAATCATTTTGAAGTCAGTCCTTAAGAACTAACTTCCATGAACTCACGGTGTGATTAGCCGCAAGTCATGTAGTCAATCAATGCCAACGTGAAATCGAGTCTCAGTCCTTTTTTCGCTTCAGAAAAGGTTCCAAACAATTTCATTCGGCACCAAATGGAGAGTCATTAAGAGACTGTGATAATATATGTGGGTTCAAGGGTTGTTTTTGTGTATTTATTTAAGACTACTTTGTACAGTTGTAATATAACTTCATTTACTTTTGTTGTTTTGCTTTATGCATTCCATAGACTCATTTTTACTCATTCATTACCATTCTACAGAATGTTATATATATACTTGGTGTATTTTTTACGGAAATAACAAAGTCAACAAAGGTTATTCTTTATTCATTCTATTAGTTCACCTGAGCAGAAAGCTCAGGAGAGCTTCTCTTATCCGGCGTCCGTCTGTAAATATTTAACATTTTCTACTTTTTCTCCAGAACATCTCGGCTAATTTCAATCGAACGTAATACGAAATATCTTCAGGTAAAGCGGATTCAAAATTTGTTCAAAGAAAGGACCATGCGCCCTTCAAAGCGGAGATAATTAAGGAAATGCAAAAATATGGTGGAGTCATTTGAAAGTCTTCTTCCATAATAATCAGTTTTTAAATCGAGACAGGCTACTGACAAACAAGCTGATGTTACAGAGGTTTCAACAGCCTCGTTTAAAGTCAGCATTTCGTAAATGTTCTGGTTATATCTATCTAGTTTGCCAATACAACCTTCCATTAGATCAAATGCTGTCTGACGTGTTTCATACGAAATGTTAGGCCGTTCTTGGCACACTGATTCTGACTACGGATTGCTCCGTTCACCTGATCGAGATGTAGAACTCAAGGCGAGTGTGGCCGGTCAACAGGGGATGCTTACTCCTCCTTGGCACCTGATCCTAACTCTGGTGTGTCCTAACTCTCTAATTTGTATTGCATGTAGGATTTATAAGATTGCCCACTGTTCGTCATCTTCGGATTTTTTTATTCTCAAGAACCACAGGGCTAGAAAAATTCCAAACACATAAAAAGCCAAATATACCTAGGTAATATAGATTAAAATTTGTTTAATATGGGAATATATAAAAAATCTTCTTCAAGATGGAGGGTCATGATTAGTCAATAATATAGAGCAATTCCAGTTACTACATATTCAACTTTGTTCAAAATGTGGCCCTCTAAAGTAGAGTGGGGCCACAATAGGGGATCGAAGTTTTACATAGGAGTAAGCATCTTCAGATAGTGCAAATTCAAGTTTGCTCAGTCCGGGGGCACGAAGTAGGATGGAGCTACAGTAGGAGATCAAAGTTTTATATGGGAATATACAGGAAATTAATTAAAACAAGTTTTCAAGAGTAGCAGGGCCACAATAAATCATATCAAAATGCAAGCATTCCTAAGTTGTGTGGATTTAATTTTTTATCCCCTCCCCGATACTAAAGTCGGAGGCATATTGGTTTTGTCCTATCTGTCTGTCTGAAGCTATAACCTTATTCACAGCTTTTGAATGGTCGTGATAGGGATCTCATATTTCATACGTGTATTTCTTGTGACAAGGCCTTTATTTTTGTACCATATTTTTTACCTGTGACTTGATTTTGGAATTTGACTTACTTTAAGAAAACTTATCCTAGACAATCTCCTGAACTATCTAAGGTAGGGCTTTCATATTTTGTAAATAGACCCAACATTTTTTACCATAATCTTTGACCTTGTGATCTTGTCATTGGAGTTTGACCCAGATTTCAAAATTTTAACCAATTCCTTAACATTAGTTTAAACTTTCAAAAGGGGAATGATCTGTCTTTCATGTTTCATGTATGCATTCCTTGTAACAAAACCTTTCTTTTGGTATCAACAGTTTTGACCTTGTACCTTTGACCTTGGATATTGAACCTTTTTAAAGAAAAGTAAACCTAGACAATATTTCCTAAACTGTAGGCCTTTCATTTCGTATTTCGTACATAGATTCCTTATGGGAAGATCTTACATTTCTTACCATGATCGTTGACCTTTTGACTTTGTATCACGGAGTTATATTGTGACCTTAGTTGCTAGGTTGGGTCACAATATAGGGGTACAATGTTTCAGGGATACAAAGGTTTAAAATGATTTTAAAATTCCAACAGCTGAACAACAGCAGGGCCAAGGTGACTCAGGTGAGCACTGTGGCCCATGGGTCTTTTTGTTTTATTTATTTATCTATTCCTCTGTTTGAAGAAGAAAACAGTTTTAATTAACTATTGGTCGTTTTAGCCTGGATAAAAAAAATCCCACACACAAGAAAATACGCGAGTTGCAAAGACGTTCTGTAAGAAATATACGTGTTACACGTGCTTACAATAATATTAAAGAATGTTTTATTCATACATTTATGAAATGTCTCCACATCATCGTTTAATTGCGAAACGATCGATCTCTTTGTCCGTAAACTTGACACATCTTCGAATTATCCAGGACCACAGGGTTAATCTCAACCACACTTGCCGTGGAGCATTCTTTGGTAAATAATTCACTTGAAGGCCACTCCCTTTTCAAAGGGGAGATAATTAAGAAGTAATGAAAATATTTTGGCATGTTTTAAAGAACCACTGGACCAGAAAAGACAAAAAATATGTGAAAGTTTCTTATTGAGTGAGGCCACAGTAGGAGATCAAAGTGTTGCATGAGGATATATAGAGGAAAATCTTTAAGAATCTTAAGAACAACAGGGCAGGTGATGATTAGTTATCAATATGCAGTCCTCCTCCTCAGGTAGTGTAGATTCAAGTTTGTTCCAATGATACCCCCAGGTCACATTGGAGAAAATTTTTTTCATTGAAATTTACAGGGAAATACTTTCAAAATCTTTCTCATGAGAAGCGTACAGTGCCATGATTCGTCATATAAACATACAAGCACCAACAGAGATTGGAGATTTATTAATGTTCTTCAAACCATGATCCCCGTAAGGTGTGGCTAAAGCAGAGGGTAACAATTTTACACGAGGATGTCATTAGGTTGAAAGCCGTCTGACGTGTTTCATGCCAATTGTTAGCCAGTTCTTTACAATATTGCTTTTGACTACGGATTACTCCGTTTATCTGATTAATGTATAGAGCTGACGGTGGGTGTGACCGGTCAACAAGGGATGTCCACTTCTCCTCGGCACCTGGTCCCACTTCTGTTACTTCCTACGGTCCGTGCTGGTCCAATTCTCAATTTTGTAATCTTTATAGGATTTATGAGATTGGTCAAGATTATTGCCTTTATTTTCATGCAAAAACTTTTTTTTTCAAAAAATCATCTTCTCAAGAACAATAGGGTCATTGTTAGTTATTTCTAATGTGCAAGCATCCTAAGGTAAGGGTAGATTCAAATCACGGCCCCAGGGGTACAGTGGCACAAAATCTTATATGGAAATTTATAATGAAAATTTTACATTCTCAGGTAACACAGGTAACAGTTTCTTTGAATTATGACAGGGTAGGGTGAGGCCATTTTTTTAATATGGCAATAACTATATTTTTAAAAATCTTTTCAAGATCTGCGGTGACATGCCATTATTAATATGTAAGCATCCTTATGTAATGCAGATTTCAATTTTCTTTAAATCATACCTAGGGAATGTGTGTGTGTGTGTGTGTGTGTGTGTGTGTGTGTGTGTGTGTGTTAAGACGGGGCCTCAATAGGGGTTCACAGTTTTACATAGGAATATATATACTTGTCAAAATTTCTAACGCCCCACTTTTATTTGTTGAAAATTGAAGAAACCGTTATGTTAATATTAATGTCCTTAAAAACATCGTCTGCTGTACATACCCTTTCATATCTGCGATTGAAAAAAATCGAGTTCAATGAGAAATTATTCGGCCGTGACCGCTTTTGTTGAAAAGCGTGAAGTACGAGTTCGACATGGTTTACGGGTGTGTTTTTCAAAACGGTTTTTTCCACGTGTTCTCTGTCTCAAGATCATCTTAAAAAACAGATAAAGTTTGGGAGAAAATGCGGCGCATGTCTACACAAGAACGCGCAAGAGCAGTTGGCATGGTCCAAGCCGGGCGCAGTTCACGGGAGGTGTGTTTCTTTTCGCTTTGTTCATTTTGTTTTCTTCCAACATTTAAAATTAATGAAAAAGCTAAATAAATTTATTAAAACTTTTTCAGGTTGCTAGAAGTTTCAACCGAGATCATAAAACCATACTAAGGCTCGTCCGGAAATTTAATCGAACCGGAAGTACAGATGACCTACCCCGAAGACCGAAACGTCGAGTGAAGAGTACACGGCCCCAGTCTGCCCTTGTAAATCCGAGGTGGCGCCTTGCCCAAGCCAAACGGAGCTGTCTGTGCCTGTCCGACAAAACTAAGCCTACATATGGTCTCCTGGCACGCAGTCCACCCTCCCTTAATCTGTTGCGCACAGTTTGGTCACTCAGAGGTCTTCCGTGCGTTTTGTCGAGTGACGACACGCCAACAGGACAAGTACATTAGGGTTGCGCATCTTAGGAACAGACACCGCACAGCACGCACAACGGCGAGACAAACAATGGGAACGCATGGGAGGGTGGACTGCGTGCCAGGAGACCATATGTAGGCTTAGTTTTGTCGGACAGGCACAGACAGCTCCGTTTGGCTTGGGCAAGGCGCCACCTCGGATTTACAAGGGCAGACTGGGGCCGTGTACTCTTCACTCGACGTTTCGGTCTTCGGGGTAGGTCATCTGTACTTCCGGTTCGATTAAATTTCCGGACGAGCCTTAGTATGGTTTTATGATCTCGGTTGAAACTTCTAGCAACCTGAAAAAGTTTTAATAAATTTATTTAGCTTTTTCATTAATTTTAAATGTTGGAAGAAAACAAAATGAACAAAGCGAAAAGAAACACACCTCCCGTGAACTGCGCCCGGCTTGGACCATGCCAACTGCTCTTGCGCGTTCTTGTGTAGACATGCGCCGCATTTTCTCCCAAACTTTATCTGTTTTTTAAGATGATCTTGAGACAGAGAACACGTGGAAAAAACCGTTTTGAAAAACACACCCGTAAACCATGTCGAACTCGTACTTCACGCTTTTCAACAAAAGCGGTCACGGCCGAATAATTTCTCATTGAACTCGATTTTTTTCAATCGCAGATATGAAAGGGTATGTACAGCAGACGATGTTTTTAAGGACATTAATATTAACATAACGGTTTCTTCAATTTTCAACAAATAAAAGTGGGGCGTTAGAAATTTTAACAAGTATATAAGCTTTGAAAATGTTCTTATCAGGACCACTGGTTAGATATGATAATATGCAAGCTTTCTAATATACACTGAGTCAAAAAAGAAACTTCACATTCTCTTGTCAAGGCACTTAAAACGAACAAGAGATAATAGGATGGTGCCAGTGATTTTATTTCATTGCTGAGATGTGTGTGATGTAATCAATACACTGACAGTGCCACAGATCTGTTCAGTTAGGCTACACGCCGTTCCAAAACATTTGTACACAGAATGTCAAGTCGCAAGAATGAAACGTCGAAATGTCTCAGTTCAATATTGAGTATGGCCGCCTCGCGCATTCACCACAGCCATGCACCGTCTCCTCATCGACTGCCTGATGTTTGTGAACACATGGTTGGGGATTCGGCGCCATTGATCTTGCAAGGCAGTGCCAAGTTCCTGCAAATTCTGCGGTTGGTTCCTAAGTTCACGAAGCCCTCTCCCTAGTGCATCCCAAACGTGCTCGATGGGATTAAGGTCAGGGGACCTCGATGGCCAGTCCATGACGTTGATGCCAGCATTTTGAAGGAAATTTCGTGTCAACAACGCGGTGTGCGGCCGTGCATTATCATGCTGGAACTGTAGACCTGGACCATGAGCCGCCATGAAGGGAATGAGTTCAGGGGTGAGTACCTGATCGCGATAAGCAGCAGCTGTGAGGTTTCCATGGATGACCAGAAGTCTGGAACGGTTGTTCCCACAGAAAGCACCCCATGCCATGCAACTTCCGCCCCCGAATCTGTCCACTTCCTGCACACAACACTGGGCATACCGTTCATTAGGTCGTCTCCAGACTCTTAGCCTGCCGTCCGCAAATCTGAGGGTAAACCGCGATTCATCACTAAAGACGACTCGATTCCAGTCTCTCCGGGTCCATCGGAGGTGACGTTGGGCCCACAGCAGACGCTGACGTCGATGAAATGGCGTCAAAATTGGCCCACAAGACGGACGTCGAGCATGGAGATTGGCAGACCGCAACCGATTTCGGATGGTCTGTGCGGACAGCTGACCTTGAAATATCTCAGCTCTGGTTCGTGCAGCCGGCAGAAATCGGTTACGAAGGTGACGTAGGACGATGTTCCGGTCTTCAACTCGTGACGTTACACGTGGACGACCCGACCTTGGGCGATCAGCAGTGGTGCCAGTTTGTTGTAGACGATGTCGCAAGTCATACACAATACGACGGCTGCATCCCATTGCTGTTGCGATGTCAATAACTGATCGCCTCGCTTGCAACATGCCAACGGCACGTTCACGTTGCACATTTGACAATCGCGGCATTTCAAGTACTGTTACAAATGTGGCTTAAAAGTGTTTTTTTAATGTTTGAGGCCATGGCAAACATGTGCAAATGAATCCAACTTCGATGTGGAGTTCACAACATTGAATGCACGTGCAAAACCTGATTTGGCACGAAAGGCATTTACACAAGAAATGGATGGCTATGAGTGGGTTTGGCTAACGGTTTTCCACAGTCGACAGATAGGGATCCCATGTTGGCTACACAGGTGTATCATCAGGGGGAAAGTATTCAATATTTTACAAAATTAATTTTGTGAAGTTTCTTTTTTGACTCAGTGTAGTTCATATTAATATTTGACTATAGCAGAGAGTCAGCTTTACATGAGAATATATATATATATATATATATATATATATATATATATATATATATATATATATATTATATATATATATATATTATATATATATAAAAACAAAAAAAGTTAAAAATCATGATTTAAGAATTATTTTATTCATAACAAAACCAAATAAATTATGTTAAATATATACTTAAAATGTTCAACGACAATCGAACAATACATTTTAAACCTGTTTTTAAAAATACATCAATACGTTACGCAGCCAGAGCAACAATTGTCAGGTAACTCCCCAAAACAGTTTGAAAATCGGTATGAGCAACAATAAGAAATTTCATTACAAATGATTGAATCTTTATAAAGGCAATATCAATAGGGTGTATGTCCACCCTGAGCCTGTATAACGGCACGACAACGCCTCTGCATACTTCTGATGAGCCTGCGGAACGCAATTTGTGGCAACCTTGCCCATTCCTGCTGTAAAGCTAACGTAAGCTCCTGGCGATTTGTCGGAAGTACAGGGCGTCTGGAAACAGCTTGCTGCAACATGTCCCAGGCATGTTCTATTGGATTTAAATCCGGAGAACAACTCGGCCAATCCATACGTTCAATTGTCTCTGTAGCAAGGTAGTCTGTCACTATACGTGCTCTGTGGGGACGAGCATTATCATCCATTAACACAAAGTCGTTGCCTATAGCTCCCGCATAAGGTCTCACAATTGGATGCAGTATCTCGTCCCTGTAAATGGCACCGGTAAGATTGCCATTAATCACGTGCAAGTCAGTACATCCACCAATACTGATTCCGGCCCAAATCATCACAGAGCCACCTCCAAAACGATCATGCTCTGCTACACAACAATCAGCGTACCGCTCTCCACGCATGCGCCATTCACGCCTACGACCGTCATGAAAGTCCACGCAGAACCGTGACTCGTCTGTGAAAAGAACAGGCCTCCAATGATGCAGTTGCCAGTTTATGTGATTTTGAGCCTAATTGAGTCGTGCTACACGATGTCTTCTCAAAATGGGACTAACAGCAGGTCGATGAGCCCGAAGGTTAGCAGCATGAAGTCTCTGTCTGAGAGTTTGTGGTGTTATTCGCACCCCACTTGCTGCATGAAAGTCAGTATTGAGTTGGACAGCACTCTGAAACCTGTGTCTACGAGCCATAAGTGACATATAGCGATCCTGGCGAGCGGTTGTGGACCTTGGACGACCTGATCTCGGTCTCTCAGAAACATTACCTGTCTGCCTAAAACGATTCCACATCCCTGAAATCACACTTTGGGACACATTACAATGTCTAGAGACAGTTCTCTGGACTTGGCCAGCTTGAAGCATACCTACTGCCTGACCAGCTTCCAGAGCAGTTAAATGGCGCCTCATGGCTTTTAATGTCAATAATTGTTCACCTAAGAGTCGATTAGAGCAATAAATACCCACAATAAAATGAAAATCACATTTTTTCAATTTCAATATACACGTTGGCACACTTTGATTTTGACCCCTTGCTTGTGTTTGGGCGAAAAAATCGTGAACGTATGACGTCAATATGAAACCAGGTAAATCTATTGTGTTAAGGACACATTGGAGAAACTATACATGTTAAAATTTGTCAAAATAATTATTTGGTTAATAAAAATTTTGAGGTCAAAATTATGATCCTTAATTATTTTTTTTGTCCAGTATATATATATATATATATATATATATATATATATATATATATATATATACACTTAATAGTAGCATCCCACTCTAATCATATCATATGCAAACGTTATAAATTCAGGTGGGTTGTTTTACATGGACTTTGTGTGATGATGGGGCTAAATTGAGGTATCCTCATTTCAATTAAGTTAAAACCCCATGGGGATAGGTTGGGGTCATAATATGGGATCAAAATTGTCATGACATTAAAGAGGGTAACGATCTTCTAAAGAATAACAAGGTCAAGATTGACTCAGGTGAGCGTTGTGGCCCACTGGTTTCTTGTTTTGCTTTAGATGTCAATGTGGCAAGCATGCACACGCTGAATTTCATTTAATATCAATGTACAATCAGATACCTACATCTGTATGTAATGGGTCTTGCCCTAAACACCAACAACCTCAATCTAATTAAAGTTAGATGTTTTGATCCACTGCACAAGGTAATCTAATTAGAATTTGATTTCTTTGATCCGCTGATGTTGTTGGCTATACAAGTTAGTGTAGCTAGAATGGAAGTAAATCTAACATCTAAGTTTAGTTTTAAGAGCCTGGGTTTTTGCTGTGGGTTTGATTGATTACCCATAGCTTCAGCAAGAGGCGAGTCCTCCCTTTTCTTGTCAAGAGCAGTTTCGTGTATTCAGCTGCACCGGAAGACTTGTGCATTTAGTAGATACTACATATATATATATATATATATATATATATATATATATATATATATATATAGCTTTTAACTGACTCAGTGACTAGGAAGAATCCAGCGTCCGATACTTCCCTATAAACTTTCCCGTACATGACTGGTAGTACAAGGAAATGTTTATTGTGCAAAGACGGTGGTACACAGCACAGGTGCTTGGGGACAGAACTGAAATATTCAAATAAAGTTACATGTTTTATCTAAGATACACCCGAAATACCCAAGGACTTGAACACTAAATAATACAAGAAGGGGGGGGGGGGGGGGGGTAACCGGAGTCCTGTCCACTAGCACTTGTGGCAAAGAGAGGGTAATTGAGGTGTCTGTCCCTAGTTTCCCATTCCATTGGTTAGTTCAACTACTTAAATTAATCTTACATGTAATTCAACTTAAACATCAGTATTAATCAACTGAATTTCGGCTAATTGGTAAACTAGTCATCAATGAATTCACAGGGTGACTCAAGTAACACTAATAAGTTTTTTGAAAATCTGTATGAAAACTGGGGTATCGTTTTGAATGCAGCAGAATGAGACTAACTTAAAAAGAAAAGAAAAGAGGTGTTGATTTCAAATACGTTTAGAGTGTGTTTATTTTGAATTTTTAGAATGATGCCCGCAAACGATACCAGCCGTTTGTTTTACAACTGGACTCCAATTTAACTACAACATTCACATGTGAATTATCTGTCAACCCATTCAAATCTCAATATCTATTGATGTGTCATATACGGGTTATGCATACACCAACTCATTTCCGCATGTTGGAGCAAGGCTCCTTGAGGGATCAAAATTCAATCAATCAGAAGTACCCGGTTCTGATGTCTGACGAGTATTACGGCCAGATCACGGGGTTACCCAGACCTGCAGATGCTATTATATTATAAGACATTTGCAGAAAAAAAGCATCTGACAAGAAATATATCATAAAAATAACCCTTTACATTTCGTGTGCATTTTTCATGTTCGGTGTGCATATATGACAAAACATGATAAAATCACTTACCGCTAATAAAAATCTAGTGTGCTAAGTACCTCTTCCTACACTTCAAAATCAAAATCATTAATAAACACACACACTGCATCAGAAAGTATCTATAAACGGGGGGGGGGGGGGGGGGGAAGTCGAAGTATCGAAAAAGCAGGTATGTTATTCTTTCAATTGAGTGTTCTACTCATTGTGGCGATCGTAGGATACGACCCTAGTCCATAAGAGTGTTTATGACCTCAGGATTTGTGTAATTGTCGTACTATATGACTCAAAATCCGCCTCGACACAGAACAGCGCACCATCTCTTCGTCCTCAGCTCCGCTAATATGGAGAAATACGGGATTTATGTGCTCTTGTTTTTAATTTCTTGTGGAAAAATACTAGCACAAACAGGTATGTTTATAAGATTTTGACCTTTTTATTTTACTATGTCGGATATGGCAGAAATAGATAAAGGTACGTGTTGTAGGATAGAGGCAGTGCTGGCTATGAAATACTATTGCGGTGTCTTCCAAATACAAAGGGTTAAAACTCCATAGGAGTTATAAAGAAACAGAGATAATCAAACTCACAAACACATCCAACATTTCATAGAAAATCTCACATTTTAAAATAATTGCAAAGATGATTTTTTTTTAACTCCAACATATACAACCTGTTAATCTTGATAATACTGACAGATGATAAAGCTCAACAATATTTGAGTTGTTTACCAAAATGTAATCTCTGGTGGTCTTTGGGGACCCTCCTGTCCGCGTCCTCTGTAATAGGGCTATTTTATACATTACCTGTCAATTTCACCTCGTTATCCATCACAAAGGAGATAGTTAAACCGGAGATATCATGGGAAACATGCAACATTGGGTGGGGCTTTCTGAACACGCTAGATGTCAAGTTTGGTTTAGAATTCCATCGTCATGTTGTAAATATTGAATTTATTGATAACAGTGCTAGTACATCTGATGTAGATGATGTAAAAGTATTTACGCTTACCCAGCAAATACTTGAGAAATTCTAATAAAACCTTTTATATTGAAACAGAATAATGTCGCATAATTAGGTCTCCATTTTCACTCGGATATGAGACGGTTTTAGCTCATCCGAGCTGAAAGCTCACGTAAGCTTTTCTCCGTCCGTCTCTCTGTCCGTAAATTTTATCATATTTCTATCTTCTTCTCCAGTATCACTGGGTCAGTTGCAATAAAATTGAGTACAAATCATCATTAAGTGAAGGGGATTCAAGTTTATTGAAATAAAAGTTCATACCTCCTTGAAAGGGTAATTAATCAAGAAAATTCAAAAATAGGATGGGGTCGTTAAAAAATCTTCTCAAGAACCGCTGGGCCAGAAATATTGAAATTTACATGAAAGCTTCCTGATATAACGCAGATTCAATTTTGCAAACATGATAGCCCCCGGGGGTAGGATGGGGTCATAGTAGGGGATCGAAGTTTTAAATACGAATATAAAAATCTTTAAAAAGCTTCTTCAGAGCCACTTGATCGGAAACGTTGAAATTGACATGAAAGCGCCTGGAAATAAAGTAGATTAAATTTTGTTCAAATCATAGCCTCCAAGGGTTGGACGATCAGGGATCAGAGTTTTACACGTGGATATCAAGGGAAGGTCTTAAAATTTACTGCTCAAGAACCACTGGGCAAGAGAAAGGGTGAAATTTACAAGACAACTTTCTGACATAGAGCTTTATTTGGGAATATAGGAAAATATCTTTAAAAATCTTCATCTCTACAACAGTAGGGCCATGATTAATTATATTGATATGCAAGTTTTTTTTCAGGTAGTTCAAATTCAAGTTTGTTCAATTCAGGGGTCTGGGGCAGGGAAGGAGGAGATGAAATAGGAGATCAAAGTGTTAAATGGGAATATACAGAGAATGAATTAAAAAAACTCTTTTTCGAAAGAAGTGGGGCCACTAAACACTAAATCATATCTAAATACAAATGTTCTCAAGTGGTGTGGATTTGGGTTTTTTTTTATGCACATGCGACTATAGTCAGGGGCATATTATTTTGATGTAGGTTGTCTCGACTCTGTCTGTCCGAAACTTTCAACCTTTAACCGTATGTATGTGTGTGTATGTATGTATGTGTGTGTGTGTGTGTGTGTGTGTGTATGGATGTGTGTGTGTGTGTATGTACGTACGTACGAAATCAGCAGGTTTTATTAAAAATATGACAAACTTAAATATGCTTAATTAAAGGAACTGATTTACGATTCCCCCCCCCCCCCTAATTTTAATGATCAAAATCTACTGTCTAATGTGTTTAAACGACTTCAAAAAAATATTAAGATTATACATTGTGATAGAAGCTCATTGTAGAGAGTTCTGTATTCATTTTGTAAACAAAGATTGTGGTATGTTATTGTTTACGAAGTTTTGAAAATAAAAGTATATCGATCTAAGTTTATTATATATATATATATATATATATATATATATATATATATATATATATATATATATCACATTTCAAATATTCTTTAAGAAAAACTGTAACATCTAGAAGTTAAATTTATGACTGTGCAAAATTAAGCTGCTCTAAATTAACATTTCACTGATTTGCTTGTAAATATAAAAAGACTGAAGTCTTTGTTTACATAACGCTGAGTTAAGACTAAAATATTGCTTTTAATCCTGCATTCAGAATTTCTGAGGATAACGACGCATTTCTGAAATATATTCGACAAACTGCTTGATCAGAAGGCAGCAATGGTGGCTTTCAAATGCAGTTTAATTTGCTTCATTTTGAACAGGCCTCCGAAAGTTATAGCGATTGTTGGAAAACACCTTGTATAATTGTATAATAATTTACCGTGCACCAATGAAAATCAAAGTTATCTACTTGTACTTTCAGATACGACATATGTAACAACACCGAAGGTGATTGAAGCTGAGCTTGGAGAACAAGTTCATTTCGTCCTGACCTACACAACTCCTGACAATGCCTCCGTGTTCACCGTCTCTCGTCTGCTCGGAAACGACACTCATGACGTCATCACAATCGTGGACTTAAACGTCAAGACAAATTCCTCGTGGACTATGGAAGCTAATGTGAATGTCAGCGTAGTGGACGATAACACGAGGAAGGTCAATATCACAATATACAAGGTGGGCTTTCAGATTCATGATGGAGAGTACGTCGTCAAGGTCAACGGTTCGGACGGAGCGGGACAAGATGTCCTACTGATTAGGACCTTAGGTAAGGATTCAGCAGTTCTTGTGTTAGATTTGGAAAATGCATTTCTGATATATCGAAGTTGGAAACATCAGGTATTTCACAGGAGTCTAAAGTTTTATCAATGAAACTGATATAAAACTCCTGAAAAGGTTATCCAATCCTGAAAAAGTTATCTAATCCTGAAAAAAAGTTTTCCAATCCTGAAAAAAATTATATACCATCTTTTCCGAATTGGATGATTTTTTTCCAGATTCCTGTGGGTATTTCAAATGTGCTCAGACTAACGTGATATAGTAGATTTGGATTAATTAGAATTTAAATGAACGCATGTGGCTTATTTGGTAATTTATTTTAGAATTGGGTATCTTGCCTGAATTCAAACTTGACGAAAAGGTAATGTGGACGAAATTCAATTTCTAATTTGTTATCCGAAAGACCTGCAACTCACTTCTAAATCACAAATGTATGACGAAAATGCAGTTATTCGTAAGTACCTATTTTTCCCGTCTTAGATCTGATGCGGCCAAACCACAAGCGGGACTCAAATCCACAACTTCTCGGCCACAAGGCATATGTTCTAATCGATGTGCCACCGTGGTCACTGATCATATCTCAACAGTAGGGGAAAGAACTCTCGATGGAATATGAAAATACAAATATTACCTGTCTTTCGGATATGACCATAAAAATGGAAGTCCCCTGTCGCGACAGGCGTTGGCACGTTAAAGAACACTCACTGCTACGGCCGTAAGCGCTAAGCATAGGTCTAAATTTGTGGTACTTCACGTCTCATTATGAGTGAAAAATTCTCGATGGCACGTAAAACGACCAACCGAGTTTGTCCAAATCATGCATCCTCCCCTTTAAGGGGTAGGGTGGGACTACAATAGGGGATTAAAGTTTTCTATGGAAAATTTCTCTCAAGAACAGCTGAGCTGTGATGATTCTCATTGATATGCAGCTCCAGCTTGTTGCACAGCCCCCGTCTTTCTGCCCGTCCGTCCGTCTGTCCGTAAACTTTACATATTTTCACCTTCTCCAGAACCACACCCATGCAAACTTGCCGCAAAGCACCTTGCAGTAATAGGGATTCAAAATTATTCAAATGAAGGGACACAACCTTTTTGAATGGGAGATGATTCAGATTTTCAAAAAATAATGAAAATATGGTGGCATTATCTAAAACACTGGACCAGAAAAGACAAAACTTGTGTGAAAGCTTCCGTGGAAAGTAGAGATTAAAAATTGGTCAAATTATGATTCCCGGGGGGGGGGGGGGGGGTGTTGCAGTGGGGCCATAATAAGGGAACAAAGCTTCATATGGAAATTTATTTTAAAAAATTATAAACCTAGGCGGGTACCCCATAACATTATTAAATGAATTTCACCACCATGGTTATGCCGATGGCAGTATTGGAGCGGATGATTTTGGACTTTTACAAATATAAGGAGAATGGTATCCTAAAATTAGTCATAGCAGACTGCATAATAATAATAATGATCGGTAATGATGGAAGAAAAGATATCGTGATTCAAAAGATTGATATTCAGCAATTGATAATAATACAGAATAATTACATTCACTGAATCTCTTCTCTTATATTTCTTTTGAAATTGACGTTGCTTTCATCGAAGACAATGAATACATGTTTGTTGCAAAGTAGTTTTTTAGTACCATCTTTATCAAATGTGGAACATCGTCAAAGTAAAAAGTGTATTGGCTGTTCTGTTTTTAAAAAGTAAAGAAATTGTTAATGATATGATATAGTACTTAAATCTAGTTAGTATTTTTAAAGAATACATAAATAACAAAGGCGACGGCGCAAGAGTCACTACGACAAAATGTCTGCTCGAAAAAACGACCACCACCACCCACCCCCCTCTGTGTGTGTGTGTGTGTGTGTAGGCAGGCGTGGATCCTGAAATTTTTCCGGGGGGGGGGGGGCGAACATTTTCACAAAATCGATATATAAATCGTTATATTGTAATTTATATTGTAATTTTTTTTATCTTTGCAAATTCCAGATCCGCGCATGCGTAGGTGTATCATTATTATAGCGCCATAAATTTATGACTTGTGCATGGCGCTCCGGACCGTACCAGCAATTAGGGTATTTTGTCGTGCTAACGTCTACCGTGACACAGAACTTCCGTTTCTAAGATCATATCCGAAAGACGTGTGAATTTCATTTCCCGGGAGATTACGTCCAGGTATGACGCACAGTCCGAGCTTTCGACTTAAAACCTAGATCCACCCATAAAATATCTGTTGCGTTGCACCATATATATTGATTGTGAGTTTATTTTACGTCCCGTCGAGAATTTTTCACTCATACTGAGACGTCGCCAGCTGTAGGTGAAGTACCACAAATTCAGACCTATGCTTAGCGCTCAGGGCCGTAGCAGTGAGGGTTCTTTAACGTGCCAACGCCTGCCGCGACACACGTGCACATCTGAAAGACCTATGATTCTCATTTCTAAATGCCGAACGTTTGGCGAAGGAACAATTACTACTTAATTTACGCCTTGGGTCTGACGCGGCCATGGCACGAGCGGAGCTTGAACTCACGACCTCCCGGTTTCGATGCAAACGCATTGATATATATATATAGTGAATATATGCATAAAACATTTAAGTAATATCTTCTTTAATGCTATTGACACTAAATAATATTAGGAGTAAGTAGTCCTTTACTATAATTGTAAAAATTTGTTTGGTTTTCGATGTGGAGCCAAAATTATTGTAGTGATTATTGTCTTTATCATTTGAAAGACTTCTTTAAGTTTGCTGATACTAAATGCATATTTAGGAAAAGCAGAAAAGGATGTACATAATTTTTTAATTTTGCAACCCCAGGGTTTTGACTTCAGGAGGGATCCAAATTAGTCATATTGTGTTAATGTTACATAAACATATACTATATTATGTAATGTCTTTCATCAGTATAGGGCATGCAAGTCTTAAGAACACATCTTGTTTTATATGTATACTTTTGCTGAATATCAAAATTTGGTTTCAATATTAAGAACAGCAATTTTTTTCTAGATTTCGTAGCGAGTGATAATAGTTATAGCCTGTGGACTTCCTTGTTGCTGTTTTCACCTACTGCCTTTTTATGTACTGAAATAATATTAGTAACTAAAATAAAAACTATCCCCGGAGACATATATCACAAAATTTTATTTCAGATAGTTTTTGTGAATATCTACTTTTAGATTTTCAAAAGTCACATTTTAGTTTTGTTTTTTTCATGTGCATGTGAAGGAATGTAAGATAGGATAAAATGGTTCTTGCATCATATTGATGTACATTTGCATCATGGGCGCGGATCCAGCTTTTTTTTTATCATGGGGGGAGGGGTCCAAAAGGCCAGGGATCTGGTTCCAGGGCGAAGCCCCTGGAATTTCCACGTTTTTTACAGATAGTAGACTATGTGAAAGCTGCTCTCAAAATTGCGGTACGGTAATTTTCATATTATATTATGACCTTGAATTTTAAATCATTCCCAGTGAATAAATAAAGTCGATCAAGAGAGTTGGTGAAGGAATACTAAACGTGACGTTAGGATGAAAGATGAATACATTTTCTTTCCGTTGGAAATTCCGGGGGGTGGGTGGGTGGAGGAGGGGGGGTGGGGTCCAGACCCACCCACCCCCCTCGAGATCCGCGTATCATTACAAGTTGTGTTTTTCTAATTCACAAATATTCTCTTTATACGGAAGAAGAAAAAAACCCACAAACTTTATTTTCCTTACCACGTGTCGAATAGAAATCGCAGAAAATGTGATATTCTAGCATGAATGTTGGGTAATATATAATTAAGACCATATTTAAACGACCATTACGCTTCAATCTTCGAGAGGGGGAGGGGATGTTTTTGTCTTGTATGTCATTCTGCAATTCTGTCTAACACTTTAACCTTCCTAATAACTTTTGAGCAGTAAATACTAGCGCTGTGATATTTTTACTGAGTATTCCTGGTGATAAGACTTTTCCGTTGGTACCATTTTTTTTTTTACTTTGTACCTTGACCTTGATATTTGACCTACTTTTTAAAAACTTTAATCTTGAACCATAACTTTTAAATTATATGTATTAGAGCTTTCATGTTTCACGTGAGTATTTCTTGGGACAAGACCTTTCCGTTGTTATTAAACATTTTGACTTTAATCTTATCGTTTGACTTGCTATCAACAAATTTTGGCATTGGCGATAACTTCTAATAGGTAAACACTAGGATTTTCACATGAGTATTTCCTTTGACAATACCTTTCTATTGGAATCAAGATATTTAACCTTGTGGTCTTGACCTTGGCGTTTGACCTTCTTAAAAAAAAACTTTAACCTTCGCCATAACTTTTAAATGATAAGCACTAGAACCCTATTTGGCCTTGTGACCTTAACCGACTATTTAAAAACTTTAACATTGGCATGGGCGAACACATCTTGTTTACAAATGAACTCAGTATATGTCAAAATTTATTCAACATTTAGTGACACACAGTATAAGTTTGGCAATTTCCGTTGTCTGAAAATACATCAATGCTTATATCTGTCCAGTATGAATAATAATAATTTCACATCATGCAGCAGCCAAGTGGTAAACGTGATATAAAACTGACGTTTGAAAGTAAAATATAGCTGCAGGAAAAGGCACAAACTCTCTCTCAAAAGCACAGAGTATTAGATAGGGAGGACAATTTGGTATGAGGACATGTCCTTACTAATATTCTCTCATAACCATTTTTCACAATTTGAGAGAGAGAGTATTAGATAAACTTTTATAGGTGTCCTTATAGTTATACCTAAAATAGTACTTTTTTGTCTTTTAAATAATGGACCTGTGCATTCTCTTCTTGAAATTTAAATTGTGAGGGCATCATCACTCCACAGGTTTGGAGTCGGGGAGAGAGAGAGAGTTGTTTGGAACAGACGTTGTTTTATTGCCCCCATATTGCACTCATTAATTTCAATATGTAGACATTCTGTTTGCTCGGGTTTTGTAATTTAATGTTAGTTTCCGTTATTTTATTTAGTTAGGTTTCATTTTCTATTTAATATTCAGTCGTTCTGAGAGAGAGAGAGAGAGAGAGAGAGAGAGAGAGAAATGGAGAGACAGACAGAGAGAGAAAAAAATGAGAGAAAGAAAATCATTTGAATATCGCAGTGTCCGACAATTAACAGAAACAGATTTCACAACATTGACAGTATCAACGTCACTTGTTTCAAATGTATTTAACGTCTAGTGACTAGTATATCTCTCTATCTTTTTATCTATCTATCTCTCGTACTTACAGCTTCTCCAGAAAAACTACAACTGACAGTATCAGCTAAAGACGTCAAAGTAGATACTCTCATCAACTTCCGGTGTAAAGGAAATACGGGAAGACCGAGGCCGATTGTCCACTTGTTACGTCGGGATGTTTACAATAGCACCACGAACAGGACATTTCTACCCGTGTTGACCGAGACCAGTCCCAATGTCACATTCCTACAGGACCGTGGCACCTACATTCTGGATCAGAACTTCCCTTGGATCGCCCTGTGGCAGGACAAATTCGCGGAATTCCGATGTGACATCACTTACAATATAGGTTTAGGAACCTCGCTGTCGTCTGCTCAAAGCGAAACAGAAACCCTCAATGTCAGTAAGTATCCCGTTCAAAGAAAAATTTAGCGAAAAAAGTAACTTTCCGATCAAGAGTTTTCATACAGAACAGTTTTCATTATGAAATTATTTGTGATTTGGTAAATACGTGTATGTCACTTTTAGTCTGGTCCAGATTTTGAAAAAAGAGGCTAGAAATGGGTTCTAACGGCAAATTATTATTATTTGGTCCAACATAACTTTTTAACCTAATTTGCGTATGCTGAATCCGAAAAAATATGTTGAACTTCATGAAAATGGCGTTAAATAGGTCAAAATGGCGATTCAAAATGGCGGTGTTGAAATTTGCAAAATTATCTATATGGCTTTATTTTAAAAAAGTTTATTGCAAATTAAAGCAATTTAAAGGCTTGTACTAAACTTATATGTGTCTGAAAAATAGAATAAATTGTTCAATGTTCGTTAAACAATTAAAATTGTGAAAAAAACGATTAGATCCCAATTAACTCATTTTTTCGCAACCGCATATTGACGCACAGTATATATATGCATTTTGATATGATATTTAATGCTTATTTCCTTCTAACTGTGCAAATTATTCAGTTAACGTATTGCATACTTTATGATATAAATGCACTTGAAATTCAACACAGTGTTCAATGGTTTTCACAATAGCGCGACCGACACAATCGAGGATCGAATTAACAAATGATTCTGACATAAGGTATAAAACTGATGGCCGAGGTTATAGGCTTGTCATATCTCACCACTCATTGATTAGAAATCATGACTGAACGATCACTTAAGCGAAGTTATCAAATAGATACAGATTTGTGTGTTATATGTCAGGAAAAAAAGACAGACACGTTAGAATTAAAAAGCAAAAAGTCTATCGAAACGTTGACCGAGAGGGCATCTCGTCGTAAGAAAGTTAAAGATGCCAGGAACTATGATGCCATTGACAGAATAGAAAAATTAAGTCCGAATGATAGAGTTCTATGTCATAGGAAATGCTATAGTGCATTTACTCACCCCAGACCAATTCAGTTAATGGAAAGAAAAGCATGTTTGCTTACAAACACATCTGATACAATCAACGTCGATACAGAGGATGATGTACCGTCTACGTCATCTTGCTCACACCCTTCTGCAGCAGCATCCCGAACTTTGCGAAATGCATCTACACCAATAGATTGGGAGTTATGCATATTTTGTCAACAACAAATTAAACAGAAGCTATTCAACATTACAACATTTTCTGTTAGCGACATGGTTCTTAAAAATGCAAAGTATGACAACATACTTCGTGTTAAGTTAGGAAACGTTAGCGATTTGATAGCTGCAGAGGGTAAGTACCATCTAAAATGCATGAATGCTTTTAAGTATGATACACAAAAAACAGAAAAGGAGTCAAAATGTGAAGATCTGGCCATGATATTTCTTGTTCGAGAACTGGAGTACGCAGCCAGCAAGTGCCAAATCTTACAGCTCTCTGATACATGGAACAGGTACTCCAAGTTGGTAGAAGAGGTAGGATCTGAAATGCCACAGTCTTTTATCACTCGTAGATCAACGTTTAAAGAAAATCTGCAAGCCAAGGTGCAGAATATCTTCCAGTTTCTTCGTCCCCTCGATAGAGCAGTATCTGAACGCGAAACTCTTTTAGTGCCCCATATTCTTTCTAAATCTCATTTTGGAGATATGTTTCATGATGACCAAGATACCATGGATGACGAATTACTCACTATGCCATGTTATAAACCTCCACACAACTCATTTCATGAACTGGTACATGTTGCACTAAGATTAAGATCAGACCTGCAAGATAGACCTGGTCACATGGGTTTGAATGTTTGTGAGGCTGATGCCGTAAGTTGTGTCCCAGATAGTATCCTCATGTTTCTGAATCTTCTTTATGGCGGACAAGAGGTCTTTGATTGTACTGATGGCAATGACAATCCAGATTGCAGCAGACAGAAGAAAATAGTGAGCGTAGCTCAGGATATTGTGTATGGGGTAAGTAATGGAAAAAAGTGGACTCCAAAGCATATTGGCCTTGCATGCACCTTGCATCAAATGACAAGGTCAAAACAGCTGTTAAACTTGTTTAATAGTGCTGGTCACACCCTGAGTTATAAAGATGTTCTGCGTGTTGACACTGGGCTTGCAGAGGAAGGCCTTCAGTCTATGGACGAAAGGACTGGACATTTCCTTCCCTCGAATTTAAAGCCAAGCGTTTTCACACACTTTACAGCTGACAATATTGATATTAGTGATTCAACACTGGATGGCAAGGAAACATTCCATGCAACGCAGATAGCATGTTGGCAACGAGGGTCGGGAAATGACATTAACCTTCAGCACATAAGTCCATCTTCAAATGAGACATTGAAGGTACCTCCTCAGATGGACAGTATTGTCATTTCCCCAATAGTAGAAGGAAAATCACCACCTCACTATCCCAGACCAGTTACGTTAGATATCTTCCAACCTTCTGACTCAGAGAATCAATTGTCCTCTCAAGAGTTTGCTAATGAATTGGCGTTTCATTTGCACAGACATAAGCAGAAAGTCCCAGCTAGTTGGTCAGGACATAATCAGTCTGTCAGTAGTAAAAACCCGGATCTCACACTTGTTGGTTACATGCCTATTGTACAAGCACCTGCTCATGAAATGGATACACTTAACACAGTTGTCCAGAAATGCATGCACATATCTGAGCATCTTGGTCAACGTCATACAGTTATCACAGTTGATCAAGCTTTGTACTTTAAGTTGATGGATTTAAAATGGTCAGTTCCTGAGTATAGAGACAGGCTTGTTCCAAGAATGGGTGGCTTACATATAGCTATGAATTTCATGAAATGTATAGGAGATCATATGAGAGGTTCTGGTTTGCATGAACTGTGGATGGAATGCGAGTTATTAGGACCTGTGGCTGCTGAAAATGTATTAGGTGGAAAGCACTACAGTCGTGGCATGAGAGCCCATAAAATTACTGCTCAAGCAATCTGGAAGATTTTACTGCCAGACTTTGTGTTATTTGTATCTACCAAAAATGTTGATCATTCGCAAACATTGAATGGCATCATGACTGAACAGCAAGACATACTTTCTAGCATTGACCAACTGCAAAATCCTGTTTTCAAAGAGTATTTTTCAAGTTTCAGACAGGAAATTGACAACCCAAATGTCCTGTTTTGGTGGTCATATTTGGACATGGTTTCTATCCTTTTAATGTTTACAAAGTCAGAAAGAGATGGGCTTTGGGATTTATATTTGAAGTCTTTCCGTTCAATGCTCCCATGGTTCTTCCGATATGACCATACAAATTATGCTAGGTGGGGTAGTGTGTATCTTGCTGATTGCCACCAATTGCCTATTGAAGTACTATCAGAGTTTCAGGATGGAAATTTTGTCGTCAAGAGAAGTGCTGGAACTTTCAATCAAGTTGACCCAGACCAAAGTCAAGAATGGCTAAACGCCACGGGTAAGAAAGGTGGTGGAATTGTAGGAATTACTAGGACTCCATCTGCTCTCAGTAGGTGGTCCCTTTCCTACAATCTGAGATCTCATATAAGTCTTCTTACAAAGGTGATGTACGATGTGAATCCAGATGACATTCTCACACACAAGGACGCATCAAAGAGTCGACAAGTTACTGATGCAGTGTATGAGGATTCGCTCGTTGATGCAATGAAAAGGTTTAGAGTATTTGACCTTTTGTACGAAAGAGATCAACTGATCAATATAGTTACAAAAGACAAAGCTACAGATATGATCAAGGAGTCCTTACTTTCTGCAGCAAATTTGGGACAGATATCATTAGAGAATTTCGTAAAAGATCGTCTGATACCAAACATAGAAACAAGTAGTTTACAAGTTCCTTTGAGAAGTGTTCTGAAAAAAAGCTGCTCATTAACATTTGACTCCTTATACAAGGTACAAGTTGTACCAAAAGCTGTGGAAAAGAAAAAAATTCTAAAGGCAGATCGGAACATACTGCAGAGACTTGTCATTGCATATAAGGCCGGACGAGAGGTTGATTTAGAGCAGATTTTGAAACACGAGCGGTGCACTAAAGTCTGGAAACAAATCTGTTGTTTTAGAAGACATATTTCAAGATGTTGATGTAATATTTTGGTGATAAACACAATCACTACTAAGCATTTTATAATCACCTAAACGAAGATGGCATCATTACATAGATATTTGAGGACCAAAATAGATATACAACGCTATAGGAACCCGCGCTTTTGTCTTACAAAAACAAAATAAATGCACATCAGATATATATAGAAACCGGTAGATATTGTAATCCTGTCGTTCCTGCAGAAATTGATTTTGCTTCCATTGTAAGGCCAGTTTTGAAGATGAAATACATTTTTACTTGATTGTCCTTTATATAAACATGTAAGGGGAAAAAAAGTACTCAAAAATATCATATAACAATCCTGTATCTTGTTTGTTGAATCCTCTCAATACTGTGTCTGCAAAAGAAATTTGTTTATATATCGGAGACTCTTTATACATGTACCTTAAAAACAAAGGTTTGTTCAACTACCATGTAACTCAGTGCCAGTTATATATGATTTCATTTTACATCTCTCTCTCTCTCTCTCTCTCTCTCTCTCTCTCTCTCTCTCTCTCTGAATCTCTGAATTCGTTAATTGCATGCATAAAATTACTTGACATTTTATCTTATTTTTATTTATTTTTTTATTATTATTTTTATTTCTTTAGTTGTTTTTTCTTTTTCTTTTTGGTTTGTTTTTATTTGTATTTGTTTTCGATTTTTTTGGAGGGGGGGTGCTTTTTGTTGTTGTTCTGCTTGTTTGTTTTTATTTTTTGTTTGTTTTGTGTGTGTGTGTGCGTGTGTGTGTGTGTTATTTTTGTTTGTTTGCTTCTTTTTTTTCTTTTCTTTTTTTTTTTTTTTTGTCTTTCTTTTTTCATTTTTTTGGGGGGTTGGGGGTTGAGAGGTGTTTGTTTTTTATTTTATTGTTGTTTGTTATTTTGTTGTTGTTTGAGGGGGGGGGGGTTGTTTGGTTGGGATTTTTTTTCTTTGATTTTTCACGTGTTTTTCACACGTAATATATGTCCATTCACAGTTTTAATAAGTTTTGTCATGATATTACTTTGTTTCATTTTATTCAATCTCCTACTCTTAATGGAATTTTGAAATGTGGTCATTATACATATTTAATTTGAAAAAACCCCATAATTTCATATTTATATATATATATATATATAAAGCACTAAGATGACCAACAACACGAAAAACAAAACTGTCAAATTTTCGGGACGACCCGTCCCTTCCTCGGGACAAACAAAAAAGGGGGTTACATGATAAATAACAGCAAAAACTATGTACAACAAAATATATTGATATCTAGCACTAAAATAACACTAATCTACTAACGTGTATATATATATATATATATATATATATATATATATATATATATATATATATATAATCACACACATTCCTGTATATCCAAGTTACAGTTCATAAATTCATAACAGCATTGGAATGCACGTGCATATTCCAACAAATGCATATATAACACATGTGTACACACTCTATGTCATTACATCCACACTGGTAAAACAGTTTATGATCATGTTAATTATAGTAGTAGTTTCACTTTAGCATATAAGGAATTTTCTCGGGTTAAGACAATTAAGGACGAATGGTGAAGACAATTAATACTGTCAGTATATACAGTGGCGGATCCAGAAAATTTCCAGAGGGGGATGCGACCCAAGTTCGTAACTTTTTCATTCCCAAAACGGAGTTGAAGACACCCATATAGCAAAGATCCCAAAATAGCAAAAATTGACCATTTCTATTTAATATATTCAACCAAGGGGGAAGGGTTTGCAACCCCCCCCCCCCCCTCTTCCCCCTTAGATTTGCCATTGCTTATAATATCATTTATATGTTTTAATTCCACAACAATTTGTTTACAACATTACTTCTTACGTGTATGATGTAATAATTCATCATTTCTAATTCTTGTGTGTGTGTGCGTATGTGTGTGCGTGAATTTATTTACGTAACTGATTTCTGAAGTTATGGTAAGGGTGTTTTAATCATCATTTCGCAATGCTTCATCCTCGTGGGACTCACGAGTGTTATAAAAAATCTTGCATATTAAGAGTTGCTGGTATACTTTAAGTCTCTATGTATTTTGTTTGGTTTTTCCATCGTTTTGATTAGCCTGAATATTAATATGATGTAGATGTACAATACATATACGCTGAATTATATCAAAATTGATGAACCTGTTGCCAGTTTTCAAATCAATAGAAGTTCCAGCATTAATGATTTAATATAACTTAATAACTATAGTGTATGTTGTATTTCTCTGACACTTAGAGCGAATGGACTGAAACCGGTATTCCATTCGCCTGGAGTGAGTCATAGGACTTTCCGAAATTCCTAATTATTTCTTACACAGCACACCTTACCTCATTATGTAAATTCAACTGAATTTTTATTTGCTACTTTTACCATCAAATCTCCGAGAGCTTTTTTTTTTTAAACAAGCACTTGTCTTAATGATCTGATACCAAAACTACTTATGGTTCAAAAGGGCGAGAAAAACTAAGCTTGTAACTAAATTCAGAATGGAGACAGTACAAGACGGATTATCACACACTTACTATTTATACACACATATAAGAAAAATACTCAAAACCATGTAATCATCCTGTATCTTGTTTGTTGAATCCTCTCAATACTGTGTCTGCAAAAGATATTTGTTTATATATCGGAGACTCTTCATACCTTAGAAAGAAGGGCTTGTTCAACTATAATACCATGTAGCACAGTGCCATCTATATAAGATTTCATTTTACATGGCTAACAACACGTAGATGTGCTTTAGTGCGAATAAAAAATTAAAATCAGTTATAAACACATTCTATTTTTGGAAGTTTTCTTATAATATGAGCATTACTGTGCTGAAAGTTTTAAGTTGAAATCGTCAAATATCGCTTCATACTGAAAACTTCTTCAGAGTCTGGTATGGAACCATTATAAAGAAGGATTTGTGAGGACATATATACGTTTGTGTGTTTGAAAATTTTACCTGCGATAAGCTGTAGAATATATATTGTTATTGTGTGAATCGTTCTAAATTTAACTGTGAGAAACTGAAGAACATACGATGTTATTGTGTGCATTCTTCTAAATTTTATGGAACTTGTCGACAGTTTGGCAAACTAGCATGATTAAGAGAGCCTGGCCAACACACGTGAAAATCACGTGTTAGATTAAACGTCATGTACTTGTAATGTAGACGAATATTTGTTTATTGGAATGAGACTAGGAGAGTGATCACTGTTCGTTATTTTCATTTTTGTTTTCATTTGTAACTTGTCAGCTGATATAATGAATCATATATTTTAAGCACAACAAAGACTTATATACTAGTAGACTGTCAAAATAAACAAAGACTTATATACTAGTAGACTGTCAAAATAAACAAAGACTCATATACTATTAAAATTATTAAAGACTTATATACTCAGTAGTATACACTGTTAAAAATAACCAAAGACCTGTATACTATTGAGATAATCAAAAACATATATACTAGTATACTAACAAAATAATCAAAGACATGTATACTAATATGTCTTTTGAAATAATCATTTTAATTGGAACAAAATCTGTCATTGGAAAAGATCTCTCTCTCTCTCTCTCTCTCTCTCTCTCTCTCTCTCTCCCTCTCTCTCTCTCTCTCTCTCTCTCTTATGTAATAGATTTTCAAAAAGGATTTCTTAATACATCGTTTGAAAAAAAAAGACTGTATTACACTATATGCTCTTAGGCCCCACATTGGAAACTTCATCTATGCCGCATATAGGAAATATGTGGTATATTTCTGTGGAGATAATTTCTATATTGTTAACCTCTTTGACAAAATTTTAAGAAATACTACAAATACTGCTGTGTATCACCAGCGAATCTCACATGTAATAATCATCTGAATCCTACCAGTTTCACTATTAACATTAATTATTTTTCTCTATGTTCCTAGCTAGTCAAGTATTTAGAATCCGCTTATGAATAAGAAAGGGGGGGGGGGGGGGTCTGATCATAAACTGCTAATCAAAGTTTTCAGAATTTGATAGTCCTATCACTTTCCTTCTAAGAAAAAAATCAGTAAAACCTTTATTCAAATATAATCGTAATGGTTTGATATGTCGTAGTAGTTCGAAATATTCTCGTCTTCAAATTTCTTGGTTTAGCAGACCCCCCCCCCCATCCCACCCCCCTCGAATCTTATATCATGTTATATTAAATAGGCTTTCTCAAAAATATGGAATAAAAAACTTCAAGAGTATGCAAAACATAAATACTTCTCCGGCTGTGTAAAACGCTTGCTAATGATTAGGCCAATGTACACATGCAGCTGAAATGATCATGCTTTTAGAATTTTTTTTGAAACCAAAAATAAGCTTTCTGTAGAAATGCGCCTCTTTCAATCAAAAATTGAAAGCGTTCATTTGTCATTATTGTAAGAATTCTACCATCTTTCAACTTCAATTTACTTAAGTCTCTGTTTTCTTGAACATTATTGTCTTGCGTTGGTTTGCATTAAGACGGTTTTGTAGCAAATTTTGGAACAGACTTACAGCGAATTACCAAACTTTGAATCACCTGCTGAGACGGTGCGATTGGGTCAGACGATCTGAATTTAGGTCAAGAAGTTCCTCAGATAGGACAAGGAATTGACAATGAGGAGTTATTAGTTACTTCCATAATTCAGATCAATCGGCACTCGGAGGACATAAAATAGGAATCATATAAAGTCTTTTATTATGGATAATAGCATTCATATCCCTGTAGTAGGCATACGTAATACAGTTTATCAGTTTTTTAAATATTTTCAGTATTTAAAAAAAAAATATAATACATGTGTACCATTGTACAGGTTTCCAGATATGCTTTCACACATTTCACAAGATTTTACTAGAGAATGGTATATCAGTTTGATTGTCATTCTTTCGGGGAGAGGGGGGGGGGGGATGTCGCTAAATTTCTAATTGCTTTATTTCCTTTCTTGGAATGGTCATACTTCCTGTTTACAGACGTTTTCCATACAGACGATTCATCAAAAAAAAAAAAAAAATTCAAAATGGATTTGATTTAAATTGGATATTTTTGTGGATTTGATTTAATTTGGATATTTTTGTGGATTTGATTTAAATTGGATAATTTTGTGGATTTGATTTAAATTGGATAATTTTGTGGATTTGATTTAAATTGAATAATTTTGTGGATTTGATTTAAATTGGATATTTTTACTACATATTTATGGCAGTGGACATGATTATTTCCCACTCCACCCCCACTCCTAGTTTGTTTACAAAAAAAAAAAAAAAAAAAAAAAAAAGAAAGAAAGAAAAAAGTTATGGAATAAATGTAATCATTTTCATTTGATTACTCCATTTTAATATACGTATGCATCAATAGACGTAAATTAAATTGCCATTATTTTGTACCTTTGATATGTCTCTAAAATCGACTGTAAGTTGATTTGGAAACATATTTCAAAAGGTGCAAAATAAAGGAACTGTATTGATCTATTGGTGCCGACGTATATATCATGGCAGGTCATTACTATCATTATTATTGTGGGGGGGGGGGGGGGGGGGGTATAGTCGTGTATAGTCGTGTTCACATGCACCTGCATTTACCTCAAGATGTAGTATATAGGTTTGTTTAACTATTATACCTCTACATATTTATAAACAAATATTTGTATACAATACAAATACATGACGTTTAATCTAACGTAGTTTTTTTTTTTTTTAAAACATATGCTTATTAGTCAGACTCTGTAAATCATGCTAGTTTGCAAAACTATCGACGCGTACCACAAATTTGACAAATATATTACACCTGTGCTCAGGTAACCGCATAACTTCAGTGCGCGTTACAAACAAATCCATACGCGAGATGGTGTAGTTCCAGGTATCAAGATAATTTACCGTTTTTCTGATTTTAAGCTTTCGTCCAGATTGTTCAAATAGTTTTGATTTGTAAAAATCTGAATACTTGATTATTTAAATAAAGAGTGATCTGCCGCGCCGACGTTGTTTACCTGGCGCGGAGGTAAAGGTCAAACCATACCTGCATAGTAAACCGCCATGTTATTTTGAAATTCAGAAAGTAGGAAGTGTTTGGAAAATATTAATCATCATGGGGTTTCTTTTGTTGAGTGTCGTCTGTTTGTACATTCCATCGTTTGGTAAGTATGATTGTTAGTTAACATGCTCGGCAGTGCAACATGGGTGCAAATGGCTGCACAGTGTAGTTTTATTAGAATTTTAGCTGATGGTCAGAAAGCGGAGTAACAGTTAAATACTTATCAACAAATCTGTGTCCCACATTCCCAAGATGTGGATCTTAATATGGCGTCCTCACTATGTACAAGAAGAAATAAATGAAAATATATGTAGAAAATCATCAAAGAATGTTCGAATAATTTTGTTAGTACTTTGTCGTGTCACACCGGAGTTGGCAATTTTATCCATAAGGTAAAAATGTACGAGATTACCAGTGCAGTGAGCTTCGCAACGCTCGCGAAGCTCATTAGATGTAGGCTATGCCTGCCCACGAGGCCACATCTTTAATAGAGAATAGTAGTGTTGCATTTATTCCCGTTTCTCGTGTATTTTTCACGTTATTGATAAAATTGTCGACTCATGTAGACTCAAGAGTGGCGGATCTAGGATTTAAAAAGATTTTTTCATAACGTGAATGGCCTAACCATCCCTCTAGATAGGGGTAGGCATGCCAAAGCTCGCTGAACTGGAAGAATTTGGTTTAATTGAAGCAAAGTGTTGAGGGGGGGGGGGGGGGCTAAAAGTTAAAGTAATTATGTATCATGTTGATCACATACAAGTTCGAATTTACTATTAAAGAGTAGAAGTATAGAACTGTATAAAAGTGGCTGTGATAAGTGAAAGTGAAGTTTTTATCGTTTCCACTTTCAGTCACTTAGAGCTACACATTTTATGGACTCCAGTTTTGTAATTCAATTAAAGATAATATCAAACATTTCACATTCTGCTGCATGTTGCTTATTCACAAACATTCTGTTCAGACTGAGGTAAATTTCTAGTAACAAATAATATGCATAATATATCTTGGCAAATAAATGCAGTTAGGGAATGAACTTTGACAGTAATGTAGTATGATACTATGAATATGTTAAAATATAGAGTACAATTTTATACCATTTGTTTTTTTTTTCATAAACAAACTTGGGTCCCCTGTATTCAGGGTTGTATGTCTTTACCGTTTAATAGTAAATTCGAAGTCAAGCGATATATAATTGCCTGTGTGTTGATGCATGGTCACACTGTGAGGCAGTAAGCTCACATGATAATTTTGATTTACAGACTCGAGTGATATATATAAAACAAGCTATTTACCTTAGAATGATTATGCATGATTTTGTAATAGTACATTTATGACTTTTCCCCCTAATGTACTTGCATTGAAAACCCAGCGATTAGAATGTTCATATTTCACCTAGCTATGATATATATACTCCCTGCAAATAACAGAATAAGGTTTGATTGTTGATGTATTTGATCCTGGCAAGGAATGAAAATGGTGATTGATGGAAGAACTGTACTTTTTCCATGAATGGAAAGTACAGTGACCAAGTGCAAGTTTTGCTGCATAACTGAAAAGGATGATCTAACTCGTATATGATAACAGATTACTGTTGAACATCAGTAACTTGAATGCCAGTATCTCGAATACCATGGATATATCAAAGTGATTCAGACGTCACAACCGCTTATTTTTTAAGTATTTTACCTTCGATATCTCAAATACTCGGATATTTCAAAGTTTTTTCTCGGTCCCATCAAGTTCTAGGTAACAAAGTTTGATTGTAGTTAAAATGTTCAAACTGTATATTTCTTTGCTTGAATCCTGTGCACTATTTCTATTGATAAAATGTTTATCATGCTCAGAACTCTTTTCTGTCAATTCAGCACGTTTGTGACCTATTCGTTTATGCTGGTGTTCTCACAAAGTTGTACTATGTTGTTTCTCATGTCATTGACCACTAACAACAGACTATTTGCCATCTGATATATTTCATTGATAGTTATATAACTTTAAATGGACAATCAGTCCTCCTCATACATAATATTAAGCAGACTTTCCCAATGTTTGGTGGAGTATAAGACTGCTGGTAAACAGTTAGTGTTGAAATCTGTATGGTATTAACCATGGTTCAAAATACTGTAGTATTCATACTTCTTTACAGATCTCATTTTATTTCATGTCTAGGGCCCAGTTACACAAGATAATACAAAAAATACTTAGTGTATCGTGACTTTGAATTAACACCATGCAGTAAGAAACAATCTGAATATGTCCTGCAAAAGGGTGGGGGTGGTTAGGGATAGTCCCAGCCATAGGGCAGTTATAGTTTTAAGTTTGATTTAGAAGGAATTGGAATTAATATATTATAAAATGTATAGAAATGTTTTCCACAGATGAAATACAACAATAAACACTGGCTCTACAATGGGCTGTGTAAAATGTAGGGGTGGCACTAGTATAAGGCCAAAATAGAATACATGTTTGTTTCCTATTTCACTCCACGAAAAGTTAAGTAGGGTAGGTAGGTAAGATATTTTATTCAATATCTTAGTTTTTGATATGCTTTGAATATAGCTCTATATACATTACAAATACATTTTTAATAAAAGATATTATTTTATCTCGGAATAATTATATGTTTCAGAATTTAACTAATTGATGTGTATAAATGTAAATGTAAAAGGCATCCGTAGATCGTAGAAAACTGTTTTCATGGTGAGAAATGTTGTAGAAACCCCCTTTCTAAACTATGAAGAAACAAACAATAAATTTCTTTCTTTTCTTTTTTTTTTTTCAGTTAGTTAAATTCCGAAACATATAATTATTCCGAGATAAAAAATAATACCTTGTAAATAAGCATTTTGAAGATCCATATTAGTCAAAATGTAAAGCAAAGAAACTCAAACACAAAAACCCCCACAAAATTCCAGTTTGAAAATTCTGAATTTTTATATATATATATATATCATCAATAAAATATTTAGGGTGGCAGCAAAATTGTTGGTAGAGTCAGGAAATCAGAAACACATATTTTATTTTGGCCTAATAGTATAATCATAGTACTTGATGAAATTTATCAAGAGCTGTAGATTTGCCATGTAGTCTCCTGTTTAGGTTCTTGCAGATAAATATTTTTACACAAAACTCATACCAGTGGATTTCAAAAAAGCCATAGTACGGCCATTAATCAAACGCCAGGGACTTGACAAGGAAGAATTAAAAAATTACCGACCTGTTTCGAACTTACCCTTCCTGTCTAAAGTATTGGAAAAAGTAGTGGCAGCTCGACTCGAAAAACACTTAAATGCTTACCAGCTTCATGATCAAGTGCAATCTGCATACCGAAATTGTCACTCGACTGAAACTGCCCTTTTGCGGGTGCACCATGATATTACCTCTGCATTGGATAGGAATTCATGTGTTGCCCTCGTGATGCTTGATCTCTCGGCTGCATTTGATGTTATAGACCATAACATACTCATCGGGCGACTTGAGTACGCGTTTGGTATCACAGGGTCGGCTTTATCATGGATGAGGTCTTATCTATCAGGTAAAAGTCAACAAATTGCTGTTGGAACTGCGCTGTCCAAAGAGTTCTTACTCCACTTTGGTGTCCCACAGGGTTCTGTCCTGGGACCTTGTCTATATTGTATGTTCTCCAAACCAATCGGAGAGATTTGCAGGAGGCATAATATGTGTTATCACTGCTATGCGGATGACACTCAGGTATACCTGATCATAAATCCGAAGGAAAACTGGGACAACAACATTGCAGATAGACTTGAAAGCTGTCTTTCGGATGTAGAAAACTGGATGAGAAACAACATACTAAAACTGAACCAGGAAAAGACAGAACTAATCATCTTTTCCCCAAAACGTAAGGCAAATGAATTTTCAGGATGTCAACTTGCCTTTGGGGGATCTGTCATCACTAATGCTTTCTGTGTCAAAAATCTTGGGGTACTTTTCGATAGTGAACTTAGCATGGATTCTCAAATTAATTCAGTGTCTAGATCCTGTTATTTCCATCTTCGTAACATCGGTAGGATAAGATCCCTCATAACTGAGGATGCATGCAGGACAATCGTAAGATCACTTGTTACATCTAAACTAGATTATGGCAATGCTCTTCTTTATGGTGTGAAGGCCACGTCCATGCAGAAATTGCAGAAAGTTCAAAACACCGCTGCCAGGCTATATGAGCATATTACACCGATTCTCATATCCCTTCACTGGCTACCTGTGGCATATCGAACAACTTATAAAATCCTTTTGTACGCCTTCAAAGCACTGCATCAAAAAGCCCCAGCATACATCCAGGAACTGGTTCAGGTATACCGCCCACAACGTACACTCCGGTCTGGAGATTCATTGTGCCTTCTAAAGCCACGCACTCACAGCAGGGTGTATGGTGATAGAAGGTTCGATGTGTCCTCGGCCACCCTGTGGAACTGCCTCCTGCTGAACCTTCGTTGTGAACAATCACTTGCTGTTTTTAAACAAAAGCTAAAAACACATCTTTTTAAACTTGCTTTTGATTTATAATGTATCCAGATATTTTCTGTTTTAACAAAAATGATAATACAAAAAAAAAAAAAAAAATTACTAATACCTCCCATTTCGACTTTAGATGATTATTATTTTTGTGACCTTTCAATTTATATAATGTTCGTTTTTATATTGCCCTTGTTTTACATGTTAAGCGCTTTAGAGTAATTATATAATTAGATAAGGCGCTATATAAAAATAGTATAATAATAATATATGAAGATCAACTCATTTGTGAAGATGTACTTAATTGGTAGATTCATGTTCTTTCTCAATTTAAAGAAAAACACATTCTGATCCACACATGTTTCTATAACAGGGGTGTGATAGATATTTATGTACGTTCCATAAATCGTGCCAGTTAGTAACCTTTTATTTTCACAAACTGGAGTTTTTCAGTTTTTTGCTGTTTTTTTTATTTTCAAGAGAAGCAGGGCATACCAAGTGTTTAATTTAAAGGAATTAAGGTACAGATAGTCTAGTCCCAACCTGCAAATTTTGTCACCCCATTGACACCAAAATCTTTCACCTGGGGACCTTTACAAATCTTGCAGTTCCATTTTGTTCTAATCTGGGAACATCAGTGTTTCACAAACACTTGTTTTTGGGTTTTTTTTTTCAAATTTTATTTTAGCCATTGCTTATTGTTTACATTTCAGAATCTTGACTTATCTTATCAAGAATCACTTGGTTGATTTCAACCAAACTCGTCACAGTCTTAGGTGAAGGGAATTCAAGTTGATTCAAATGAGGGGTCATGTCCCATTCCAAGGGAACATAATCAATAGATATTTAAGTGATCTTCTCAACAACTGCAGAACCAGAACTTAAATTCTCATTTAAGAATTTTCACTCGTGTAGAGACATTAATTGCTAAAGCTTACTTGTTTAATTTAGATTCAGACAATTTGGGGTCACAATAAGGTTTAAAAGTTTTACATCTAAGGAAAATTCTTTAGAATTCTTTTCAACAACCTTAAAGCTGCAGTCTCCGAGCTCAGACTTCCAGCTTTAAAGTTGTAAAATAAATTTGAAGTTGATGTGCAAGCATTGTTATGTAGTATATATTTGAGGGTTTCATTTTTAAGGAGGACTCACAGGAAGTGATTTTCTCCCATCAGATGAAACAACTTGTTACTTGTAATGTGGTAATTTTTTCTAGTTTTATTTTTATTTTGTACTTTCAGCATCAACACAAAACTTACAAATTGCAGCCCAACCAGCTATTGTAGATTTACGACAAGATGACCTGGTTATCATGTGTTCTGTTACTGCAGGCCTTGATACAGTGTATTCAATACAGTTAAAGAAAAACAATTCCAGTCCTGATTTAGCAAATGTTGTAACAATTCGTGCAAGTGGTGGTGCAGATGTCACATCTTGGCAGGATTCTGCTCTAGGGGGCAGATCTGCAGTAACAGGAACTGTAATTTCAACTGCATCGGCACATCTAAAGTTAACCATACCCAAAGATAACGTTCAGTGTCCAGCAGACTTCACAGGATACCAATGTATCATGAGTGCCTTTGGGAATGCTTTGGTTAATCAAGAAACAAACCAACTATTTGTTACTTATAGAGGTAAAACTATCCTTAGACATTCCAATGAAACTATCCTTTGTTCCTGTATCTTTAATAAAACATTCAACAAACAGACAGACCCATATGTCATATTACATGTAAGAGGAACTTCTATTTCAGTCCAGCCAACACTGATTGAGATGCCTCGAGTTCGGATACTCGGAGGATTTTCTGACACAGCCCAGAGACAGTTTCCAGTTGGGACAGCCATTCAGCTGACATGTACAGGTCAAATTGGAAGTGACCCAAGTGCTGTAAGTGTTCACAAGTGACATGGAAAATTGTCTGAAGGTGAAATACATTTCAATTTGTTAAGGGGGAATAACACATTGTCAAGGCTCATCTTGTGTGTGTGTGTGTGGTTTTTTTTTAAGTATAACAGATTTTAGTTCATTACTATTCTTTTAAATTCACTACTTTCAAACCTCTTGTACAAAAATTTCTAATTGGTGCACAGATATGAATTTTTAATATTTAATTTTGTGAAGTCTCCTGAATTCATAAAAAAAACATTATAACATCCCACATGAAAATTCTGCAAGCATGGTTAATTTCCGATTCAAAAAGAGCCACTAAGAGGCATATTTTCACTGATTTTACAATCTAATAAGTTGAAAATTATTTTTTTTAATTTTTTTTTTTTCTCTCTGTGAATTCTTGACTCCCATCTTTGGGGATGTAATGAAACTTCTTGTAAATTGAAACATGGGAATACCAGATGCCTTTGCAAAAAACAGCACAAAATACAAATAAATCATGTTTAAAGTTGACTTTTCGGCAATCATTGGCAAGATATGAAGTTTTATGTTATATTTTCCATAACTGCTTTCAATTGTGCCCCTGACTGGTAACTCAACAACTGATATTCAAATTTTGGTTGATCATTAGAAATACCATTGTTAAACATTGTAAACATCAAAAATGAAAAAAGAATTTATAAAATTTAAAAATATTCAGCTCAAATTGTGTCCATGTCCCTTTATAGGTGTTAGTATTAATATTATGCATACAAGTACCTGATAGCTAGAGACAAACTCCTCTGCATTTGAGATCACAGATCAGGGTTATATCAATTTGAAAAGCATCATTTGTGGGGTCCTAGTTGATTTTGTCAGTTTTCTAGTTTGAATGTGTAAGTTATAGTACAGAATCTGTCTGTAACTTCTGAAGGAGGAATGCTACACCAGAGAAATTTGATGTGGAGGATGTGAACAATATTTTGAAATTGAAAACTTTCAAATTTAATTTATTTTAGTCAAAAAATGCAGTTTTAGTAGAAAGTAATCTGAAAATTCAAATATTGGTGATATTCATATTTTCATTCATGGTTTTAAAGGAAGTCAGTCATTATGACAATGTAGAGTACCTCCTTAATATATCAACAGTATTAACCAAACGGATCTACAAAAATAGAAAAGCAAAGGATGGAAAACCGAAATCAATGTGAAAATTATCCCATCTCTTGTGTACCATGTATAAACTAAATTAAGGCTTATCAGGATGAAAAATGTAGGAGAATAATTGTTTTTGTACTGTTCCAAAATCATGTGAACGCTTCCTCTCCTGTATGACTTATTGGTTAGACTTGAAACTTTTTACAATGCTTCATTGCCATTTGTAGATGTGCATATTGTTGGGACAGAATGATCCAATCATTGTCCTAAAAGTGATAGTGGATATAAGAGGGGTGAAGGATGTAAAATAGCTTGTGAACACTTCTCCTTCATACCATGCAGTACACTAAGGGGAGGTTTAATCTGGAACACTTTCAAATTTTGTGAGCTGGGGAGACATTTATTTTTCTCAAAAACAATGTCTTAGTTGAGTTGTAGAGGGTATAATATTTTTTTTTACACATCCAGAAGTCCTGTTATTTTTAGCACAACTCCTCTAAAATCACTGAACAGAATTTCATGAAACTTTGTTGTCAATAAGGACGTACTGAGTAAATGTGCAGATTCACAGGAAATTCTGGTTTAATTGGGGGAGGGGAGTTATGCCCCTTTTGAACTTCAAAGCTTGGCCAAAATTATACTACTGTGACATTTGGTAAGTACAACTCCTCTGAAACTGCTGAACAAATTTTCATGAAACAATTGAATGTAATATGTTCATGCATATGTATACTGTGCAGACAGTGTTAGAAGAAATTCAAATTAGTTTTTTTTTTGTTGAATTATGCCCCTTTTGATCATAAAAGTCTGGCTCCTGTTCTGACCATATATATATATATATTCAAGTAATACCAGTTCCATATTCCCATTAAGTTGCCATTCAGATAAGCATGAAGATGAAAAGGTATCATTTGTTGTAATTCAATCATAGCATTGCCATTCATGTATAGCATTGTCATTCATTGTAGGAGCATGGTGTATGAATTTGTTCACGTTTTCTTTCATTTGTTAGACAATTCGATGGTGTGCAAAAACTGCAGGTGCTTTTACCTTTACGGGGCTTCCTCAGACCCCTGTCCACTCGGAAGCCTCACTTACTGGATGTCAGTACACTCGTTCCAGCACGATCGTATACAACCTGACCAATAGTGACACTTACACGCAATTCTTGTGTGAATCTGGGAATTCCGGACTGTGTGAAACAGGAACAGCCAAACAGTATTTCAATATAACTATAGGTGAGTGCTCATTGGTAAATGACATTGCTTTTTAACTATTCTCATCATTTTGTTATATCATTTAGACAATATCACTGTCTGCAGTGACATTTTAAAGCTCAGTAATTAAACTAAGGCTCTTACAATGGGGGTGTCATATTAAAAGCCGTCTGCTGGGTTACGAGACCGAAATATATAGTAACCATACTGCAATATCTGTGGCAATGTGTTGACTTACAATCTGTAATTCAAAAACTGTTACAAATAACTCGAACATGCCAATTTCAGTAATTTTTCTATTCACTGATTCTACAATTATTTTATAAACAATGCACATAAGAGTTATTGCAAATATGCCATATTTGTAGATTTTAATATCTACAAGTATTTTTCCTTTGATACGATTACTATATGTTGGATTCATTGATGACTCATTACAATTGTGGGATCATATTAGACTCATACAGTTTAATTATGATGTCATAATTAAGTCACATGATTCACAGATTTTCCCTGAGCTTTAAAATCATAAAGTTCTATGTATTAGCCATAAATTTAAATTTTGCAGTGGCATATGTAAAGTTCAGTCAGTCAAGTGATCCCATTTGGTGATATTTAATTTGATCATATGACTTAGCATTTTATATCGCAATGAAATAGATCGATTTTTTTTTTTGACGTCTCTGAATAGAAAGGCAGCACAGTGGATGAAACATGACATCCCTATGTTAACTCTATGTTAATTCTGTCCATCATTTCCAAGGATGTCTACTCTCATTGTAACTCCACCATGAGGAATATTGTACCTGGGCCCCTTCACAAGATTTTAATACAGTACATATATTCATATCTCATTCCTTAGCATTAGTGGATAGAGTTTTTAGGAGTCAAACCACTAGGCTAATAACTATACCAGTGAAATTGTTGTAAATCTAGTGCATTTTAAAGGCAGATAAAAGATTTTTCATAATGCTAATTGCTTGGCAATAAAACTTCAGACTTGATGAGGATTTTTATAAAATTTCAGCTGCAGTGTGATATAGCTGTTCTATTTCCAGACCACCCCCCCCTTTTTTTTTTTTAAAATATTTTTTTAGCTTTCACAATATCAAAGCACATTGTTGATCTCTCTACAGTTTGCATTGTTTGGCTTTGCATTTAGAGAAGATTATTTCAGTGCTAAGTCAACAGGTTTATATATTTTTTCTTCTTTTTTTGCCCTATATAAGCATCGTGTGAGGGCCTGTGTATATTACTTTGAAGGATGCAGGGTTAGATATGTGGCATACTTGGACATGTGGGGCAAACTTTCCTATGTAATCTTTTTGCTGCTTGATAAAACATAGTGCTACAGGCCTGATTACAATAACAAGCTTGTAACAATTGATTTACCATTGGGTAGTGACTTTAATGCCTTTGTTACTTAATATTCCTCATGGTTTTCAAGTAGTGAAGTCTTTAAAAAAAAAAAAAAAAAAAAAAAAAAAACTTTGGTGCAAGTTACCTGTCTCATAAAACATTGAGTCCTGAAATGGTTGTATCTCAGCAACAGCTTGTTCAGGCGAAACAGGAATTTGGAGAGGACAGATTTGATATACAACAGGCCTGCATGCAGAATTCACAATACAGAACCACAGATGAAATGTCACACATATTGCTTCTATGAAAATAGCTTTATCATTTACTATAGCAGTATAATCCAATGATTCGTAAATTTTACGAATGTCCAAATTGTTATCTTTTTCAGAATGTTCTTATAAGTGTGACGTTTATTTTGCGGTTTAGTGTATTTTAGTCACAGGTCTGTTCTTTGCCTTGTTCATTTAATATCATGATTTCACACACATTTTTTTTAGAAAATTCAAATGGTAAGTTCTTTATGTAAAAAAAAGATAACGTCTTCATGCTACCCCTGGGTCACCATTTGCTTTTAGTAATTGAATCATTCATCTATCTGCAAGTAGATGTACTGTAGATCACAATGTGAGAACAACAGGAAAGTACTGCTCTTATGTTTTTCTTTTAAGATATACTTAATGATTAGCAACATTTTGAAAACATTGTCACTGATGATTTAGACCAAGCAAAGCTAGTCAAAATACAGTTTTGCAAAGTATTTGTGATTTACAGTATATCTCATAACCTGTCTGGGAAGCTAAAGTTAATATCACCAGTTTAAAACACTAGAAGTCAAAATCCATAAATCTTGGGATACACTGGAGTCCTTTTGATATTATGTTTATATTCATGAGGAATAAGATGTCATCGTTATTGATTTTCATCAGTAATTGTATCATTAGTTTCATTTTGATAGTTGTGTCTGACAGACTGATTAAACAGTGACAGTATTAGGAATTTCAGTTTGAGAAGGCAAATAGAATTTCATTTGGAGAAGGCAAATGGAATATTACTTTAAATATGTTTCAAGTTCCTAAGATTTTACTATTTCAAGAACATTTTTCAAAGGATATTGGGCAATTCTAGGTTTTCTGGGCTTGATTCAAGGAGCATGAATAATGAGATGAATATTTTGGATGACAGATTGAAGGGAGGGAGGCTGTCACTTCACAAATGATAATTTTGGTTTCCAACTAAGCGTAGTTAGTTTTAATTACTAATGCTTGTAATGTCTATAGATATCTTTTTTTATCTTGTAATCTTTTTCACGTTTAACTCTTTGTTTTAAAGGAAATCTAACTTGGCACATTTTATGACTATAGCACACATTCGTATTTTGTAACTGTTCATTTCTATTTTAAATAATTGAATTTCCAGACACACAAAGAGCTCTTCATGGGTGAAGAATATATAGATACAGTAATTGTTAAATCAGATCTCAGTAAACTGTGTATTTTATATGATATGCACCCATCTAATTCTCTGTAGTGTTGTTTTGTTAAATCTTATATTATTATTATAAATATATTTACAAAGGTTTGAAAAGTAGGGATTCACTTTGTATCCAAGATGAGAGGACAAAATAATGGCACTGATGAATTGAACAGGAAATGATCTAATCTGGTGCTGCGACAAACAACATATTGCAATGACAGCAAATTCCTTCAGTCTTTCTTTTCTTTTACAGAGGGAAACACTGGGACAACCAATACCAGAACATCAGACGGTATGTTTAAAGCTTCCCGTAGAGTTAGATTTGGTGATGACAACAATGGATTTAAGCTTTCTCCGCTGGCTGTTAAACAGAATGATAACTTCCTACATGTAGGGGCTGATTTGTACATCACTGAAATTTGCCAGAGTGAAATTGATGCATTATAACAGGAAATCAGTTACTGACTGTCCAGGTTTAGTGTTACTTAGAGTTGATTCATCAACATTACTGTCTGTCCAGATATAGTGCTACTGTTACTCATTTTCATTGTTTGAAGTCTTAATTTATCAAAATTTACATCTCCAGCAACTGCATATATATAGAATGTAATTTCAGTTCCAATCAAGTCATGGTCTAGTGCTGTATATCTTGTTGAGAAACACTAAATTCGGGACAGTTTGTAACTACAACAAACCACATCTTTTGTACTGAAGGCATAATGATTATGATGGCTGCCTGGGGATTATGTCTGTTAAAACTTTTTTCAGACAAATTTGTGCTGGAAATTAACATGTAATGAACAAAAAAAATTTCTCGTGTTCTTAGAATTTTGATCTACTGTCTGCAGACATGCATTCTTTGAATGCAGTTTGCTTTATTGGTGGGTTGTTTTTTTTGTTGTTGTTTTTTTTTAACAATACTTATGTATATTTCACTAAATCATTGGTTACTGAATCCAGTAAAACAATACTAGTGAGTTAAAAAAAAGAAAGAAAAAAGTTGAACCGGGCTCAGTGAAGTCAAGAAAAAATCTGAAATTACAAGCTCATGATAAACGATTCCAATATATTGATGCATCTTTGCTTTTCTGAAGTGGGTTTTGCATTGCAAAGATAAAAATCTTTATTAGTATTATTTGTTGTGCCTTTCTCTAGCCGTCACCACACCCCTAATAGAGACTACTACAACCTGTACAAAAAGAACGCTTGCGCAGGCCGGTAATAATCATAAAATAACGTTATACACAAGTAATACACTAATTATTCTGCCTGGTTGTTTTTTTTTGTTGTTTTTTTTTGGTTTTTTTTTTTGTTTTTTTTGCAGCATATTTGTGCATACTTTGATTATTAGTCATTACCTCTACAGCTATCATACAGAATGCTCTTGTTTTTTGTTTTTGTTTTTTAATACTTTGTATAAAGAGGTCAACCAGAGTTTCTATTTTTATACTGAGATATAATTTTATTCCATAATGTAATATATTGTTAAATTGGTCTTAGGAATACATTAACATGGTATTATAGCCTATTTATTTTTCTTCCAACTATATCTGATGATGATATTTCCTAGCATTGTTTTATATTTTAGATACTGTAAACATACTTTTTTCCACAAGGTCATAATAATATCAAGGAATCACAAATTTCAGTATGCAGGTCCAAAATTGTGCAGATTTTTGGATGCTAAAAAGTAAATGAGTATTTTTTCATTGAATAATTCCTAATGCTTTAACAACCAAGAGTGTATCCAATCTTTGTATGTAATCGATGTAAAAAAAAAAAATGCTCACAGTGAGTTGTAATTATTGTGCATTTATTATGCTCAGTAACTAGATGACCTTCAGGGTGTGAAGGCACTGGATGAAATTATTTTTCTGAAACTCCACCCAAGCAATATTACCACTCCCATGCAGTTCACCAAAAAAAAATTTCCAGAAATTTCATCAGCTGCAAAGACAGTGTCAAAATCCTGAAAATGGAAATGTGGCGAATTCATAAAAATTTTATTAATCTCTGTAAGTGATCAATTTCTGAGTTTACGGGGGTCATTTAAATTAGGCATAAATCATTTTGATCAATGTGGGTGAAATCAATTTCAAATCAAAACACAGAGATATCTTAAGTTCTGAAAAACAGCTGTTCGATAGCAGGTCATCTCATTATCTTTGGGTTGGAGAAACTATGCATGAGGTTTTTGGTGTATATTGAACCTAGATTTAATATACAAATTACAATTTGTAGAAAATGAAATATAATATTATGCAAATTTTTAAATGCACCTCAGTTTGATGCTGTTTTTCAAAAGTATATTGCAGACTGGCCTATACATGTATTTGGATAATAATCTACAGTCACAATACAATTTACCTGTGTATTCAATGCCATTTCATATTTTAAAAATCTTGAAGTACACTGTGATGAAATTGCAAGGAAAGTTGTGACTACATACTTAGTGCAAATTCATTCCGTTTATAATGCTGAAAAAAGTATGTCTACAGTATTTTAAAATTTTCTTATGTATTTGAAACATGTCTGTTTGGACATGGTGCCACTTCAAAATTCTGTCAGTTGTCAGTATCAAAGATACTGCATGTCTATTGCATAATGGTCATTCTGAATATATACATTACTAAAATTATATAAGCTGGTATTTCAACATGTTTGGGAGCTGGGTATGTATAATTTACAAGATTTTATGAAGCTTTTCGAAGAAAATGTTGAAAATAAAGAAGAAAGTTACAGCATGCTGCAGATTTGAATGGTTTTCCTTCTGTTATAAATATATAAATTATCTCTTTTAAGATTGTTGTAACTTTAATGAGGCAATTGTACACGGATGTTATTAACATTTCAGATACCAGTGATGCAGGAATCATTGCAGGGGGTGTGATAGGAGGACTGGCTGTGCTGATTCTCATCATTCTTTTGGTTTACTTCCTGGTTCTTCGTAAGAAAACGGAGGGTGAATCTTGTAAGTAAATGTCACACCTGTATTATCTTCGGATAATTTGTGCAATATTTTTCTTGTTGTGAATGTTGATGATATTGTGCCACAAAGTGGTATCTGTAGGCCTAATAGAATAACGCAGACCAGTATTGATATTGATCCCATCATGGGAAATTTATCAAAATAATGAAAATTAATTAATATAGGAATTGAAAATTTTGGGGGGAAAAACTATGAAAATAAAAAAATAAAAACTCTGACTTTGAAATTGGTTCATGTGGCCATGATTCAAGTGTAGATGTTTTAAGGTCTGGCACATTAGTCTGGATGTTTTAAGGAATTGTCACAAAGTGTGGACGTACATTTTAATTTTGTTATTTCACTATTTTTAACTGAACATAACAAACCCAATTACCATTATTTTTATCAGCGACAGAGCCTGCCAATGGTAACTGTATATGTATAATGATATCTTGTATTGGTACATGCATATATCCTAGATTGATAGTCTCTTCTAATCAATGTGTAAATTCCAGATGACTAGAGCCCCATCTTTAAAATTTGAGCCAATTTTGTATCCAATGTCGACAATTTATTGATTAATTGCACGGAAAAATGATCTACTCTTTAATGTTTAACGACAGTTTCATACATTGTTTCAAAGTTCTTGCAAATTTTGTGTAAGAATGAAATGAATGCATGCTTTCATTGTCTGTTTACATTGTGTATTAGTATTACTATGAGAAAGGCTATTATTAAAAAAAACATATGTACTGTTAAACTCTCCAAATGACCCAGAATGCAAAAAAGCATGCTTTCAGTGTTGATATATATGCATATATTTATGTGTTCATTGACTTGTTTATGTAGTATTGTGCAAAAAAAAATCTTTATTTCATTTTGAATTGATATATTTCTTTTATCCTTTGTAAATCACAACAAAAAACTCATGGGTAACACATTTGATTAACTTCAATATTTTTGAAGTTAAAGTCAGGCTCACACCCCCATGTCTATTTATACACTGAGCTATTTGCTGATGCAATTACTGCCTACAAGATTGTCTCTGACACTTGATCCAGACCCATCCAGACACTTATGACTTTCCAGTTTCATGTTTATCTGGCTGATTTTTCTCCACACAATCACATTTGACCTGCCACATGTTTTCTAGTGGATTTATGTCTAGTGAGGTAGTGGATCATAGTCCATGACAGTCATGTGATTCTGTGTGAACCAGTCTCGAGAGTATGCCGTGGTGTGGGGTCTCGCATCATCCCACCTGATCCCACCTCTGGTATATCCAGGGGTCTGTGTTTGCCCATCTGTATGATTTGTGTTTTCTGTAGGAATTATGAGATTAATCACTGTTCGTTGTCTATATAATAGCCTTTTCATTCTCCTGTTGCAAAATGTGTGGCAGATAATGTCATACTATTTGAATGCAACAGTTCCTCCTTCCAAATTTTTCAATATTTTTAGGGGATGTATTTCTATTCACAGAAACAGCAACTTCAAATCCAACTTGTTTATTTCACATAATTCACAGTGGCAGCAGTGGAGAATTTTGGAACTGTTTTCTGACACTGTTCAATTTTTTTGGGCAGATCTTGGACACCGTATTTCAGACTTTCATTTATGAAATCTCCAAATTACTACACACAGTAAACCTTGTTATGTTTGTTATTTCATACAGTTTCTATTCTAATGTGATTCTGTTTTTTGTACAGACATTTAGGAGGAATATTCTGTTATCGTCTTCTGACATCTCAGTTATCCAGAAATGTCATCTTGCTGAACATGGTATCATATGACATTACATAGTGACGAGTGGAATCACTTTAATAAAATCTGTCACAGTATTCATCGTGTACAGATTAAGTAGAAAATTAAACATAATCAAGTTTTAAATGACGCAGAATCAAAATTCATCCAAACAGTTGTAGCCAACAACTCTAGGTTATGTTGTATTGGAATAGTAGTCGTACATAGTTATAGTTATTTCGCAAAGATGTTCAGTTATTTCCCAAGTTGTTCAGAGTTATATCTCGAGCTGTTCATCAGAGTTATATTTCCAGATATATTGCTCAAGTTCAGTTCAGTCAAGTTATTCAGATTTATTTCTCAAGTTGTTAAGAGTTATTTCTCAAGTCGTTCAGAGTTATATCTCAAACTATTCATCAGAGTTATATCTTAAAACATTCAGAGCTACATGTATATCTCAAGTTGTTCACCAGTTATATTTCCAGATGCTCAAGTTATGTTATTTCTCAAGTTGTTCAGAGTTATTTGCTTTGTATGTTCCTGGATGTGTTGACACTTTTTCAACTGCCATTAGGTGTTGCATAATGCATACAAATAATCTCCAAGGCAACAGTTATAAACTGGAGGTCTGAATTTAAAGTCACCATAAAAAAAATCACAATTATTTTTGCACAATACTGTATAATGGTCTTCTTCCAGCAAAATTACGCACATCACCTACAGTGACAATTAACTGTGTAATGATTTTAAAATGAATTTCAAAAGTTTTATACAGAGAAGAAATAACACTTTCAGTTTATCGAACTTACTTTTTATTATGTATATTTCATCATCAATCTAACATTAACGAGAATGTATTCATAGTCCAATAGACAGAACTGTACTATTCTATACATGGACTATACTATAGACCTGTATACAAAGTTTACTGAGTGGACAGAGGAATACTATTGTGTCAAATCAGTATATTCATGAAATACTGCACATGTCTGTGTTAACTTTAAAACTTTGATTTCTTTTTCTTTTTTCTCAGATAGAACAAAGGAAGACATACCTGGGTAGGTGAATTTATCAATCTCTTCATATATAAGATAATTATGCCCTTAAGGTCTTAAGAGATGTCATTTTTTTCCTTTGAGTTATGATGCTTCACATTGCCATGGGATTTATCTCTATCGGTTTTGGGGTCAAAAAGTACAAGATCAAACAAACTGAATTGTGATGTAGGAAACCTGTCTAGGCCACAAGTGATGTTTCCCATTTCACCTCAGTCACAACACTTCACACACAAACTTGCAGTGGGATGAGAGAGATCCTATGATATTGTGGGGTCAATGCAAGCTGGACGCTATTATAGGAAACAGTTTACTTTTTCACCCAGAATTGCCATCCTTTACGGAGATTTGTCAATGGATGAGGGTGACCCTTTTGACTTTGTGGTCAATGTCAAGGAAACTGGACATTAATGTGTGGAAACTGTTTCAGGCCTAAAGTTATTTCCTTAAAGGTCTTTTCACATGAATTCATAATAGAGGTATAAACATGCTCCATTTAATTGTGCTCACAGTTGGAAGACATCAGGTTCTACTAATTTCTTACTACTAACCATGAAGGATTAGCATCCACTGTCTAAATTCATAGTCATTTAGAGCAGAAAAGCCTCTACCAAAACTGTAAATTTCATGATTGTTGGGGTAGAGGGTCTGATTCCAAAGTAGAGACAAAATTGAATTTAGTTTTTCTTACAGATGTGTGGTTGTAGAGAAGATTTTTGGAAACTGGTCCATTTTTGGCATTGTATGCCTGCATGCCCTTAAGACTCCAGAGGTGTAGGAGTTTTGAAATTACAATTTATGTCCCCCTTGTCCCAAATATACTTCAGTGAAACACTAAAATAACATCATTTTTATGATATTGAAACTAAATTGAAACTAGACAGATATTTAGAAGGAGCAGGTAGTCCTTTTCCAAAATTTTAAATTTTATGATATTCCAGGGTTGGAGTTTTGGTTCTAAGGTGGAGCCAAAATTATAGTGATTATTGTCTTTATCATTTGAAAGACTTCTTTAATATTGCTGATGCTGTATGAAAACTAAACATATATATAGGGAAAGTAGGTAGAAATGTACCAAAATCATGAATTTTGCAGATTTTAGGGCAGATCAAAAATAGTCATATAGTGTCAATATAACAGTATGTATTGTTTTCCATCGGTATGGGCACGTTCAGCAGCATTTGTGTCTGAAGAACACATCCTGTTTTATACTGCTGCTAAATATTACAATATTTAGCTTAGATATGCAAAATAGGAAAATTATTATAGATTTCGTTACCCTTGGAACTAGTGATACTTTTAACTAATACTCAGTTGACAGATAAGGCGTGTGGGCCATTTGTTAATTAAACCATAGACACCAGATTTGTTCCTGGCCTTCCACATTAAATGTATGCAGCTTCCATTTATACACTGTATATCGGGCATTTACTGTGGTTGGAAATTTTTGCAATTTGATTTCTATTTGTAATTTATCCTATCTGCAAAAAATGGACAACTACAGAAAATAACTGGTGTAAGTGATATTAGATGTGAGTTAATGCTACCCAAGAGTTCTTGCCATGAACTTGTTTGAAATAAATTAAATAGTACACACAAAGCATAAGAATAAATGTAACATAGTATCTATTATTTTGTTTATATTTTACTTTCAATGTGGTGAAGCCCTTGCCCTTGAAAATGTGTCAGCATAGTTTAGACTTAAATGGAGGTTGATATACTTTCAAAATAATTTTTGCAGTTTTTATATCAAAGTATATAGGAAAATTCCAATACGTCTGGACTCCCAACGAGGTCTGCCCATGTTGAGAATTAATATACTTACTCATCTTATGCATTATATAACTCATTATTGACAACAGTCCATCTCTTTTACATTAAGTTTATGGGCCTCGTATTTGTAAGTAAATAGGAATTTGACTATGATCATTGCTAGTGAATATGCCAGCGTCATTTACAGATTTTACGACTGTGTGTTGTAGATACAATGGACCAGCTAACCCAGAGGGACCAGTTTACAGTGTTCCGGTCAAAGACCATCCCCCAGAGAGACAGGTAAATTGACCTATGACCTTTATATAATTAATCATTATGGCATGCAATTTTTCTTCTCTGTTTAAACGACCTCAAGATATATAACGTCAAAAAACTTTCTGTGATATATTACATTAAGATGTTACAATACATTTTGTATTTAAATACACTGAATACGTTTCAAAAGCTCATGCATTTTATTTGTATTCTTGGAATAATGATAATACTTTTGTATGCAACTTGAGTATGCATTGTTGGCTGAATATTATGTTTCTCTTGTTTTAAACTGTCTAGGAGTTGTTAGATGAGGTAGGAAGTTAATCTGTAGACGGAATGTTTTATAGATATTGCAAATATCATGCTGGTAACACCAGACACAGTTTACGTTGAGTGCATGACAGTTTTGTAATCCTTGCAAAACAATCATTATACAAGTTGATATAAGCATTGAATTGTAATATTTTGACATCTATTGTGCCAGTATCTTGGAGTATTGTGAAGAGAAATTGAAATTCACATTTTTCATGTTATTTGCACAATAGGTGTCAGTGATAATCATTCAGTGGTATGTTTATAGTTTTCCAATAACGTGCTCTAATATTTTGAAATATACGGCTTACAATGTATATGTAGGAACAGCTAACTCAGTCTGATGCTGACTAGTTTTATAACACTAAGAGCTCTCTGGCTGTCCAGTGTCAAGTCGTGGCAGTGTGTGGACACAGAACTACTATTACTTTTTAGTGAAATTTGATACAGGAAATATCAATGCTGTGTTCTGTGTTGAATTAACCAGATGTTTTGATTCCTGTTTGCATACGTTTTGGTATAATATTATAATGGGACTGATTCAGTGTTTATAATACTTGAGTTGTATAAACTATTAATTCATGGTCAGTAATTCTGTATATTTGTATATTCTATTACACATGTGTACAATATCATCAGACTTGTATGCTATATATGCAATTTAACACATATTGTTATTTACATGGGATAAAGTATGTAAAATTATGTATTATTATATTTATATTTTCGACATTTTGTCGGAGTGTATTTCAATATTATCTCTGATTGCATGAATTGAGGCATGACCGAATGGATTGAATGAATCTAAGGTCCGCATGGCAGATGCTACTATCCAGAAATAGCTTTCTTCTAATCAAATTGCTTTCTTTCAACTCGGCATCAGATGAAATCATTTTCAATTAAACAAACAGCACAAATAATAAAGCTGTCTTCATTAGTGAGATCGGGATTGTTGGTAGTAGGGCAGTCTGCCATGCTTCTCTGATTCATTTTTCCGTTTTGGTCTCCACAGAGGGAAGAGGACAATCATCATGGTAACGGAACTGCAACACAGGAAGAACCCAGAAAGGAGCTTCACTACGCGGACCTGGACATAGCTAGCCAACCTCCTGGGACCAGGGTCAAGCCACAGCCCAAGCCACGCATGGAAGTCAGCAATACCGAATACGCAAGCGTAACATTTAGCAGCGTGTAAAGCCTCCACTGCATTCAATCCACGTGACCAATAACATCAGCAACGTGTAAATGCTCTACAGCATTCAATCTATGTGACCAAAGTCTTTTAAATATTTATCATTTTTAGAACTTTTTGTTTTGCATGTAAATTTTTTTCTTTGTATAGTAGATACCAGTCTTTCACATGTTTTATGCAGAAACACAAAATCTGTTCAAGATTCTTCTCTGTTCTTTTTTTCTGGCATGAATTACACTGCCTCATGTTGACTGTATAAAAAAATGTCTGCATGTCCTTGTCTCTTGTATGATGAAGTGGGCAACAAGTCTAGACATATTGTTTACATCTTACAGTTGATCTTGAATTTAGTATGAAACAACTTCTCGATAGTTTTATGTAAAATGTTAAGTTTTGAGTTGCTACATTGTTATACTTTCTCAATATGTCTACCCGGAGTGATCTTTATTCAGCATGATACCCAGGAAGGAAGGTTACTTATCGGTCATAATAAGGAGTATTATGAAATACTGAGATGACATCAGCTCATGTATGATGGAAGAGTTTTATTCCAAACCTATAACAATGAGATATTTTTTGTTGATACTGTTATTTTATAACTTGGTTAGTCTAGGTAGAATCAGTATGCATGTAGAATGAATTTTGATTTACCTATAGAGACTAATATATTGTGTTTCCTTTGCTGCACATCACACAATCATGTACAGAATTTTATGAGGTGTGGTTAGATTTTAGAGGATTGACTAGTTAGATATTCACCATTGAGATGAGGGTTGCAGATCTAGCGTAGTGTGTGATCTCACTGTAACTATGGTGATATATTTTTGTAAGCACTTTGTTTCACATTCCTCTGTAGGGTTTATTGAGTTTTCCAGCAGTTTCATTGTTTAATGTTTATGTCACATATACATTTAGCAGGTGCTATTAAATGTTATATAATTGTAGAAATCATATTCTTTTAGTAAACATCAAATTTCACATTATACAATTAAGTTTGGCCAATTGTTAAACCATCTACCTAGACAAATGTACAAATAAACCACCTACCTAGACAAATGTACAAATGTAAGGAGTGAAGTCAAGTGTATAATACTTTTTTTATTAAAACAAAATTTATACTCAAGGATATAAAGCTGTATACATATCAGAGTGTGAACTTGATTTTTGTTTACTAGGAATGCAGGCTTGCCATCCCCACCCCTTCCCCCAAATCTTTCCTGAATAGATGATTATATGATATATGACCTTGTAGAATTTTTTAAAGACCTCCAGAATAAACTTATACCTCCTTCTGAATAGTCATATGTGGCATGCTATTTTTTCTATTTTAGAAACAAGCAGTGTATGGTTGAACAACTACATTATTGTTTTATGATATGTGTGTACCCTAAGTCTGAGGTACTGAAATGATTTTTGGATATCTTTGTATGCTGAATTTGTGTTACTGAGATTTTAATGTTCTTTTTTAATCTGTGTGATTAATGGTGTGTGTGTGTGACATACTATGTACAAAAGCTATCAAAGTATTCTTGATGAAATACTATGTTACTAGTTATTTGGAGGTCAGTAATTTTTAATAAGGGTACCACATGTATGAATTTCCAAGATTCTGAGTCTGTTAAGGACACTTGCTACAAGCAAATCAAACTTCTCTTGTTTTCAAACATTTCTGTACAAAATGTGAATAAATATGCAAAGCATGTAAAAATAGCAACATTACAAAACCTGTATTAAGTCCAGTAATCATATCTTTAGTGTTTACTCAAGGCATTTGTTTTCAGAGCTTTCCATATGGAAACACTCTTTTCACACATAGATTAAAAAATTGCTCTAGGTACATCATGTTGGTAAATAAATATCAATAAATACTCTACAGTAAGGAAATTTTCAAACATGCCCCAATTTTGTCAAAAGTTGTAAAAAGTGGAACTCTTTTAAAAGGAGGTGGAAAAATTTGTTTGTATTTAAGCAAGTGTCTTTAGATGAGTTCACCTCAATATTCCGGACGTGTAGTGATCAACGTGGTGGACAGAGGATATTTACACCTTGTCTTACTGTGATCTTAACATTTAAGTGGGGGGTGGAAGAATTGTCTTGGAGCATTTTGAATTCATCGTATTCAATTTTTTCACATAACAAGAGATCCCAGTGTACTATACTTTCTACTCATATACTTTAGTTGTGTAAATGTATCATTTGTGTAATCATCAAAGTGTGCATTTTGACTAATTTTTTTATTCAGAGAGCAATAGATCAAATTAAATACATTTTATATGGTTATAAGAAAAAACAGTAATTAATTTTATGTTATTAATTGGTGCTATGATCTCGGAAAAATAAACCAACATATGTTAACGATTGTGAGCTGTGTGTTAGGGGCAGTAGAACTGTTTTGTTAGCATCCTGTGATCTTGCCTGGAGTGCATGTCCATGTTGTATTTAAATATAAACTGTTACATTTGTGTGTATTTGTTATTTTGGAAAAAAAGAGATTGTATTTTTCCACCAGAAGCGATATTAAATAAAAGTATAGAAAATCCCTTGATGAGTGTTTACCTTATGAAGGTAATGACAAAACCAATATGCCAGATTTAGTTGAGAGTTGTAGACAGCTCTGTCATGCATGTTGGAAATTGTGGAATAGTTTAATTTATATGTAGAGTAATGGTTAGTTAATTGTATATGTGCATATCAAGAATCCATCCTTATTGAAATCATTGATCTTGAATCAGAATGGACAAATGTTTGCAGTGCCATGGAGTGCATTACACAGATAAGGGTGGAAATTGTTGTGTGGCTGTGTCATTTCCCTACTTAAGTATCAGGAATTTGTGTCATTTCCCTACTTAAGTATCAGGAATTTGTTATTTCCCTACTCAAGTATCAGGAATTCGTGTTATTTCCCTACTCAAGTATCAGGAATTTGTAACAAGGGCACAGTTGTTAAGACGATGAAATTCAAAATTCACAACTGTCTGATCTCCACAAATGTCGGTAGAAACTTCCTAGTAAATATCAAATGTTGTGATTTTCCCCGAATTTTAGGTGTATGGTAGTGTATCAGCCGCTGTTGGTCTTTTGTTTTAGCCTCGTAAGAAACATCCCAGGAGTCATGAAGAGGAGGATAACAAGAGGCGGATGAGAGGTCATGAAAATGAAGGCCTGGAAGATAAGCACACAGAAAAAAGAGAGAAGGAGGATATTGACTACCATAACCATGGTTACAGCAACCACATGATGACTGACGACTATGAGGACGGTGATGTAATGCCAAGAGGGCCGTCAGGATTTGGCTCAGCCGTATAGTGTGAGCACTGAGTAGGTATCAAGACTTGTTACAGGGAAAGAGGACAACCTCTTTGTAAACAAAAGGATTTATGTAAATCAAATATGTTGTTATAAATGTTTATCTGATCTATAAATGTATAAGTTACTATGTAATATTTGCATGTGTAACTAGACATAGAAAAATATTGACCACTCAGTATCTTGTAAACCCTTTGCATGACAGACACCAAACTTGTTACCCTATCAGATATTTTTAAATGTGAAAAAAGGTTCCATCATTTTCAATACTGCATAACAGGAAATCACCATGCAGAGGAATTTTTGCTATAAGGACAGAAATAGAAATTCCACAAATTCATTATCAAGTGAATAGATCCTCAAAAATTAATGAAGATAAATTGAAAAATTGCTGTTATCTGCACATTGATTCAATACCTCCTACAGCAACTGCATATCCATATAAATATATTTAGAATTGATTTCTGGGGTGAAGTTTCCCGTGATCGGACTATTTACTGTAAGGTCAAAGTTAATTCCAAATTAATAATATCACCCACGATTAGCATCTTTCTAACAATACCCCATTGTTGATTTAAAGTGACAACAGATGAAAATTGGTCACAGTTAAACTACAATGCACATTGGAAGTTCAAATGCATAGGTGTGAAATACTTACATAGGTGTTCATTGTGATCACACCTTTGACCATAGTGACTAACCTGATATTGTACAATAACTTTTAATTAAAATTCCATATCGATCATTATAAACATGATGTAGTGCAAACAATACACAATCATATAAAGTTTATTAAAATGACGTGTTTACATTCTGCATTCAGTCTCTAATCAAGCTGTGACGAATGTCCGTTTGTATCAAAAGTTTGTCATCTGAATGAACAATACCCTGTGAATGTGTTTATCTTATAAAAGACAGAGCCACATCTACATTATCAGTTGAAAACAAACAATATTAAAATAACACATAAAAGTCAGATTTATGCTATGTATAAATTTTTTTTCCTCTCTGTAAATATGATTTACATCAACACGAGAAAATTGTCATCTTTAAATTTTAACCTGCTTATAGAGTATTGCCACATAGGAAGCTCATATGTTTCTGAGGTATCAGATTCTTTTGTTTCATTTTACAGATGGACATGGATATTTCTTACATTGTAACCATGATGGATGAGGAGGATTAATGTGGCTAGAACTTTTATCTACAGACAGATAACCAAGAGAGTAGCTACTATCTATGCAGACACAAATTGGCCTTCAATTCCTCCACTTTTTATATTGTATCCATGCGACACATGCTGTTGCCATGGTGACAACAGTAGAAATGTATACAAGGCAATTATTCGGTGACTATTTCTAATTTGATACATAATCTAGGTTGTGTTTTATGTGGTAAGATTCAAATAACCATTGAATTTGTTGATGATTTTGGACAATATAACACAGTCATGTAACTTTATATTTTATTTAGTAAAACATGAATATTGTTAAGGTTTACATAGTAATGCTGACATTTTAACAGAAACTGAAGTCTCTTTGTAAACAAGGGTTTAGACACAGGTAGGCTGATCTGTAAGAACTAAACACTGAAAGTAAACAAAATAACACAGTCACAAATTGTGTGCAATAATCTCTGTGAGAGTAAAACTTGGATAATGTTGTTTCCTCAAATGTTGGATTTTCAGGAATTAAATAGGCATAGGAAACATCAAAGTTGAATGTGTGGTGTAAAAATGATAGGTTCAAATGGTAAATTTAGTGAAATCATATCTCCAAGCTGTTAAGTAAATGTGTTAATGGAGTCTTGCCCCTTTCGTGTGAGAAGTCGTTGAATCTCTGTTTGTGGTCATTTACAAACACTAAAAAACATGAAGAAACTGCTTTTAAAACGTCTTATCATCATTTTTGACAATTTCACATAAAGGGCATTTTTATCTTGTGTTCCATACGAATATATGTAAGGGGTTTATAGGGTTCAAGATCTTGTGTATTTTTTAATGATAAATTATTTCATAATCACCGCCAGTTCAAATTGTGATATGGTTATCTTGGCCATATTTGATAGCATATATTATCCTACATTCAAAATAGCTTCTGTGTCCTCAGGGCAGAATTTCTGCTTTGAGTTTATCATAGAGAATGAATAAATGCTACAAAATTTTTGTTGGAAAATAGTTGTACCTACCTCTGATTTCTGTCATTTATTGTCAGCTGGTAATTTGTATTGTGATTTTCTTTGTTTCTTTTTTTTTTCCTATGAATTCTTCCTCTGAATTTTTCAAATACTGTATCAAGGGTAACTTTTATCATGTCAGTAAAAAAAAAACAAATGTCCTAAAAATGCTAATTTGCTTTAGATTTAGCTAGTCTCTGTGTCATGTATGTTTACCATAGTTATACTGTTGGTTGGAAGAATGACTGATATGTGATATGATTTATGGTAATTAAAGATGATTTCTAGTGATGTTGTGCAGTAGGAGATTCAATGGTAAATCTCGGTACATTCCTTTTCACTACACTGCATAGTCATTCCTTGAAAGGATTCACTTTTTGTATAAATTCCATCAACAGACCATCCATGCACATACTGTATTGTTATACTGTTAGAAAATAAAATAATTGTTTTTGATATTTTTTGTAAATCCATATATGTATATTTTTTTGTAATTAATTTTTTTTTTTACAAATCATCAAATGATTTTTATATATATACAAATGTTGTGTGATTGCGTCTTAAACTTGGTGATTTTTATGTTCTGTTTTAAGTCGAGACAGATATTTTGCATGTGCCATGCTCCTAAATCATTCCACAGTGACTTCCCTTTGTATTTTACTCCGCTGTTATTGAATGAACATTGTTCATTTTTTTCATGGAATAGAAGTAGAAATAATGTGTAGTTAATTTTATATTCTTGTTAAATTTCTCGAAAACCCATTCAGTAATTTTCAAATGTTCATGGATTTTTTTTCCTGTGTGAAATAATCATATGCCACAATTTATTATCCAACAGTTTTATTTTGACTTGGTAATTCAATTCTTTTTGTAACATGGACTACTAATGATATAGGGTATCGAATGTTGATATTAGTTGTGATTTTTTATAAATGGAACATGGACTACTAATGATATAAGGTATTGAATCTTAATGACTAATACTGTATATTGTACGGAAGTAGATTTTTATTTTTTTGAAGTTCAACGGTCCAGTCTACTATCTTTAATATGATGAGGGCATTTTAATCAAAACAATACAAGTTAATTAGCTCTCCACTTCGCTGTGATGTTTGTCTGGGACTTCATTTGGTGTTTAGTAATCATTGTCCTGTTTACACTTGATATAAAGTATGTGAAACTAAGTACACATATCATTTTCTCTGCAGTTTTTATATCACATAATAAAGCTTAGAAAAATCACTGTAGTTCTGTGAAACAATTTATACATGTAGACAGGGACAGTCATACAGAAATTACAAAATATACAAAAATGAATTATTTGAAAACTAATATCTTATCAAGAAAGAATGCATACACTTTCTGTAGATTTCGGACATGTAATCACCATTTACCAATAGAAAGTGGACGGTGGATGAATATACACAGAAATGAAAGAATATGTGATTTGAAAGAAATTGGAGATGAATTTCATCATGTGCTAAAATGCAAGAACAATCTATTGAAAGAAGAAAGATATGTTTAAAAGTAACTCAAATGCAGAATACAAATATCACCAGCTTTAAGCAAATTATGACTAATAACAAACCCTGTTTTTTAAGAAAATTATGTTCTTTTATAAGGAAAATTAATGGAATTTGCTCCCCAGCATAGAATTCCCATATTTTACATTTATAAATCACCACTTTAGATTTCCATTGCGCATGTATATTTTCATTACACTGTATGTAAGAAATATATTTTTAATCTCTGTCTACCAATGTAAAATGGTGATGAGATTTGAATAAATGAATGAATCGCTTTCTTAAAGAGACCTCACTGTAGGTCAATAGAAGTGTACGATTTGGGGGGGGTGGGGGTCTTCTCAGTTTTCCCCATTGATCCATAGGTTCTACAGCTAAAGTCAATAGGAGGCAGTATAGACCTTCACCTGTCAATGATATGTGTGTTGTTTTCTCGCTGTGTAAAGAACTCCGGTTACAACATCACCTAATGCCAGCCATGATCTCGTTATGATCTTTGAATTGATGACACATCGATCACTCGACTATCGTTCATTGCCCTGCTACATGAAGGCATGCACGGATCTTGATTTTTATTTTTTCAACAACCAAATCGCCACTATTGCATAGCAACTTGAGCGGATGAAGAAGAAAAAATAGGTTTGTATTTTTTTTCCGCCCCAAAAGTGGGTTCGCAAACCCCAAAATAACCATTTAAAATTGTTTAACCAAAGGAGGGGTGTAAGTAACACGCCTTCAGTTCTGCTACAGGTGTAGCCCTGCCTCTGTTTTCTCCACAATTTTTGAAGAATGCTTGGGTGGGTCAACAATATGAATTTTGTCCACAAACGGAGTTGGTCGCAGCATTGGCGGAAAAGAATTATTTTTATCACCTCGTTTATTAAGATTGACACCCCCCCCCCCCCCCCATACACACACACACGCCGCAGACCCTGATTTATCTACATCTGACATTAAAGTTTTCATTGAATTTATCAGAATAGAGAGTTTTCTAGGTAACCGTATTATACGTGTATTATATATATATATATACTGTTTTCCTCTTATCGTTCATACAACTGAAACTGAACTTTTCAAATTTAAAAGAATTCGCTGCGAATGAATACATTAGACAAAATTACACATAAACAATCTTGGCTGTATATTTGGACTCGGCCGAGATTAATAGGCATGTGACCAAAACTTAAAAATATATATATGAAAATAAGAAATGTCGGTGTATATATCTCATACTGAAAAATATATTTTAAGTTATGAAGATTATACATTGAAAAACTATTACAGTAACAATTCACGTCGCGTCTTGATTTTCAGAAGTACTTTTTGTTTAAAAAATTAAAACAGCTTTCCGAGTCTTCAAGGTATGCAATTAATTTTATTGGACATTTATATCAAATCACCATGAAAATCTTTTGTATGCAAACAGAACACTTTTTTGTTAATTTTGATGTGTGTGTGTGTTGATTTGAATATACTTTGGGACTGCATATTATATCCCTGCTTTTTTTTCTTTTAATACCACAGATGCTTGGGTTTAGGACCCCCCCCCCTTCCGAATAACCTGCATGAGTTGATTTAATTATGTTTTGTTGAAAATCTCTCTAAAGCATACTGGATATTAATATCCAGTGAGCGTAATTTTTTAGGGACTTATTTTGAGTAAGTTTTGACTTTTGGGGTATGCAAGACACTTATGACGACGAAATTTTCAAAAAAAATGATCAAATCACCTCGTGTAGGTTATTCAGAAGGGGAGAGGGTCCTGAACCCAAACACCTGTGGCATATATAGGTGAAAAATCCAGATTTGACACTCGGCCATAAACTAAACACCTGTGGCATATATAGGTGAAAAATCCAGATTTGACACTCAGAATGGCTGAGTATGTGATTTACAAATCTCTCTCTCTCTCTCTCTCTCTCTCTCTCTCTCTCTCTCTCTCTCTCGGGGGCCGAGTGGTTAGAGCATTGCGCTCAAATTCACAAGGCCTCTCACCTCTAGTCGGCGCAGGTTTGATTCTCACTCCCGCCGACATATGTGAGAAAGTTTGCCAGTTTACTTTCGGAAGGTCGGTGGTCTCTTCCCGGGTATCTGGGTTCTCTCCCCCAACTACAAAAACTGGACGCCACCAGATAACTGAAAAATTGTTGAGATATGGCGTAAAACAAAATATAATCTCTCTCTCTCTCTCTCTCTCTCTCTCTCTCTCTCTCTCTCTCTCTCTCTCTCTCTCTCTCTGTGTGTGTGTGTGTGTAACATACTTTAATGAGCCATTAACTTGCAGTATTTCTAACCTAAAACTATCGCAGTCGGGTGACGAATTGTAAGAATTGTGATTATGAGATTTCTACTCATTTCTCATAAATGTTTTGAATGTTTTATGTTCTGCAGCAAGAAGATCCCGGAACCGGTGCAGTTTAGTAACGGCCATTATATTCAGCTTTATAGGCATTTTTACCACATGACCAATCTACACCTCCTAACAATGGCGGATTTAAAGAGCCACAAATTTACAAGGCATTACTGGCATATATAGATGAAAAATCTAGATTTCGTACCCAAAATGGCTGAGTATTTTGGTTAATACTTGATTTTCACACGTGTTCCCCCTTTTTTTTTTCCAGAAATCCTGGATCCGCCAATGTCTAAGGTAGCGGCTGCTGTTCTCCTCATTATAAATCCAGTTTATTAATACGTTTTATATATTGGTATATTATCCCGATCCTGTGAAGAGAGAGAGAGAGAGAGAGAGAAATGACATGCCTATATGCTAATTAGCTTAAATTTATGCACTCAGTTCGTCTGTTGGGTGATATTTTAAACAGATACACTATTTTTGTTGTAGAGTGTATGCTCCCACCCCATGACATAGGGGCCACAAAATGTCAGTTTTTGTTCGCCTCGCTCAAACGTCTCCTGGTAGTTTGTTCAGAACGACGGAAAAGTACGGGCTGCAATAGGTCATTTGAATGGAGACATCGTGGACAACATACAATATCTAAGAGGGGACATTTATTTGGGGAAGGGGGGGGGGGGAGTGGAATAGGTTGTTTTCTCTTATGTGCATTCTTCTTGCATCGCACTCCAAACGTTCTGATAAAAAAAAAAAGTATCTATAGATTTTTGAATTTCATCTAAAAATTACACTAAACCATTTTCGATATCAATTTCAATATATTTACATTAGCAGTGTTTTTGCCTTGATGTCTTACCAATGATGAAATGACAACCTTTCCAAGTGAATTTGCGTGTGGATTTTGATAAATATAGTACTTGCAACTATTCTAATGACAGGGAATTCCAACAAAATTTAAAGTTAAATGTAAATATAAAAACTAACTGTCATTTTTTAAATATAACAGCCTCGTAGTTCATGCCTTCACGTATTTTTCAAAAAATATATTTCTTAAATGGACATATTCTGCTGGTATATTTTTCATAGTGCGCTAATGCGAAAATTATTTTATTTCATATATATATATAAAGCAGAATATATCCCTATGTTTGTTTAAAATAAAAGTGCCAAACTCGATTGGATTGCTCTATCATGTGAAAAAGAAAAACAATATATTGAGAGACGAAATACTTTAAACTAAGTTTGAAAAACCGGTTTATGTGGAAAGCGTCTATTAGCCAATCTAGCGTTAATACTTAATGAGTGTATGTGACAAAAAAAAAAAAAGAAGAGGCATTTATGATACAACCAATCAAGCTTTCATCGATTCAAGGCCATAAATGCATTAAACTTCCGTGAATTAAAGTTTAACGAATTCCAAGAACAGTTATGTGAGTACTTTTCCTGAACAGTTGGCATATACATGGCTTGCGTGTTTACTTTTATTTGTGTTTCTACGTAGAAAATACGAATAGAGATTTCGAATTGCACGTCTGTCAATCCATATTTGTTTGTTGTCGATATACATATTATATAAGATAATAGAATAAGATTTAAATTCATCACACAGTCATCCAAGACAAACTGCCTGAAGAGCCATAAGGCAAAAATACTAGCAGGAACTGATCGCTGATAAAAAAAAATGGGGTGGGGGTATTCTTTTAGATTATTTGACAACTCTCTCTCTCTCTCTCTATCTATCTATCTATCTATCTATCTATCTATCTATCTATCTATATATATATATATATATATATATATATATATATAACCTTAGATTTTATACAGATTGTGCTACAAGAAGTCTGGTGAGGATCTCCAATAACAGAGTGTTGAATAATGAATGTACTCGCCATATGTCATTATTGAAAGCCCTTATTTCTTGTGCTTTGTTCTGATATTCTCCGCAGTGAAAAGAGAGGATGCTTGTTACTGGCTTTTTATCACTTTACTGCAAAATCAAAGAAGGTGTTGACAATATGGATAAAGGGTTATATAACGACGGGATAGATTCCTGAACTGACTTGCCTTTAATTCTTACTCGTTCAATTAGAAATTGTAAACTTATTGGTCTGTTCTACATACAATTTTACCGTTAAACTCGTACACCATTTGAAAGTTATTTACTGTATTGTTTACACACCTGTGCCTGCAGCGCCGCCTGTTGGACAGGTACAGAACTAGAGTTCTTGGCCAATTAATCACTGGAGATTGCACGCGGAGTGTAGCCGTCTGCTAATCAGTCACTCGTGGCTGCTTTCGCGCGCGTCAGTTCGCTCTCTCTTCATCCTCCCCAGTGACGTTTTCGTTTTGTTTGTTTTTAATTTTTGCATGACATTTATCTATTGCATTCTTGGGGGGTGTGAACCGAAAAAAAATGTTTTACAAAGTGAGAAGAGTGATTCCAGGATTTTTAACTTTAATGTTCACTTACGAAGTTTTGGGAGTATTTGGTAAGTATTGAAATTTTTACGAAGTGACACAATTCTACTGACTTCATTTTTTTCCAGATCATTAACTAATGTATTGCTTAACAATGCAGCAATCATTCTCTCTATACGATTTTCATTCTATCTTGACACGATCATCTGTCTTCACGTGAGGTAATAAATCTCGCTCAATTATCCTATATTTGTCTTATTCATAAAAATTTACTTTAAAAATGTGCATTTATTATTCTAGCATAATACCAGATATCTACAGAATATTTTCCAAATAGTAACACTTGGTATCTACAAACGCTAGCCACCGACGTATCTTTTTATAAAAAAAATATTATTACTCTGCTTAAAGGAAGATTGTCCCCATTAGAAGAATGTTTAAAGATCATGGCTAGATGTTCTAACACCTTATCATTATCTTATCTTCCTTTAAACAAGAATTACACTTCATAATCGATGTCAGGACAGATACAAGCATAACTTAATTGTTGTTAATTCTTTCATACAGATGTAGATATACTACAGGGCATTTTTTCTAGCAGTGTTAACTATTTTACAATCGACAACTTTTATCAATCATTCGGACATGTGCAAAGAAGGATAGCTTGTCTGTTGAATTTTTAAAAAAACTATCTTTTTAAGTTGTTGTAATTTTGAATTCTTCCTTCGTGAGCTACCGATCTGGTAAAGCTATAACCTATTGCTCTTCTACAGATATGCTCTATACACAGTCCCCACTAATTAGCATAGTTCTCACGCGGTTTTATTCATTTCTCATATGACGGGTCCTTGCCAATAACATCAAAATATGGCAGACTTTTTAAACGAACAATCATTTAAAGATTTTTTCATTTTTTCTTTCAAACTTGGTAATTAAGTAAAAGACGAAGTAACGATTTCATAAACTATTTTTAAACAGAGTTAAAATTGTGATAAAGTTGTATAATGCATGTATGTATATCGATCGCCTGATAATCGAGACCTATGACAACGTTACGTGACAGAACAGTTCTTTCTGCAGAACGTCAAGTATTCCACGGAGAAGATACAAATTACAATATTGATCAAGGTGGCAATTAAAACTAAGCGCCAACGAAATGGAATATAAACATAGTTACTATATCTTATTACCATCGTCCTATAATTGGGCGTGAGTTGACCTTGATTGGACATGTGCTTGTCCGGCATGCAACCGTGAGAAGGAATAAATCTTGATGAATGAACCCCGGGAATTCGGATGCTCTCTCACACATGACAGCTAATTATATTCGGCCTCTTGGGGAAGAATTTGTCGATTATCGTCACCATCACACCAGTGACTCTTCCTTAGTATTGACAACATGTCATATCGACACATATGTAAACATTACATGACGGACATATACGGCAGGGCCCAGGATTTCGCTTTCACAATTAAGCAGAGCGTATGAGGGCTTTGACCGTGTAGCCATTTTATAAGCAGGACAGAACATCGTAAAGTGGTATTGTGTATTCAAGTACTTCAGACCCACTTGAACAAACTATAAAATTCTAATCCGATATGATTAGTTTATTTTGCCGTGTTTGGTCAGCTATACATACAAATTCGTGCTTGACTTGAGATCTACGTGCTTAATTAGATGATACAAACAAACACGCTCATGAATAAATGGACAGTCTAATGGTGGTCAGTCTTGTCGCAGAATTATCATTTGTATCGATAGTGGTATCAAGAAATATTTAAAGATGTAATTATCTAAATCATCTGGGGGTATAAAATAAGTATTTAAAGTTTAGCTTAAAAGATCAACAGAAGTGCGTGCTCCACGCGTCTGGTTTACCTCTGCACGGCATCTTCGATGTGACGTTTCCCGCGGCGTTCGGTCGCGTTGGCCCCTGACATATTGCAAGGTGCGAAATATTTTCAATATTTGATTGCTTTGTCGATGTTATGCATTTTTTACGCGACAAAGATACTCATTATGATAAGAATTTGATTTATTCAGGCGGAAAGAATCGAGACGTATTCCACATCTGGATATGCTTAGTTCCGCTACAATTCAATTGCATGTTTAAGAAACCTTAAAAAAATATCCATTACATGTAAATGATTCACATAAAACGAAACGCTCACATAAAAAGGAAGAAGAAGAAAGCCGTTAATGAAAGTAAAACACAGGAAGTTTGTCGCATTTTAATTTCCAAATTACTGATCTCAAAACATTATTGAGAACAATCTTTCTACAAGTATCGACAAATACAATTTGACAAACTGCTTTCATGATCAGAGTGTCTTCAAAAATACCATCTCTAAGGAGGAAATTTGTTGTTTGATTAAGACTGAAGTTATCAACAGCGTCAGAGGCTGATTGGAACCTATTAATATTTTGATTTAAAAGTTTTCATATTATTGATTTCTATTGGGCCTGATTGCCAGCTGCACTTACTTGTGAGTAACGATGTCCATACAGGCAAGATGTTGAGGGGATGATGGTGTTGATTCTCGTCTTATTACCAGTAAGGACGTGTACATAGCTTCAGGGGCATGCATACTTCTAAGAACAGTCCAGCCCAGCTCACCCTTTACCGCTCTTCTATTACATTTCTATGATCCCCTTCCATTACATTTGCCGGTTGCGGTGACTCAGTGGTAGAGCGTTCGCTTCGTGACCGGGAGATCATGAGTTCGAGCCCCGTTCGTGTCTCGGCCTCACCAAACATTAGACATAATATAGGCAGTAACTGCTCCTTTGCCAAACACTCAGCAGTAAGAGTAGCAGGTATTTCTGAAGGTATCTTAAAAACGGAGGCCCCTGTCGGGACAGGTGCTGGAACGTTAAAGAACCCTCACCGTTATGTACAGCGTCATGCCTTAAATCGAAATTTGGTATTTCACCAATAGCTGGTGATGTCTTCATATGAGTAAAATGTAAAACAAATAAATTTATTACATTTTATTACACTTCTATTACACAACCATTACACTTCTTTTACATTTATGTCACAATACTATTACACTTCTTTTACACTTCTACCGGTCGTGGCCCCGTGGGGATCCGGACTGTTAGAATAGATCCTCAGTACCCCTTGCTTGTCGTAAGAGGCTACTAATTGGGGCAGTACTTCGGATGAGATCGCAAAAACCGAGGCCCCGTGTCACAGCAGGTGTGGCACGTTAAAGATCCCTCCCTGCTCAAAGGCCGTAAGCGCCGCGCATAGGCCTAAATTTTGCAGCCCTTCACCGGCAATGATGACGTCTCCATATGAGTAAAATATTCTCGAGCTGGACGTTAAACAGTATATAATCAATCTACCGGTCGCGGTAGCTCAGTGGTTAGAGCGTTCGCTTCATAACCGGGAGGTCGTGAGTTCGAGCCCCGCTCGCGCCATGGCAGAGTCTAAACCTAAGACGCAAAAATAGGTAGTGATTGCTCCTTCGCCAAACGCTCTGCATTTAGAAGTGAGAATCACGGATCTATCGGATATTACCTTAAAAGCAGAGGTCCCGTGTCACGGTAGGCGTTGGTACGTTAAAGAATCCTCACTGCTACGGCCCTGAGCGCTAAGCATAGGTCTAAATTTGTGGATTTCACCTGGTGACGTCTCAATATGAGTGAAAAATTCTCGACGGGACGTAAAACAAACAAACATCTATTACATATATCACACTTTTATGTATTTGTGATGTGTCAGATAAACACTTGTAGAATGAAAGAGGTACATGTATACATATTAAGACTTCTAAGATTCATACGCACATTGTTTACTGCATTCATGGGAACATTACTAACATTACAATTTGTAAAGATACAGTAGAAATGTAATTCTTCAGCTCTATAACAGATGCAGACTTAGACCTGTGTATATAGTGACGATCAGTATAAATTGTTTCATTTTAATTATGTATTAGATAAAAAAACAATTCATCTTTTTTTCCCTGTTGTTTATTTTTATGTGCCCGAGTTCAAAGTTCAAAATGATAAGTATCATCTGATGGACTTGTTGACTCGGCATTGTCTAGATATTCAATTAAATCGGTGGAAAAAAGAATTTCTTCACAGTGCATTCCGTAAATTTATGCATTTTGTCTCCCTGCAAATTGTATAATCTGTGGTCTAGTCAGAATGCATTATTTACATACATGTTGAAACTTAAGAAAAATATGTCTATCCATTCTCGAATATATCATTCAACGCCCAAGAAGTTGCGATTGGCTCTTGAATCCCCCAATGCGCATGTGCGGAAACGTACAGCCATGAACCAAAATACTGTCTGGTTTGGTTGGTTTTTTTTTCAAGGATAATTAAAAATGAATAATACCAAAGGTGTTATGATGAAATAGAACGAAGCATGGTCAAATAAGATGAATCTTTTGTACTTTGTGGTTTCAAAGGATGGTTGACACGAAAAAAAAACCCTGTTTCCTAATTGAGTTTTATAGATATGTGTGGCTTTTGTTATCATTTGTGATCTTGATTGAATAAATAAACTTGGGCTTCAAGAATGCCTTTCTGAGTGGTGTAAAATCCGAAATTAAAGGTTTATAAGTAAGACATTTTATGAATTTTCACCAAAATCAACGTATTTTTAATACGTTCTTTGTGCAGGTGCATTGACAACTTCCGAACAGGTGACTGGAATGATGGGAGAAATGGTTTCCATGGAGTGTAACTATGTCAACCCTCCCGGTCAGAACTGGTATGTTATCCAGTGGAAGAGGAGAAACAATGGCACAGACCCCGAAACCATTGTCACGCTACAAAATAATTTCCTTTCGGAGGTAGATATGCAAGCTTCGTAAAATACCAGCTGGCATTCTGAAGAACTCTTTAGAAATGTTATATAAAATTTATTTCAGTTTAAGGATCTATTTACATGTAAGTATCGATAATATCCTATAACTCCCTGCTTTGTACATTGAAGGACACGAAACCATTAGGAGCCTCCTGGAACAAAAACCTTAACCCGGGATTTCGCAGTCGAGCAAGGACGAACATTCGTCAAGACGAAAACAGTCTCAAGTTCCACCTTGAGATTTATGATTTTAGCTGCGAAGACAAAGGCCTGTATTCCTGTGAAATGACGGGGGATAACATTGTCACATCATTGACTAGACTTGTTCTTGAAGGTCAGTACAAAAGTTCAAGATCATTAGTCGTATCACCAGTTGTTCACGAAATAGTTCAACTTCATCATTCAGTAGAGGTTATTTTATGACACTTCTGCTGAATAGTTCTGCAGTTGAACAAGTATCAGAAACCTTTTTAAGTGAAAATAACAAACAGCGACCAATCTAAAATACCCGATTAAGTATACAGAATTAAGTGTAGGACAGACATGGACCACTGGACATACCAGAGGTGGGATCAGATGTCTAGGAGGAGTAAGCATCCCCTGTCGACTGGTAACACCAGCCGTAAACTCTATATCTTAATCGGGTAACCGGAGTCACCCGTAGTAAGGGAGTATACATAGAACAGCACCAAAGGTCGGTAGTAGGTCGGTCGTTATTCTGCTCATTGATGCCCAGGCTTATGTTTATTGTTCGGCACTTCTATAATTATACAACAGTTTGCAAATATTCAGATAAATAGACATCGAGGATGCCTTGTATTCACTCTTAGGACAGCTTTCATTGTAAATTATAATGTCATTTACTAAAATGATAAAGCTTCATACTTCATTAGCTCAAACTCCAAACTCTTGAACATTTCATTCACTAACATAATTAAGCTTCAGATTTTAAAACTTTACCTCACACTCACTAACATAATATGATTAAGCTTCAGATTTTAAATTTTTTCAATGCTCAAACCCCGAACTCTTAAGCTTTCTACAATATGCTTGACAAGTTGTAATCCCTTTAACGGCAGAAGAAGACAGCATTGAATTCTGGATATAACACCTGGCCGTTAGGATGCTAAATACATTTACGGTATACGGTGACGTACCGGACACCAACCTATCTATTATTTACTTAATTATCACCCTTTATGCCATCTCGTGCCGTGGTGGAAGTCTCAAATTAACAAAATAGCAGTAATCATAATTGATTTCAGATACTTTGGGAAAAAATACTGTAAAAGAAAATCTTAATTGATTTCCTGAAGTTTGGCTCTTTTTATTATTATTATTTTTTAATGCAGAAGTCTGATGAATATTTTACAGTCTCTGTTCGATTTGATTGATTGTCTATTGTATAAGAGAATCTTTCACTCATATGGAGACGTCACCATTGCCGGTGAAGGGCTGCAAATTTAGGCCTATGCTCGGCGCTCAGGGCCTTTGAGCAGGGAGGGATCTTTGATGTGCCACACCTGTTGTGACGCGGGGCTTCGGTTTTTGCGGTCTATTCTAACAACCCGGATCCCCACGGGGCAACTGTATTAATGTATAATAATGAAATATTATATATATATATATATATATATATATATATATATATATATATATATAAAACACATGTATTCATACACTTTTACACACCGACTAACATGTAGCGCATATATGCAAAATAATTTGCAGTACTAATTAATAATAGTACCATTACGCAGTTTCGTGGCACAGAAATATTTACCTATATTTACCTACATAACTCAGTTTATAACATATAGCTTAATACATTGTTTTCTTGTTACTACGATAATATAATTTTCCCTTGTTTTTCGTCTTTGATATTGCAGCCAAGCCTGAAAAACCCGTGATCAACAGTGATGTCATTATCGTGGACGAGAACAGCACGTGCGAGTTAGAGTGCGAAGTTTTGGCGGGACTTCCTCCAGTCAATCTTATTTGGCTTATCTCAACACCAGGCAGTTCTAAGTATGAGGTAATGGAAAACCTTCCAGAACGAATTGTCAAGGAGGGATCAGATTGCCGGCCAAGGGTCATCCAGTCCGTGCAACTGATGGTCACTAAGGAAAACAGTGGCTCCATGTTTAGATGTAAGGTGAAGTCCGGTATGCCGGACGTCGTCACAGAGGACTTGTATGACGAGGTTCAAGTCAAAATTCAAGGTAAGTTCATGGCAAAGCCCCTCCCCGGTTTTTAAAATCGTAAAGCTCATGAAATCACCCTTTCTGCGATGCTTCATAAAATATCAAATTGGCCTGTACCCTCGTTTAAATTCTGAGTACACAAGTACTGGGTGATAGAAGAGGCAACATTTACAAATTTACGGTTTTCCTGTTGTACAATGTAAAATTACTGTTGTTGTGTTATAAATTACATAATTACTACCACACAGTATTCTGTGCTATCGCTGTGTCAATAAATGGTCTTTTTATTACAGACCCCATCATACCGTCTTCTCCTGCATATACTCTGTCTTGTGTTGAAGGGGAGTGCTTATCGGACGAACCGATACACGGTAATTCGATCATAGTGAAAATAAATTTCAGTTTTTCTGTATTAAACTGAATAATTTTTGTTTCATGTCTGCATTATTTTCTTTTTCAGACAAATTTCATAACAGTGGAACCATTTTATTAACGTCCATCTTTTCATCCGTCGTTTCAATGTTTATTTACATAATTTTATGACGTCATGTGTCGTATAGACGTGATCAGGAGTCCCACTGATTTCCCTCTCTTTTAGATGTGATTGTCCATTCTAAGAAATCCAGAGACTTGGTTTTATAAAATTTTATTTATTTATTTGTGTATAGATGATGGGAATGTGATTTGAAAGTGTAATATATGTATACACGTGATCTCAAAATAACGCATACCATTTTATACTCTACAAGGAACGAATCCCATCATCATTCAAACTGTATAAACAGTGTGTTGTACAGAATGCTTCCAAAACGAATACTGAGATGAGGTAAATGCGTATAGAGTGCATGTTGCAGAAGTATGAAAAAAATCATCTTAATTAGTGAGTTGGAATTCCAACATTTAATATGTTCAAAATATCATTAGTAATATTACACAATGCCTCTTTATATTTGATGGATGGGTGGGTTGTGCGCAGGTACCGGTGTTATGGCATCTCTGAACAGTTTTGGAAGCTTGTGCCATTTTTGTTTACTGCGCATATTTTGTAAGTATCAAATGCTTCATTGATGTCGCATCATCCTCATGTCGGTAATATCATTTCCCATTTTTATATTGTATTTAGATTAGTACTTAATTCAAATGACAATTATTTATACTTTTAAAACTTTTGATGAAATAAATTTAAAAGGACAACTTGTACGTGTTTGAATTGTTTACTAAGGCGATAAACTGTTGAGCGAATAATAATTTGGATTCTGCATGAATTCCACGTGAGGCCAAGACCTGCCTGTGTACAAAGGGATCCGGTCTGGTGGAATCGTGACAACAACTAAATCCCTAAATGATCGCCCAAGACCTGGTCAACCGTTTGTGACAACGCCACGGCAACAAGCGTTCATACGGCAACGTCATCCGCGCAATAGGTTTACGGCCGCTGCGACCACGGCGAGAGAAATCATTGGACGTCATGGAAGGCCTATTCATCCTAGAACCGTTTCCGGAATTTTGAAGCACCGTGGGATCCGCTGCAGAGGACCTTATAAGGGGCCACGGCTTAAACCGCATCACTGACTACAGATTGCAATGGGCAAGGTAGCATCTGACTCGAGTCAAAATTGGTCACATGTTGTGTTCTCAGATTGTTCCAGATTTAACGTTAGCAAAACCGACGGCAGATGTCGAGTTTACCGTCGTTTATATGAACGTTTTGCAAACAATTGTGTCCTCTAGAGCGACAGGTTTGGAGGAGGCGTCGTGGTCTGGGGTGCGATTAACCACAATCTTTGGTCACAAATGGTTGTTTTAAATGAAACTCTCACTGCTAGGAGGTATGTGGACGAAATTCTGCAGCCTGTTTTAGTACCATTAATGATGCAGCATAGGCAAGGAAATGGGTTAATTTTCCAACTGGACAATGCGCGCGCACATACGGCAAATTGGCACAAAACGTTTTTCAAACGAACGCCATTGACGTTCTTGATGGGCCCGCTATGTCCCCAGACTTGAATCCAACCTAGCATTTGTGGGACGAGCTGGGGAGACATGTGGCCAGCCTTAGCCGCAGAATCCGGGATTAGGGAGAGCCTTGTTGGAGAAATGGCAAAATATTCCTCAGAGCAACATCCGGAATTTTTGTCAATCAATGTGACGTCGCCTTCGCGCCTTCATCACTGCTAATGGAGGTCATACCCGGTACTATTGAACAAAACCACATTTTTGACGCGCCCCTCATTGACATTCATTTCAACTATAGCCTCTTTATGAATAATATGTTCAAAATTAAAGAACAGTGTTCAGTTAATATGGTTTATAATATACCACTATGAATTTGCTTATTAGATACTTGGGACAAATTTATAATATATAACATTATCAAGTGTTGTGTTTTTTAAAGCCCGTCAGTATATTTTCATTTCTGTCGGAATATTCCCAGCCGTTAACATCGTTGTACTATATTTAACAAGATTCATTCCCACATTGCTCACATTCATGAGGAAATAGCTATCATTTCACAATTGGTAGAGATATAGAAGGTAAAAGCATTTGAGGTGTATTTTTTTTAAACTGCTACGCATCGCGTCAGCACACTTCGTGGAGTGCAACTGAAATTTATTTATAGTTGACTTTCATATCTATCGGGATTCCCTGCTGTTGAAGTAGAGGTACTATAATTCTCAAGATTCATTGTCCACATCTGCATCTCATTCATTACAAATTAGAATTTGTAACGATACCAGAGGTAAATCTCTCTCTCTCTCTCTCTCTCTCTCTCTCTCTCTCTCTTTCTCTCTCTCTGTGTGTGTGTGTGTGTGTGAGTGTGTGTGTGTGTGTGAAAACATTCCTCGTTTCACGTCTGGGCCAGCAAAATTGATATATCCCTGTATAAATTAGAATTTAATTGTTCAGATGAAGAGTCAGTACCATCTTTCAATGACATATACTTGGTCATTAAAAATCTATACTTCATCAGACTTACAACAGTTAGGTTTTATCCTGTGAACATCGGTTGTGTACATGTAAATACAAGGCTAGATGGGAAGAGCTGTTGCAGAGACCTGGTGAAATTTTATTTGTTTCATAAACGTTGTCCAGATCTCTTTAACAACTTTTATTTTTTTTAAAAATCAACAATCTGATATCATATTAATGTGGTTGAACCGCTCCCCTAGTATGATGTCACTTTACAGTGTGGTGGTACGATTTTAATAAGATTAATTAATGAACGACTCGAAGTTTCTTTGTTTTTACAATGTACATTATTTAAAACTAGAATTATTCACTGTTGGTTTAATATTTCAAAATTTTTGAATATTGCATGTACCGGTATAAATTGTAAAAAGATTAAATTTGATATAAAAATTCGTCATTTCGGTTGGTTGATTGATTGATTATTGATTAACGTGCCACTCGAGAATCTTTCACTCATGTGGACACGTCACCATTGCCGGTGAAGGGCTGCAAAATTTAGGCGCTCAGGGACTTTGGGTAGGTAGAAATTTCTATCGTGCCACACCTGCTGCGACACGGGGGATCTCGTACGAAGGACCGCCCCCATTTACCTTTTAAGACACGCAAGGGGTACTGAGGACCAATTCAAACACGGATCCCTACGGGATCTGCGTGAGTTATAGGAGTAACGTTACCGGGGATTACCAGGGACCACAGATTTATACAGACACTCTCCTCTAAATTTTGTATTTTGCCAAAATGTTTGTTTTAATCCATATACCCTGTATGTCAAAAATATACGAACGATTCTTACTTTTCATCTCTTACACAAATTAGAAGTTGTTTCCGTCCTAAACTCGATAGTTTTGACGCAAGGAAACCAAACTGATTTGAATGTGTACACGTCTCATGAATATCGGATCACAATGGCCGGGGCATTGGTGTTGTATCAAAAACACATGTTTGTTAATTAATGGAAAATCATCTCGCTTCATTTTGGCGCCAAATTGATAACCGTGAAAATGTTGTGACCGAAAGCATTTTTTTCTTATGCACAACAGATGGGGAAATTCATCTCGCTCATCATCTGGAGTACTGCAAAAACCATATGTAATTTGGATGGAGAGAAAAGATGACTGACGCATAGTGTGGAGATTCCTGAGCTGTGCAGACAGGAAGAGATAAATAGCGGTTGTTGTCAATTTGATCAACAAACACTAGTAGTATGCGACACCCCCTGATGAGAACTGAGTATGCCCGCTGCATATATGAACATTATATTTGCATACTGGAACTCAGCCCTGCAATGAATTTGCGATTTGAATCATATGTTCAATGCATTATGCCTTTTTGGACCTTAATTTGGAGTAAAATTGTACACAGACGTGTTAATGCGCACAATACAAAGATTTCAATGAGAGAGCAATAGTGAAATTAAATTCAATTAATTAGCTACTTTATCAACCATAAGTGTAACAACTGGAAATGAGGGTGGGGTGTTGAACTGAATAAATAAAAAAAAAAAGAAGCAATAACTGAAATCTTGCACAATAGTTGAATTGTAAAGTATGTGCATTCTGGGAACGCACATGCGAAATCTAGCATTGTCCTGTTGATGACGCATGCGTAGCAGCATTCTCAACATTACGAATATCGTTCATATAGATGTTCATTGATACAAAGATGGATGTTGATAAAAATAAGATAAATCTTTTTTTTCAAAATATCAAAATGCTATATTGTGTGTAAGAGGCTAGGCTGATATCAGGTAAAGATTCCCTTTTGTATTTTGTAGTTTCCTTTCAAATACTACACAAAATTTGTGTAAAATTTTGGTAAATAATAAATGAAAATATATTGTTCCATTAGAAAATTTGTTTCTCTTTGTTTTTATTACATTCGTTTGACTATCGTTTCTATGGAAATACATTCTGTCGATCCTGGAGAAGGGACAGGTTGTCCCGAAAACATGACAATTCAATACTGTTCGCGTCGTTGGTCATTTTTGTGCATATATATATATATATATATATATATATAGATAGATAGATAGATAGATAGATAGATAGATAGATTGATTGATTATTTATTGCTTTCCGCCACACTCAACATTTTTCCAGTTATCTGGTGGCGTTCAGTTTTTGTTGGTGGAGGAGAGAACCCAGATACAATGTACCTGGGTAGAGACCACCGTGTATATATATATATATATATATATATATATATATATATATAAACTTCATATTGTACATAGTATTGTCTTCATTCATTATTTACCCTTTCACTTCACTGTCTTCATTTGATATTTTGTTGCTTCTCGTTTATATCATTCACAATTCGCCACTTGTCTACACGTATTTTATTCATATTGTAAATTTGATATTGGCTCTTCTACTCATTGTTTATATTATTTATACTCTCAATCCGCTGTTTGTCTACATGCACGTGTGGATAGTTTTGGTTAGAACATCACCCCACCCACCCCATTGTGATCACCATTGGCCCACCCCAGACAGAAATCTTCTTTGTGTCTACTACTGCTGCAGCTGACTGTAAGGCACGGACACCTCAGACAGAAATCTTCTGTGTGTCTACTGCTGCTGCAGCTGACTGTAAGGCAGGGACACCTCAGACAGAAATCGTCCGTGTGTCTACTACTGCAGCAGCTAACTGTAAGGCACGGACACCGCAGACAGAAATCTTCTGTGTGTCTACTACTGCAGCAGCTAACTGTAAGGCACGGACACCTCAGACAGAAATAGTCCGTGTGTCTACTACTGCTGCAGCTGACTGTAAGGCAGGGACACCGCAGACAGAAATCTTCCGTGTGTCTACTACTGCTGCAGCTGACTGTAAGGCACGGACACCTCAGACAGAAATCTTCCGTGTGTCTACTACTGCAGCAGCTAACTGTAAGGCACGGACACCTCAGACAGAAATAGTCCGTGTGTCTACTACTGCTGCAGCTGACTGTAAGGCAGGGACACCGCAGACAGAAATCTTCCGTGTGTCTACTACTGCTGCAGCTGACTGTAAGACACGGACACCGCTGACAGAAATCTTCTGTGTGTCTACTACTGCTGCAGCTGACTGTAAGACACGGACACCGCTGACAGAAATCTTCTGTGTGTCTACTACTGATGCAGCTGACTGTAAGACACGGACACCGCAGACAGAAATAGTCCGTGTGTCTACTACTGCTGCAGCTGACTGTAAGGCACGGACACCGCTGACAGAAATCTTCTGTGTGTCTACTACTGCTGCAGCTGACTGTAAGACACGGACACCGCAGACAGAAATAGTCCGTGTGTCTACTACTGCTGCAGCTGACTGTAAGACACGGACACCGCAGACAGAAATAGTCCGTGTGTCTACTACTGCAGCAGCTAACTGTAAGGCACGGACACCTCAGACAGAAATCTTCTGTGTGTCTACTGCTGCTGCAGCTGACTGTAAGGCACGGACACCTCAGACAGAAATCTTCTGTGTGTCTACTGCTGCTGCAGCTGACTGTAAGACACGGACACCGCAGACAGAAATAGTCCGTGTGTCTACTGCTGCTGCAGCTGACTATAAGGCAGGGAAATCCGATCCAGTTGGATCAAATTTCATAATACCAGAGATGTAAATATCACTGTTGGTTACATTATAGTCTACCTGAAAAATGACTCATCTTAAGAGAGCCCTAAAAACTCACTTGTTCCTAAAATTTTATTCAGACTGATTTGACTACATGTAATATCTAGCTCTGTGTTTAACAATTCTAAACTGTTTTAGATTATAGTGTAATTTATGGATTCATTTAATCTTATTTATCTTTTTTAAAAAAATATGTTTCATATGGTTGGTATTTTTTATATGATATGGCATTGTATTATGATGTAAAGTACTTTTGAACGTGTTTTATACATGAAAAAAGTGCTCAAGGAATTTGGTACATAATAATGATAATAATGATCGTCGCTCCACCGAAATATACACAAGAAACATTATCAACGTAATCATCATCATCTGCATCAAACTTTCTAGATTTGTTTACTTCCAAATAAGTATGACCCTCTGCTGGAAAACAGTCACCATTGACCAATTCTAAGTCCTTTCTCTTCCTCCTTGATTTTCCCCTCTCTAAATATATCGGCAAAACTGTAAAATTCTCCATAATTGCATTCTGACACTGATCGCTCTATAATTAGATTGTTTATTTTGATATGCTAATAAAGGTGTGCGTTTGCGCACTTGCGCTTTTCCAGAAGGAGCAGCGAAAGTGTAGAGAACGTGTGTTAGTGCCATTTAAACCGATTTTTCTGATTGGCAGTTGTCTTGGTATAAGAATCAGTTCTGGTTATTAAAAATACATTTAAACTAATTCCAAAATATGTGATCACCTACATAGTCGGTTTATACTTTCTGAGATGACCCCTCGTATATAGATCTAAAAAGTGGTCATCTCAAAATACTTTGGAACCTAAAAACTTAACAATTGAGAACAACTTATGAAGGTGATCGGTGGGGAAATCAAATATTTTTGAAGACATTTTTGTTTCTATGTTTTTTTTTCATTGGATGGGTGGGTGGGTATGTACGTAAGATTTGCCAAACAAACCGGAAGTTACAAAAAACTCATAATTTCACCGGGTTCAACGCAATATGCTCAGCTTCATTGGGGGGGGGGGGGGGGGGGGGGGGTGTTATAGAAATCGCTCTGCGATGTGTGCGGGTTGTTGGGTAGTGTAATCTCTCTATTGATGCACTCAATGACAGAAATAACCCGGCCGTGGAGTTTGACTGAGATCATTTGTGGACAGTTGGTGTGGCATTTAAAAATCATATTTTTGTCGCTGTTGATAGTTTGGCAGGTTCTGCAAATAATGGAAATAATATCTAGCCACTTGGAACTGTTTACCTGTTCTTATTAGACGATGTACAAATTATATCTCTCTGAAACATAATATCCAGAGTGTACGTGCGGTTCGTAGAAGCCTACTATACAGAGTATGCTAGAGTACCTTAGATTTGGTTGGTTGTGTATTGTTTAAAGTCTCGCTCAAGAATCTTCCATTATATGGACACATCAACATTGCCGGTAAAGGGTTGCAAAATTTAGACTTATAGTCGGCGCTTACGGCATTGGAGCTGGGGGTGGGGGGGGATCTCTATCGTACCACACCGCTGTGAAAAGGGACCTCCGTTTTGCGGTGCCCTGCACTTCCCATAATGCTCCACGGGACGTATAAGAGGGGAAAAAATTACTAAATGGTGAAACTATATTTTAAAAATATATTTCGGAGCATCTTTTTACATCGGTAAATTCTGCCTGGCATTTGTTCCCTAGCTATTTTTTTTCGTTTTTTTTTTGTTTTTTTTTTAAATTTCGTTTATTAAAGACTTGATAATTTGTTCGTGAAGTTTGTTGCTCTGTCGTTTCAGCCATGAGAAAAAGTCAACCCCCCCCCTCTTCGTCATCATAGTTTAGATCCATAATAAAAAGAAAAAGACTAATTAAACTTATCCTAAAATGGGATGAACAAACAAAAACTTTTGCCATCCTGCAAGGATTTGATATTACGTATTTCAATTATTCGTATTTTCTGACAGTGGCCGTGTTATTCTAAATGGAGGACTATGTAAAATGGGTATACAATTTATCCCCCCCCCCCCCCCCCCCCCGGCTATTTACAAAATTTTCACATGCCATTAGTCAAATAGAAGGAGGTTACTCCTCCCGGCAGCAAGTCTCAATGGGCTTTGTAAATAGTTACTTCTGTGTCTTATTGTAAGTTACCACGTTGAACCACTGAGTATATTATTCATGTATATAATACAGAATTTAAAAATTGTACCTGTCAAACACAAACAGCACAGATATTTCAAAATGTTTAGGCATGTTAACATCAGTGATTATTTTAAATGCGTGAGTTAAAAAAATGAAAGGCTATTTTTATATAGCATGCTATAGATGATAGTCCTGGAGTTAACGAATTTCAAATAAACTAAATGTCTTTAAAAAATTTTCATTTTCATCTGACGCATGTATGATTGATTGATTGTTGTTTTCCGCCATACTCAACAGTTTTTCAGTTATCTGGTGGAGTCCATTATTTATTGGTGGAGGAGAGAACCCAGATACAATGTACTCGGGAAGAGACCACCGACCTTCCGTAAGTAAACTGGCAAACTTTCTCACATATATCGGCGCGAGCGAGAATCGAACGCGTGCCGATTAGAGATGAGAGGCCTTGTGATTATGAGCGCGATGCTATAACCACTTGGCCACGGAAGTCCCGACTCATTTATGATTGATTGATTGAAAGAATAGGCAGTATATTAACCATGCTTAACTTCTTTAAAAACAAAACACCGCATTTGGAAGATGGTATTAAAACGATCGATCAAAATATGTCGCAAATATCAAAGAGAAGCTATTTCATTCTCACTACATTTACGAGGATTTTCTTCACAGTTGAAATCAAAGGATTGCCCTCGATGATGGCAGTATTCGGACGGATCAATATGATAAATGTTTTTTTCAATATAAAGTTTATACATACACTGCAGTATATGTATGTGTATATGTAGTCTATTCTCAGGATTCAATTTATTTATTCAAATGGTCAGGTATTATAAAACATCAAAGGTGCCTTACCTTCGTACTGACTGGGAACCGACAAGTTCCAAGTGTGCACAGTGTTTTAAAGAAAGGTGACCTTGAAATCTTACATTAAGTAAGTGACTAGATATCATTTCTATGACTTGCAAAACCTGTAAAATTATCGAGTATCAATCGCGACAGCAACATAATATAGAGAGAAAGTCAATAAATTATTTTTCTTCTGCCTCGTGGGGATCCGGGTTGTTAGAATAGATCCTCAGTACCTCTTGCTTGTCGTAAGAGGCGACGAAATGGGGCGGTCATTCGGATGAGGTCACATCAACGGAGGTCCCGTGTCACAGCAGGTGTGGCACGATAAAGATCCCTCACTGCTCAAAGGCCATAAACGTCGAGCATCTAGGCCTAAATTTTGCAGCCCTTCATCGGCAATGGTGACGTCTCCATACGAGTGAAAGATTCTCGAGAGGTGCTTTAAATAATATACAATCAATCAATCAATTTTTCTTCTTTCCTGGTACCGGGGTAGAACAAATTAAAAAATTCAAATCTAGTACTCTAACGTTTATCTATAGCCCCTTCACCATGCGAGCTCGTATATATATATATATATATATATATATATATATATATATATATATATATATATATATATATATAACTGGTTGGGAGTTTACTCCACCCAGCAATCCGTACACATATTGTTTCCCGGATATTTATTGAATCAAGGGAAATATACTTGATAAAATACAGAGCGAACCAAAATCAACGACACCAAACTCAAACATGTTGCGTTAAACGCGGTGATTTGTCTGCATCATAAACGAGTTGGGATGTGTTTAATTAAAACGTCTGTTTAGGTCCAATCTACACAACTTGAAATATTTTTGTTTGTACGTTACAATCATTCATTGTGGTATGGATGTAAAGTGTGAATGTAGTAATTATTGATTCTTATGTTTGTTGTGTGAATAATGTTTTTTAATTGTTTAAATGTTTATAGTTTGGTTTGTAATTGGATATGTCAGCAGATGATTTAGATAGTTGAAGAACAGAAATAAATTCTGGGTCTTTTAATATATCACCCGGTACGGTTCCATGTTTTCAGTGAGTGCGTGGCGACCGTCGTACTGGAAGTAAACATTCCATGATCACTAGACTTCGGCAGTCCGAGATGCCTTCACAACTTCGTTTACGTTATAATCATGGTACGCACATTGGCCATTTTCGTTCATCTAGCTCTTTGTTCCAAGGTTATTCAGACAGACGATCTTATTCCCTCTTGCGATAGGTAAGTCATTTCTGCGAATTTTTAGCACGAAAAACAATTGATGCCATTGATTTTGTGCACAGCTTTTGCACATTCAATCAATATTTTGCCAGTACTATAAATCTCTGCCGTTTCAATACATTACCCTTATATCCAAACTCTGACCATTTAAACTGACACGAAAAGCTACATATTGTAAAGTATAGATATAAAGACCTGCTAATCATGCTATTCCTTTTACTGTAGCCCCATTTTCTGTCATGGAGAACTTCTGGACACGATTCAGAGACTGAGACTTTTCCCAGATTCCAAGACGTTTGTAGACATGAGTTTACGAGAGTCACCAGGTAATGAACGCACTTTCAATCCGTCATTCGTTTTTAAGAGGACCGAATTTTTTTAAGGATGGCATATAGTATGTAAGTGACTGTGATTAGGTGTTTTTAGCTTTTTTTTGGGGGGGGGGGGTATTGTTGTTGCAGGTATGATCACCGACAAAATATTTTGCCGATAATGTTTTAAAAATCACTATTAGTTTTAAATAAAAGTAATGCAGTGTGTGGAAGTGGGATATTGAGATTCTATCTTATTTGTACATAACAAGGATTTCAGCAACAAAACACCGCATTCGAGGGGATGTAGATCATACATCTTGTACCACGTGTGTTGCTTCCTGTTTCCGTCAGTTTCAATTCACGGTCATACTTCCTGGTTTCCACAAATAATACAGAATATAAGTAGTTTGCCTGAATTCATATTTATTGATTTTATATGAAACAGCAGCCCGGTACACACACCATGACCGCAAATTTAATAATAACATCAATAATCGTACACAGCAACAAATGATTCCACAATATCTCGTTAATAAAATGCAATGCGAATTTGATGCAGTGAAATGAAATAATCTTATAGAAACGTGATATATTGAAACGCAAGCGGCAAACTATATTCGTAATTCTAAAAGTACACTAGACAATAACACCCCCTCCCCCTCCCCATTATTATAAAGGTAAAAAATGGGGTGTTAGTGTTATCACGTCAAGCACCAGTCCTAGCTCAGCGTCATATTCCTAAGCTATGGCGTTTATTTTTACTACTTAAGTAAATAGACTTTAAAGTCAATATTTTAAACAATTTCAGAAATATCGATTCAAAAAATATTCAGATATAGTATGTTTACTGTAACTTCTGTATTCTCTCTCTCTCTCTCTCTCTCTCTCTCTCTCTCTCTCTCTCTCTCTCTCTCTCTCTCTCTCTCTCTGTGTGTTTCTCTGTGTGTGTGTGCTATTTGAACATATATACACTGTATATTGAAAGGATTTTTTCTAATAAGAACATACATGTGTAATACGTTTTAAATCTACAGGGGAAAAAAATCAATTCGCTGTAAACGTGTACAAAGTAGCAGTGTTTTACTGTAGAAATATACTTTTACATTCAGTAAGGTAATAAAGTATGTGTCTTCTTGTTTTCCACCGACACAGGAAGGACTGTCAATGATATTTCGTCTGAATAAATCTGTACTTCAATTTGTTGTGAAGCATAATTTAAAAGAAAACGTTTGCAAGATTCAAAGTATTTTAGAATCGGCGCTTTGAAAGATTAGTGATTATAGTATTAGTGATTTAGTAAAACTCAATTATAAATGAACACGATCATTTCGAATTCACGTTTATTCTGAAGCGATATTTATTCCACTATGATAGGAAAGTAACGAAATTTTTAATGGATCTAAGTTTGGTTATCACGAACTGTTTTTCGTTGGCCCTGAATCTAGGGCACTTAAAATTGCTTTCAAAAGGGGCAAATATTTCACACTATCATGCATATTTTCTATATACTATTGCTTTTCTTAATCTGAATTTTTTAAGTGATTTTGTTCTACTGGAAACAAAAGAATTTTTAATCATATTGATATTTTCCTATGCCACTGATTTTACTGAAAATATAGTTCCTTATAAGTTCTTCTAGAATTTGTAGGTTCATGTATAGTAACCTAGAGCCTTTATATAGATATTTGATTAACACATATAGGACAGGGACTATTTGTATGAACCATCATATTATTGGTCCTTGTTTTTTGAGCTAGATACAGTACTCTCAGCATTCAACGCCATATCAAAGCCAGTGCAGGAGACACAGGCCCGGACATTTGTGGCAGACTATTTTTCTGGTCCGGGCGAGGAATTCCAATCGTGGGAACCGGAAGACTTACCGAGATTGTAAGTGAAACCAGTATCTTATGGACGAAGCTTTCATGTTTTATTTTATTTCATTTTTATTTATTTGTTTTTGTATTTTGCATGGAATTCGGTGTACGCAACACAAAGTTGATGTAAAGTTAATGTGTCATATATTATCATAGTTATCATAGGGGTTCAAATTTAGGAACATTCTTGAAAAATCTTGTTTGAAGAACCACAAGCTGTAATTTGTCAAACTAATCGGCAAGTATCCTAATTACGGCAAGACCCACGGGGTTAAACTAGTTCACATTATGTGTTCTGGACTGAGGACAAGAATTTTAATTAGGAATATAATGTAAATGGATTTTAAAAAATAATCTTCATACGAACTACAAGGACACTATTATGCAAGTATCCTCATGTAGTATATATTAATTTACGTTTGTCCGCACCACGACACATTAAGGGTTTACGATTTTACAATGGGATATATAGCATTCATCTAAAATTTTATTTTTAAGGTCACAATTTTGCAGAATGGCTAATTAATATACAATCATCCATGTTTTCCGTTCAAACGTTGACCCCTAAGGCCAGGACACGACACATAGTATTATTCTTACTTACATAAGAATATTAGAAACTGTCCAAACATCCTCATGTAGTGTAGATTCACAATGGGCAACGACAGGCCCACAATATACAGCTTGAAAGTACACGTATATACCGAGGGCGTCAGCAAGATTATGATTTCCTTAGAGTATTCCGATTTTCTTAGAGCAAGCCTGTTTCCCTCGGCTTTGCCTCATGGAATTGGCTTGCTATAGGGGCACAGAAATCTGGCTGACTCCCTCGATGATATACGTTAACTGCTTTATCATTAAACCAGAATAAGAATTGAAATTAATATAAACATCGTTTAAAACCGGGACCCACTCGCTATCATTGATCATGATTGTTGTCGTTTGCTACCATGAACTAGTTCTTCATCGAGGACCAGTTAATTAGAGATGCTATTTTATTTTGTAATGGTCTGGATTAGAATAGATACTCAGTATCTCTTGCTTGTCGTAAGAGGCGACTAAATGGGACGGTCCTTCGGATGAGACCGCAAAAACCGAGGTCCCGTGTCACAGTAGGTGTGGCACGATAAAGATCCCTCCTTGCTCAAAGGCCATAAGCGCCGACCACAGGCCAATTTTTTCAGCCCTTCACCGGTAATGGTGACGTCTCCATATGAGTGAAAGATTCTCGAAAGGAACGTTAAACAATATACAATCATTTTATAATGAATATTCATGATTCCATTCGGAACATATCAGAACTTTTCATAAGATAAAATGAAGTAGCTAAGTGTTCCGAATAGGTGTGTATCAGTTCATTGAACTGTCGCACCGTTTTGCAGGGAAATCAGTCAGTTAATGACGATTTTCAGTAAATCAACAAATTATGTCGATTTATATTTATGTAGTGAAAAATCAGTATATAGATATTACACTGAGTCAAAAAAAAAAACCTCACAAAATTAATTTTGTAAAATATTGAATACTTTCCCCCTGATGATACACCTGTGTAGCCAACATGGGATCCCTATCTGTCGACTGTGGAAAACCGTTAGCCAAACCCACTCATAGCCATCCATTTCTTGTGTAAATGCCTTTCGTGCCAAATCAGGTTTTGCACGTGCATTCAATGTTGTGAACTCCACATCGAAGTTGGATTCATTTGCACATGTTTGCCATGGCCTCAAACATTAAAAAAACACTTTTAAGCCACATTTGTAACAGTACTTGAAATGCCGCGATTGTCAAATGTGCAACGTGAACGTGCCGTTGGCATGTTGCAAGCGGGGCGATCAGTTATTGACATCGCAACAGCAATGGGATGCAGCCGTCGTACTGTGTATGACTTGCGACATCGTCTACAACAAACTGGCCCAAGGTCGGGTCGTCCACGTGTAACGTGTAACGTCACGAGTTGAAGACCGGAACATCATCCTACGTCACCTTCGTAACCGATTTCTGCCGGCTGCACGAACCAGAGCTGAGATGTTTCAAGGTCGGCTGTCCGCACAGACCATCCGAAATCGGTTGCGGTCTGCCAATCTCCATGCTCGACGTCCGTCTCGTGGGCCAATTTTGACGCCATTTCATCGACGTCAGCGTCTGCTGTGGGCCCAACGTCACCTCCGATGGACCCAGAGAGACTGGAATCGAGTCGTCTTTAGTGATGAATCGCGGTTTACCCTCAGATTTGCGGACGGCAGGCTAAGAGTCTGGAAACGACCTAATGAACGGTATGCCCAGTGTTGTGTGCAGGAAGTGGACAGATTCGGGGGGCGGAAGTTGCATGGCATGGGGTGCTTTCTGTGGGAACAACCGTTCCAGACTTCTGGTCATCCATGGAAACCTCACAGCTGCTGCTTATCGCGATCAGGTACTCACCCCTGAACTCATTCCCTTCATGGCGGCTCATGGTCCAGGTCTACAGTTCCAGCATGATAATGCACGGCCGCACACCGCGTTGTTGACACGAAATTTCCTTCAAAATGCTGGCATCAACGTCATGGACTGGCCATCGAGGTCCCCTGACCTTAATCCCATCGAGCACGTTTGGGATGCACTAGGGAGAGGGCTTCGTGAAGTTAGGAACCAACCGCAGAATTTGCAGGAACTTGGCTCTGCCTTGCAAGATCAATGGCGCCGAATCCCCAACCATGTGTTCACAAACATCAGGCAGTCGATGAGGAGACGGTGCATGGCGGTGGTGAATGCGCGAGGCGGCCATACTCAATATTGAACTGAGACATTTCGACGTTTCATTCTTGTGACTTGACATTCTGTGTACAAATGTTTTGGAACGGCGTGTAGCCTAACTGAACAGATCTGTGGCACTGTCAGTGTATTGATTACATCACACACATCTCAGCAATGAAATAAAATCACTGGCACCATCCTATTATCTCTTGTTCGTTTTAAGTGCCTTGACAAGAGAATGTGAAGTTTCTTTTTTGACTCAGTGTATAATGAAGTTTAAAGTTTATATTGCTAATGCAACTGTTCAGACGAGCGATGAGGCCCATGTATTCTAAGAATTCTACACAGTTGCTGTGATAAAAATTAAACTAAAATTAAATTTTGGCAATTCTAATCAGGGACTTGTAGACAGATAAAGTTTATTTAGTTAAGCAATAAAATCTTGTAGGCCGTCTTTTGTCAATCGCATTGTGGACCCTGCCCTGAGAGATTATGCCTGGGATCTGTGTCAAATCTGGAAAGACTTGGGACGCAAGGTCAGTGTTCAAGAGTGCTGATCACTCCCCAGCAGTTCACTCCTTTATTACAGTCACGTGTTTACTAGTAGTATGCTGTGTGAATGTAATATACCTGCCTGAATCTATGTCCTGATTTCAGATCAAATCAGATGTTAACCTTCACCAAGAACGCTACTCGTTGGTCTACTTGCCTCACCCTTTTATTGTCCCTGGGGGAAGGTTCAGGGAAACTTATTATTGGTAAGAACAGTTAAAACAGTGCTTCAGAAAAACTTTTTTCAAAGTCTACCAAATGACGGCCAACTGGAAAGTGCTATGATGCATATTGACGCCAACAAATAGAAATGTGCGAAATTTGGTAGGAAGAATTCATTTTGTTGTTCTGTTAATTTGTTTATTCTTAATTTCAACCCATCACTGGTGGTTTGCAGGGACACCTACTGGGTGATAAAGGGTCTATTATTGTGTGAAATGACAGACACCGTGAAAGGCATGCTGGAAAACTTTGTTTCAATGATTCAGAAGTAAGTACATTATATGTCAACTGAATGTCTTGTATGTGTGTGTTAACCCTATACATCAAACCAGACAGAGTGTCAAAACCAACAGCAGTCTGAAAAAAGTTACATCACACAGTCTGCCATATCTGCTTTAGATTTGCATAACTGAATGAACATAGATGTTGATAGTAAACTAATAAACTCAACTTTAGGACTAGCTGGATGACTTCAACTTTCTATCATAAATTTCTCATATTTATATAGCATTTCTTAATCACCTGCATATGGTGTTAATGTCTCTCAACTGATTCGATGCGTGACAGAATATTCTCCGTGTGCTCATTTTTCAAAGTCGATGTAGTCTATTGAGAATAAAATACAAACAGGGGTTTAAACGATTTGGTTTGAAGTCATTTCGTAAATTCGTTGGTCATTAGGTCCACTACTGTCTGACTGTTTTACACACATTGTCAGGCCCTTCTTTACATGCTGATTCTGACTACAGATTATTCCATTTACCTGATCAAGATATAGGGCTCATGGCAAGTGTGACCGGTTCACAGGGGATACTTACTCCTCTTAGGCTTATGGCGGATGTGACCGGTCAACAGTGGGTGCTTAATTCTCCTAAGCACTCGTAACCTATATTTGGTGACGTCTTAATATGAGTGAAAATTTCTCGACAGGACGTTAAAAAAACAACAAGCAACCAACCTAAGCACTTGATCCCATCTCTGATGTGTCTTGCTCTTGATTCTGTATTCTTTAAGTGCTTGTCTTAGTAAAATCCTTTCTGCACTTAGTGAAGTATAATATAACATTTTTTTTTTCTTATGATTTATTTTTCTCAACTCTCAAATTAATTGTTTTTATTATATATGTTTTCTAAATTGCGCAATAAAGGAATTTATGTAAAATTTTCATTAAAAGATTTTATCAATTTTTTCCCCTTCTATTCCAAGCAAGAAGGGTTATTTTTAGGAAAAAAAGGTTATTTTTAGAAAAAAGGGTAAAGGTCATAACCGACAGACCTACGAGTCTAAAACTTGTTGCCAAAATGTTTCTCATTGATATGTTTATGATTCGCGTCTATGTTTCCATAGAGACAAAATGAATTCTTTTCAAGAACGTGGTATCTGGACCATTTTACTTGGGTTTTACTGAGACAAGCACAAGCAATGATTTGTTCGTTATCGTCGCTTTTTCATTTTTTAAAGAAAAATCAAAATTATGAACTTTGGATCTAAGAATTCTTTACTGAAGCTTCACACGGAGACAATTCATTATTACATAGCTTTAACCAAATTTCATTTTCAAACTTTGTACCCCTCCTGTGGCCCCAAAGGGCCATGATATGGAGAAATATTTATCGCTGTACTGCAATTGGATGAATTTTAATCCTTGAGGAATTCTAGTGGTATATTTCGTATATTACTCCAGCTAAAACAGTTAAGGACATACGCTACGTTTCTAGATAATATATAATTTTTCGTGAAATTTCACGTTCAATTCACTTGCTTTCTTTCTCGATTCTACAAAAAATAGGGATATGTTACCATGTCTGTTTTAGACTTTGTATATTTTGGTAGTTCCTGGTTGTTGCAAGTAAAAATTTAGCTCTACAGTACAAATGGGCATAACCAAAGTAAAGAAAGAGAGAAAAATCTTTGGAACAATTAGGTATCGAACCCGTGGCCCTTCTATTCCATTTGGTGATCTAACCACTGAGCTATCCAGGCCGGTGTAAAGATTTGGTAACATTACTACATTTAAACATATCGTATAAGAACTCTTTATATCGAGGGGATGGAAAAATAATTTTAGAGAAAATGTCAGAAACGTGTGTCCTTAAAACCATATCATTCAGTTCAGGCGAGGTGAAACTAGAAAATGTAAAGAAGGTGCACTTTGATTCCACAACATCAAACTGTGATCGTTTGGCTTGGCAGATTTGGTTTTATTCCGAATGGGGGTCGGGTTTACTACACAAGACGGTCACAGCCCCCATTTTTTATTCCAATGATGTACGACTACTACAAAGCCACTGGTAATCTGACCTTCATAGAGAGCAACTTACACGCCATGGAAACTGAGTACAAATTCTGGATAACCAATAGATCCGTCGTCATTAATCACAATGACGTCATGCACGTGCTAAACAGATATGCATCACCTGTAAATTCTCCAAGGTAACGCAGATCACATTATATGTCAATTTACAGTATATCTGAAGATGTTTTAGTTCTGCAAATTGATCATTTGTTTTCTGTGCAGGCCTGAGTCATATGCTGAAGACTTAAACACGGTTTCCGGTGCTCATGGTAAGGGATGTACGTGCTGACTTGGGTATAAAACCAATCAGTTAACAGGACACATTTGTGTGAACTTTCGTAGCAAAGAAATTGATTTCAGTCCATAATATACGTTGACAGCAATAAATTTTATCTGCGTATGTACAATGTGCATCATGTAAGGTGTAATTGAGTAACCTGTGACAGCGTAGCGAGAATTCCACCTTCATCGACAATAAAATTTTATATATTTCAGACACAGTCTCTAAACACCAGATGCACAAAGATCTCGTTTCAGCGGCTGAATCTGGTTGGGATTTCTCATCTCGTTGGTTCTCGCGAGAACCTGGAGACAATTTGACCCTTGACACAATAAAGACAACAAACATTCTACCTGTTGATCTGAACAGTATCCTCTGTATGAATGAACAAATGTTATCCGAGTTCTTCAATCTTACCGGTACATGAAAAAGATAGATATTATCTTATGTCTGAATTGAATATACAGGTCTTTTGTTCAAATATTTTTAGATAATTGAAATGGGTCCAAATGACTCGTACAAGTCATATCCTGTAAATGATAACAATTGTTTGCATTTATTTCTGAGTTCAAAACAGTTATAATCTTCAAGTAACATCCACTGAATTTTTACTTTCTGTTAGCTTGAAAAGTCGACTCTAGTGTAACGTTTGCATACATTTCAAAGTTGATAAGTATCATTTACTTATCGTCTTAGTTCATTTGAGCTTTTGTGATCAAAACTTTCCGTTGTCCGTCGTCGGTGTTGTCTTCGTCGTTGTCGTAAACATTTCACATTTTCATTTTCTTCTCCAGAACCACTGGGCCAATTTCAATCAAACTTGGCAAAAGCATCCATGGTTGACGAGGATTCAAGTTTGTTCTAATGAAAGGCAGCACCCTTCTTCAGGGGAAGAAAATACCAAAATAGTGAAAAAATACTGACAAATTTTGATAATCTCCAGAACCAGCAGGCCAATTTCAATCAAACTTGGTACAAATCATTCTTGGATGAATAGGATTCAAATTTGTACCAATTGAAGGGTCATGCCCCCATCAAAGAGGAGATAATCATAAAAATGCAAAAATAGAGTGGGGTCATTTAAAAACCTTCTTCTCAAGAACCACTGTGCGAGTAAAATTTAAATTTACATGGGAGCTTCCTGACACAGTGTAGTTTACTAAGTCTGTTAAAATCAAAGAGAATTCAAGTTTGTTCACATAAAAGGCCATGCTCCTTCAAAGGGGAGATAATAACAAAAATGCAAAAGTAGGATGGTATCATTTAAAAATCTTCTTATTTGGCCATTAGAGTTCAAATTTACATGGAAGTTTTCTGACATAGTGCAGATTCAAATTTGTAAAATCATGTCCCCCGAGGGTAATGTGGGGCCACAAAAGGGGATCAAAGTTTTACATGCGAATATATAGTGAAAATCTTTGATATGGGCCAAGGTGCCTCAGGTGAGCGATGTGGCCTATGGGCCACTTGTTTATAATATTAGAAAGGAATAAGATAATTTGAGGTGAGAAAAAAATTCACCAAAATGAGCTATACAATCCCTGTAAGGCAGTATTTGCTGAAAAGTCAAATTAATAAACAATGCTACAAATACCCATCGAGGATAAATAGACACCATTTAAAGTACTCACGTGAACTACAAGACAGCGTCAGTTTTACTTTTTGGTTTGTTTCTTATGTGTATATTTTTTCGCCAGCCTGCGAATAAGTATCAAACGACATAACTCATAGATGAAAATTTTTATGCACATATTTCAGGTAATGAAGAAAAGTCAAACGAATACGCCACTGAAAGATTGAAGCGAGTGCAGGCAATGGATACTATTCTATGGAACTCCAACAAAGGAATATGGCAGGACTTAAATATAGCTAAGAAATCTCACCGTGATTACTTTTACGCCTCCAATCTCTTCCCTTTGTTTGCATCTTGTATGAGTGGCAACACACAACAGAAAGAGGACGCTGTTCTTAGATACCTACAGGTTGGTAATGCATACTATCCCCCTGTGTGTCTTCTTGCAAGTGCTAAAGGTTTCAATTCATTTTTATATCAAATATTTTACTTTCATTGCTGTCGGAATATCACAAAATAGCCGTACTATATTTATCAAGATTCATGCGCACATTGTTCACATTCATGAGGAAATGATTATCATTTTAATTGGTAAAGATATGGAAGGTAAAAGCATTGGGAAAGTGAATATATGAGAATCAAAATTAGTGCTCTTGATAACACGTTTACTGCTCTCACCTGATCACGTGATTATTTTCTGCAGTGTTGTTACGGTCATGCTCTATGTATCCTGTGTTTGGTATTGTATGTCATTTTATTGTCTTGATATTTTAATGTCTTCCTTTCCATGTAGACTTCAGGAATTTTACACTATGCAGGAGGATTTCCAACTTCTCTCGATACGACTGGCCAACAATGGGATTTCCCCAATGGTTGGCCACCATTACAACACATTGCAATTTCGGGAATGCGTCAAAGTCAAAAAATGAAGAAGGAAGCATTTTATCTGGCAACAAAATGGATAAATAATAATTGGATAGCTTGGAATCGCAGCAGAAATATGTATGAGAAGGTGTGTATCATCAACTGAGTCTATTTATTCAAGAATTTGTGTGTTTCTTGCAACAGGAAAGGAAGTGATTTCATCTTTGGTCAATTCCTGGTAATCTTTTATTATATTCCAGTATTCCACCACAGAACCGGGAAAAGGAGGTGGGGGAGGCGAATACAAGGTTCAGGTATTAAGAATTTCCTAGCAGTCAGTCAGATTTGGTCTTAATTTCGCTGTAGATTTATTTTGGTGAATTCGATGATTTTGATTTCTTTGCGTATATATAACAGCGACAAGGACCTGTACTTTGGAATAATTTAAAGTTCTACCCAGAGACAAAGATGTTAATCCACTGCAGCTGACGGTGGACACTTCACTGATTCTTCTAAATGTAAATGTTTTCACTACAGGAAGGGTTTGGCTGGTCAAACGGGGTGATCCTAGAAATACTGAACGAATACGGAGATGAGATGTTTTTAGACCAGACACTGTCCTGTAAATCTGAAACAGGGTATTGTCCTCGTCCATGTGACAAAACATCAGACGCCCCAGCAGGAGCAAGAGTTTGTTATATAATATATTATTTGATCTGCATTGTTATGTACATGTTACCTGATAAAATATATGAGTAAAAATGAAATGTATTCAGTGTAATGTTTTCCAATCAATTTGAATTTTCTCCCTAAAAATAGATGTTATTGGGCACTACAACGTGTTGTTCAGGGAATGACAAAAAAACTTTGATCTCCTTGTTATTGTAATTTGATTCTCTAAGACTATCGACAGATGGAATGACGAACGAACATCCGCATGTTTCAATGACAGATTCCTACATTCTCCCAGAGTTTCTTTGTGAAACACAGTGTACTGATGGCAGATACATTTGATATGAAGGTCACAGTACTTGAATAGTCAGTCACCTTGACAATAGGACAGAGTGTTCGATTTTCAGTGTGTCAGAGTCTCCGAGAGTTCATATACTTCTTAAAAACCAACTTCCTTTTTATTGAATTATTGTTTTGAATATGAATCGAGTAGGGTAAAATTCTGGCTGCCGATGCAGTGATGCATGAATGAGAAATACAACGTCTAATGAGAAAGTGATTTTATTTTACATCTCGTTTTGCACATTTTAATCGAGTTATCGATAAAGTAATAACACCTACAATTGTTAACACTAGGGATGCTGCATTAGTTTGCTCTCAAATGCGCTTTAAAGATCATCCGGAATTCAATGGTTTCTTCATTCTGACTCGGACATTTAACATCACGTGATTCAGTATGACAACACACGTGTTGTGTAAAATCTTATTTAAATACCCCCTTAAAAGGGTCCACACTCGCTTCTCGAGTATGGGTTTATTTCCTGCTTCTTATAATTAAGTAATTATAAATCATTATTATAACAGAAAACCTATCATGTCCCTATATCCAGATAATGTTTTTATAACGCACGCCACGTGTTTTGATAAAAATAGCACTTATTTTTAAAGCCTTGCGTTTGTATCTAGAGGGTCATAGTGACATCCCAACGTGAATTTTTTCGTGAGTATGAGTTGTATCTTGTTCCATTTTATCCCTTTTCTCGCAGAATCTGTCAAAATTCTGGGTTTAGCCATTGTACGCCAACTCTCACTGGATTGTTTACCCTCCGTGCGCATGCGTCCGAAGACCGAAAGAGGAAGTCTCAATGTTGTTAAAAAAGGGCATTCAAAAACTGTTACTTTTTGCATTTAAATGATAATTTTCAACTTTAGAAATGTGTTATTTTTGCAAAGTTTATACATTCAACTATGCAACAATTGGAGAAAGCTCTGGGAAAATCATCATTTTACGATTTCGGACCAAACTGAGCTGTAGTGTCTCTTTAAGGTTTTAACATTCTACTCTATATATTTTCCGCTCGTATAAGACGTACTCAGCTATAGGTGAAGTGCCAAACATTTTGACCTATGCATGGCACTCAAGTACGTAGCAGTGAATGATCTTAAGATCACATTTGAAAGACCATTGATTTTCAGTTCTAATGCCGGACACTTGGAGGAGAAACAAGATGTTTAACATAGGTAGTGACTGTTCCTTATGACGTTTAACATAGGTAGTGACTGTTCCTTAAGACGTTTAACATAGGTATGACTGTTCCTTAAAACATTTAACATAGGTAGAGACTGTTCCTTATGACGTTTAACATAGGTATGACTGTTCCTTATGACGTTTAACATAGGTAGTGAATGTTCCTTATGATATTTAACATAGGTATGACTGTTCCTTAAGACGTTTAACATAGGTATGACTGTTCCTTATGACGTTTAACATAGGTAGTGAATGTTCCTTTTGACGTTTAACATAGGTATGACTGTTCCTTATGACGTTTGACATAGGTATGACTGTTCCTTAAGACGTTTAACATAGGTAGTAACTGTTCCTTTTGACGTTTAACATAGGTAGTGAATGTTCCTTATGACGTTTGACATAGGTAGTGACTGTTCCTTATGACATTTAACATAGGTAGTGACTGTTCCTTTTGACATTTAACATAGAAAGTGACTGTTCCTTAAGACGTTTAACATAGGTATGACTGTTCCTTACGACGTTTAACATAGAAAGTGACTGTTCCTTAAGACGTTTAACATATATAGTGACTGTTCCTTATGACGTTTAACATAGGTAGTGACTGTTCATTATGACGTTTAACATAGGAAGTGACTGTTCCTTAAGACGTTTAACATATATAGTGACTGTTCCTTATGACGTTTAACATAGGTAGTGACTGTTCCTTGGGACGTTTAACATAGGTAGTGACTATTCCTTACGACGTTTAACATAGGTAGTGACTGTTCCTTTTCCAAGTGCCCGGCATTAGAAGTGAAAGACGAGGGTCTCTCTGGTATGATCTTAAAACCTTAAGACAGGTTTAACGTGGTGCCAGGATTGAGATTTGAAACCAGGACCACTCAGTTGCAAATCAAGCACTCTAAACACACGGCGCGCGCGCGCGCGCGCGAGAGAGAGAGAGAGAGAGAGAGAGAGAGAGAGAGAGAATCTTTAATCCCTAATAACCTAAGCAAAATATCACTACAACAACCTAGACCCAGTTGCACGAAGGTTGAATTGTCATTAGCTCTTATTACATTCATATAGCGTTAGCTGACAGTCAAACTTTATTATTTTATTTAGCAAATGGGCCCTGTCATTTCTAGGATACGTGTATTACCTCAAGGTATCCCTCTATTCTGAAAAGGTTTCCAACACACCCACTATAAACTGACGATCCGCAACATATTGCACGACAGATGTGCTTTCAAAAATCGATCTCTGCTTCGTTTATTGCGGTCTCTCATTTTTCGTGAGCACTTTTTTTTTTTTTATTTTATTTATTTATTTATTCATTTATTTATTTTTTATATCATCAAAAATATAGTCTCATTGACAGTATTAAAAACCTTTCACTTATCACAGATCAGTCATTTTTCAGTCATTTTTACCGATGCTAGTAACTACCCAAATTAACTTCATTATTATTGACCGTCAAACACCTGACAGGTGTTAATGTGGTTCAAATGGTAACAATAGACATAATAAGAGTTATGTATGTTTACAAATACATGTTATTAACATAATTGATGTCCTATAATGAATTATTATTGATCAAACGTAGTATTTGAGACTCTAAATCGTTATGGGTCCTTTCATCCCTTGGGTAATCAATGACACCAGTAAAAATGGCTGTGATCAGTCAAAGTGCAGACAGTTTTACAATTTTCAGCTCTTGAGCTATTACGGACTTTAGTTTATGAACTGAGGTAAGAATGATGTCTAATGTTGCAAATTCTATGTAATAGCTTGCTGCAATGCTCAAACTCTCTGTTTAGTCGCACAGTGCCAGGGCCTAGCTAAAATTCGACCAAAATTAACGCATTTTTTCTTAATTCATTTCTGCATATCTCTGGAAGTATAGGAAAATTCGGGATCAACCTTTGTAGTAATGTAGATTAATTAATCATTATGTATTAATATGTTAGAATACAGTGTGGTGTGGAATTGTAAACCAGTTATTTTCCTTCTTTCATCTGCACACCTTGGTACCTTGTATTGAGTTCTATACCAGTAAATTCGAATCCCAGCGATATAGTTGTCTGTGGACAGGATGTGTTGGTAATTCTAATGACAGATAAGGTCACAGCCGACGTTGCCATTGTTGATATCACAAGAAAGGACTTCATCAATGTAGCATGCTTGCTAACATTTACAGAAAAGAGTACACATTGTTACTATAGGGAGGTCGTGAGTTCGAGTTCCGCTCGCGCCATGGCCGCGTCAAACCTATTACGTAAACAGAGGTAGTGATTGTTCCTTCGTCAAACTTTCGGCATTTAGAAATTAGAATCAGGGGTCTTTCGGATGTAGCCTTAAATACGGAAGTCCCTGGTTGCGACAGACGTTGGCACGTTTAAGAACCCTCACTACAACGGCGGTATGCGCTAAGCATAATTCTATATCTATGGAACCTACAGCTGGTGAGGTCTCAATATGAGTGAAAAATTCGGAACGTAAAGCAAACAATCCGTTATGCACATATCCATTAGATGTCTTACATTTGTACCAAGTTTAGATGAAATCCTTAAATTGTTTATGAGACGTCCATAACAAATGTATGACCAACATTTTAGCTATCTTTATGGGAAATTTCTTCAACTCAAGTAAGTGTAATTGTAACGAAAAGATTAAATGTAATGGAATGATTAAATGTAATGGAATGATTAAATGTAATGGAATGATTAAATGCAATGGAATGATTAAATGTAATGGAATGACTAAATGTAATGGAATGATTAAATGTAATGGAATGATTAAATGTAATGGAATGACTAAATGTAAAGGAATGAGTAAATGTAATGGAATGATTAAATGTAATGGAATTACTAAATGTAATGGAATGATTAAATGTAATGGAATGATTAAATGTAATGGAATGATTAAATGTAATGGAATGATTAAATGCAATGGAATGATTAAATGTAATGGAATGACTAAATGTAATGGAATGATTAAATGTAATGGAATGACTAAATGTAATGGAATGATTAAATGTAATGGAATGACTAAATGTAATGGAATGATTAAATGTAATGGAATGATTAAATGTAATGGAATGACTAAATGTAAAGGAATGAGTAAATGTAATGGAATGATTAAATGTAATGGAATGATTAAATGTAATGGAATGATTAAATGCAATGGAATGATTAAATGTAATGGAATGACTAAATGTAATGGAATGATTAAATGTAATGGAATGATTAAATGTAATGGAATGACTAAATGTAATGGAATGATTAAATGTAATGGAATGACTAAATGTAATGGAATGATTAAATATAATGGAATGACTAAATGTAATGATTAAATGTAATGGAATGATTAAATGTAATGGAATGATTAAATGTAATGGAATGATTAAAGGGACAGCAACTCAGTTCGCTTCCTTGAGTTTACCGACGGACAATAGTCTGGTCCAGATTTTGAAAAAAGAGGCTAGAAATGGGTTCTAACGGCAAATTATTATTATTTGGTCCAACATAACTTTTTAACCTAATTTGCGTATGCTGAATCCGAAAAAATATGTTGAACTTCATGAAAATGGCGTTAAATAGGTCAAAATGGCGATTCAAAATGGCGGTGTTGAAATTTGCAAAATTATCTATATGGCTTTATTTTATAAAAGTTTATTGCAAATTAAAGCAATTTAAAGGCTTGTACTAAACTTATATGTGTCTGAAAAATAGAATAAATTGTTCAATGTTCGTTAAACAATTAAAATTGTGAAAAAAAACGATTAGATCCCAATTAACTCATTTTTTCGCAACCGCATATTGACGCACAGTATATATATGCATTTTGATATGATATTTAATGCTTATTTCCTTCTAATTGTGCAAATTATTCAGTTAACGTATTGCATACTTTATGATATAAATGCACTTGAAATTCAACACAGTGTTCAATGGTTTTCACAATAGCGCGACCGACACAATCGAGGATCGAATTAACAAATGATTCTGACATAAGGTATAAAACTGATGGCCGAGGTTATAGGCTTGTCATATCTCACCACTCATTGATTAGAAATCATGACTGAACGATCACTTAAGCGAAGTTATCAAATAGATACAGATTTGTGTGTTATATGTCAGGAAAAAAAGACAGACACGTTAGAATTAAAAAGCAAAAAGTCTATCGAAACGTTGACCGAGAGGGCATCTCGTCGTAAGAAAGTTAAAGATGCCAGGAACTATGATGCCATTGACAGAATAGAAAAATTAAGTCCGAATGATAGAGTTCTATGTCATAGGAAATGCTATAGTGCATTTACTCACCCCAGACCAATTCAGTTAATGGAAAGAAAAGCATGTTTGCTTACAAACACATCTGATACAATCAACGTCGATACAGAGGATGATGTACCGTCTACGTCATCTTGCTCACACCCTTCTGCAGCAGCATCCCGAACTTTGCGAAATGCATCTACACCAATAGATTGGGAGTTATGCATATTTTGTCAACAACAAATTAAACAGAAGCTATTCAACATTACAACATTTTCTGTTAGCGACATGGTTCTTAAAAATGCAAAGTATGACAACATACTTCGTGTTAAGTTAGGAAACGTTAGCGATTTGATAGCTGCAGAGGGTAAGTACCATCTAAAATGCATGAATGCTTTTAAGTATGATACACAAAAAGCAGAAAAGGAGTCAAAATGTGAAGATCTGGCCATGATATTTCTTGTTCGAGAACTGGAGTACGCAGCCAGCAAGTGCCAAATCTTACAGACCAACTGCAAAATCCTGTTTTCAAAGAGTATTTTTCAAGTTTCAGACAGGAAATTGACAACCCAAATGTCCTGTTTTGGTGGTTATATTTGGACATGGTTTCTATCCTTTTAATGTTTACAAAGTCAGAAAGAGATGGGCTTTGGGATTTATATTTGAAGTCTTTCCGTTCAATGCTCCCATGGTTCTTCCGATATGACCATACAAATTATGCTAGGTGGGGTAGTGTGTATCTTGCTGATTGCCACCAATTGCCTATTGAAGTACTATCAGAGTTTCAGGATGGAAATTTTGTCGTCAAGAGAAGTGCTGGAACTTTCAATCAAGTTGACCCAGACCAAAGTCAAGAATGGCTAAACGCCACGGGTAAGAAAGGTGGTGGAATTGTAGGAATTACTAGGACTCCATCTGCTCTCAGTAGGTGGTCCCTTTCCTACAATCTGAGATCTCATATAAGTCTTCTTACAAAGGTGATGTACGATGTGAATCCAGATGACATTCTCACACACAAGGACGCATCAAAGAGTCGACAAGTTACTGATGCAGTGTATGAGGATTCGCTCGTTGATGCAATGAAAAGGTTTAGAGTATTTGACCTTTTGTACGAAAGAGATCAACTGATCAATATAGTTACAAAAGACAAAGCTACAGATATGACCAAGGAGTCCTTACTTTCTGCAGCAAATTTGGGACAGATATCATTAGAGAATTTCGTAAAAGATCGTCTGATACCAAACATAGAAACAAGTAGTTTACAAGTTCCTTTGAGAAGTGTTCTGAAAAAAAGCTGCTCATTAACATTTGACTCCTTATACAAGGTACAAGTTGTACCAAAAGCTGTGGAAAAGAAAAAAATTCTAAAGGCAGATCGGAACATACTGCAGAGACTTGTCATTGCATATAAGGCCGGACGAGAGGCTGATTTAGAGCAGATTTTGAAACACGAGCTCCTTCCTGTGCCGATATCTATAGCGGATACCAGCGGTGCACTGAAGTCTGGAAACAAATCTGTTGTTTTAGAAGACATACTTCAAGATGTTGATGTAAGGGCGCGAGTCGAAAATGTAGGCGAATCACCAGCTTTGATCATAGATGGCCAGGCTTTAGTTCAGAGCATGAAAACACATGGCATGAAAACATTTGGAGACTTTGCAGATGAGTTTGTTTCCACTGTGGTGAGAAAAGGGGCCATGTATTCAAGAGTTGATGTTCTGTTCGACCGTTACAGGGAACAATCTATAAAATCGGGCACTCGTTCTCGTAGGGCAAAAGGGCAGCAGCCAGTTAGAAGGGTTATTGAAAATAAGGATGTGCCACTCCCGAATAACTTTTCAGCTTTTTTGTCTTTGAATGACAACAAGAAAGACCTAGCTGCCTTTTTATCTGAGCAGATAATTCTTCATGCACCCACAGAGAAAACTGTTGTTACTGCTGGTGGGTTTCTCGATGAGAATAGCGTTAAATGCAATGACGAATTCCTCGATATATCTGCCCTACATGCGTCACATGAAGAGGCAGATACTAGAATAGTTCTTCATGCCATAAAAAACATTGTGCGAAAGAATCCACTTGCAGTTCAGTTGTTGTACTAGCATCTGATACTGATGTTTTACTGCTACTTGTATCTTTCTTTTCAGAAATAAATATACAGTTGTGGATGGTTGCTGGAACATCTGCAAAGCCCAAGAACATTCCTATGCATGCTGTTGTAGAGAAAACCTTTACCTCTCCAGAAATGTGCACGAATCTGTTAGCATTCCATGCTCTGACTGGATGTGACACAACTTCTTTTTTCTTTGGGATATCCAAAAAAACTGGATTTAAGGTTTACAAAGACAATGTTGGGCTTCTTGGGGGTTTTGGAGAGGGCAATTTAACTGAACAGAAAATAGTCGACTGTGAAAAGTTCGTATGCAAGCTGTATAACCAGGGCACAGTGTCGTCAACTGACTCGGTTAGGAACATTTTATTCGGAAAATCCAAGAGCCCCGAAAACATGCCCCCCACTAGCGATGCCTTGCATCTGCACATTAAACGTGCACATTATCAAGCGCTGGTATGGAGACAAGCAAATATAAGTAACCCCACATTACCATCTCCAACTGAGATGGGATGGAAGTTGAATGAAGGTATTCTAGTGCCTATTCTGATGACTTTAGACCCAATTCCAGAATCTTGTTTAGACTTGATTGCATGTAGTTGCACAACAGGTTGTAAAACATTGAGGTGTGGGTGCAAGCGTAACAATTTGCTGTGCATGGACCTTTGTAAGTGCAAAGTCACAAGCAAAGAACAATGTAGGAACAGTATACGTTGAATTTTGAGGAAAAACAGAGAAAATTCGGGTTTTCTTTCGTGCAATGGCTTTTTTAGGGTCGCATGCTTATTTCTATCTTTTTCTCGATGCTATTGTATTTTGTAATCATAGTTTTTACATTTTTTTTTCTACATGCGCGTTTCAAAACGATTTGAAAAAAATTACTGTCCGCCATTTTGAATCGCCATTTTGACCTATTTAACGCCATTTTCATGAAGTTCAACATATTTTTTCAGATTCAGCATACTCAAATTAGGTTAAAAAGTTATGTTGAACCAAATAATAATAATTTGCCGTTAGAAGTTCTTTTTAGCTGAAATCGGACCAGACTACAAGTACATATGTAGTAATCGTGTACAATCCAAGTCGTTTAAACTATTAAATTGACAGGCTCTTATCGCTTGCCCTTTATAAAGATCTACGGAAGCCGGTACATGCCAGGATAGAGAATTCACATTGATTCAAATAGCGACCACCAACTTGTGGTGGCCTCTACTAAATTTTAAGACGGTCACCATTTAAAAGAGTAATTTGCTTAGAACTGATGAGTTATCGTTTTTATAAGGAGGTGAGATTAGTACGTGGTATATTTAATACACATTGATGTTTTCGTGTGTGCAGTTGCACCCCTTTCATTTTGATAGGAAAAAAATGAGATAGAGAGAGGGGGGCAGGGAAATCACTGGAGGCCTTCAAATAAATAACGGCAATTGCTAGATGATAAGTGGCGACCGACATTTAAATTAATATTATATCTCTACCTTGGCGCCCCGGGGGTATCCGGGTAGTTAGAATAGATCCCAGTACCCCTTGCTTGTCGTAAAAGGCGACTAAATGGGGTGGTCCTTTGGATGAGACCGTAAAAACCGAGGCCCCGTGTCACAGCAGGTGTGGCACGATAAAGATCTCTTCCTGCTCGAAGGCCATGAGCGCCGAGCATAGGCCTAAATTTTGCAGCCCTTTACCGGCAATGATGACGTCTCCATATGAGTGAAAAATTCTCGAGCGAGATGTTAAACAATATATAATTAATCAATCTAGCTTGGCACATACTGGCTTCCGTAAAATACCGATACCCTTTCTTATCAATTCCTTTAGAAAGCACAGTCAGTCTGGAAATATGCTACAACTCGCAGGTAATCCGAGTTTTATAGTTACAAATATATATGTCCAATTTGAACATCAATGTAGACTGAAATGGTCTTTCTTCCTTGCAGTTCTTTTGAATTTATTGGCACTAACATATTCATGGGTCAATGAATACGATCGGCCTTTCACTTTCACATGTCCCCAACACCAATCCATTCATCGAGTAGTCAGTCACCATGACAACGGAAAAGAAGATAGGGTGTTTGATTTTCAGTGTTCCAGTTCCACAACCGGCTCTGAAAGTTGCTTTTGGACAGGTAATGTTAAAAACATTTCACTTTGATCACGAAAGGGCACCCCCGCCCCCAATGTTTTATTTTTGTTTGTACTGGGTACTCTTTTGAACACAATTCCTGAACATTAATTTTGCTTTTTCCAGATTACGTGAATGACTTTGATCATCCTGTAGTATTCCAGTGCCCACATGGGGGTGTGCTTGACGGTGTTAGTAGTTACCATGACAACCATAAAGAGGACAGACGCTTCCGGTTCTACTGCTGTGAAAAACCTGGTGCTTAAATAAGCGTCCGTAGGAGAAAGCTCGCTTCCGCTTTTACTGTTGTATTGAAATGTGTCATTTATAGGCATAGTTATACTTACTGACCTTAGATTTTTCAACAGGAATGTGTCTCTACAACTGTTTCTACAGCGGCTGGGTCAATAGTTATGATGGGGACTTGGATTACACGGTACCAGCAGATCACGTGATGCGAGGATGGACAAGTGTCCATGACAACGGCCACGAGTAAGGATATATAACGTATTCTGTGGATTTGGCATTTTGATTTAAAGAAAAAAAAAAACAAAAAAAAAAACTGTCAGAAAATAATGTTCGATGCATGAATTTTGTAATTCTTATCTTTAGGGACAGGATTTTCGATTTTGATGTCTGTCTAATGCAACAGTGCGTGGACATGTAAGTAAATTTGTATATGTAATTCAAATATTCCAATATTTACGTAAATCGGATTGTATGAATATTACTGACATTCGTTTTGTAGAGGAAATCCAGGTGAAGGTGTCATTGGGAGGAGACAGTTGAACAACACAACTACTCTGTGATAGGAATTTTATTTGGTGCAGGAATAAAATCTCTTAAAATCTCTCTCTCTCTCTCTCTCTCTCTCTTTTGACGTGTAGCAACTGCATATTTGGGGCTCTAGGGATGAGATTAATACCTGAGAAATTTCTTTTCTTTTCCTACCTCTCACGAACATGTAGACTACGTGTTTCAAGAAATTAATAGTTTTAATCTTGAATGGAAATTCGAATTACACGACATAGAAATACACACCACACACTGCTCCTCCACGGTCCCCTAGAGGAGGAAAGGGGTGCCTATTGCTTCGCCCCCTAGGTTACTTTTGAGTCTCAATTATCGCACAAAGTTTATTTCCTCTAGTTCTAAATAAAAACTTCAGTTAAATTAGCTTACCATAAACCTGTTATATCAAACGGAGTGAAAATATATCTTATTGAGAAAACGTGAAAATAAAGAAAAAATTTCAAAGCTATACAACGTATTACTGTGGTAGTTAGCTTAACGCCATTCACATGGAAGCACGTGACCTATAAACACCTTTGAAATGACATGCAAGAAAGGATATGCGTACAAGACGTTTTTGAATTAACTATAGAGTTGTAGCCATGAGGGTAACATGAACAGGGAGATTAAAAGAAGAGGAATCATAAGAGGAGTGGGGGAGGGGGATGAATCAAGGAAGTAATTTTACACTTGCTTATGACCTTTTGTGACCACCCTTTTCCTGCATTCGTGTTTATTAAGCATTTGGACATGTTTTATTGGCTGGGCTACTTTGCGGCATGTGACTAGTCAGTTTTTAACTTTGACTAGTCAATATTTAGTTATTAGTAGATTTTCTTCTTTAACCCAGCCAATTGTATGTTCGATTATGCAATATGCAATTTTAGTTTTTCAGTCATTTGTTAGTTTTAATTAAGGCTGTCACGTTTACAAAATTTTGTAAACGTTTAAACGAAGCATTGTAAACGAAACGTAACCGTTTAAACGAAGTGTTGTATAATTTGATGAAATAAAATACGCACAGAATTTTAAGACCCATTAATGACCATTATGTTTGTGTTTCAGTTTTCATCGTTCTATGGACGATGCAGAGATTGTCACCGGACGTTCCGGAGTATAAATATAAGACAGAATAAAATACACGAACATAAATATCCGGATAGCATTTAAATTGAATTCAATTTTATTCACACTGTACAACATTTGCACAATACAGATCACAAATTCACAATAAATTTCATTTTTCAAATTTTCATTTCAGTGATTTCACATTAGATTGTCCAGAGAGGGCAGAGCTGGTGCCGCGGCTTCTTCCGTCGGTTCGGTTTTAACTTGGACTTCACGTGCAGCCGGTGCAGGCGGAGCAGCGCAATTCACCTTATGTTTTAATCTTTTGTTCAAAAAGATCAGTTTGTCCACGTTCTCAGCGTCAAGGGAGGAGCGCAGTTTTGTAACAGTTCCACCCGCTGTGGAAAAGACGCGCTCAGAGGCAACGGACGTTGCCGGTGTGCATAGCAAATCCTTTTCGAGACTTGCTAATTTAGGAAAATTAATACGACTGGTTTTCCACCAAGTGAATGGGTTGGTATTTGTCGGCGCACTTTTTTCAGATAGATATAATTCGATATCTTCATCTGAGGTGGAGGGGGTAATTATTTTGCAATCTCCGGTGTCAAAATATGATCCTAACAGGAAGGATATATCATCCTGAGAAAGTTTACTTCTCTTGCATTCGGGCTCATTCTCGCCTTCCTTGATATCTGCTTCTTGTGTTTTGTTTTCGTTATTAACACTACATGCATCAATTTTCTGTCCATCGTCTTTTTGTTTTAAGATTTTATTTATCGTATCTCGAACAACATTGCGTTGCTCGTCATTGAGGAACGGAAGCGAGCGGTAACGCGGATCCAAGAATGTGCAGAGCATTGGAATACTCTGACACATTTCTGGTTTGTCCATATTGAACCTTTTGCGCAAATCGGTTTGCACCTTCTGTTTGAATGTTGCGACTGCAACACAGTCACTGTCGTTTGAAGTAAGATGGTGATTTACTAAGCTATATAAAATTGGGTAGACGTCACTGACGGTCGGATACTCCTCGCTGCACATGGCACGAGTAGCCATGTACAAAGGCTTCAGAACAGGTATCATGCCTTCAAGTACTCGCCAGTGATCGTCATTCAGATCTAATGTACGCGCATCATTGGGTTTTGTTATACTAGCATCGTGAAGCACGGCATAAATAGCCAGCCTTTGTTGTTTGAGTCTCTCAAACATGTCGAACGTGCTGTTCCACCGAGTGGCCACATCAATGATTAAATTGTTTTCAGGTAGATTCGTCTGTTTTTGTCTTGTATGTAGTTCATTTGTAGCTAGCACTGATTTTCTGAAGTGTGCAACTAATTTTTTTGCCGCCCCTATTGTTCGCGAAACAGAATTTACAGAATCAAACGCACCTCTAATCGAAAGTTGTAAAGTGTGCGCAAAACAACGAATGTGTTTCCATTTCAGGTGCTCAACACACGAGACCATGTTGGACGCGTTATCAGTAACGATTCCTATAACTTTCTCGTCAGTAATACCAGATTCCTGTGTTATTGCTTTTATTTCGTTAGCTGTGTTCTCACCGGTATGTCTGTCGGTGACTTTTCTGGTGGCCAAAACTGTATTTTGAAAGTTCCAGTCATCATCAATAAAATGGGCAGTTTCTGTAATGTATGCCTCAGTGGCAAGGCTTGTCCAGTGATCTGATGTCAGCGCTACGGCAGACACGTTTTTTAAATTTTCTTTCAGTTTCTGTACCTCCTCGTCATATAGTAAAGATACGTAGTTTGAAATAGTTACTTTTACAGGGATTTTATAATGCGGATTGAGTTCATTACAGAAATCTTTGAATCCCTTGCCACTAACAATACTTAGTGGTCGTAAATCACGCGCGCACATCAGTGCTAATTTCTGGGTACACTTTTGATATTTTTCTCTTGAGAATACCGGCGTTCTATAAGCTGTAATTGCTGTTTGCGTCAATGTTACGGAAGACCCCGGCTTGTGACTTTTATCAGATGCATCAATACTTGTAGACTTGATGGGAGGACTGCGCATGCTCGACATGTAAGGTTGTGTTTTTCAGTTCGAGCGGTTTATTTCACCAAAAACTGGATTTTATATGATCCATGAGACTCAGATTGTGGTTACATAAGTTTTGAAGGAACTTCTCTTGAATGTTATGCAGGTGTAAGAGTGAAACTAAGTGTTTATATAGTTTTATTTGAGAAAAACCTGTGTTGCCCTCAGTGAATAGACCGTGAGTAGATACTCATCAAAAATGACGGAGACCCCTAAGAAGCGAGCGGCCGAGGAAATGGACACCAGTAAAGACTCTACAGACGATTTCCGTGTTAGAGACATTATGCAGGGCATTACTAGCATCCAGAACACCTTAGCGAATTTCATGATGAGGCTGGACGGGCAGGGAAGAGATCTGGACGAATTAACAAAAGAAGTGAGATCGCGAAACGGCATAAACGAAAGACTGGAAAGTGTGCAGGAACAGGCGAATGACACTTTATACACAATTTCTGAATTGCAAGACAGCCAGAAAAAGATGGAACGCGAAATGAAGCGACTCAGGGATTATGTGATCCGACTTGAATTCCAGGTGAATACCCAGAATAAACAAATATTGGAGTTAAAAACTAAGTCCATGGAAAACAACGTAATTGTTAGTGGGGTGCCTGAGAGGAACCAAGGAAAACCAACCACAGAGAACCTTCCAGATATTATAAGGAATGTTTTTATTTCTGAGATGGACATAGAGAGGTTAGTGGCAGACAACCTAGGAGTCCTGAAAGTCTTCAGGTTAGGGGAGTATGACCCGCGCAGAAAATTCCCAAGACCGGTCTGTGTGCAATTCACCGACAAATCTCAGAAGGATGTGGTGATGAACGGAATTAAAGTGTTAAAAGCCAAGAACTCAGCCATCAGAGTTGCTCAACAATTACCGGAGGAGACGTGCGAGAAAAGGAAACAGCTGTTTGATATCCAGAAAAAGTACTCGGAACGACAGATCGACACAAAAATTAAAGGTGACAGGCTTGTCTTCACTCAGAGTAACTCCGTTTACCGGGACAAGGTGGGCTCAAGACCGACAGCAGACGAAGTGATTACATCAGACGAGGTCAAAACACTGATCACACCAGGGAAATCTATTGAAGACAATGGAAACCGGTTTCTTGCCCATTCTACACCAGTAGACTCATTCAAGGCGGTCAGAAAAGCATTGTTGGAAATAATGCGTCTGGATTCCATCCCGAGTGCCAGCCACAACGTATATGCGTACCGCTTCACGAGTTCGGACGGGATCACGCACGAAGGATCAGACGACGACGGCGAACACGGGGCCGGACGATCACTTCTGAAAGCGCTCAAAGACAATGACACGGAAAATTCGCTCGTTGTAGTATCACGATGGTTCGGTGAAAAGATAGGACCCCGTAGGTTCACTCATATTAAAACTGCCGGACTTAGTGCTGTAAAAAACGCTGTTCCAGGAGATAGGGCAAGTGCTGTGTGAGGATAGTGTGCCTAACACTTGACTGACACTTGACTGTGTATATAATTGACTAAGTAAGTTTTATTCTTGATATGCATAACACGAGGTGAATCTTATTGTATAGTCCAATTTTTTTCCTAATCAGAAGCGCTGTTCACATATTTGTTTTAACCTTTTCTCTATTGGCTGTAATGCAGGGAACAGTCCAACGGAAATACTTGCAGTATATACAGAACGTTGTAATTGTTTTTGAAAAATAATTTCTCCCTGGATGATATTAAAACACTAAGTACAGCTGAATCAAACTTCTTATATATAAATTTTGGTATGGACTATGCAATGAGTTATTCTCCACAAATGTAAACATGTATTTACTTTAATAGAGATTTCATTTTCTCCTTTCTACAAGTAATATATCACTGTTAGTTTTTGGTGGATCTTGCACGGACACCTTAGCAATTTCGAGCATGTGGCTAGTTATAATCCTTGTCTTTTATTCAAATGTCTGTTTTTCAATGTCTTTCGGCTTTTCTGGCCTTTTCTTTTTCTGTAGAGGTACATATGCAATTCTCCTGTCTGAACTTAGGATGTCATGGATAAAAACTTAAGTGAAAACAATCTTAAAATACTTACATTAAATTGTCAGGGGCTCGGTTACATGAATAAAAGAAGAGATGTTTTCAAAATTCTCAGATCAAAAAATCATCATATTTACTTTTTGCAAGATACACACTTCACTGCCGAAAAAGAAAACATTATCAAAACACAATGGGGATACAAAGTATTTTTTAGCTCTTACAAATCAAATGCAAGAGGAGTAGCAACACTTATAAATAATAATTTCGACTTTGAAATAATTAATGAATTTAAGGATGATAATGGAAATTACTTATTGTTAGATGTTATCATTGAGGATATACCATTTTTGTTGATAAATCTATATGGTCCCAATTCTGACACACCCCATTTCTACTCAGAATTACTTAATAAGATTGTAGATGTGTATTGTACACAACATATAGTTATGGTAGGTGACTTTAATCTTGTTTTAGATAAGGAACTAGATTCAATGAATTATAAGAATCACAATAATCCAAAAGCCAGTGCTGAAGTTTTGAAATTAATAGAAGTATTGAATCTCAAGGATATATTTCGTACTAATCATCCTGAATTAAAAAGGTATACATAGAGAAGGAAAACTCCTGTGAAACAGGCTAGACTAGACTTCTTCCTAATATCAGAATCACTACAACACATGGTGACAAACATTAAATATGAAAATAGTTATCGATCAGATCATTCACCTGTTGTTTTAAATTGCAAATTAAATGAATTTAAAAAAGGTAAAGGATTTTGGAAGTTTAACAATTCATTATTAGGGGACAAAGATTATGTAGAAATAATTAAGAAAAAGATTTTAGATATTAAAAAACAATATGCATGTCTTGTTTATAACTTAGACAATATACATTTTATAGAAAACGAAAACCTAAATTTCACAATAAATGATCAGCTATTCTTAGATACACTATTAATGGAAATCCGGGGCAAAACTATTTCTTATGCATCATACATGAAAAAGAAGCTTATTGAGAGAGAGTCTATTCTTGAAAAGGAAATTAAAGATTTAGAACAGAATAATTATCAAACCTCTGGTGAAGAATTCTCAGACAAACATGAAGAGATAGAAAAAATAAGGAAACATAAATTTAAAGGCCAATGTTTAAGATCAAGAATAAAATGGATAGAAGAAGGAGAAAAACCTTCTAAATATTTTCTTAGTATGGAATCTAGAAATTATACAAATAAGCAAATTCCTAGAATTGAAAAAGATGACGGCTCAACCATCACATCTCAATATGAAATTTTAAATGAAACCAAACTTTTTTATGAAAACTTATACAAAAAAAGAAATACTATTGAATCAGAAAATATTTATGAAAGATTAGATTTGTATGATTTTCCGAAACTTAGTGAAGAAGAATCTAACAGTTTAGAGGGTCCAGTAACAAACTCAGAAGTTCTCTATTTGTTAAAACGAATGAAAAATGACAAAAGTCCAGGACCAGATGGCTTTTCTTGTGAATTCTTCAAATTCTTTTGGAAAGATATAGGAACATTTCTAACACGTGCAATCAATAAGTCTTATGAAGACCAGCAATTTTCAGAATCAAACAAACTTAGTATAATAACATGCATTCCTAAAGCAGGTAAGGCAAAACAATACTTAAAAAATTGGCGCCCGATTAGCTTACTAAATGTTATATACAAAATATCATCAGGTTGTATTGCGGAACGAATTAAAAAATTTCTAGATAAGATTATCAACAACGATCAGACAGGATTTATAAAAGGCAGATTTATTGGAGAAAATATTCGACTCATTTATGATCTACTGCAATACACAGAAACAAAAAACATACCTGGTTTATTAATGCTAATTGATTTTGAAAAAGCATTTGATACAATATCATGGGATTTTCTAAATCAGACATTAAATATATTTAACTTTGGTCCTTTAATCAAAAGATGGGTAGCAACTTTCTATAATGGTATTAAATCATGTGTTATACAGAATGGTATTATATCCGAGTCTCTCTCTCCTCAAAGAGGTTGTAGACAGGGGGGCCCGATATCTCCGTACTTGTTTATATTATGTGCCGAGATACTGGGAATCTTAATAAGGAATAATAAATACATTAAAGGTATTATAATTGAAGATGAAGAGTATAAAATATCCCAATATGCCGATGACACTTCTATTATTTCAGATGGTTCACCGGAATCTATGGATGGTATCTTAAGAGAGCTAGATTTCTTTGCAAACATCTCTGGATTAAAAATAAACTTTTCAAAAACAAACATGATATGGATAGGTAGCAAGAAATTTTCAAAAGAGATATTTCATCATTCTAGATGGAAACTGAACTGGAGCAACACAAACTTTGAAATGCTAGGAATTAAATTTTCTGTAAATCTCTGGGAAATGATCGACATAAATTATGATAACAAATTGCTAAACATTAAAACATTAATTGATCAATGGAAAGGAAGGAAATTAACACCACTTGGCAGATTATCAATTATCAAATCATTACTTATCCCCAAACTTAACCATTTAATATTAACATTACCCAATCCTGGAGAAGAGTATTAAAAAAAATTGAATTTGAGTTGTATAAATTTCTTTGGGGGAGTAATGTTCATAAAATTAAGAAAAATACAATTGTCCAAGATTATAGATTTGGAGGATTAAAAATGACTGATTATAATGAGTTTATAGTAGCCTTAAAATCATCATGGATTAGAAGAATAATACATGCAAATAACAAATGGGTAAGACTCTTAGAATCAATCCTTGAAATAAAAGTATCAGAGTTACTGTTAAAAGGGTCAGACTTCCTTTTAAATACATCCCAAAGAATAGATAATATGTTTTGGAAAGATGTTTTCTCAAGTTGGGTGCATATAACCAATATCAACAGTCAGGTAGACCCTAACATACTAAACGAACACATATGGTTTAATCCTAAAGTAAAGATAGGTAATGAGTCTGTCTTCTTGAAACACTATTATAACGCAGGGATTGTCTTCATTAGAGATCTTTTCGACAGCAATGGGAATTTCCTAACTCTAGATGATGTACTTATGTTTCATGTAAAAACTAACTTTGTTGAATATGCTGGACTTAAAAATGCAATATTATCTGTGCTTCCTAATCACATAGGGAAAAAATTAATAGGACCAATCCTTCCAAAGTCTATCATACTCTTCTATTAAAATAGTAAAGGTTGTAAAGATATGTACAGCAATCTTTTGCACAAAAAGAGGGAAACAATTACTTCTGTAATAAAATGGAATGAAAATGGATATACCTTTCCTGAAATCAATTGGAATAAGATTTTTGAGCTTCCCTTTAAAGTCACACAAGAGTCAAAATATCAATGGCTGCAGTTTCAAATACTTCACAGAATATTTCCTACCAACCAATATTTATTCAAACTTAAAATTAAAGACTCCCCAATATGTGTTTTTTGTGGAGTTGATATAGAAACTTTAGAACATCTATTTTTTGACTGTCAAAAAATAAGGGAACTATGGTGTGAGGTAGAAGAATGGATTTTAGACCAGTTTCATATCCCTGTAAATTTTGACAAAATTACTGTGTTATTTGGTAAGTACCATAATAGACATATATATAGATTTCAAAATTTGATTCTGCTGATAGTTAAACATTACATTTTTTCTAGTAAATATCAAAATAAGCCTCAAGTTCATATATCAGCAATTACAAAAATAATTACAGACAGAATTATGGTTGAGAAATACTTGCTTTTAAGAAATTGTAGATATGATGAGTATGAAAAACACTGGCAAATGGTATGTGAATCTTGTATTATTGATCATGTAAATTAATATGTTATACTTATAGTGTATATTTCTTCCGTCACTTCAACATGTTCAATTTCATTTATTTCCCTCCTCAAATTTTGAATTGTTCTATGTATTTTTATCAAAATCTGTTGCTAAGACAATGATACATTTGTACCTCTCTCTCTCTCTCTCTCTCTCTCTCTCTCTCTCTCTCTCTCTCTCTCTCTCAAAAGACCTTTCACACCATAGATATATCCTTTCATACATTAATAATTTTATCACTGACTTGTTAGCTGAATGTGTCATCTGTCAATGTTGTTTGTTTGTATGTAGTGGAAGGTGTTAAAAAAAAATACTTGTAGACTTGTGTTTGAACTTGATGTGATTGGTCATTGTCCCTGTACTCCCTCCGGCATAAGTAAGCTCCGTAGCACATAAATTGCATTTCACTTTTTTCTTTCCCGCTACTTTCAACTCCGTAAAATAATTCCATACACCAGAACGTTTCTGTTTTTCGGCCATTCTAATTTTGAGAGTTGCGAGTCTTGCGACAAATGATAATACAAATAAAGTTTAAGAATACCTGTTTGAAAGCAATCGACAATTTTATGACGTATTGAATCTCATCCATTCACTTAATTTCATTCAGCAACTTTCTTCAATGAAAAAGAAATGACACATGCCAAAGATGCCATGCAAGTGACACGTAAATATTCATACAGATTTTAAATTTGAACGTTTTTCCAGATTTGTATCCATACATTTAGATATCTTATTAGGAATTTTCTGGAAGGGGGGGGGGGCTATAATTGTCGTCAAAACCGTTAATAAATGTTTATTAAAAACAATAAAGGACATTTTGCAAGACGATCAAAGAGCAGCACAGTAATGCAATACAAGCCAGAAACATATAGTAAGAGATTCTGAGACCCTTTCAGTTTACTCATTAAATATGACGGGAAACAATTGTTCACCGTTCCTATAGACTATAGTCAAACTTTTATAAATTCATTACTTCCCCTCGCAATTTGTTTAATAAGTTTATTCACTTGAAATAATTATTCAAATAATTTAGATTATAATTTGAACCCTGCAAGATTTGTGCCACATATATAAGACATCGTTTAAACGTTTAGGGATTTTGTAAACGTTTACAGCCCAAACACGAAACGTTACCGGTTACACGTGTACACGTGACAGCCTTAGTTTTAATAAATATCAAATTCACAAAGTGGTGTTGGTTCTTATTTATATGTACAGCAAAAACAACCAGAGAATTACAGCCAAACCTCGTTACCTCGAACTCTATGGGACTAAGAAAAAACTTCGAAATACCCGAAGATTCGAAATATTGAGGTTAATGTACATAAAGAAAATGCAATGGGGACTTCCAATTCATATCTTTGGTATTCAAGATGTCGACGTTCGAGATATCGAAATTCAACTATCCCAGAATTGTTTTTCTTGCATTCTTTAAACAAAATTGTAGATATGATGTGATTTTCATCTCTCAGTAAACAAGATGAAAAGTGAAGATAACGAACAATTATCAATCTCATAACCGTTTAAAATGCAAAATTGAGAGTAGGACAAATCATGGAGTTAATTCGATTATTCTTACGCAGAATAGAGATTTGCAAGGCTTGGCCACCAAAACGACACTTGTGCCACCACCCCCCCCCCCCCCACACACACACACGTATACACTCTCCAGTTTGTTAAGTGCATTCATGACTTTAAAATTTACATTCACCACACGAAGTATTTGAAAATGAATTTATTGCAGTATTAAAATGTAACAATATGAGCTCATCAAAATAATTCATGATCAGATACCGATGTGAGCATACAAGACATAATTATCATAGCTGTTGTTCATCTCTTCAGGGTAGACACTACTTTTAAACCATCTCCACATCTCTGTGGGAATTTCTAACATTTTTTACACGTTTCCAGGCATAGTCATATAGCAAAAGAGACTTCTTAATCGTGTCCTTGTTAGAGTCTGTAACCAAACATCCGCGCACAAACAAACAATATCCTAAAGAAACTTTGTTCACTTGAGATCGAACTTCAGAATCTGATAAAAAACGGGATTCCCAACATGTTGTTTTGATAAATACCGAAGACATTTTACAGTAGGCAACGGAACGTTTGGAGTCACTAGATTTTCTCACTGAGAACTCGTACACAGCTGCAGGGAATGTCTTTCCTTCACAGATGGTAGATTTTCGGAAACCCTTTTTTCCTCTGTATCTTTCTACCCATTCAGCGTCATCCTCTGGTCTACTGGGAGCAATGGTTAGTTCCCAAAGTGACCATTGCATCTTGTTCATGGAGAAATTCGTTTCTGGGACAATTTCCCTCTTCAATTTTCTTAGAGCATTAATCTGCAAGAATTATTCCATCCATACCCAAATGTTTCATTTGATAAATTGGAACTTATATTACAATATCTTGAAATATGAATATCATTGATATTAATTAAACCTTAATCATCGTTATTGATATATGGAAAATAATTTTTAAAACTTCGATACCTTTTGACATGAAATGGCCAAAGATCTCGCTTTCTTTCTATCCACCGCAGACGGAGAAGGTCTTTTGAAGACTTTTTTTTTTTACTCCGTGAATACATCAAGTCTTTTTATTCAGATTTCTAACGGAAGGAACTTTTGTAAATGATGACAACTTTTTCAGGACCGGCTTGTAATGAAGTGTTTTGGATTCTGGTGAATCTGCAACTTTGGTGGATGAAGACGTAGACGGTTCGCCGTCTTTACGTGCGCCGAACATCGCATTCAAATCTTTATGAAGACCCATTCTTGCGTCTCTTTGTCGTACTTCCTGTTCATAGATATCCAGGAATTCTGCCCCTTGTTCTCTGTAGCAGATGGCCATAATGAAGTCAAACAGGTTGGAGAACTGGTCTAGTTCTACTCGTCTCCCTGCTGTCTAGTGTTTGGTAGACGTCATGGGTCCTTTTATCACCCGAAGCTATGCACGCATTCCATACACTCGGATACCCTACAGTTTTACTATTGAGATATTTCACAAGGTACATGCTAACATCATTACAGACTTTTCAGTCAAAATTTAAAAGTGGATAAAATCTTAGGCATCACACCACATGTAATTTACTCTCCATCACTGCTAATTTTTCTACTTCTTGTTTCCAGTCCAGTTTCAATTTATTGTCTGGGTAATCCACATCTTGTGGGTGGGCATCTCCTATCATAGCAAGTGCCCTTTGGGTTCCGGGCGTCCAAGTTAGACTTTGAACATCGCGCAAAACCAGTTCATAGCACTCATCCGAATCGCCATCCCCAGTACACCCCACGTTCTTTACCCACTGGCACAACTTCCGAAGAAAAGTCTATTACTTGGTGACATAAGAAGAATTTCTATCACAGTAGTCTCCGTGACCGAAAACAGCGATTCTGATACCGAGTATATCTGTTTGAAGCTTTTGAATCATTTCTTGGACATTCTGTTTAACAGCAATGATAGAACTGCATGGCCGAAGAACCGGGGGGGGGGGGTTAAAAAAAATTCAAAAAGTAAAATTCACATATAATGTAATGTATAACTATTTTTAAGGAGAAAGTTCGTTTAATTCACTGAGACTCACAGTCAGTCGGTGTGACTGACCTTTAGCTTAAATAAAAAAAAATATGAAAAACACTTAATGCCTTAACATTTCTTAGGGCATCATCCAAAAGGTCGTTGATTGATTGATTGATTATACACTGTTTAATGTCCCGCTTGAGAATTTTTCACTCATATGGAGACGTCAGCATTGCCGGTGAAGGGCTGCGATATTTAGGCCTATGCTCGGCGCTCAGACGTGTAACAACTTTTTCAAAGCTTGTAAAGTTTCAGGCAGTCAAGACCTGTTTCATTCTTGATCCAAGAGCAGACACTATCGTATCAATGTAAGATAAACCTTCCGCACGGTTATAACTTTAATTACATTTCACAATGTATGCCCAGATAGACGAAAGAAAATCATTTTACGAAAAAGTGCACGAAGCAGCAAGGAATGCAGGAAAAACGGGATGGGGAGCACTAAGTTTTCTTGTAGATTCAAAGGGCAAAGTTTTAAGAAATATCCTTTTCCAACAAGCATACCTAATATCCCAACTTCAAATATTCGAAAAGATGCTGTTTCCTCAGCGCTTTATCCAAATTATGCTCCTTCTGAGCTTATCTCGATTCATATATATGGTGATGGGAATTGTTTATTCAGAACTCTCTCTTTCTTGTGTTTGGACATGAGGACAATTTTAAGGAAATGAGGGTACGAATTGTGTTTAAACTTGTTTCAAACCTGAAGCGCTACACGAATGAAAACACTTTTGTGACCATGTCCACAAACAAAAGTTTACCTCAATATGTCTTTGAAAGTTCTCTGTCAGAAGAGTGTTTGATTACTGGTGATTTGATTCCTTCGTTACAAAAGGAAACAATAAAAACAACCCAGAACGGTTACTATTCAAGCCTTTTACATATGTTCGTAGCTTCTGACGTTTTGCAGAAACAAATCATGTCGATTTTCCCCGAGGTGCAAAACCCTGGTTTAAACAAACAAGATCATAATCAGCTTATTGTTCCTCTTGACCGTACTGATGCTAAAAAATATCAGGATGCTATCAACATCATGTGGACTTAAACAGTTGCTACAAAAATAGATGGTTGGACACCTAATCATGTTTTGCCTATATTCACAAGCATGAGGAACCTCTTTCAAAGCGTTCGAGGCCATCCTTTAAGGATTCTGAACTTCATCGCTCATTTGAACTAAAACAATCACAAGATACTCCTTCCCCACTCTTGGAGTCTAACACACATGAGGAGTGTATTGAAACAGGTAATTTGGGGGAAACTGCGAACAAAGAAACAGACAAACATGTTACGGTTCCTTCCATTTTTGATTTTTCTTCATCAGAAGATGATATCTCAGAAATACCAGTTCAAAAGGCCCAGGTTGTACATGAAAAATTGCATGCATCAGAGATCGGTAGTACCCCAAATCAGCCACGGAATATTTTCTTTCCACCAAAAAGTATAGTACAAATGAGATCTTTGAATGCCTCCTAGTTTGATCGGTGGTCTTGGTTACATTATGTAGACATCAAGGATGTTATATTCTGTTTTCTTTGCATAGAATCAGTTCAGAAGAAGACTCTCAGTTGTCACAAGAAAGAGAAAGCTTACATATCAAGTGGTTTTAAAAACTGGAAAAAAGCAACCACAAAATTCGCCGCACACGAGAAAAGTGATTGCCATAAAGAGGCAATGGAACGAGAGTTTACGATAAAGGAGGAGGTTAAAGATGTTGGAGAATGTCTTTCAAAGACGCACGAAGTCGAGAAGAAGTCTAAGAGAGAGAATTTGCTTAAAATCACAAACATTTGAAGTTTCTTGCTCGAGCTTTAATCACCTTCTCATGCTAGAGGCTAAACGCGATCCCCAGCTTCAGGAATGGCTACAACGCAAGACAAATAAGAATGTTGCTCCAAATATACAAAATGATATTTTGCAGGTGATGGGGTGCAGGTTTTGCGACAAATTGTTGCTTTCATCAAATCGTCTGAAATCTTTTCAATAATGACAGACGAAACACGAGATATTTCCAAAAAAGAGCAACTTGTTTTATGCATTCGATGGGTTGGTCAAAATTTTACCTCTCACGAAGATTTATTAAGGATGTACTGTCTTTCGGACATTGGGGCTAATTCAATAACCCTAACCCTAGAGGTTCGATCTGCCTATCAACAAAGTACGAGGCCAATGTTATGACATGGCTGGTTCAAAGACAGGTGTTGCAACACAAATTCATGCACTTGAACCCAGAGCCCTTTACAAACCTTGTTATGGTCATGCTCTTAACCTAGCTTGCAGTGATTCTATTAAAGGATGTAAGTTGCTTAGGGACACCCTGGACATTGCAAAGGATATAACAAGTTGATTAAAGAATCTCCAAGAAGGGAGATGATTTTCGATACATTAAAAAATACCCAAAATCTACAGAAAACGTCAGCGGGAATAAGGGTTTTGTGTCCCACAAGATGGACAATGAAAGCCGACACATTTTTGAGCATTTTGTCAAATTATGAAATTCTAAGAAATCTTTGGGATGAAAGCCTCCAATACGTGCGTGAGGTAGAAATGAGAAACAGAATTAGGGGAGTGGCTGCTTTTATGTGCAGGTTTGGTTTCTTCTTTGGGTGTTTAAAGTAAAAAACTTTTACGTTATAGTGATAATTTGTCCAGGGATCTACAGGCTCCAAATTTTTCGACGAGTGGTGGTAAAAAAAATGGCATCAACGACAATGAGTGCTTTGCAAAGTCTCCGAGATGAGACAATCTTCACTCAGTTTTACGAGGAAGTTGTTGAAAAAGCAAAACAGATGAACATCGATGATCCTTTTCTTCCTAGAAAACGCAAAATTCCTCGTAAACTTGATGATGGGACAGCAGCACATACTTTTTCATCGTGTGCAGATATGTATAGGAAATATTTCTACGAGGCATTAGCTTTGCTTTTAGCTGGCACAAAATCTAGATTTGACCAACCAGGTTACAAAGCTTATGTTAATCTTGACAACCTCGTAATTAAGGCTTGCACAGGTCAAACGTTCGAAAAAGAATTCAATTTTGTCACATGATACAGATTTGAAGCCAAAGGATCTTCACTGCCAGCTTATAATGTTAAAGACTGTTTTGCCGAAAGACTTTACGCCAGATATTCCAAGTGTGGCTGAATTGTTCAGACATTCAAATGAAAAACGTCTGTTTGCCGAGATCCTCAAAATTCTCAAACAAATTTTGGTACTTCCTGCAACTAACGCTACCAGTGAGTGCTCATTCAGCGGCTTGAAAAGATTGAAAACATCACTGAGATCAACAATGAGCCAAATACGAACAAACAATTTGCTTTTATTGTATGTTCATAAAAATGAGATTGACAAACTGAATCCAGAAAAAATAGTTGAGGAGTTCGTAAGTGAAAGTGAACACAGACTGACGATTTTTGGAACGTTTACCGAGTAATAAATACCTTATGACTCAGAAATGACTGATAATAAAATGATAAAGATATAAACTAAAACGATTTTAAAAAATCATTAACACCCCCCCCCCCCCCACCAATAACAAACAAAACTTAATATTAAAGTTGAGGGGGTTTCTGAGAAACTAATTAGATTCTATGTACATAATTAGATTTATGTACATGACGTACACCTCAATGCTTGCACATATTTATGCAGTTATCTTTTACTAATGGTTTTGTCAATATCACCTTTTTGTCGTAAATTACTTTGGTGTGGTAGAATTTCCAGCGGAAAGAAAATATAGTCATCCTTCCTAGCATCACGTTTAATATCACTTCATCAACCAGGTCCCAGATCCCCAGTCTTTTGGACCCCCATGAAAAAAACCTGGATCCGTGCCTGAAATGCATTTCAATATAATGGTAATTCAAATACTTTTCAATTTGAAACATTAGATAATGCGTTACATTAAATAAATAAATTGATGAATTCAACCTAATGCACATACATGCGCGGATCCAGAATTTTGCTCTTTTAGCCGTTTCGGTTCAGCAAAGGGGAAGAACTTTTTTTCTACATTAGACATGCAATGCGACATCATTTCAATACCAATTTGCTGGACAATCATCACCCTTATCTTGAACTTAGATAATATGGAATGGGATAAGAATAGATTTGACGTCACTATAAAGCTGGACACGCGGCTGTGATCGCCTTATCTTTTCCGTGAGTCGTTCAGGAAACGCAACATGTGGAGCGCTATAGGTAACTTCGTAGTTACGTAATTACATATATATCTACATACGATACATATTTGTTGCATATTTTGCTATCAGAAGATGTTTAAGTTCTGAAACTTTTTTCTCCTGGCAAATGGGTTTTCTATCTACACAGTACTTCTCAACCTGTTTGTGGGGGCATGCTCGTGGGTCAATGACTACGACAAACCTTTCACATTTACCTGTCCCCAGCACCAGTCTATACAGAGGGTCGTCAGTCACCATAACAACGGGGATGAGGATCGCGTGTTTGACTTCCAATGCAAACCATATGCTGCGACCTCTGAGAGCTGTTTCTGGTCAGGTAATGTGGTCATCAAGACAGCTGTTTCTGGTCAGGTAATGTGGTCATCAAGACAGCTGATATGGTCATGTGGTCATTCCAATAATTGTTTGTGGTCATGTAATGAGGTCAATGTGAGAGTTGTATGATGTCCATGTAAGATATACATGTATGTGTGGTCATGTAATGAGGACGGTGTGAGGTGTACATGTATGTGTGGTCATGTAATGAGGACGGTGTGAGGTGTACATGTATGTGTGATCATGCTACGAGGTCGTTGTGAAGTATATCTGTATGTGTGGTCTTGTGATGAGGTGTATGTAGATGATGAGACCTTTGTGAGATTTCTTAGTGGTCATGTGAAAAGGTCCTTGGAAGATATGGCTGTGTTGAGATAACCAAGTCTTTTTGATGTTTGTTGTCACGTGACAAGGGTCTCGTGTAAGAAAGTTGTGGTCATGTGATGAATTGTGAGTGCATGTAAATATAGACTTGTCAGAGGTATGCAGTTTAATTTATTTTAATTTCTACTTCTTGAAATTTTACATCAACCGAAAGTAAATTGCACTGTCGGGAAAATATGTTGTAAATAGATGTAAGACTCTCTGATTTTTCTTTTTCTTTAGGGTATGTAAACAACTTCGATCAACCATTAGCCTTCCAATGCCCAAACGGCGGTGTTCTAGATGGTGTTAGTAGTTACCATGACAACGGGCCTGAGGACAGACGTTTTCGTTTCTACTGTTGCGAAAAACCAGGTTCTTAAAGATATGTTTTACTAGCGTATAATACTCAGAAACACCCAAACTGCTGTGTATAGCAAATGTTACATTTAACTGTAGGAATGTGCCTTTATAACTGCTTCTTTAGCGGCTGGGTCAATAGTTATGATGGAGACGTGGATTATACAGTACCAGCTAATCACGTGATGCGAGGATGGATAAGCGTCCATGACAACGGACCAGAGTAAGTAACTTTGTTTACGTCAAGAGATTTTTAGAGACCTCAGTTTAAATCAACATCCATAAAATTTATCTGACCTGAGGTCAGACTCAAATCTCTTGTTAATCAAGCGAGAATCGAACGCCCGGTCGCTGGTCGCGGTGGATCAATGGTTAGAGCGTTCGCTTCGGAACCGGGAGGTCGTGAGTTCGAGCCCCGCTCGTGCCATGGCCGCGTCAAAGCTAAGACGAAAAAAGGTAGTGATTGCTCCTTCGCCAAACGCTCGGCATTTAGAAGTGAGAATCACGGGTCTTTCGGATATGACCTTAAAAACGGAGATCCCGTGTCACGGTAGGCGTTGGCACGTTGAAGAACCATCACTGCCACGGCCCTGAGCGCTATGCATAGGTCTAAATTTGTGGTACTTCACCTTCAACTGGTGACGTCTCAATATGAGTGAAAAATTCTCGACGGGACGTAAAACAAACAAACAAAGAAACAATCGAACGCCCATTCTGACTGATTGATTAATCAGTTGTCACAGTACGTGATGTTTATTTCAAACAGCATATATTCATATTAACAGACCCAGTTCTTTCCTGACCCTAAGAGTAAATAACTATTGGGTTTGTAACTTTCTTTCTCTCTAAAAAAAATGCGAACAATATGGCACAAATTTTGTCTAGGCTACAAATGATCCCATTTCAAGTTTTTTTTTAACAACATAGCTTTTATAGGAATCAAAATATTCATGCTTCTTAGCTTTCAGCGATAACAGAGAATGTTGTTAATATTCATATTTTCATTTTCTTTGTTTGTTATTTTTATGTCAATGAATACTGCACTAAATTCATAAGTTAAGTTGATACCCACATGCGTTTTTGACGAGAGGTTTTCATGCTAAAATATTTACTTTTAGAGACAGAATCTTTGATTTTGAAGTCTGTTTAATGCAGAGGTGCTCAGATGCGTGAGTATAATTTGCTACTGCTGTGAACCAACTTTTATTGGCATGCGAGAAATATTCGCAGAGTTTGCGAGAACTTCATAATCTCGAATATTTCTCTCCGCGAAAGATTCCTTTAACTCTCTTGTATTTGTTCAAAATTTCTCGATCGCGAAAATTAGTGCATCATTGGTAAATCGCGAATTAAAGTAGTCACCAACAACAGTTGGTTTACAGTATTTGAATCCATTCATATCCTTCTCAAGGAAAATAGACTCAAAAAATGAAACAATTTACTTTGTAGCGGTCAGGGAGGAGATGTTATTGGAAAGCGATTTATGAATAATACAAGTGATTCCAAACATTAACGTAATAAATCAATTTTGAAACCATTACACTTCATTCTTTTGATATCAATGAAAAAGTATAAGTATCAATGACAGAGTATAAATATCAATGACAGAGTATAAGTATCAATGACAGAGTATAAGTATCAGTTACAGAGTATAAGTATCAATGACAGAGTATAAGTATCAATGATAGAGTATAAGTATCAATGACAGAGTATAAGTATCAGTTACAGAGTATAAGTATCAATGACAGAGTATAAGTATCAATGACAGAGTATAAGTATCAATGACAGAGTGTAATTATTAATGATAGAGTAGAAGTATCAATGTATTGACTGTCATTTTCGAAACTCTTAACACACCCAATGGTGTTCAGTTAGCTGCAGAACAGCAACTCTCTGGGATTTTTTTTTCTAAATATGAGAGCTCTGCAGTTTTACCGCTTATGAAAACCTTCGATTTACATATGTCTAGATTTCCAACACTAGAGATGTTAGTCTTAATAGTATGGTAAACACAAAGATTAATGATACAAAGTGGAAAAAATATAGCTCATTTAGAAAAATGAGTTCTCGAGTGTTGAAATGTAATTCAGGTGTCGTATTGAGACCCGTAATTTAATACAATATTAAAACCTATTTAAACAATATTTTTTTTACCAAACATTAATATAGGTGTTAGGAAATATAGAGTGAAAGCATTGAAACATTATACAGGGGTGTCGGCAGGTAACAATGAGAAACAAATGTTATCAGGGAAAAGGTGGGGAAAATAGGGTCGGGCTAATTCAATTTCCATCAACATCTTGATGGTATTATTTTTCTATTTGCTATTAACCTGAAACACAATATGAAATATAATGAAGTTAAATTATTTGTGGTTTATCTACATTTCATGCAATTATGACTATAGTAAAATAGCACAGATCACATAGATAATTTTTATGGATGTAAGAGAAGTCTTGTCTACGTCATCGTTGTAGCTATTCACTTCTACACGGATTCCCACAGTGTAAACGATTATTCTATCATAGGTATTGAAAAACGTGACAAAGATGATATTTACCGCCGCTTTAGAGAAAATTTATGGAAGAAAAAAATTGAACACTTATGTGCCACTCGAAATAAACAAAAGGGAACATTTTTGTCCTTAAGAATCATCTCTGTTATGCATAGAATTTTTTAATGATATATGGATGTAAAAAATATATATATACTCTTAAACTGGTATTATTACCTTTACATATATATTTACGGATTTAGCCTTTATAAGTATATAACATTACTGATGAATAATTGAATGTATCTGATTGTGTTTCACTTCGGCTAAAAATTAACTTCTTTGTGTACAGTCTTGGTACCTTATTTAACGTATATTTTTTGAAATTGTACACATCCTTTTTGAGGGCTCTTGCCTTTTTCCATATGTTTAACCCACAACATCAACTATGACGTTACGTTTCATTTGTCATACGTTTCTGACGTCATAGTACTTTGTGCATGTAGTCTCGTGTTACGTTGCTATGATCAATAAACACGACTGAAGAAGACCGGTAACACGGTCGAAATGTTTCAGAAAAGTGTTTAGAGTGTTTGTTTTTAAATTTTGCTCCAACAAAAGAGACTTTATATATATATGGCAAGTAGAAGATGGGGGCGCTGAAGTTTGTCACAAAGTTGAGTTGTTAGTTTGCCGTTAATATCTACGATAAAATATCCAAGTACGAAGCAGATGTGGAAGATTCTGTGGTGTCTTTTATTTCCAGTTCACTGGGATATATCGATTCGACATATGAATGAAAATGATTATTGTTAATAAATAAAACATGGTCGATATATCTAAATGTCGAGTTAAAAGCCACATCAAGAGTTTTTTTTCTCTCATGTAGAAGCTTTGGAGTAAATCCTGCCTCACAAGAATATAAAAACCGGTCAGCTAACAAAGGAGTACAATTCGTGCCCATGGGTATACCAACATACTATTGGAAGACCTAATCACGCAAAACTACAAAAAAAAACTGTCAATGAGAAACTCTACCATCTCTTTAATATCGACTTCAGAGTACTTGTGCGTAGAATCAGAGTTGTGTTCAACAAAGTAATACTCCGTTATGTGTCAACACACGCCAGGTACAGGTATAAAACAACCTCCTAACTTCCACTTCGCGCTTGTGTAAATAATGGGGTTCAACATTCGCCGCACCGTAGACACTCGGATCGCCGTTGTATTTACTATTCCAATCACAGGGGTTTGCTCCCGCTAAAATGTAAACAATACTGATATATCTTAAAATATAAGTTTTGTTTTTTTTGTGCTTTACATTTTTAGCGGAAGCAAGCCCGTGTTCCAGTGATCTTAGAATGCCATAACACATTTCGCAAGTTTACAATTTCCCCCTCTTTTTTGCCCTGCCTCGACACCCGGATATATCATATGCCACTCTGTCTCGACATCCGGATATATCACAAGGCAATCAAAGGAGTTTGAATTGACCGGAAGGCGAAAACCCAACATAACTACATGAAAAAGCAAACAAACTTTATTGAAACTGTAAGTTTTCTGTTCGATTGAGTGTTTAGTAAAACCCGAATCGTGCGCAGAAAATGTTGCGCTGCCAACTGAAGGCTTTTGTAATCAATAATGGCAGTATATGATTTCAGATTTCTTCAGTTAGTGTGTCAAAATATACCACTGGTAGTCTTCAAACTCAAGTTGCAGCAGAGACATGTATAACTCTCTGGTTACACACTACAACACTAGAGGTCACCCTCGCTGCCGTGTTGTTTCCGGGTACTCTTAGTTGTGTACCTCCATCGGAAGCCGGTGTTTATGGCTTGATGATATAGCTCTGGTTTGAGGGAAAATAGTAAACAATGTTCTAGGTCAAAACCAGGTTGACTTGTTTGGGAAACAAATAGAAAAGTTAACGACCTATTTCAAAACATCAGTCAGGTCGGATTTCTGCAAAACTGTAGTTCCTTGGGACAGACCAGAGAGGCACAGACCCACCACTTCTAAAAACCTACAATTTAGTTTGGTAAAAAATGAGATCTTTGAATGCATCTTAGTTTGATCGGTGGTGTTGGTTACATTATGTAGACACCAAAGATGTATTCTATTTTCCTTGCATAAAATCATTTCAGAAGAAAACTCTCAGTTGTCACAAGAAAGAGAAAGCTTTCATATCAAGTGGTTTTACAATATGAAAAAAAAGCAACCACAAAATTCGCCGCACACGAGAAAAGTGATTGCCATAAAGAGGCAATGGAAAGGGAGTTTACGATAAAGGAGGAGGTTAAAGATGTTGCAGAATGTCTTTCAAAGACGCACGAAGTCGAGAAGAAGTCTAAGAGAAAGAATTTGCTTAAAATCACAAACATTTGGAAGTTTCTTGCTCGAGCTTTAATCACCTTCTCATGCTAGAGGCTAAACGCGATCCCCAGCTTCAGGAATGGCTACAACGCAAGACAAATAAGAATGTTCCTCCAAATATACAAAATGACATTTTGCAGGTGATAGGGTGTAAGTTTTGCGACAAATTGTTGCTTTCATCAAATCGTCTGAAATCTTTTCAATAATGACAGACGAAATACGAGATATTTTCAACAAAGAGCAACTTGTTTTATGCATTCGATGGGTTGGTAAAACTTTTACCTCTCACGAAGATTTATTAAGGATGTACTGTCTTTCTGACATTGGGGCTAATTCAATAACCCTAACCCTAGAGGTTCGATCTGCCTATCAACAAAGTACGAGGCCAATGTTATGACATGGCTGGTTCAAAGACAGGTGTTGCAACACAAATTCATGCACTTGAACCCAGAGCCCTTTACATTCACTGTTATGGCCATGCTCTTAACCTAGCTTGCAGTGATTCTATTAAAGGATGTAAGTTGCTTAGGGACACCCTGGACATTGCAAAGGATACAACATTGATTAAAGAATCTCCAAGAAGGTAGATGATTTTCGATACATTAAAAAATACCCAAAATCTAGAGAAAACGTCAGCGGGAATAAGGGTTTTGTGTCCCACAAGATGGACAATAAAAGCCGACACATTTTTGAGCATTTTGTCAAACTATGAAATTCTAAGAAATCTTTGGGGTGAAAGCCTCCAATACGTGCATGAGGTAGAAATGAGAAACAGAATTAGGGGAGTGGCTGCTTATATGTGCAGGTTTGGTTTCTTCTTTGGGTGTTTACTAAGTGAAAAACTTTTACGTTATACATAAAACCTCAACGTTCTTTAAGATCGGAAAATTCCCTGACACTGATGACACCTAGATGTCGAACTTCCACATATGGGAAAAGGCGGTTAGACGTGGCAGCTTCGACACTATGGAATGCATTGCCTGATAACCTTCGTCGGTGTCAGACTTTGAACAGTTTTAAAACGCAATTAAAAACATATCTTTTTAGACTCGCTTATTATTAAATGTCTCAATTTTAATCATTTTCACTTTTACTTAATTTCAAAAAAAAAAAAAAAAAAAAAAAATCATTTACTTCTAGTACTATGTAACCTGTCTTTTAAAAAATTAGTATTTATGTAACCTGTCTTATGATATTTATGATGTACAGCGCTTTAGAGCGATTATTTTGATCGAATAGGGCGCTATATAAAATGATTATTATTATTATTATTATTATAGTGGTAATTTGGCCAGGGCTCTGCAGGCTCCAAATCTTTCGGCGAGTGATGGTAAAAACAATGGCATCACCACGACAATGAGTGCTTTGCAAAGTCTCCGAGATGAGACAATCTTCACTCAGTTTTACGAGGAAGTTGTTGAAAAAGCAAAACAGATGAACATCGATGATCCTTTTCTTCCTAGAAAACGCAAAATTCCTCGTAAACTTAATGATGGGACAGCAGCACATACTTTTTCATCGTGTGCAGATATGTATAGCAAAGATTTCTACGAGGCATTAGTTCTGCTTTTAGCTGGCCTAAAATCTAGATTTGACCAACCAGGTTACAAAGCTTATGTTAATCTTGACAACCTCGTAATTAAGGCTTGCACAGGTCAAACGTTCGAAGAAGAATTCAATTTTGTCACATGATACAGATTTAAAGCCAAAGGATCTTCACTGCCAGTTTATAATGTTAAAGACGGTTTTGCCAAAAGACTTTACGCAAGATATTACAAGTGTGGCTGAATTTTTCAGACATTCAAATGAAAAAAGTCTGTTTGCCGAGATCCTCAAAATTCTCAAACAAATTTTGGTACTTCCTGCAACTAACGCTACCAGTGAGTGCTCATTCAGCGGCTTGAAAAGATTGAAAACATCACTGAGATCAACAATGAGCCAAATACGAACAAACAATTTGCTTTTATTGCATGTTCATAAAAATGAGACTGATAAACCGAATCCAGAAAAAATAGTTGAGGAGTTCGTAAGTGAAAGTGAACACAGACTGGCGATTTTTGGAACGTTTACCGAGTAATAAATACCTTATGACTCAGAAATGACTGATAATAAAATAATAAAGATATAAACAAAAAAGATTTTTAAAAATCCTTACCCCCCCCCCCCCAATAACAAACAAAACTTAATATTAAAGTTGAGGGGTTTTCTGAGAAACTAATTAGATTCTATGTACATAATTAGATTTATGTACATGACGTACACCTCAATGCTTGCACATATTTATGCAGTTATCTTTTACTAATGGTTTTGTCAATATCACTTTTTTGTCGTAAATTACTTTGGTGTGGTAGAATTTCCAACTGAAAGAAAATATAGTCATCCTTCCTAGCGTCACCTTTAATATTACTTCATCAACCAGGTCCCAGATCCCCAGTCTTTTGAAAAAAGCTGGATCCGTGCCTGAAATGCATTTCAATATAATGGTAATTCAAATACTTTTCAATTTGAAACATTAGATAATGCGTTACATTAAATAAATAATTGATGAATTCAACCTAATGCACATACATGCGCGGATCCAGAATTTTGCTCTTTTAGCCGTTTCGGTTCAGCAAAGGGGAATAACTTTTTTCTACATTAGACATGCAATGCGACATCATTTCAATACCGATTTGCAGGACAATCATCACCCTTATCTTGAACGTAGATAATATCGAATGGGATAAGAATAGATTTTACGTCACTATAAGGCTGGACACGCGGCTGTGATCACCTTATCTTTTCCGTGAGTCGTTCAGGAAACGCAACATGTGGAGTGCTATAGGTAACTTCGTAGTTACGTAATTACATATATATCTACATACGATACATATTTGTTGCATATTTTGCGATCTGAAGATGTTTAAGTTCTGAAACTTTTTTCTCCTGGTAAATGGGTTTTCTATCTACACAGTATTTATCAGCCTGTTTGTGGGGGTATGCTCGTGGGTCAATGACTACGACAAAGCTTTTACATTTACCTGTCCCCAGCACCAGTCTATACAGAGGGTCGTTAGTCAACATAACAACGGGGCTGAGGATCGCGTGTTTTACTTCCATTGCAAACCATATGCTGCGACCTCTGAGAGCTGTTTCTGGTCAGGTAATGTGGTCATCAAGACAGCTGTTTCTGGTCAGGTAATGTGGTCATCAAGACAGCTGTTTCTGGTCAGGTAATGTGGTCATCAAGACAGCTGTTTCTGGTCAGGTAATGTGGTCATCAAAACAGCTGTTTCTGGTCAGGTAATGTGGTCATCAAGACAGCTGTTTCTGATCAGGTAATGTGGTCATCAAAACAGCTGTTTCTGGTCAGGTAATGTGGTCATCAAGACAGCTGTTTCTGGTCAGGTAATGTGGTCATCAAGACAGCTGATATGGTCATGTGGTCATTCCAATAATTGTTTGTGGTCATGTAATGAGGTCAATGTGAGAGTTGTATGATGTTCATGTAAGATATACATGTATGTGTGGTCATGTAATGAGGACGGTGTGAGGTATACATGTATGTGTGGTCATGTAATGAGGACGGTGCGAGGTGTAGATGTATGTGTGATCATGTAATGAGGACGGTGTGAGGTACACATGTATGTGTGGTCATGTAATGAGGACGGTGTGAGGTGTACATGTATGTGTGGTCATGTAATGAGGACGGTGTGAGGTGTACATGCATGTGTGGTCATGTAATGAGGACGGTGTGAGGTACACATGTATGTGTGGTCATGTAATGAGGACGGTGTGAGGTGTACATGTATGTGTGGTCATGTAATGAGGACGGTGTGAGGTGTAGATGTATGTGTGGTCATGTAATGAGGACGGTGCGAGGTGTACATGTATGTGTGGTCATGTAATGAGGACGGTGTGAGGTACACATGTATGTGTGATCATGTAATGAGGACGGTGCGAGGTACACATGTATGTGTGATCATGCTACGAGGTCGTTGTGAAGTATATATGTATGTGTGGTCTTGTGATGAGGTGTATGTAGATGATGAGACCTTTGTGAGATTTCTTAGTGGCGATGTGAAAAGGTCCTTGGAAGATATGGCTGTGTTGAGATAACCAAGTCTTTTTGATGTTTGTTGTCACGTGACGAGGGTCTCGTGTAAGAAAGTTGTGGTCATGTGATGAATTGTGAGTGCATGTAAATATAGACATGTCAGAGGTATGCAGTTTAATTTATTTTAATTTCTACTTCTTGAAATTTTACATCAACCGAAAGTAAATTGCACTGTGTGGAAGATATGTACTAAATAGATGCAAGACTCTGATTTTTCTTTTTCTTTAGGGTATGTAAACAACTTCGATCAACCATTAGCCTTCCAATGCCCAAACGGCGGTGTTCTAGATGGTGTTAGTAGTTACCATGACAACGGGCCTGAGGACAGACGTTTTCGTTTCTACTGTTGCGAAAAACCAGGTTCTTATAGATATGTTTTACTAGCGTATAATACTAAGAAACACCCAAACTGCTGTGTATAGCAAATGTTACATTTAACTGTAGGAATGTGCCTTTATAACTGCTTCTTTAGCGGCTGGGTCAATAGTTATGATGGAGACGTGGATTATACAGTACCAGCTGATCACGTGATGCGAGGATGGATAAGCGTCCATGACAATGGACCAGAGTAAGTAACTTTGTTTACGTCACGAGATTTTTAGAGACCTCAGTTTAAATCAACATCCATAAAATCTACCTGACCTGAGGTCAGACTCAAATCTCTTGTTAATCAAGCGAGAATCGAACGCCCGGTCGCTGGTCGCGGTAGGTCAGTGTTCGATTCGTAACCGGGAGGTCGTGAGTTCGAGCCCCGCTCGTGCCATGGCCGCGTCAAAGCTAAGACCAAAGAAGGTAGTGATTGCTCCTTCGCCAAACGCTCGGCATTTAGAAGTGAGAATCACGGGTCTTTCGGATATAACCTTAAAAACGTAGGTCCCGTGTCACGGTAGGCGTTGGCACGTTAAAGAACCATCACTGCTACGGCCCTGAGCGCTAAGCATACGTCTAAATTTGTGGTACTTCACCTACAGCTGGTGACGTCTCAATATGAGTGAAAAATTTTCGACGGGACGTAAAACAAACAAAGAAACAATCGAACGCCCATTCTGACTGACTGATTAATCACTTGCCACAGTACGTGATGTTTATTTCAAACAGCATATATCCATATTAACAGACCCAGTTCTTTCCTGATCCTAAGAGTAAATAACGATTGGTTTTGTAACTCTCTTTCTCTCTAAAAACAAATGCGAACAATATGACACAAATGTTGTTGATTTGATTCCATTTCAAGTTATTTTTAACAACATAGTTTTTGTAGGAATCAAAATATTCATGCTTCTTAGCTTTCAGCGATAACAGAGAATGTTGTTCATATTCATATTTTCAATTTCTTTGTTTGTTATTTTTATGTCAATGAATATTGCGCTAAATTCATAAGTTAAGTTGATACCCACATGAGTTTTCGACGAGAGGTTTTCATGCTAAAATATTTACTTTTAGAGACAGAATCTTTGATTTTGAAGTCTGTTTAATGCAGAGATGCTCAGATACGTGAGTATAATTTGCTACTGCTGTGAACCAACTTTCACTGGCATGCGAGAAATATTCGCAGAGTTTGTGAGAACTTCATAATCTCGAATATTTCTCTCCGCGAAAGATTCCTTTAACTCTCTTGTATTTGTTTAAAATTTCTCGATCGCGAAAATTAGTGCATTATTGGTAAATCGCGAATTAAAGTAGTCACCAACAACAGTTGGTTTACAGTATTTGAATCCATTCATATCCTTCTAAAGGAAAATAGACTCAAAAAATGAAACAATTTACTTTGTAGCGGTCCGGGAGGAGATGTTATTGGAAAGCGATTTATGAATAATACAAGTGATTCCAAACATTAACGTAATAAATCAAATTTGAAACCATTACATTTCATTCTTTTGATATCAATGAAAGAGTATAAGTATCAATGAATGAAAGAGTATAAGTATCAATGAAAGAGTATAAGTATCAATGACAGAGTATAAGTATCAATGACAGAGTGTAATTATTAATGATAGAGTAGAAGTATCAATGTATTGACTGTCATTTTCGAAACTCTTAACACACCCAATGGTTTTCAGTTAGCTGCAGAACAATAACTCTCTGGGATTTTTTTTCTAAACATGAGAGCTCTGCAGTTTTACCGCTTATGAAAACCTTCGATTTACATATGTCTAGATTTCCAACACTAGAGATTTTAGTCTTAATAGTATGGTAAACACAAAGATTAATGATATAAAGTGGAAAAAATATAGCTCATTTAGAAAAATGAGTTCTCGAGTGCTGAAATGTAATTCAGGTGTCGTATTGAGACCTGTAATTTAATACAATATTAAAACCTATTTAAACAATATTTTTTTTACCAAACATTAATATAGGTGTTAGGAAATATAGAGTGAAAGCATTGAAACATTATACAGGGGTGTCGGCAGGTAACAATGAGAAACAAATGTTATCAGGGAAAAGGTGGGGAAAATAGGGTCGGGCTAATTCAATTTCCATCAACATCTTGATGGTACTATTTTTCTATTTGCTATTAACCTGAAACACAATATGAAATATAATGAAGTTAAATTATTTGTGGTTTATCTACATTTCATGCAATTATGACTATAGTAAAATAACACAGATCACATAGATAATTTTTATGGATGTAAGAGAAGTCTTGTCTAAGTCATCGTTGTAGATTGCTTGATTGATTATATATTGTTTAACGTCCCGCTCGAGAATCTTTCACACATACGGAGACGTCACCATTGCCGGTGAAGGGCTGCAAGATTTAGGCCTATGCTCGGCGCTTAGGGCTCTTTGTGCAGGGAGGGATCTTTTACGTGCCACACCTGATGTGACACTGGACCTCGGTTTTTGAGGTCTCATCCGAATGACCGACCCATTTAGTCGTTTTTTTACGACAAGCAAGGGGTACTGAGGATCTACTCAAACAACCCGGATCACCACGGGGTGACATCATTGTAGAAGTATGAGGCAAAATCCAAGTCTTTGTCATGAAAAGGTGAAAATAACGAACAATGATCAATCTCATAACTCCTATAAGGAATACAAAATTAAGAGTTGGGCGAACACGGACACCTGGACATTCAGGAGGTGGGATCAGGTGTCTAGGAGGAGTAAGCATCCCCCGTCAACCGGTCACAACCCGCCGTGAATCTTATATATCTTGATCATGTAATGGAGTAATCCGTAGTCAAAATCAATGTGTAAAAAACGGCTTAACAATTGGTATTAATCATGCCAGAGAGTATATGACCCAATGAAAGGTATTGGCAAATTAGATCGCTATAACGGACATAGAATTTGTTTAATTTAAACAAGACTACTGAAACCCCTGTAATATCAACTTGTTTGTCCGTAGTCTGTTTTGATGTTAAAAACTGATCATACACAGAACAAGCTCTTCAGTATAGAATCAGTTAAGAGACATAAACACCATAATATGTAGATGATAATATACATATATATATATATATATATATATATATATATGTGTGTGTGTGTGTGTGTGTGTGTGTGTGTGTGGCAAGTAGACGATGGGGGCGCTGAAGTTTGTCACAAAGTTGAGTTGTTAGTTTGCCGTTAATATCTACGTTAAAATATCCAAGTACGAAACAGATGTGGAAGATTCTTTGGTGTCTTTTATTTCCAGTTCACTGGGATATATCGATTCGACATATGAATGAAAATGATGATTGTTAGTAAATAAAACATCGTCGATATATCTAAATGTCGAGTTAAAGGCCAAAGCAAGAGCTTTTTTTCTCATGTAGAAGCTTTGGAATAAATCCTGCCTCACAAGAATATAAAAACAGGTCAGTTAACAAAGGAGTACAATTTGTGTCCATGGGAATACCAACAGACTATTGGTAGACATAATCACCCAAAACTACGAAAAAACTGTCAATGAGAAACTCTACCATCTCTTTAATATCGACTTCAGAGTACTTGTGCGTAGAATCAGAGATGTGTTTAACAAAGTAACACTCCGTTATGTGTCAACACACTGCCAGGTACAGGTATAAAACACCCTCCTAACTTCCACTTCGCACTTGTATAAATAATGGGGTTCAACATTCGCCGCACCGTAGACACTCGGATCGCCGTTGTATTTACTATTCCAATCACAGGGGTTTGCTCCCGCTAAAATGTAAACAATACTAATATATCTTAAAATATAAGTTGTTGTTTTTTTTTCTTTTACACTTTTAGCGGAAACAAGCCCGTGTTCCAATGATCTCAGAATGCCATTACAAATTTCGCAAGTTTACTATTTCCCCCTCTTTTTTGCCCTGCCTCGACACCTGGATATATCATATGCCGCCCTGCCTCGACACCTGGATATATTATAAGGCAATCAAAGGAGTTTGAATTGATCGGAAGGCGAAAACCCAGCGTGAAAAAACAAACAAACTTTATTGAAACTGTAAGTTTTCTGTTCGATTGAGTGTTTAGTAAAACCCGAATCGTACGCAGAAAATGTTGCGCTGCCAACTGAAGGCTTTTGTAATCAATAATAGCGGTATATGATTTCAGATTTCTTCAGTTAGTGTGTCAAAATATACCACTAGTAGTCTTCAAACTCAGGTTGCAACAGAGACATGTATAAATCTCTGGTTACACACTACAACACTAGAGGTCACCCTCGCTGCCGTGTTGTTTCCGGGCACTCTTAGTTGTGTACCTCCATCGGAAGCCGGTGTTTATGGCTTGATGATATAGCTCTGGTTTGAGGGAAAATAGTAAACAATGTTCTAGTTCAAAACCAGGTTGACTTGTTTGGGAAACAAAAAGAAAAGTTAACGACCTATTTCAAAACATCAGTCAGGTCGGATTTCTGCAAAACTGTAGTTCCTTGGGACAGACCAGAGAGGCACAGACCCACCACTCCTAAAAACCTACAATTTACGGCGCAGAAAAATCTCTTGTAGTGGTACTAATCCATAATCGTTTGATGGCTGTATTTTGAGTTACATGTCATTCGTTTTTTGTATCTAGCTACATAGTTAACATAACTTGGTGAGAGAAAATTAACAACCAATAATTCAAACTGCCCTCAGAGTATTGTTGAAGAATGGCGGTACAATGCTCAGGTACCTGTATTTGTTGTAGATATTTGGATCTCCTGTTATGTATGAATCCTTAGAGAGGTACTTCTTCGCTGGACGGATGAGTATGTCCAGGAAGTGATAATCTGTATACTTAAAAAATGAAAGTGTAGATAATGAGATCTACCTCGAGCTTCTTTACACCGACATATTGAATGGAGCGCGTTCGTGTATTCATACGCTGTGATTAGTTGATAGTTTATGAGATACTGACCTGCAGTTTCGGTGAGTACGAATGTTCAGGGGAATGAATGTATATCTATATGACCTATATTGATTACGGCATATTTGATCCATTAACAAATTCATACAGATAAAATAACTACAACGGCGTCGTTTTGTGCATTATCATCTAAAATATTCATTCTTCTACGTTCTTGTGACCAATACTGGTGACAGGAATATTATTGACCACTGAACGAACGGTCAAAAAGGGCATATTGGTTTATCTCTATGAAATTACATAACCATTTCAACCGATAGCATGCATCGAGTTACAGGTAAATTAGACCAACAAGATTTAAACAATCAATAGTTTGTTATAGCTAATGAGGAGGTGTAAATTTATGCGTGTTTTTGTTTTTTTTTTATTTCATTTTACATTTTACTTTCTTGGACGAGAAAGTGTAGCCCAGCAGTGCAATGAGCTGTTGTCTGCGTTCAATATTGTAGTAAATGAATTTATTGTTACTGTTACTTACCAGTGTTCTAGCCAACTATGGAGGGAAAATTGAAGTACATCGAGACATGATACTTTTTTTTCACGCGCAGTGCTCTTCCTGTTGAGGATTCTGGGAGTGTATACATGGGTAAATGAATACGACCAACCCTTCACTTTCACGTGTCCTCAACACCAGTCCATTAGCAGGGTAGTCAGTCACCATGACAACGGAAGGGAGGACAGAGTGTTCGATTTACAGTGTACTAAATATACAGAGGGCAAAGAGAACTGCTCCTGGACAGGTATACACATAGAAAAAATGCTTTGCCCAAAGTGACTCCTTGACAAAATGTTTGAAAACAGAGTGATAATTTTTAATTCAGTTGCGCAATTCAGTCTGTACATTTGTTTGCAATACACCTATATTCAGTGGTCTATTATCCACGCTCCGTGGGGATCCGGGTTAGAATACATGTAGGTCCTCCGTATCCCTTGCTTGTCATAGGAGGCGACTAAATGGGGCGGTCCTTCGGATGAGACCGCATTAACCGAGGTCCCGTGCCACAGCAGGTGTGGCACGATAAAGATCCCTCCCCGCTCAAAGGCCGTAAGCGCCGAGCATAGGCCTAAATTTTGCAGCCCTTCACCGGCAATGGTGACGTCTCCATATAAGTGAAATATTCTCGAGCGGGACGTTAAACAATATACAATCAATCAATCTATCTTTGCGCACTCTCCTCCGTACTATTATTGTACTCAATTTCAACAGAATTGCGGTATTGTGCACAGTGCTTTAGCTGTTTGTTTAACCTGTACAGTTTGATAAAATAAATTTGCTTTTCTTACACATTGAAATTATTGGTCCTCCATAAGTCTCAAATGCAATCCGGTGGCAAGTAATTGGAATGAGGGGAAATTGGTCATCTAATGGGTCATCACCATTTAACCATCTGTAGAATTGTCAAAAAGTACGATTTAACAAAAGGGGGAGATAACGAACAGTGATCAAACTCTTAACTCCTATAAGGGACTCGGGCAAACACGGACCCCTGGACATACCAGAGGTGGGAGCAGGTGCCTAGTAGATGTAAGCTTTCCCTGTCGGTTACACCCATACACCTTACACTTTGATCATGGAGTAATCCGTAGCCAAAAGCAGTGTGTAAAGAACGGCCTAACAATTATTGGTATGAAACACGTCAGACAGCAGTGAACCCAATGGCAGGTTGTATTGGCAAGCTAGATCGTTATAACAATCATAAAATTTGCGAAATGCTGACTTCATACGAGACTGGTGAAAACCCAATAACATCAACTTGTTTTTCAATAGCCCGCCTCGATTTAAAAACTGATCATATGCAGAACAAGTTCTTGTGTATCGAATCAGTTCAAAGCTAAACATATCACAAATAGATGAATGCAAGCATGGAGGCAACTTACAATAGCATAATTATACTAAACGAAATATTGTAGAAACTATTCCGTTTAGTGGTGGATCAGTGATTATGTGGGGTTGTGCTTTCTACGACTGAATAATATCATAGTTGGGGGGCAGTCTAATACACAAAATTACTAAAAGGGCATTTTGCTGCAAGTGCTGTGCCTCAATTTGACAATCATACTGGTGTTGCGATACTTTTGACACACACAAACACTATCTATCTATCTATCTATCTATCTATCTATCTATCTATCTATCTATCTATCTATCTATATATATATATATATATATATACATTGGGAAAATTCAGCTGCCCAGATAGGCAATCACCTCTTCTTGGGAAGGTTTTGGTGGGGTTCTTTTTCAGACTACAGGAACGATTTTGACAAACCACTAGCTTTCCAGTGTCCAAACGGTGCTGTGCTGGACGGCATTAGTAGTTACCATGACAACCATAGAGAGGACAGACGCTTCAAGTTTTACTGTTGCGACAAACCAGGTGCTTCTTTTTTTTTTTTACCTCTGGATTATTTTAAACAAAATTATCATCACACTAAATTGGAAACAGGCAGTTCATTCAGTTAACACGGTGTGCAGCGTACCAAGTTCAAGCTGTCCATGTTTTTTCCCCCAGGAATGTGTCTCTACAACTGTTTCTACAGCGGCTGGGTCAATAGTTATGATGGGGACTTGGATTACACGGTACCAGCAGGTCACGTGATGAGAGGGATGGTCAGTGTCCATGATAATGGCCCTGAGTAAGTAACTTAGATAAATACTGTATATGCGAGAACTAACAAAAACACCCTCGATGATATAGTACATCACGTGCACTATCTCGATTTCAATACACGAGTCATACACAATGACTGGCTGATGATTCATTAAAAGGGATCAGTACTGTAGACAACTGTTGAACAAAGGACACCTATGATTAATTGTCAGATGAAGATCGTGCGATGTGGGTGATGACGATATCGCATTATTTCACTATCGTCATCTCATCGAATTATCTCGCCATTGTTTAATCGTCATCGGTTTATTGTCACCGCACTAACGACTCTCAACACAATATTTCATAATGATTTTATTACATGCTTAGAAATAAATACGAGTATTTCTTCTTGTAAATCCAAACAAAAATTATTTATTAAGAAATTTTTACAATTGTGTATCTTTTATTTCGAGTTCGACAAGTATTGTTAATAGATAAAACTATGGAGCTCCAAATTAACATAACCTCAAATAATTGAAGATATCATAACTATTTGAAGATATCATCAATTCACTTGATGCGCGCAGTAATTCACTTAAAGATGTTTGCAAATGATTGATGATATCTTCATTTCTGGATTATTGCGCGCATTAATCGAATTGTTGACCGCATTAATTATTCTGCTGCTTGCGCGCTATAATTGAATTTTTGCTCTCTTTAAATGAATTGATTTCAACAATTGAATTGATGCGCACTTCAATTAATGCGCGCATCAATTCAATTAATGTTTAAGATATCCACAATTGAATTAATGATCTGAATTGATATGCCTCTCATCAACTGAACTGATGCGCACATTAATTAATTGATTGCTCTCATCAACTGAATTGATGTGCGCATTAATTCAAATATTGCTCTTATCAATTGATGAACAATAATTGATTTAATGCGCGCATTAATTCAATTATTGTGTATAATAATAGAATTGCTGATAATTTTAAATAATTAAAGATATTTTCAATATTTGAGTTTATTTTAATTTGGTGCTCCATGTAAAACGTCGTCTATATATCCAAATATCGAACTCTCGCCGATATATGTGAGAAAGTTTGCCAGTTTACTTTCGTAAGGTCGGTGGTCTCTTCCCGAGTACATTGTATCTGGATTCTCTCCTCTACCTACAAAAACTGGACGCCACCAGATAACTGAAAAATTGTTGAGTGTGGCGGAAAAACAACAAACAAACAATCGAACTGAAGGCCACAAAAAGAAATCTTTTCTCCTCTTATAGAAGTTTTTAAATAAACTTTGCCGCATAATAGGATGTGTACAATAGTATTTAAATTCGAAAACTTTTTGAATTCATTTTATAAATAAAAAAATGCTGTTTTATTACAAAGTAATGGAAGGGGAGGGAGAGGGGGTAAACCTCCACGAGAGATTCAAACACAGTCTGTTGACTATCGCACATGTATGCGTTTTAATTTTCATTTTCATAATCTTTATTAATTAACAACATTTATATCCAAGACTTATCACACATCAGTCATAAATTAGGTCACACTTACAGTACAAGGTATCGAACATTAGAGAACTTTGGTGTAAAAAAATCTTTCTTAACAGATTCATTTTCTGTTTTACAATAGTCAGTATTGAAAATGATTACTTGAAATGTAATGTCTTGATATAATGTAACAAAGTCTCTCACTATCAAGTTTCTTTTCCATGAACGCAAAATGTTTTGATCCACTATGTAAACAGTGGAGTTTCAAAGGGCTAAAAATGTGTTACTGTAAACAGTGGAGTTCTATAGGTCAAAAAATGTGTTACTGTAAACAGTGAAGTTCTAAAGGTCAAAAAAATGTTTTACTGTAAACAGTGGAGTTCTATAGGTCAAAAAATGTGTTACTGTAAACAGTGGAGTTCTAGAGGTCAAAAAATATGTTACTGTAAACAGTGGAGTTCTAAAGGTCAAAAAATGTGTTACTGTAAACAGTGGAGTTTCAAAGGTCAAAAAATGTGTTACTGTAAACAGTGGAGTTCTATAGGTCAAAAAATGTGTTACTGTAAACAGTGGAGTTCTAGAGGTCAAAAAATATGTTACTGTAAACAGTGGAGTTCTAAAGGTCAAAAAATGTGTTACTGTAAACAGTGGAGTTTCAAAGGTCAAAAAATGTGTTACTGTAAACAGTGGAGTTCTATAGGTCAAAAAATGTTTTACTGTAAACAGTGGAGTTCTAAAGGTCAAAAAATGTTTTACTGAAAAAAGTGGAGTTCTAAAGGTCAAAAAATGTTTTACTGAAAAAAGTGGAGTTCTATAGGTCAAAAAATGTTTTACTGTAAACAGTGGAGTTCTAGAGGTCAAAAAATGTGTTACTGTAAACAGTGGAGTTCTAAAGGTCAAAAAATGTGTTACTGTAAACAGTGGAGTTTCAAAGGTCAAAAAATGTGTTACTGTAAACAGTGGAGTTCTAAAGGTCAAAAAATGTTTTACTGTAAACAGTGGAGTTCTAAAGGTCAAAAAATGTTTTACTGAAAAAAGTGGAGTTCTAAAGGTCAAAAAATGTTTACTGAAAAAAGTGGAGTTCTATAGGTCAAAAAATGTGTTACTGTAAATAGTGGAGTTCTAAAGGTCAAAAAATGTTTTACTGAAAAAAGTGGAGTTTCGAAGGGCAAAAAATGTGTTAATGACATTAGTTTTTTCATCTGCATTATATAAATTTTCATCATGTGACTGCCCCACTTGAGGTTTATAAATTATCTTACGCATTCTGATTTCAGGGACAGAATATTCGATTTTGATGTCTGCCTGATGCAGGAATGTATTGACGTGTGAGTTTGAATAAGTTTGTAATTCATAAGATGTAAATTTCGAAGTTGGAATCGTTTACTGCAATTAAAGTTGACACCTTGTTTTGCAGAGGCTCTGATGGAACGCTTATCGGGAGAAGACACCTTTTAAAATAACACTCCTGGGAATCACATTCCATGAATAAATTCTATTTCTAAGTGTTTGTATGTGTTCTAAGTGACAAGAGGACCCAGTGGAAAAAACCGTAAAACTTATCAACTGGAGGTGACCCACGAAACTTTTCATTCCGCTGTATGAGTCATGGTACACTTCGGTACAGGCACCTTCATAGTCAGTACTGATCAGATTGCGCTGTCAGTATGTCAAATGTCTGCGTCATATTCAGTACTGCTGTCAGTATGTAAAATATCGGTGTCATAATCAGATTGCTCTATCAGTGTCTAAAATGTCTGTGTCATAATCAGATTGCGCTGTCTGTATGTCAAATGTCTGCATCATAATCAGATGGCGCTGTCTGTATGTAAAATGCCTGCGTCATAATCAGATTGCGCTGTCTGTATGTAAAATGTCTGTGTCATAATCAGATTGCGTTGTCTGTGTGTAAAATGTCTGCATCATAATCAGATTGCTCTATCAGTGTGTAAAATATCTGCATCATAATCAGATTGCTCTATCAGTGTGTAAAATGTCTGCGTCATAATCAGATTGCTCTGTCTGTATGTAAAATGTCTGCATCATAATCAGATGGCGCTGTCTGTATGTAAAATGTCTGCGTCATAATCAGATTGCGCTGTCTGTATGTAAAATGTCTGTGTCATAATCAGATTGCGTTGTCTGTGTGTAAAATGTCTGCATCATAATCAGATTGCTCTATCAGTGTGTAAAATATCTGCATCATAATCAGATTGCTCTATCAGTGTGTAAAATGTCTGCGTCATAATCAGATTGCGTTGTCTGTGTGTAAAATGTCTGCATCATAATCAGATTGCTCTATCAGTGTGTAAAATGTCTGGGTCATAGTCAAATTGCTCTGTCTGTATGTCAAATGTCTGCATCATAATCAGATTGCTCTATCAGTGTGTAAAATATCTGCATCATAATCAGATTGCTCTATCAGTGTGTAAAATGTCTGCGTCATAATCAGATTGCGTTGTCTGTGTGTAAAATGTCTGCGTCATAATCAGATTGCGCTGTCTGTATGTCAAATGTCTGCATCATAATCAGATTGCTCTGTCTGTATGTCAAATGTCTGCATCATAATCAGATTGCTCTGTCTGTATGTTAAATGTCTGCATCATAATCAGATTGCTCTGTCTGTATGTTAAATGTCTGCATCATAATCAGATTGCTCTGTCTGTATGTTAAATGTCTGCATCATAATCAGATTGCTCTGTCTGTATGTTAAATGTCTGCATCATAATCAGATTGCTCTGTCTGTATGTTAAATGTCTGCATCATAATCAGATTGCTCTGTCTGTATGTCAAATGTCTGCATCATAATCAGAATGTGCTGTCTGTATGTCAAATGTCTGCGTCATAATCAGATTGCTCTGTCTGTATGTCAAATGTCTGCATCATAATCAGATTGCTCTATCAGTGTGTAAAATGTCTGCGTCATAATCAGATTGTTATGTCAGTGTGTAAAATGTCTGCGTCATAATCAGATTGCTCTGTCTGTGTGTAAAATGTCTGCGTCATAATCAGATTGTTCTATCAGTGTGTAAAATGTCTGCATCATAATCAGATTGCTATGTCTGTGTGTAAAATGTCTGTGTCATAATCAGATTGCGTTGTCTGCGTGTAAAATGTCTGCGTCATAATCAGATTGTTCCATCAGTGTGTAAAATGTCTGCGTCATAATCAGATTGCTCTATCAGATTGTAAGATTTCAAAAGCATGATTTCTTTTTCACAGTATGATCACATCATGATTGTCTACCACAATTCCTTACATATACCGATATTCTGAATACTTAGTGGTACCAATATAATATTATCAAGGTCTTACTACTTAAATTGTGACTAGATCTGCAAATCCCCAAACTGTCCGCTAAAAGTTGGCACATGTCTCTGGCACTGCAGCTGGAATTCATGGTTTATTTCCAGTTTATTATTAATGAACAAGATGCTTAGAATTGCTCTGTAAACTGATTCCTGGCCACACACAGATAGAGAAGGTGAATACAGGATATCTCTTCACATTAAATAGCTCTACTCCAATAGGAACCTGTTGATAACTGAAAAATTGTTGAGTGTGGCAGAAAACAACAATCAATCAATTAATCAATATAACAATACATCAAATTATGGAATGAGTTTTAAGTGCTTCATCCCAAACATCAGAATGCAAATTACCAAACTAATGGGAGGCATAGCACACTCCATCTTCTTCCTGTCTGCTGGGTTCTCCCTTAAACATGGCTCTGGTACTAGTCTGGAGAACATATGCAGAATTGTACCAAACTTTGTTCACGTTCTCTGACACTATTCCAAAATAACGCATTTCATTATATACATTTTAATAAAATTTTATCATAAAATCAATTTTACAATATTGCAAGATTCAAAGACTTTTTGTTGAAAAGTAATAGTACAATTATTCTTAATTCAAAGACAAATTCACTCGTCTGAGCAACAGTAAAGATAAACATGTTTTAGATAGGAATAGGCTAGGACATCGTTTTTGATTTTCAGGCTCTGACAACTGATTGTAACAATGAAAGAAAATTCCAACTTCATATTTAAAACAAAATCATTAAAACAAAGACATAATTCAAAATATTTGAAGTTTATATTGTACAAAATAACTACATAAAATATATTCATAACGAAATACTCAATAGTAGAACCGAATTAAATATTAAAAAGTTTGGCCTGATAATCTTTAATATTATAATCTTTACCTAGAAATACATACAATAAGTTTCACTTTCAACCCTACTTATAGAGAATGAAAAATGTGTACACTTTTATGAAACTTTTTCATTTATATAAATGGACGGTTCAAGACTGTATAATCACATATAATGATTTCTATAGGAATTAACAGCATATTTGTTTGGACGGATTTACATCGGTAGAAAAAAAGAAACAACAGAGTATAAAGTAATATATTATAACAATTGTATACATTATAAGTAAATAAAGAAATTGCACAAAACATATCAAATTTATAATTAATAGAAACATACATGTCTTAGGAATGCTTTTAAAATTATCACAGACAAAAGTCTAAATAATAATAAAAAAATCTAGTTAACAAGAAAACTAATTATCAAAAGTATCTCACTCTGAAAATTATATTTCTGAAAAAGTTCATTTTAATAAATCAGAAAAATCTGGGTTCTTCATTTATTGACAAAAAATGTCGAAATCTTGGAATTTTCCCAGGTCTTTAATGTTCATGGAAGTTATCTTTTCTTTGTCTTGAGTTCTTTCTCCTTTTTCGTTATCTCGGCCTCCGTTGTTGAGATCCTCCTGAGTAGATCGTTTTTGCGAGTGAGTACAGTTTCGAGTTGTTCCCTGGCTGATGCCAATCTTTGATCACTTGGTGAACTCTGTTCCATGTGTCTTATTCCTTCTTCAAGTTCTGACACAGCCTTCAGAGCCTACAAGCAAAATAAAACACCTTCCGTTTACCCCCCAGACGTCATTCTTATCTTCATTAAACATAGACAAGTATGAAAATGCTGTCCACAGAAAACCTGCCACACAGTCTTACGGTTTCCTATCATTTGTTTCTTCTCAAGTTTTACTTGATTATCATATATCACAATGGTGGGAGTATTATTTTCCTGCTGAAAATGCATTGGCTACAATACTTTCCTTTAGTCTGCACTCTGTAATACATTATACAGAGAGTTTACTGGTATCCTTCAAGCATGAGTTTTTGTGCCATTCATGTTTTTCCATTCAGTAATTAATAAAAATCCTTGTGAATAATTTGATTTTAAATTGTTGATAAACGTGGGGCTAAAATGGTGTACTGTTTGTTGCTAATTGGATGATTTGCTCATATTTTAAAATAATACAGGTTTTCAGTATGCATGAAGTGGGGGTTATTAATTATTAGATTTATTTATTACTAGTAAGATCACAAAGCCTTAATACCTGTGCAAGATCGGCATTAAGTTGGTCATTCTTCGCCTCAAGGTCCATCAGCTGTGTATCGCTAACATCAGGAGGTGACCTCATAGAGGGCACTGCGATCTGTTTACGTGGAGTGCGTCTTGGTGTCACTGGAGGGCTATTGCCACCTTTCAGTTCAGACAATCTACTGCTAACAAAATCACTGGTTGCTAAAAAGCCACCTTTTGAGGCGAGGAATTGTCGTAGTCGTGCGTTGCTGGCTAGTGATTCACATCCATACAATCTTTGTGACATACTCTGTTATAAAGTACCAAATACACTGTATTTTTTTGACAAAGTTTTCATAACATTCTATATCCTGACTTAAAATTCTTTTTTACAATAGGCCTTCTTTCTGATTATAACTAAAACCATCAAAACAAGTATTTACTTCCAAAATACACGTGCATTATTTTAAAACAAGTAGAAAACTAATTTTGGCTTGTGACCTGTAAATCTGAAGGGACTTCATCTGAGACTAAAATCTGGATGACCCTTCATGTCCATACATTGTTCTGCATGTCCATATGTAAGCATCATCAACATATTAGGTAAAATGTGACTTTGTTGTGAGGGGATAACTTGGAGACGGTGTGGAAATAGATTTTCTTTTTATTTCTCTTTTACCTGTTCTGAGAAATCTATTCTGGTTGGTCCATCCACTCTGGTGTCCACTAGATCTCCGACCACAGCCATCTTGTCCTCCTGTTTCTTGACCGTTCCTAAAGCCTGTTCCAAAGCGAGACGTGTCTGCAGTGATGGATTGTTGTGGGCACGTGAGAAGAACATGTCCTGGCACACGACTCGCAGTGCCTGAGATAAATGAAATCAGACGTTAGTGACAACAAATATGCATATTACAAAGCAGACCAGACTAAATACAATTCTAAATTAGAACAAGGGGCTTGTGGCCCTGAACAATCAACTGAGTATCACATGGCAAAAAACCTAAAACAGAAGTGTTGAATTGATGGTGCAATAAGATGATCTGTCATTCAAACTATCCATGATCTGATGTGATATCCATTTCAGTTAATAGCAAAACTATGGCCTTGGAAATATTTCTTAACTTTTTTTAAAGAATTAGTCGTATTGGTCTTCAGCATCCTCACGACACACATAAAGTTCTATTGTCTCGCGATTACAAAGTTTAATACTATATTCCGAGTCATGACACACTGTTTAGTCATGCATTTTCATAACAAGATAAGAGTACCACTTTAGTACCAAAGCCCTTAACCTATTAAAACCACACACTCAAGAAATCATGTGGTTTGATAAAAATTTGCAAGAATATAAGATAAATAAAAAAGACAGTGTTTTTATAAACTTAACTATCTGGCTCTGTGGCAATAAAATTGAGACAAGCTCATTTCGGATCTCGGTCTCAAATTTCACAGAATCTTCCTTTTATAAATATGAAGCTGACTGCTATTCTAAAAACATCAAAATGATTACCTTGTAGAACTCCCTTAGGAAGACTGTATCACTGTCATCACTTAGATCCCCTGTTTTAATGTGAGCCAGCGAGTGTAAAATCACAACAACAAATTCACCAATCGAGTCCATTCTCTCTTTCCTCACAAATAGAATCTTCCGAGAATGCTCATAGAACACTGAATTTCTGAATGCATTACGCTCGTAATTATTAGGAGGTAAGTTTGTGGCAAGAAGCAAACTGACTTCTGGTGTTCCTATTGTCTGGTGCAAGAGTCTGGTAACAAACACACCAAATCGGTAAATAACAAATTGAGCCGGAGAGATCTGGTTAATGTCTGCTGGTTTAATGTCACCTTTACACACCCACTGTGCGTCTTTTACATCCATGTATGGCCTACTGTAATCTCCACCTAGTAAAATAATGTTTCAACTTGAAAAACATTGTAATTATAGTAAATTTCAATCTTTATGTATAATTTTATTTTGTGTTTCTTAATAAAGAGACCTTGCGCCCTTATTCTTACCTAGCACCTTGTCCCCACCAGCTAGCCCTCCTTCTGTCTTGTCCAACATGTCTGCCAAGTCATTGATCTGTTTGAACAGTGGTGATACCATCAACATGTTCACCCAGTCTTGTTCTGAGTTTCCTGTTGGGGTGAATTGACCCAGACCAGACTTGTCCCCTGGACCAGACATGATACCCCCAGCTACCGATGACGGTGCTCCTGCCTGCAGTAACTCGTCATCATCTATATTTGCCAGCCTTGCCATCTCTTCACTATCTTTTTCCAGGATGATTTCTTTGTCCACCTTTGCTTTACCTGTGTCCATTCTGCGTTTCTTGCGGGCGTCTAGTTTAGCCTGCAGGGCCTGCCTGCTACGGTTCTGCTCCTGATCCATCGCGTCCCGGATTCTGTCCATGTTCTCGCGGTGTTCCCGGAGAAGTTTTTCCTTTTCCTCCTGACTAGAACTAGATTTCTGGATCTCTTCCCTCTCACGACGCTCTCGTTCTTCCATCTGCTGTTTTCGGAGTTTCTCACGTTCTGCCTCACGATCTTTTTGCTTTTGTTCTTCAAGTCTTGCTTCCTCCTTCAATTCTTCCTCAAGTTGTCTATCAAAAACAATGTAATGTACTAATCAAAACAATGTACTAATTAAAAACAATGTACTAATTAAAAACAATGTACTAATTAAAAACAATATAATGTACTAATAAAAAACAATGTACTAATCAAAAATAATGTAATGTACTAACAAAAACAAAACAAAACATGTAATGTACTGATCAGATCAGTATTACTAATGAAGTCAGGTTAAATATTTGTTCATTCTAACCATTTACCTGGTCAGTATCTGTTTGTATGTGCAATGTTCAGCATAAAAACAATAGTAGCAATGCATTGTATTCAATGTAAAATACAGTATTTACTTACAGGAGGGGCAGTTTTTTGTACATGTATCTGATCAACACCAGATAAATGAAACTTTTTATGATAAAGTATTTTGTCTCACTAAACAATACAATTTTCCCAAACAATGAAATTCTTTTCTAGTTATGAAAATTTAGAAGTCTTTCATTAACTTTGGACACGACAGTTTATTTATTGCTTACTTTTACCTCTCTATCAATTTATCACTGATTTATATTACTCTAACATCTTCCTCTCATCCTCAGCCATCCTTTGCTCCTCTTTATTTATCACTTACTTTGACCTCTCTATCAGTTTATCACTTACTTTGACCTCTCTATCAGTTTATTGCTTACTTTGACCTATCAGTTTATCACTTACTTTGACCTCTCTATCAGTTTATTGCTTACTTTGACCTCTCTATCAGTTTATCACTTACTTTGACCTCTCTATCAGTTTATTGCTTACTTTGACCTTTCTATCTGTTTATCACTTACTTTGACCTCTCTATCAGTTTATTGCTTACTTTGACCTCTCTATTGGTTTATCACTTACTTTGACCTCTCTATCGGTTTATCACTTACTTTGACATCTCTATCAGTTTATTTCTTACTTTGACCTCTCTATCAGTTTATTGCTTACTTTGACCTTTCTATCAGCTTATCACTTACTTTGACCTCTCTATCAGTTTATTGCTTACTTTGACCTCTCTATCAGTATATCACTTACTTTGACCTCTCTATCAGTTTATCACTTACCTGTATTTCTCCAACATCTTCCTCTTCCTCTCTTCCTCTGCCAGCCTTTGCTCCTCTTTCCTCCTCTCCAGCTCCTCCTGTAATTTCCTGTACATATCCTCCTTGTATTGCTTTGCTTCCTCTGCAGCCAGTCTGGCCTGCTCTGCGTATTGTTTCTGAAGTTCATCGGAAGGAGAGAATGTCTTCATGGCATCGGCCAGTTCCTGGAGCTGTTTCTCTTTGAGGTTTAGACGGTCATGAGTCTGTTTGATTTCCTGTTGAGGACTCACATCCTGTTCTGCTCTTTCTAACATCTGGGCTGTGTGACTGTCAAACTCACTGAGCTCATGCTATAATCAAATTCACATACATTTATTCACAGTTCTGTTAAAAACCTGATACGTAATTATTGTATACATGAACATATCCACCTCCATTTTATTTTCACTCTTTTTGCCCTCGAAAGAATTTAAGACTGGGCAAACAGTATTCTTTCTTTTCTCTCTTTTAACACAACTTTGTCTGGGCAAATTTAAAATAAGGTGAAAATAACCCTGTATACATTATACAGTATTCTTTTTGACCATAAAATTCAGTTCATACTTGTTGTTTCTGTTTGAGTTGTTCCTTACGACGGGCCAGTTCTGCTGGGTCCAAGTTGCCAGAATCTGCTATCAGATCTCTCATTTCCTGTAAGATGTAAAGAGTGAACAATATACACATTTTGGAAATTTCTTCCAGACATTAGTGTTTTCAGTACATACAGTTATTACTGTAATTCCTTCATGCATTCAAAAATATGAAATTTGTAAAATTGTCATTTTGCATCTCGTGATTATGAAATGGAATTGCTGATTTATGAAACAGGGCACACTGTAAACTGCTGATCTTTTTCAAACCAACCTGCTCAAATGCAGCCAGTAGTCTTTCTCTCTCTTTCTGTCTGGTTTCCTCGATCTCAGTTCGAGCTTTTCTACGGGCAGCCTCAAGTTCGCGAGCGAGCTGATCCTCCAGGTGAATGGCTTCCTTCAGGTGGCGCTGTCTCAGAACAGTGTAGATCATGTTTTCTGCCTTTTCCTTGTCTTTGTTCTGGAAAATTCCCAACAGAACTGTCCCCATCAGATAATCAAAATTTTCATTCAAATGAAAGAAATAAAAATTCTTTCAAAAAAATCTAAGGGGGGAATTATAGAAGGCACTGAACTCGTTTAACACTTTGGTCTGTATTTTACTCCCTATAGTAAATGCCCTACCTTGACGTTGCTCTTGAGAGCAGTGTTTTCCACATTCTTTGCAATCTTTTCGTTGAGTTTGTCCCTCTCTTGTTGTTGACTAGACAGTTTTTTAGCCACTTCCATCCTGTGTTTGTCTTCCAGCTGCTCTTCTCTCCTTTTCTTCTTCTCTTCAATCTGCAATAATCACAGGATATCAAAATCATCTTGGTAAAATTAAGTAGAATTAATTTGACCACTTGCGTGCCTATACAAAAGTAAGTAACCGTTATTCCAAAACTCTAAACAGAGCTGAAATATTCCAAAAACTAACTTCCTTCTTTTGAAAAATACTTGTAGTGTGACCCTGACCTTCTTTCTAAGAGCCTCTTTCTGGCGCTCTTTCTCTGAATTGAGGTTTCGCTCTAGAGCTTCCATTTCAGCTTTGTGGGCGGCCAGCAGTTTCTGGTACTCGGCATCTGCAGGTGTCAAGTTCTGATGGTGCAGCAACATGTCTCTCTCAAATTTCGATTGGTGGGCTTGAAGGGCCTATTTACATTAAATTACAATTACTCTACACTTTCATTTTGAATAGGTATTTCTTGTCCACTAGATTTACTTAAGATATTTAGTATACTTACCACTCTACATTGTTTATATGCTGCTAAAAGCTATATGTGCCAGTATCCGTATACTACATAGTTGTTGTTTACTCACAAAATTACAATGTCGTAAATCTACTGTAACAGATAAACACTGACCAGTTGTTTCTGTAGCTGGTTGTTATGGAGGATCTCCTGCTCCTCCTTGCTCCTCTCTTCCTCAGCCTCCTTATTCAGTCTCCTCTGCTCCTCACTCTGTTTCTCCTCCAGTTGCTCCAGTTGTGTCGTCTGCTCATCCACGAGTTTCTGTTGCTCTGACAAAAGCTTGTCACCATTTACCTTCTCGTTGATCTGCATGATTACATCTGCTGCCTCTGCATCACTCTGTGCAGCCTGCAAGTAACAATTTTTTTTTAGCGAACAGCTATATTCACATAAACGTATTTGTAAGCTAAGGCAGTAATGTCTGAAGGTAGCTATACGTGTTTCTTTGTGATCCTGTCCAGTTCCTTGTTGACAGCTCTCTCTTTATCCAGCTCTTCTTTCATGCGTTTCTTGGCAGCCAGTTTGGCCTTCACTTTGTCTACTTGTTCATTCCTGCTGTCGTCCAGTCGACTGTTTAGTTTTCTGATGTGGTCCTGGTACTGCTGCAGAATTCGGTCTCTCTCGGACTCTGTCTGGTTCTGAAGCATTTCTCTCAGAGCCTCTTCTCCGGCTCTCCTCTGTTGATCCTGTAATGTCACATGATTAATAATTATAATACTACTACACAATTATTTTTTTTTTCTTCAAAGAATTCACTCTGTCATCCAAAACAGAAAATAAGACAATGACAACAGAGCTTGGTGGGCAGGATCAATTTTGTGAAGAACAGTAGTGCACAAATCCTGTACATGAGTATTATCCCAATTTATGAATGACGTCAAGTTAATCAGAATGGAAAAAGAAACAAGGATTTAATGGATCTGTTATGAGAATTATCCATGTTAACTCTGAAACATAAAGAAGCTAGACAGCTGCTGGTAAAACTACACTCTGTATTACTCACCCTCTCCATGATCTTGATGGTGCTGAGGATGGCCTCTTCTTCCATGTCTCTATCTGCTGCCTCCTGCGTTTCCCTCACTCTCAGGAGATTCTTTCTCTCTTCATCATCCAGATTTTGTTGCTCTTCTTCTGTAAGTTCTGCTTTACTCTTTCTGTCCTTCCTCTTCCTCAATTTTTCCTTCATGGCCTCAATCTCCTGTTGAAGTTCCTTGCGACGTTTCTTGGCTTCGTTAATGAGAGCCTCTTTCTGACTCTTACTGATATCCAGACCTCGGATCTGCTGTTCAAACTCCTCATCAACTTCTGGACTCTTGACTTGGTTCTGAGTATCACCGCTGCTCTTTCTGATGTCTGCCAGCATGTGTTCCTGTTGTTGTTGAAGTTTCAATAACTGGTTCATCAATTCTTCATATGATGGCATTTCTATGCTTGGAACAGATTCCTCTGGGATACCACTGTCTTTAGCCTCAGTTAAATGTTTCCTGAAAAATAAACCGCAGCTTAACTCTCCCTTGCTAACAGTATTGCACCAAATAAATTGGAGCAATCACATTTGTCTAGCACTTTAGCCTTATTGATTTCCCATGGGGCAAATTCTCTTACCTGGCCAAGTCCTTCTTTCTATGACGTCTGGCATCTAGCAGCCTCTTTCTGAGTTTATCCAGCTGCTTCCTCTTCCTCTTTTCAAAGGCTTCGTTCAGTTTCTGCATGTTGCTAGCATATTCCATCATGATCATTTCCTTCTCTTGTTCTTGTTTGGCGCGAGCCAATTTCTTCTCCAGCTCATGTTGTGCATCAGCCATGGCCTTCCTCTTCTCCAGCTCACAGTCATCCAGAGTCTTATTCACATCATCAATCTCATCCTTCTTTAGATCATTTTCCAACTTGGCTGCCTCATATGCTTGCTTCTCAAACAGAGCTCTTGAAAGTTCTTGTGACCCTGCACCACCTTGACCTTTGTCACCTTTGCTCTTTGCACCATCAAAGATGGATGTCTCATCCTTTGATCCACCAGTTTGTGATGTAGATTTGACACCAGATTTATTGAGTTTGCTCCTTTCCTGTTTAAAAATAAATAATCTATGAATGTATGGCTGTGAGACACCAGATACTGCATTATTTTTATATACATTTTAACAATATAACATCTGTAGAACGATGCGCATTAAAAAGATTTCATAAAATATGGATAACTTTAGTATTATATACATAGACCATATAGTGGGTAATTTTGGCAAACTGGGAATCTTGGCTTTTGGTGGGTGAAGAAAATTAACAAAAATGAAAGTGACAAGATTTTTATGCTTATAAATGAAACACCTGTTAATTGAAAATGTGCCAAAAAATGAAGCACTAAGATTTCAAACAATTTTTGCATTGGAAAAATCTGCCAAATATTCCTCACACCAAAATTACCTGATATACACATATATTGCTTATGATATTAAGTTTATGGACAGCATGAACATGAGGAACACAAGTTGATCTGTTGCCATGTGGTACCTTTTGATCCCTGCGCCTTCTGAGGCTGTCTGTACTTCCTCTCCGCCTGATGTCCCCAGCACCACCGCTGCCTCCAATATTAATATTAGTCACATGCTGACCAGCACCACCCATGGTGCCTTGATTGATCAAGTTCAGTAGATCTGAAGACAGTGTAAATGGGCCTCCCGATTCTAACATTGCAATCAGCTGCTTCAGTAGAGGAATGAGTTCTGATTCTTTCTCGCCAGACGAGTCGACATCACCGTACACTCCGGACAGCTGACAGTCATAATCTCCTGCTAGCAGGCTCGCTCGAGTGAGAACAGTCTTAGCTTCCGTGGCACACAGCTCAGATCTGAAGAAGAAGTTACAAGAATCATATATCAAATACATGTATATACTGTACATGCAATCTTCAATACAAGAGGACTGTCATTTAAAGAATTCCATTTTTTTTTACTTAATTGCTGAAGAGTAAGAAAGACACATTGCATTACTATAAGTTCCTTAATTTGGCTTTTAAAATCACCCCTCAACATTAAATTGTAAGAATGTAAAATCACAAGTTTTCTTGTCTGAAATAATCTTGATTACAATAAAGACTTTTAATTTCAGAAAAAAAGGCCTAAAATAATAAATACATGTGTATGACAAGGAATTTTACAGTATTTCTGTATGACAAGGGATTTTACAGGATTTCTGTATGACAAGGGATTTTACAGGATTTCTGTATGACAAGGGATTTTACAGTATTTCTGTATGACTAGGAATTTTACAGTATTTCTGTATGATTAGGAATTTTACAGTATTTCTGTACGACAAGGAATTTTACATTATTTCTGTATGACTAGGAATTTTACAGGATTTCTGTATGACAAGGAATTTTACAGTATTTCTGTATGACTAGGAATTTTACAATATTTCTGTATGACAAGGAATTTTATAGTATTTCTGTATGACTAGGAATTTTACAATATTTCTGTATGACAAGGAATTTTACATTATTTCTGTATGACTAGGAATTTTACAGTATTTCTGTATGACAAGGGATTTTACAGTATTTCTGTATGACTAGGAATTTTACAGTATTTCTGTATGACAAAGAATTATACAATATTTCTGTATGACAAGGAATTTCACAGTATTTCAGTATGATAAGGAATTTTACAGTGCATTTCTATATGACAAGGAATTTTACAGTATTTCTGTATGCCAAATAAATTTACAGTATTTCAGTATGACAAGGAATTTTACAGTATTTCTTGTTACCTTTCTCTGGCATACTCCAGAGAAGAGTGAGCTTCATCGAGATTCTCCATCTTGGACACCAGCGTGTCTCGTAACTCAGCCTGTAGTCTCAGCTTGGCTTGTTTGTACCTCTGTAGTGTTGTGTTCTCTGCATCAGGATTCATAGCTCCCTCCAGATCACCAATCCTGTCCTTGTACTGCTTTTCCTCCTGTTGTAGTTTATTGAAGAATCGTCTCAGTGAGTCAGCCAATTTGACATGTGAGGCCACATGTGCTTCCTCTCCTTCGTGTTCTTTGGCATCGCTCTGGGTCAGGACTGCGATGACCTCTGGTGGTATCACTGTGGCATATTCCTGCTCAGCACCACCTCTCCTCTGAACCTCCCGTTTTTCAGCCTCCGAAAGTTGGTGAACATCTGCATCAATCTCCTCCAAGAATCTCTGCACATCTCTCGAAGTTACAGAGTCCATATCGAAAAGAAGCTGCTGAGTAAATTGGTGCTCCTTGAGGGTTAGTTCCCTCTCCTTATGTTTCTGTCTTCTCCAGAACCCTCGTCTGGAGACCAGCTCTTCCTCTAGCATTGCTAGAGCCCCTGGTGGTGGCTTCTTCTTCCTGGGACCGCCTGAGGACATGGTCACTGGTACAGCCAGTCCAGTCTCTGGGTTACTACGGATACCAATCACTGGACTGATTTCTCCTGTTACAGGATCCAGAGCCTTTTTACCAATACTGATAGGCACCAACCCTGACAAACACACCACAAACAATGTTTATTCATTTACCCATTAAATATGAATAAAATTAAATAAACAATTCTCTGGAATTTCAGTGAAGTGTACATACAGTTGAACTTCAGTTATCTTGAATACCATGGATACATCGCAGTGAGTTGAAAGTCTAATCTACATTTTTTTCTTCATGTGTTTCAATCTTAATATCTCAAACCCTACGATATCTCAAACCCTACAATATCTCAAACCCTACGATATCTCAAAGTTTTTTCTTGATCCCAATGAGTTCAAGATAATAAGATTTGATTGTATATATACTTATGCAGAATTTTTCTCTTAGATCTATCGATAACTTCCTTGACGCTTTCTATAAATTATAATTTCACATGCCCCTGTGGAGTGCCTCACCTGCTCCCTCTGGGTCCTCCATAGTACCTCCCAGTGGTCTAATATTACCAGTCTTCTTTTCCTTCTCTGCCCCGAGGATTGGCACCTGCTGTTCTGTGCCAGATGGATCCAGCATTGACGTACCCACCAAGATTGGTAGTAACTGGCCAGTCTTGAAGAACTCATACATTCCTATAGAAGCAAAAATTGTATGCTGAAACTATTAATCGGCAATGGTGTAAAAGTAAAGCAGACATCTCTTTGAGAGGCTCAAACTTTGATTTCTCCATCAAATTTACAGTTTTATTGAGGTCCCAATATTTGTCCTTAATTAAACAATTATATCTACGCAATTCCATATTTCCTTAGATGACGTTTCCTAGTAAATGAAATTATTGCCATGATGTTATGAAGACACCAAGTACCTGGACACCCTCCTGTGGCGGCCAGAATAGATGACCGGTCCAGGCGACGCTCCACGTCATGCTGTGTTCTAAGTAAGAAAGCCTTCATCCTGGAGCGAGCTTTCTCTAATTCTTTTGTGGCTGCCTCCAGGCTACTGAGCTCATGTCGCACATTCACGTTAGTTCCTGTCGAGTCTATAAATAAAAACAAATTATATAGCTACTCGTGTCACACATTAACATTAGTTCTTGTTTTAAATATAAACCAAATTCTACGATGGAATTTATGAAATATTTCCCCCAATAGTTTTACATCAAAAATTGATTTCTTAGGATAAGTTTTACCAGCTAGAGCATCCTTGAGTTCTCTCAATGTGTCGATGACCCTAGCCTCGCATGCAAGTACACTGGAGTCCAGGAGAGCTTGGAAACCTCCACCTGAGGGCAGAACATTGGCATCTACCAAGTACCCACTCTGAACTCTCACGAGTTTACCACTGAGAGGCTCCACGAAAGTGTCACCAGGAATGATGGGAAGGTTGTGTCGACTGCCTGGTTTAGTTCCTCCCACTGGTACAACATCACCTGAAAAGCAACAACAAGCAACAGGATTTCAGACACACTGATCAATTGCATTACTCCAAAATGATTCCCTATCTACCAATATCTGGATTCTTTTCATCGCTTCTTTTGATGTTCTCTTTGAAATAATATAAATCCAGTAAAAATGATATTACTGTTATCAAATAACAAAATGTATAGTGAATAGCATTTCTATGAACACATGCATATGTTCTTAAAATTCCTACAGCTTCCACAATAGAAATGTGTATCAAATTCTATGAACTCCCTTTTCCTTTACTTCATGAATTTACCTGTATCCTCTACTTGGTGAATTTACCTGTAGTCTTTACTTAGTGAATTTACCTGTATCCTCTACTTGTTGAATTTACCTGTATCCTTTACTTGGTGAATTTACCTGTCTCTGGGTCAAGAGTCACAGCAAGGATGGGCACAGGTTGTTCACTGTTGGGGTCCACCATTAAGGATCCCACCTCTATCGGGGTTGGCATTCCTGTGACAGGATCGATGTGGGTCCCACCGATTGGCAGGAGGGCTCCGGTCTGTGGGTGCATGGTCACGCCCATTATAGGTACATGGAGTCCTGTCTCAGGGTCATTCATGGGAGAACCATACCTTAGGTCACTCTTATGCTCCAATGGGCGGAGCTTGGTTTTGATTGGCTGCTTGTTTTGTGGGTGGACAGGATATGGTACAAATGGAATGAAAGGTTCATCTGCTCTTGCAGCTTCTCCTGTAAATTGTAATGGAAAAAGGCAATGAAAAACTATTTTCAAAAGATAGGAAAACATTCATCTGAAGAAATTTGCATCTAATATGAAAGCACCAGAATTATTCACTGTTAATACATTGTATCTAACCTGTAGCTGAATCTGACACAAAGACCAGTCTGGATGTCACAGGGTCCAAAGCCACGTTGCCTTGAATCGGCAACACATGTCCAGTTTGTGGGTGTACGAAATAGTCAGAAGGAACATCCGAAAGAGTACCACTAGCCAAGATCATCTTTGTCCCAGCTTTAGGTCGAATTAAACCAGAGTTGGCATCTTGATTGATGAGGTCAGAAGCCCTGATACTCATGTCTGGACCAATCAAATCTTCCCGCTTTAATGGCACATTCTTTCCTGATTTGACCAGCTGACCTCCAGTGCCCAGCCCAAGGATGCCATAAGCACCGATTCTCTGGCACTCTTCTGTGATTTCGCTAGACATCTTCTGCAGTAGCAGAGAAACCCTTGAGCCAACAGAGCGATGAGCAGCCATGTCGAATTCTCCATTCCTGGTCAATTTACCTTGTTGCAGGTTTTCTACATGCTCATTTAAGTTTCTGGCAGCTTCTCTTAGACAGGATTGATAGGCAACCTAGTAAAAATAGAAAACAGTCATCATGAACATCTGCGATAATACTCCAGAGGCGGTAATGCAGATAATACTCCAGAGGAGGTAATGCAGATAATACTCCAGAGGAGGTAATGCAGATAATACTCCAGAGGAGGTAATGCAGATAATACTCCAGAGGAGGTAATGCAGATAATACTCCAGAGGAGGTAATGCAGATAATACTCCAGAGGAAGTAATGCAGATAATACTCCAGAGGCGGTAATGCAGATTATCATCATCAGAAAAAGAAGATCACAAAATGTGTCTACCAAAAACTGTACCAAATCAAGGCAAATTCAACAATGAGTTTGTCTTGACTTTTGTCATGGTGATATGACCTTGACATTTCAGTTCACTGTGAAAGAAAAAGCCTCCCTTATATGTAATGATGATAGACGAAAACAAGATGCCCCATGACCTTTGGTCTGGGGTGGGGGTATTAAATTATAATTTTACGGACTGAATTGAAAATAACTTGCTTGATGTTTTTCTCTTCCAAGTTCATCCTCCATCATTAGTTCCTTCTGTTTGCTAAGAATGGCTTCAAACCTACGACCAACGTCTCGTCTGCGTTCCAGTTCAATTTCCAAAGCCTCCAGTTTGTTCTCATAACTGACAAGGTCCTCATCTGTAGCCATTGAGGCTTTTCCTTTCAAGTTCATCTTGGCTGCCCAAAGTCCTTTGAGAGATTCTGTCTGATTGGCTATTCTATTGTACATTTGTTTGGTCTGCAGATAGAAAAATGGCATTTAATTTATTGGATACAAAACATGGCAGAAATTAAAATGGATAAATATGGCTTTTTTTCCCGACATGAAATATTTCTGACCTCATCTTTGTGTTTTCCGATGGTGTTGGTGACGGCACGTGACTGTTTAGACAGTGTATCATACAATGTACGTGAATTGAAAGCCTCCAAGTCAATCTGTTTGTCGTAATCCCAGAATTCATCATTCTTTGTCTCTATAGTGTTAGCTTAAATAAAATACCATATAATGCAGACAATATTAGACACATTTTCACAGAACTAATCATTAGACATCATTAAGTTTGTTCAGTGGAATTGATATCACGTGAATTACCATCCAGAATTCCACCGAGATCAGAGTCACTGTCGCTACGACCCATAGTAATAGCCTGCATGTTTCTGTGGTACTTCTTGGCTGGTCGCACCGCTGAACCCTTACTGGAGTAGTCGTCAAAGTTATACAGCCGTGTCACAGCGCGGTAGAAGGGGGTAAGATATGATGTCTTGGACCAGCCGTATTTCCTGAACAAAACCTAGTAACATAATGAAGATTTTTAAAGCACCATGTCAACATCACCAACTCAATAATACCATAATGTGCCAGTCGATAACAAATGCCTCCCCCCCTCCCTTTTCCCCAATTTTGACTTTTTTTACTTACCAGTGCCAACAGCATGAAGACCATGGCTATGAAGGCAGTTCCCAGCAGAATGAAGATGATCTCCCAGTCGGGAGTTTTCAGGATGTCAGAGGCCACAGAGATTCCATTTTGTATGATGTACCCAGAGGTGGGCGGGAAGAATGGGCCATTCTCAGCACACTGAGCCCCCTGTGACATCACTCGGATGTACTACAACATGGCAAGAAACAAGTTCTGAATTCTAAATTTTAACGAGGTATATGATCTGTCATACATACCTGAAATCGTGAAACTTAAGTCTTCTGATAAATAAGATGTCGAATAAATAAATCAGTACAGTTATCACTAAAAAATTTCACAAAATATTATCAGGTATTACAGTGAAACCTGTCTCATCTGACATGCAGTGGGAGACAAAATGTTTGTCGGGATATTGTGTCGGAAAAATGATAAAAAGCAATGAAAATATGAAACTGAGAATGAAAATACGGGTTGGATTGCCCAGTGAAACAGATTGGATTGCATATGTGTTGGAATGCCCAGTGAAACGGATTGGATTGCATATGTGTTGGATTGCCCAGTGAAATAGATTGGATTGCATATCTGTTGGATTGCACAGTGAAACAGACTGGATTGCATATGTGTTGGATTGCCCAGTGAAACAGATTGGATTGCACATGTGTTGGATTGCCCAGTGAAATGGATTGGATTGCATATGTGTTGGATTGCCCAGTGAAACAGATTGGATTGCACATGTGTTGGATTGCCCAGTGAAGCGGATTGGATTGCACATGTGTTGGATTGCCCAGTGAAACGGATTCGATTGCACGTGTGTTGGATTGCCCAGTGAAACGGATTCGATTGCACATGTGTTGGATTTGGCACTTCTAAATGCACAACTAAATGTACTATCAATTTTCTTGTCAGCGTTTGTTCTGAGACAGAAAATATAGACTCCTGATTACTTACCATTTTCTTGTTGGCATTTGTACTGAGAGAGAAAACGTAGACACCTGGGTCTTTGAACTGGTAGGAGAAGAGTGTGGCAGTGGAACTGGTTTGTGTCATGGCTTCCAGCAAAGTCCTGAATCCTCCATAATCAAACTGGTCATTGGTGTTAAACAGGTTGTTCCTGCAAGTTAAATGCAACTATGTAGAGATTGAAAAACTTGCAGTAGACAGATACCATTTCAACAGCTTTAATTTTATTCCTGGTTATCATCTGTTTTTGCAGATTTAAATTAACAGTGTTTGTTTCTACATCATGTAAAGGCAATGGTTTTGTTTCTCTGCAGTTTTTATTTCAAATATTTATCTCTGTGCAAGAAAACTGCAGTAAAATATCATGGTGGTGTACAGTAGTCTGGCTTCATTAGTTGTGAAAAACCTAACTTGAAATATGTACATGCAAGACTTTTTACTGAGATCTCTCATAGAGAAATTTTATAAAAATCATCTAATGTTTTAAAATTTTATTCAATACAGTAAAACAGGCTTATTATGAACAAGCTTTTAAAGAATTGACACTTATTTTGAAGTTATTCTTATTCCCATATGAGAAGAAAATTACCAAAAATGTTATTGGATATAGCAAAGTTTGCTAATAACGAACTGTTCTACACTGACCCTGCAAGTTGCTATGACCATGTTTTACTGTTTAAATGAAACACTTACACATCATAGACAGGATAGTATGTGGAGCTGACTGAGAAAAGCATGTACTCTCCATATGTCAGACACACCACGGGGTTCTCTATCCCCGAGAACAGTGACCCATTGTTGGTGGAGGTGGCCAGCAACCGCCTGCGACCTGTGTAGATAGCGTTAATGTTGCTGTCGGCAGTGATGTTGCCAGTGATGGTTCCTTTGATGTGAGCGTCCAGCATTCCCATCACCTGAGTGGCGTTTGGATTGTACACTCCCAAGAAGCCATTATCTGTCATCTCCACAATGTGTATAGGGTAGTCAGAATTATCTCTGTTACTGCACTGTTCTGACGTTATGGCATTTCGGGCATTTATCATTTTCAGGAGTCCACTTACAGCATATTCTTTCTGCAATCATATAATATCTTCAAAATGAATACAACGAAACTCGATTTCATATTTTTTTCAGTCAGTAACAATTTTAGCTTTATTACCACAACAGTGTTGTTGCTGTCTCTCAGAATAATGTGGGGCTCCAGTGGGGGCTCAGAACACTTGAAAGACACGCTGTATCTCTGGGCGATTCTGCATTCAAGGTTACAGATTTCCTCAAGGTCGTCGGTCTTACACAGACACATTCCCATCAGTCGATCAAAGCTGACATATTCCTTACACACCTAACAATCAAGATGCTAAATTTGAGCATGTTTTGATACATTTCTAACAATGTTTTAATTTCAGTTAAAAAGCATTTATAAAAGTGGATCAGGGTCATTCTATCTCATACACACTCCAGACTGTGCTTCAAACATTTGTCAAAACAAGAAATTGTCTTATATGTGTCTGACTTTATGGACAACAATAACATTTCATGGTTCTACTTATACAAGAGCAATGGTATTCAATATCATCATCATCATCATCATATCCGTTTTATAGTCCGTTGTCCTCATCTGAGGGTTGGACTTGTTTGACAAGTCTCCTTCTTAGACGACCTCTCCACTCTGAGCAATTCTGTGGATCTATATATATATATAATAATACTGAAACTACACAAAATAACAGAATCTGATAGCTGAAATAAGTCCTAACACTAATAATGGGGGGAAGGATGGGAGGTGATGATACACATCCTGACAGTGATATCGTTTTTGTGATGATACAGATTCTGATGATATTGTTTTTGTGATGATACAGGTCCTGACAGTGATATCGTTTTTTGAACACACACACACACACACACACACACACCCCTTTTACCTGGTTCTTGCAGTAGTTCTCCCACTCTGCATCAGTCAGACATTGGCCGTTCTGAGCACGTGTGGTGCCCTCCTTACAAAGGTCGTACACCTTCTTGACACAGTCGGTGTTGTCCGCTAGTTCCAAGAATCCGGCTGCACATGGACATTGACGGTCACTCTCCTACAATTTCCAAACTTTATGGTTAACATTTTTAAAAAAAAATATCACCAATACTGCAACACAATTATCAGGAAAAAACCAATGATGTAATCAATATTGGAGCCAAAATTAACATTTTTATGAGAGACATTTTTTGCACATGTTCCTAAATAAAAACAGTAAGGTCTACTTACAAGACTTTAAAACTTCAGAGAAACTTTCAGTTTCATTTTTACACTATAATGGTAAAGTGCCACTTTTCTGAACTGTTACACTGCTAGTTCTCACCTGGAAATCCCGCCCCGCTCCTGTACATTTACAAGAGGGCTGCCCGACTTTGTCCTGGTAAGCTTCTCCTCCACAAGAGAAACAGCCTTTCTGACCAGTCAGGTGATTAAAGTGGTCCACTGGACACTGTGGGCAGTCTACAATACTGCCTCCAGCCAAGTTGGGATTGTAACGACCCTGGGGACAGGGTGTAGGTTCCGAACTTCCAGCTGGACAGTAGTAACCTACAGTGATTCAGTAGTAACTACAGCGATTCAGTCGTAACTACAGTGATTCAGTAGTAACTACAGCGATTCAGTAGTAACTACAGCGATTCAGTAGTAACTACATTGATTCAGTCATAACTACAGTGATTCAGTAGTAACTACAGTGATTCAGTCATAACTACAGCGATTCAGTCATAACTATAGTGATTCAGTCATAACTACAGTGATTCAGTCATAACTACAGTGATTCAGTAGTAACTACAGTGATTCAGTCATAACTACAGCGATTCAGTCGTAACTACAGTGATTCAGTCATAACTACAGTGATTCAGTCATAACTACAGCAATTCAGTTGTAACTACAGTGATTCAGTCATAACTACAGTCATTCAGTCGTAACTACAGCGATTCAGTCATAACTACAGTGATTCAGTAGTAACTACAGTGATTCAGTAGTAACTACAGTGATTCAGTCATAACTACAGCGATTCAGTCATAACTACAGTGATTCAGTAGTAACTACATTGATTCAGTCATAACTACAGTGATTCAGTAGTAACTACAGTGATTCAGTCATAACTACATTGATTCAGTCATAACTACAGTGATTCAGTAGTAACTACAGCAATTCAGTCGTAACTACAGCGATTCAGTAGTAACTACAGTGATTCAGTCGTAACTACAGTGATTCAGTAGTAACTACAGTGATTCAGTCATAACTACAGTGATTCAGTCATAACTACAGTGATTCAGTAGTAACTACAGCGATTCAGTAGTAACTACAGTGATTCAGTAGTAACTAAAGTGATTCAGTCGTAACTACATTGATTCAGTCATAACTACAGTGATTCAGTAGTAACTACAGCAATTCAGTCGTAACTACAGCGATTCAGTAGTAACTACAGTGATTCAGTAGTAACTACAGTGATTCAGTAGTAACTACAGCAATTCAGTCGTAACTACAGTGATTCAGTAGTAACTACAGTGATTCAGTAGTAACTACAGTGATTCAGTCATAACTACAGTGATTCAGTCATAACTACAGCAATTCAGTCATAACTACAGTGATTCAGTCGTAACTACAGTGATTCAGTCGTAACTACAGTGATTCAGTAGTAACTACAGCAATTCAGTCGTAACTACAGTGATTCAGTAGTAACTACAGTGATTCAGTAGTAACTACAGTGATTCAGTAGTAACTACAGTGATTCAGTCGTAACTACAGTGATTCAGTAGTAACTACAGTGATTCAGTCATAACTACAGTGATTCAGTCATAACTACAGTGATTCAGTAGTAACTACAGTGATTCAGTAGTAACTACAGTGATTCAGTAGTAACTACAGTGATTCAGTCATAACTACAGTGATTCAGTCATAACTGCAGTGATTCAGTCGTAACTACAGCGATTCAGTAGTAACTACAGTGATTCCGTCGTAACTACAGCGATTCAGTCATAACTGCAGCGATTCAGTAGTATCTACAGTGATTTAGTCATAACTACAGTGATTCAGGGTTCAGACAAAATCTACGAAAAATTCACTTTAAACAACATCAGTTACTAAAAAAAATTCAAATACATGTTTAATATATAAAAAACATGGTTACAGAAAGTGCTAGGAATCCTAATAGACATAATTCCATACCCAATGTGTTATTTGTTATTTTCATGTGGGTAATAAGAATCACTTCATTATAAATTGGTTGTGGTGGCTCAGTGGTAGAACATCAGCTTTGTTACTGGGAGGTTGTGAGTTTGAGCCTGCCTTTGTCAAACCTAAGTTAACATAGGTAGTGATTGCTCCTTCACCAAATGCTGGGCATTTAGAAGTGAGAATCACGGGTCTTTCGGATATGACCTTAAAAACGGAGGCCCTGTGTCAAAGCAGGCATTGGCATGTTAAAGAACCCTCACTTCAACGGCCATACACACGAAGTATAGGTCTAAATTTGTGGTACTTCACCTTCAACTTGTGACAGGACGTAAAACAACCAACCAACTTTATTATGACTGGTAATTCATTATAAGTGTGCTTGCTCCCTATAACCAAATTTCACTGTACATGCATCAATGATTATTAACATTTCTGAATGGAATATATCAAATTTATATGGAATGGTATATATCATATACTCTAACAATTTTATTTCTATCTTGATTTAATACTTAAAAGTACATCTCAATGAACCATTTGATAATCTTTTTTGGTGACGTTCATGCTGAATTTGCCCACTTTTTAGCCTGTTATTACCTTTAGGACAGATATAGGAGTTGGTAGAGTTGAAACCGAATGCCCAGGCCAGAGAGGAATCATTAGCAACAGGCTGGTCTGATGTCGCCAGCGCCAGACAGACAGTTCCTGCTCTACAAGTCTCACACACAGCACGATTCGCGTCAGCTCCAAATGTTCCTGGGGCACAGGGTTCGCAGGTGTCATTAAATGTGGCTCTGGGTGATCCATCATATTCCTTGTACCCTAGGGGACACTTCACTGGTTCAATGGCACCTGTTAAGAATATCTCATACATGTGTATCCTCAATCTCATTCCCCTCCCCCAATACTGAATAATCCTTAGCATTTTGTACTTGCAGCTCTCCCTCAAACAAATTAAGCAAGCATCGAACTTGAATATAATTTACACATCTTTATAGGATGATGACGAGACTTCCGTTACCATCATGTGACGTAACACCTACCTGCATCAGTCATGTTGCAGTCATCCAGTTTCCCACAGTAGTGGCCCTGTGGACACCGGATGGGTGTGGCTGACCCCTCAGGACAATAGTAGCCATACGGACAGGGCACCTGGGACATGGACCTGTTACAGTAGTACCCTGCAAAAAACAGAATCATCTAAATCATTAATATCAAGCATGGACGGTATATAGTATTGGTCTGTATCACCTCAGTAGTAAATGATTGATATACAGTCCATGTTACTGACCCCTCGGAGGGTCTAATCGATGTAACTGACAGCAGTAACTGACAGATTATGTAATATAACTGACCGCAGTAACTGACAGACTATGTAATATAACTGACAGCAGTAACGGACAGACTATGTAATATAACTGACAGCAGTAACTGACAGACTATGTAATATAACTGACAGCAGTAACTGACGGATTGTGTAATATAACTGACCGCAGTAACTGACAGACTATGTCATATAACTGACAGCAGTAACTGACAGACTATGTAATATAACTGACCGCAGTAACTGACAGATTATGTAATATAACTGACTGCAGTAACTGACAGACTATGTAATATAACTGACAGCAGTAACTGACAGACTATGTAATATAACTGACTGCAGTAACTGACAGATTATGTAATATAACTGACTGCAGTAACTGACAGACTATGTAATATAACTACCAGCTTGACAGATGGTTTCGTTGTGGGATCCCTCAGGACAATAGTAGCCGGTCTGACATTGGATACCCGAGTAAGTCATGTTGGCATCTGGACACTTGAATCCAGCTGGACATAAGTGGCAGTCAGTGATACTAGCAGCCTTTTGGGTGTCTCTATAATGTCAAAATGAATTCGTACTACATTATGTGATTACACTTTATTAGGTGAACTACTGATGGTTTGACCTGAATATATAACATATTTAATTCTGAAAACTTCCTTCCTGCTTTGCTCACCTGTATGTTCCCACTGGACATCCATAAGCAATATTGGTTGCGTTAGGACAATACATTCCGATTGGACATGGGTAAAGCTCGTAGGTTGTGAGGTTGGCGATTGGACACATGTACCCTCCTGGACAAGGCAGGCACCAGCTGCTAGAATTGGCTCCCTCCTGGTCATTGTAGGTCAGTACAGGGCAGGGGTAGGGATTTCCTGCATCTCCCTCCAGACAGTACGAGCCACTATAACACGGAATAGAGGTAGGACCCCCTGGACACAGCCGGCCACCGGGACAGCTGCCACATTCTCCGGCACTCATCGCCCCCACCTTATCAATGAAACTCTGGGGGGGACAAGACTGAGGGGCAGTCGTACCTGTTTACATGATATTTAAAGTCAATATTTAGCACCCAAGACAAAATTTCCCCAGTGTTATGGAAAGCTATACAGTAAAAAACATGTTTCACAATTTTGACTTTGAATATAATTTTTTCTGATGAAATTACCTTCCGGACAATAGTATCCATATGGACAAAGTGAGTCTGAGGGGTCGGGACGATCCTGTCCACCTATACACAGGTAACCAGCTGAGCAGTTCCCTGCTACCTGTCCTCCACGACAATACACACCTACAGACAGACAATATACATGTATACACACCACACCAGAAACTAACAACCCCACAGCATATAATCACTAAAGATTACAAACAACACACAATACCTTACACACATAGCATTACACATAATACCTTACACACATAACCTTACACACAATACCTTACACACACAGCATTACACATAATACCTTACACACATAACCTTACACACAATACCTTACACACATAGCATTACACATAATACCTTACACACATAACCTTTCACACAATACCTTACACACATAACCTTACACACATAACCTTGCACATCATACCTTACACACAATACTCATTCACCTTGAAACAAAAAATTATGAATATAACTACTTAAAGCTCACTTAAAATCATGCCTTATCATGAAAACCCAAAGGAACAGACACACTTTATGAATTTGTACCTGAGGGACAGGCTGAACAGTCGGAGGCATATTCCAGACCTGTTGTGGTGTCAGAGGTGTAGGTTCCATTCTCACAGAGGATTGGATCAGAGGTGTTGCCTGGACAGTAGGAGAAGGAGGGACAGGAGACAGGTGCACTGGTGTTACCTGAGCAGTAGAACCCGGTGGGACAGGAAATACATGTCTCTTCACCTGACACTGGCTGGTAGGTACCTAACATACAAGGAATATTTCACAGTCTCCATCACATACTGAAGGAATTATGCATCATTTGGGATTACATTTTTGTACAAATCTTGGTAAATATGTAAGCCACTAATAAATGTGCAGTACATTTTTTCTATTCCGCCTATACATCAATTTCTTGACGTAAGATTGAAACCTCAGCATCTTCCATTTTACAATCACTGATAAATCCAGAATACCTACAAAAAAAAGCAAGTACTCAGTCTACCCCACACCCCATTAATTACCTGGATCACACCCTATAGGGTCAGCAGTCCCCCTGGGGCAGTAGAATCCTGCAGGACAGAGATGTGATGAAGGCGAGTCGGACTCTATCTTTGCAGTGTCAGGACAGTAGTACCTTGCAGAACAGAGGTCAGTGGGTCCGGTCATTCCCAGCAGGTCACAGTAGTGACCAGCCGTACAAGGCCAGCAATCTCCTTCTGCACCAGCACCAGTCTGGTTTCTGTAGGTTCCTTTGGGACATTGAATAGCTGTTGTGGTGCCTGGAAAAAATATCAAAATGTTGTTTTCTTAAAAAAAACCTACTACCAGTCTGCAATAGTGAAATCTACTGAAATGCGTTTTTCTTTTTGGACACATATTTTCCATTTTTGTCAATAACATTTACAAGAAAGGTGACATATATTACTCAGAAATAAAAAAAATAAATAAATAAATAAAAATCATCTGCATAGGTAGTATATGAAAAAAAAGTTTCATAATGATTAGTATTTCTAGCCAAAACAACCAAGATCTCTCCTCTACCCACCAGATGGACAGTAATGGCCAATAGGACACGGTCCATTGGTTCCATCATTGGGTGTGGCTGTGGTGGCATTGCCCACACAAAGGAACCCAGCACTACAAGCCCCAGCTGTGGAAGATAGCCCAGTCTCATTACAGAACTGACCCGGGCTACAGGGCAGGCAATCCGTCTCAAACACCAGCTGTTCATGGGGGTTGTAAGTACCTGAAAGAAAAAAAAAATGGGGATCAAGGAATCTAAAAGATGGTTATAGTGAATGTTCAGGGCCAGTCAAAAACAGCTTGTTATAACCAAACTTTATTATATCCAATAAAATTTTCGTTATTTTCCTCTCATGAGGGAATAACTATCACTTTGTAATAAGTGTGAATTCATTATACGAATGTTTGTTATTAGCATGTTTGTTTTGTTTTTTGTCATCAGTGATTTACAATGCAGTAACATGACTTTCCATTTCAAGTTGTATATACACGTTGGAGTTTGCCAAAAAATCTCCATACAACAATTGAATGATTTTCATCAATCAGCATTTATTCTATGCACTGAAATCTGCATTTTGGATCATTTTAAAGCTGATTTCCAACAAATGCTTCAGCTAATACTGTATATTCCCAATTTTAAACGAACATTTAATCTCACAAAATGACTCAGATATTTAATCGTGAGGAATGAATTCGCAAGTGGGCTGTTGATCAAAAGTCTTGTTTTTACATGTATTTCAACAATAGAAAAATAAGAGCGAGTAATTTATTTGCCATTTACAGCTAAATTTCATTAAATTCCTCACATATATCTAGGATTCTACAGTCGCTTACCCATTGGACAAGGCATTCCATCTCCTGAGGTACCATTGGTACAGTAGTACCCAGACGGACAGGGCAGTGTGTCATTCATTCCTTGATTTGGACATGTTCTTCCAGCAGGACAAACCAAACAAGCACCTGTCAATGAATTTCTCCCCATTAAATATTACCAACTTTCACAGCTAAATACCTTATAAATCATAATTCCATACCTACATGTATTTCAGCTTGTGTTGGCAAGCTTACAAATCTGAATTACAAATAACTACCATCATTATACAGTATCGAAGGTCCTTACCTAGTCCCTCCGTTGGTCCGTAAGTTCCAATGTCACATTTAGTTTCCTTGACAGCACCCTCTAGGCAGTAGTGTCCGACAGGGCAGATGTAACCCTTGACATTGTCTGCGGGGTTAGAAATGTCTGACCCTTGTAGGCAAATATAACCTGCACTACAGGGCAGACTCACTCCTGAAAACAAAACAAAGGACTTTTGTTATATTTTTCGGATTTAAAAGAGACTGAATGAAAACAAATCTTGATGTTTTTAATCGACACAGTTTAAAAACAAAATAAAATGATAACAGTGTTTCGATACTGCCATTAAATATTATACTGTAATTGTATTATATTTAGTTCTGTGTTTCTTCTTGGTATCTTTGTGCAAATGGGACTTCCCTTCATGAAGTAAACTGTTAAAATGTATTCTTTAATTTCAGATATAGTGCTTTATATGAGTAAAGCACTATCTAAAATCCATTCTATATCTAAATCACCAAAACCCATTTTCCATTTAACATTGTATCTGCTAAGCATAACATGTTTACAGTGGCATTTCGATATTCACCATTTTTGGAGCTGTTGGTTGTACAGTATCTTCCTGGACTACAGATCTCGCAGTTTGTGACATTAACATTTCCCGTATTGACTGCCATAGTGCCTGAGGGACAGGGGGTTGGGAGATAGCTTCCCTCGGGGCAGTAGTTACCGATTGGACAGATATAGGCGGCAGGATTTGGTTCAGTGTTGTTACCAAGACAGTAATACCTTTAGGTCACAAACACACAAACATGCAATAACATATTACACTAGGTAAACCAAACTTTAAATGCATATCGTAATAAACTGCAATAATTACTAAATGAACAAAGTTGAATTTTATTTTCATTTATCACATTTTCAATAGCTTACTAGCGATCTTATTGGAAATAGCAAAGTTTAATTATAACAGTTTTTTGCTGGCCTTAAAGGTTCCTTTGTGTGTATTAATGTAATTACTAAATGAAAATGTTAAATTTAGTCATCTATCACATTTTCCCTAACAAGTCTTCATATAAAAAAATCTTAGTGAAGTTCCGCTTTAAACTACATTTCCTATCATACTTTAGCCGAGAAAACCTACCCAGCATAACACATTCCCTCGGGGACAGGTAATCCGGAGCTCTGACAGTAGTACCCTGGGGGACACCATTGGCATTCTGTCTCATTGACCCTCATTGTACGGTTGTTGTACGTTCCTGCTGGACATGGGTACTGATTATAGCGTTCGGTCTGGGTGGGGCAGTAGTACCCCTCGGGACAGGTGAAGTTCGAAAGGTCACCCACTGCTGTCACACTGTTGTCACAGTAGTACCCTAGGGCCAAGAGAAAAAGGTCAAATAAAGACAGGGTTCATCAGATAGTTAACATTCACTCATGAAAGCTACAGAAGAATATGTCATTGTATTAACTGGTAAACAATCCTTTTGTATTTCTGTATATAACACAGTCACACATAATCAAATCAAACATATATGTCAACCAAGTAAAATAAAATGATAATGATACACTATACTTTTTTTGATATTTGAAAGAGAAATGTGAGAAAACAAAACTAAGAAACATGGAATCATCAAACAGAAAAATCTAATCTGCACCAATGTTTATCCTTCGCTACTTTTACTCGTAAGTCACAGGAAATGATTTCGATACAAATAATTTTCATGGGTGAGCTAACATACATATACAGCTAATGTACAAAAAAAATGTCAAACTTGTGATTACAATTGTTTTTATATATTTCACACATCACACAAACTGAAGCTGATTTACAGTGCATGTTTTACTTTTGTGGTTGTGATTTACAGTGCATGTTGTACTTTTGTGGCTGTGATTTACAGTGCATGTTTTCTTTTGTGGTTGTGATTTACAGTGCATGTTTTGCTTTTGTGGCTGTGATTTACAGTGCATGCTGTACTTTTGTGGTTGTGATTTACAGTGCATGTTTTGCTTTTGTGGCTGTGATTTACAGTGCATGTTTTGCTTTTGTGGTTGTGATTTACAGTGCATGTTTTACTTTTGTGGTTGTGATTTACAGTGCATGTTGTACTTTTGTGGTTGTGATTTACAGTGCATGTTTTACTTTTGTGGTTATGATTTACAGTGCATGTTTTGCTTTTGTGGTTGTGATTTACAGTGCATGTTTTACTTTTGTGGTTGTGATTTACAGTGCATGTTTTACTTTTGTGGTTATGATTTACAGTGCATGTTTTGCTTTTGTGGTTGTGATTTACAGTGCATGTTTTACTTCTGTGGTTATGATTTACAGTGCATGTTGTACTTTTTTTGTCATGATACCTGTATAGTATTTACTGTACCTTCTGGGCAAACTTTGCATGAATCTTTCTCGTATTCGTTCTGGAAATACCCACTGGAACATCTTATAGGAGTACTTGTGTTGGTCACACAGTAGTGGCCTGGCAGGCAGCGGTAATCATAAGGGTTGGGAACAGACTGACCGGCAGGACAGTAGAATCCTGGGTCACAGGGTCCAGTCACGGCACTCAGGCCAGTACCATTACAGTACATACCACCATCACAAGGTGTACACTGGGCATCAGACTGCAATCGAGTGGTGGGTCCATATGTTCCGTTACGACAGGGCTCTGGAAGACCACTTCCTGTTGGGCAGTAATGGCCAACGGGGCAGTCCACTTGCTGGAGGGAAGTTGACCCCTCGGGACAGTAGTAGCCAGCTTGACAGTCCCCTGTGGGGGTCCAGAGTCCTGGAGTGGAGCAGTATTTCCCAGGGGTACACTTGGTCATTTCCCAAGACCCCTCGGGACAGAAGTAGCCAGCTTGACATTGGCCTCCTGTGGTTGATGGCTGTCAAATATAAAGACTAATGCATGTAATTTATCAAGTCTGAAACCTTTTTGCAAGAAAATAGAAAAATGAAATGATAAGATTTCTACTTGAATTTTCATTTTAACTTTATATGATGGTATTCATATTCAATAACTTATATAATTACAAAACTGCTCCAATTTGCAATACTGAGCAAAAGGTATAATGCAGACACCAGCACACAGCTTACCATGCTGATAGAAGATCCATTGGTACAATACCAGCCTGCTGAGCAGTTCCCTGTGGGGTAGGCATTTCCTGACCCCTGGCAGTACATTCCCTGGGTACAGGGCAGGCAGGCCATGTCACTCTGTTGGGTGGTCAGATTATTAAAGGTTCCAGCTGGACATGGATGTTCGTGTGGGTCTGTGGTATTCAGAGGACAGTAATACCCTCCAGGACATAGGAATGGTGAGTAGTCTGAAGTGTTGGCATAGCAGTAGTAGCCCACCGGGCACTTCTTACAGGCCTTCTCATTGGTCAGATCTTGGTAGGATCCTGCTGGACAGCCAATGGGATACTCTGTACCTTCCGGACAGTAGTGACCTGTGGGACATTGGTGACCAATGATTGGATGGACAGTTCCTGTGGGGCACTGACTGTCATTCAGCATCAGTGGGTTGGCTTTGTCCACTCCAGACACACAGTAGTAGCCATCCATACACATACCAGTGGGTGTGGTCAAGTTCACACCTGCAAATCCATTACAAAGTGCTCAATAACATGCCATTGAAAATCATTATTTGAAAACAATATCTTTTAATATGGAAGATGAATTTCAAAACCAGAATAATCTTTTGTGATTTTCATCCTTTAGCCACATCATTTTTCAATGTATGGTACATATACTTTAAATCAATCCCTTCTTGAAATAAAGTAATTTTCTGGTGTTTAAAAATTTCATCTCATATTGCATAGAATCATTTGACAGTGTATGTACTAACTTCCAGTGAAATTCTCATTGCTAGTTTGCAAAATTAAATCAAAATCAAATTGAACACTAATGCCCAGCCATCACCAGTGTTCCCCGCAGGCCTCACCCTGACAGTAGTACCCTCCAGGGCAAGGCGTACATTCCGCGTCTTTGCTGAGGCCTGTTACATTGCTGTATGTCCCTGTGGGACAGGACTTCCAGTCGTAGCCAGTGCCGTTCGGACAGTAATAGCCTTCGGGACATGCTGTCTTGGATGATGCTGCATTTCCTGCTACAGTCAGAGCTGGTACACAATAGTATCCTACAAATTTGTCAACAGAAAAGAAAATGAATGGAACGTCATGACATTGACTAACAGAAGCTTAAAAAAACATATATGCTCCCATCTCCATATAAGTAAACAATGACTGAGCCAGGCTTTAGCATATAGAACTTGACAGGTTTTTTGAGATTCTCACAAACTTTACTGAACCTGCACTATATAATCTTGAACTTTTCAGGGCACCTGTAAAACTCATTTACTGTTCATCATGTGTAATCAGTGTGAACATCATATGAAGAGAAAATGATAACATTTTAATCCCAGGTGAGTCCAGTTCTCTAAACCTCTCATATATACAGGACTGTAAACTGACCTTCCTCCTACACATACAGTATGTAGACTGTAAACTGACCTTCCTGCTATATTACAGTATGTAGACTGTAAACTGACCTTCCTCCTATATTACAGTATGTAGACTGTAAACTGACCCTCCTATGTTACAGTATGTAGACTGTAAACTGACCTTCCTCCTATATTACAGCATGTAGACTGTAAACTGACCTTCCTCCTATATTACAGTATGTAGATCGTAAACTAACCCTCTGGACACACAGTACAGGAGGCGGCTCCATTGTGGTCAGCATGAGTCCCAGCAAGACAGTCCTGGGGCTGGTCACTTCCTGTGGGACAGTGTTTGGCTGCGGGGCAGATGACCTCGGTCTCCACACTAGATCCTGATGGACAGTAGTAACCTGCAACAAACAGCCGAGTTGATACTTCAATACTGGTATTGAAGTGAAACAAACTTCTCAATTTACAATCACAACATGTGACCTTACAACAGACAGTTGTATTAATGGTGTAGTCACAAGTGTGCCGATTCATCTGTATTATCACCACCAAAATACAGGTATAAATATCGTAGTACAATGAGGCAAATGGTGTGTAACATACAACTGTGTTTCAATTTGAATATGTTAGAGGAAGTAACCAAGCTACATAGATATTTAACATGTATCCTGAACTTACACGTAAATACAAGCATGTACATATATAGCAAGTATATAAATAGCTTCTGTTCAGGTGTGCATTCTATGAACACTAAAAGTACACTTTTTTTTTTCTTACCACAGAAAATACCTCCATTACCCTCTGTACACTTTTTTTTTTTACGGAGAAGAATGCGTCTATTACCTTCTTTACAAGGACCTGACACTGCAGTGAGGCCCTGTCCATTACAGTAATACCCAGGGGTACAGTTCCAGCAGTCAGAGGGCGCCACCAGTCCTGTGATGTTAGAGAAGGTCCCGTTAGAGCATGGGTCTGGATTCTGTGTCCCCTCTCCACAGTAGTGACCAGCAGTACAGATGACCTCAGTGGCAATCTTGGATCCTGGTGGACAGTAGTACCCAGGCTGACATTTACCCACGACAGTCAGTAACCCTGTCAAGGAATCACACCATAATTATAGACATGTGATGTACACATTCCAAGAACGACAACAGATCCTGCTCAAGATAATAACATCTATTGTTATTGTCAGCCGCAAGAATGAGATAATCTATCAAATTAACATTTCAAAAATAAAATGTGCTTATAAAACTGAAACCAAATTACAGATTTGAAAGGGTATCATCAGCAGTGTGTGCATGCCCCAAATCTGACCTCTGTTAAAGATGTAAAATATTCCCCAAGGTTAATGTGGCTGACAAAAATATGTGCCTAAGACAGTACAATACCCTCCCTCCCACTGTGATCCAAAAACATAAAAATTGGTTCACACATTAATCTAGCACTGCTTCAATTTGAAAGTCAAAGCTAAGAGTGTTTAATTTCAGACTTCAAAATCTGAATTTTTCCACTTACTTTTTCTGTTGCAGATGCCCCTCCCCCCCCCCCCCCCCCCCCCCCCCCCCCCTCTGTAGTAGAGATTTACTTGTTCTGTTACAGAAGTTACTCCCCGGTACAGATTTTCTTACCTGTTTCATTACAGAAGTACCCTCCTGTACAGTTCAAACACTGACTTTCCTCCTGTAATCCTGGGGTAGGGCTGTAACTTCCTTCGGGGCAGGGGATGGGATCAATTGTTCCCTCGGGACAGTAGTAAGCTGCTGGGCATTGGTCAGCATAGGGTGCTACATTAAAGAAAATGTATCATTGGTGAGCATAAGGTGTTATATGACAGAAAATATACACCGTCAACTAAATCTAATAATCTAGAAACAAAGCCAACAGAATACCTTTTCCGTTTTTGGCAGAAGAAAGTTTCTACTATCAAAACTATGCTTGATCTAGTACCAGTCCATTCTGCCCCAAGGTTTAAAACTATATTAAAGAAGTAAGTTTTCTTTTTACAAAATCAAACCCATGAAGATATCAAATGTGTATTCTTACCTTGAGCAGGTGTTGTGGAATCTGCACCAGTCTTACAGTAGTATCCTCCAGCACAGAGTCTGAGGGGCGTGGTCAATCCAGTGACATCACATGCCCATCCTCCCACACATAGGGAACACTCGGAGGAATTTGACAGACCTAAAAAAATGGATTCAAATAAGTGTGGTTTATGGTGAAAAAAGTGTAAATGTGCATACAGGTTTTTTTCCTTATAACAGAGCTTCTGGCTCGTGGGATTGAAAACGCTTGATTGAATGTATGACAGAGCAGTAACAGGATGAAAAAAAGGTTTCCTTTAAATTAAACAAATACTCTACCAATATCGTAAATTTGGTTAGTTTTGCTGTAGATAAAGTTTTGACAATTTTGCGGATCTATGAAATTTGCAAAAATATTTTTTGTGAAATAAAATCTCCTATGTTGTCCTTTTGTGATGAAACTTATTCACAAAATCCAAGTCCACAAAAATTTATCCATAGCAATTTGACAACTTCAGAAAAATAAATCGATGCAAAAATTTCTAAATTTATGATAACCTATCTAGGTCTATGCTATTCACAAAAACATTTTTCATGAAAATAAAATCCCCTTGTATGTTATCCTTCAGTGACGAAACCACATGTAACTTGCAAAATTTAAGTCCACAAAAATTAATCCATAACAATTTGACCTAACTTTACAAACTTAAATCAAAGCAAGAACTTCCGGATATACAGTAGAGCTGTCTACACTAAATTACCAAGCATTCATACAAAATATACATTTGTGTGTGACATACCAGTTCTGTTGTTGAAGGTTCCCTTGGGACATGGATACTGTTCAGCATGTTCTGTTCCATTTGGACAGTAGAATCCCTCTGGACACACTGTGTTGGCGTAGTTGTCCACTGGGCCATTAGTGGCATTGCAGTAGTACCCCTCCGGGCAGGTCTTACACAACGACATCACTGGTTCATCCTGTATGTTACAATACACATCTTTGTTATAGCTACAGTTCCAGTATATTGTACACTGACAAAGTGTTAAAGATGAGTTACGGACATAAAAACCAGAAACTAGGACCTTTATTCATAGAAGAAAATTAGAGGATTAGCCCTACTAATGATTTAATTCTTTACCTGGTATGACCCTGAGGGACAAGGCTCTGGGGCTGACTTCCCTCCCACACAGAAGTACCCTGGCTGACAGCTGTAATTGGCAGGTGTGGCTGAGACCTGACCGGCAGGGCAGTAGTATCCGGGGTCACAGGGACCTGTAACGTCTGACAGTCCCTCACTACCGCAATACTTTCCTGTATAATAAAACACATGAAAGAGGTACATGTATGGCACAGTTCCCAGTCCCTTCTATAAAGTCTCTTTCCTTCTATGTAATGACTTCACTCGTTGTTATTTGTGCCGGGTGTCACATTATAGAAAAACATCTTTTGTTTGTTAGAAAATACAGAGCAAGTACATTTGTCTGGATTCTTGTTGCAATGCTTTAAAATCAGTTTGCCATATTCCTTGAATAAAATGCTCCTCTGTGAAGGTTTAATGGTATTGTTAAATAAGATTGGATGTCTCATGATCACATAATGATATCAAAAGCCATTATAAATGACCAATCTTGAATAACTTACCAAGTTTACAAATCTTGCAAGCTGATAAAACACTGCTAAGGATCATGTCCAAGTAATATCCCATGGGGCAGGGGATGGGGACAGCACTTCCTGTGGGGCAGTAATGACCTAGGGGACATCCACCACCAGTGGCGCCATCTGGAGGGGTGGGCAAAATGGTGCTTCCATTACAGTAGTAGCCTGAAAACAAAATATTGGAGCAATTTTTTTTTTGTTTCTGCCATTACTCATTTTTAGTTACTGTCATTATTTGTAATCAAATTGCATCTAAAAGCATTTTTTTTTACTGTCATACAACATGTACCTAATTAAATTGCTCAACAAACCTCAAAGTCCCAGTGCTTGTAGAGTAACTTGCAGTTTGAAGTTGAACTGCCTCAGAATCAACACAGATTATCATAGTACTACTGATACATGTGTTACCTTGTGAGCAGTTTCCAGTGGGTTCACTCAATCTCTCACTGAAGCAGTATTGTCCGCCTGGACATTCTATAGCTGCTGGACTTCCCTCGGGACAGTACTGACCCCTCAGACACTTTCCTCCCTGGGCGGGGTCAGTGGGCATGGGGCTGACCGAGCTTTCCGTACAGTAGTAACCAGCACTGAGACATAAAAAATTGTCAAGGTGACCAACAAAGATTACATACAAGTCTATGGTACACACAGTTGTCACGGAAACCAAAGACAACAGTTACATACAAATATAAGCTTCCAGATATCTATTATTTACTATTAATAAATAATAGAGGCAAAAGTTAATTTCACATTAGGTAACATGTCCTCACAAAGTCTATACAATGTTATAAATCATTTGTCCTCATTCATATGAAGTTCAAGATAGAAAACCAAAATAAAACTGCAGATCTGTAGTCAATGGTTGAGATTTCAGTTGACATTTCATCAGTCTTATTTCAAAGGCTATGTAAATCAATCCTCAAACCATCAACTCTGATTAACAGAATCCTGTGGTCAACACATGTCAACTAACAATATCTGCTTGTATGAATTCGCACTGTGGTCGGGCCTTTTAATTGTTTGTGTTGGCTTCTAGGCTATATACCAGACTTAACACATTCTTGAAATGAAAACCAACAGAATTAGTACCTGCAGTTGCCTGTGGGGCTGGACAATCCCGTGGTCTGACAGTACATCCCTGCGGTGCAACTTAGACAGGCAGTAGAGTTGGTCTGCATCTGGGCGGGGTTAAAGGTTCCTGCAGGGCAGGGATTTTCTGTGTCGGATTGGGTTCCAGCTGGGCAGTAATATCCTGAGGGGCAAGGCTTGTCACTGTAGTCGGTGGAATTGACAAGGCAGTAGTACCCTTCAAGATGACAGTTAAATTTAGTTAACTTTACCCCCATGGCTCCTACAGTTTTGATTTCTTTAACTAATTTGCTTCCCCTAATGAGGACACTAACTCTCAAGCATGGAAACACCATGCCTATGTTCATTTTAGCTCCAGATATCCATCATTCAATTTTAATGGGACATATCTGTTAAACTAGACAAATTGTGATGTTTGTTTGGATTCATGTTCTATACTGGACATTAAGACTAGCTGGTGCATGTTCTGTACTGGACATTAAGACTAGCTGGGGCATGTTCTGTACTGGACATTAAGACTAGCTGGTGCATGTTTTGTACTGGACATTAAGACTAGCTGGTGCATGTTCTGTACTGGACATTAAGACTAGCTGGTGCATGTTCTGTACTGGACATTAAGACTAGCTGGTGCATGTTCTGTACTGGACATTAAGACTAGCTGGTGCATGTTCTATACTGGACATTAAGACTAGCTGGTGCATGTTCTGTACTGGACATTAAGACTAGCTGGTGCATGTTCTGTACTGGACATTAAGACTAGCTGGGGCATGTTCTGTACTGGACATTAAGACTAGCTGGTGCATGTTCTGTACTTGACATTAAGATTAGCTGGTGCATGTTTTGTACTGGACATTAAGACTAGCTGGTGCATGTTTTGTACTGGACATTAAGACTAGCTGGTGCATGTTCTGTACTGGACATTAAGACTAGCTGGTGCATGTTCTGTACTGGACATTAAGACTAGCTGGTGCATGTTCTGTACTGGACATTAAGACTAGCTGGTGCATGTTCTGTACTTGACATTAAGATTAGCTGGTGCATGTTTTGTACTGGACATTAAGACTAGCTGGTGCATGTTCTGTACTGGACATTAAGACTAGCTGGTGCATGTTCTGTACTGGACATTAAGACTAGCTGGTGCATGTTCTGTACTGGACATTAAGACTAGCTGTGCCTCACCTTCTGGACAAGTTTTACACACACTCTGTCCGATCTCGTTCTGGTACTTTCCTGCAGGACATTCCACTGGCAGCTCACTTCCCAGAGGACAGTGGTATCCCATGGGGCATATGTCTCCATAACCTGTACAAGAAACCCAGAAAAAACTCAACAATCATCGAGTTACCCAAACCACATGTGTTAGATCCCAATACCAAAAGAACTGGGCTGTTACTTGCTTTCACATATGCTCTCTGTTCTGTTTGATATGGACACAGTACAATTCTCACCTGTGTATCCTCCCTGTAGATTACAGGTATTGTTTACAGATTTTTACCTGTGTATCCTCCCTGTAGATTACAGGTGTTGTTTACAGATTTTCACCTGTGTATCCCCCCAGTAGATTACAGGTGTTGATTACAGATTTTTACCTGTGTACCCCCCTAGCAGATTATAGGTGTTGTTTACAGATTTTACCTGTGTGTCCTCCTAGCAGATTACAGGTGTTGTTTACAGATTTTTACCTGTGTGTCCTCCCAGTAGATTACAGGTGTTGTTAGCAGTAGTGTTGGCTGCATTGTCTGGGTTAGATCGGTCAACTCCTGACTGACAGTAATATCCTGGGTCACATGGTCCAGTCACATTGGTGGCGCCCTCCACTGAGCAGTAATAGCCTCCGTCACAATCCTTACACTGGGTCACCTGTACAATTAAAACTTGTGACATTAGACATCAAGTTTGGTGCACCTCCTCTTTGAATGATAAACTGAACTGCTAAATTTCAGGACGCTTTTACTTACACAGCAATAAAAACTTATATCAGGGAATTTTACAGTTTGAAAAAATGAATTCGACATCAGCCAATCCAATTTATCAAGGTCTTGGGGAGCCAGTTCATTGTAAAGTTGAATTTCAGATATCAATTGATCCAGACTAATGGTCAGTTTACCTGGAATAGATTAGTCTGTTGACTGTACGTTCCCTTGGGGCAGGGATTCCAGTCCATTCCTGTTCCACTTGGACAGTAGTAGCCAGCTGGACAGTCAAAATGACCAGAAGTTGGAATGCCTGCTGTTACATTCTCTGGCAGGCAGTAAAATCTGAGAATAATACAATTGTTAGATATTTTAATTATAATGCAGCTTGAATTCAATATATGCAAAGATTCATGAAGGAAAAGTTTGAAAAACCAAATAACCATCCTTTCTGAAATCAAGCAATATCCATTTGAATTATCAGAATTTCAATATCAAATACTGTGAAATAACTAATTTTCGTGGGGGTTAATTTTCGTTGCTTTCAAAGTATCAAGAGAACCATGAAATGTAATATTTTCAAACTGGCCAACTCTACACTTCTTAAAATGAAATCAAATCCCCATGAACCAGCATTTTTTTGTAAACCACAAAAATCTGACCCCATGAAAATAAGTGATTTTACAGTACGACTTTGATCCATTTTTTAATTAATCATCTTACCCATTGGGACAGATGTTGCATTGCCACTGTCCAGTCTGGTTGGTGAAATACCCAGGGGCACAGGATTTGGGCTGGTCACTACCCTCAGGACACACAAGTCCGATGGGACAGATGACCGCCAAGCTGTTGATGGAGCCCGTGGGACAGTAATAGCCCTGGGTACAATTTCCTTCCTCTGTGGTCAGTCCTGCCTGCTGACAGTAGTAACCGGCCGTGCAATTGGTACACTCCCCAGAGGACATGAGGCGAGTCGTATTGGAGAAAGTGCCAGAGGGACAATTGGTCGGTGTGTGTGTTCCTGAAATATATGAACATGTATATATATGTGACAGGATACATACAGTGGTCTGAAAATGAAATTATTTATAATTGTAGGGAGTATGTTTTTGTAAGGTCAGTTTTGATGGGTGAGTTACATGTACACTCATTTATCTAAAGTTTAAATAATGTTACATGGCAATCCATCCCAGCTATAAATCAGTGGTCTGGGATGAACTATAAAAATCTATGAAAAAACTTACACCACTGTCACAGATGTATAGTTTTATACAATATGCCACTCAGTATATTTTTTAAATCTAGGATTAATCCTCATAAAGCATCTCCTCACCTTCAATGCAGTATTTGCCAGCAGGACAGATGGCAGGAGCTATGTTGTCAGATCCTGCGACACAATAGAAACCGGCGGAACACAGTCCTACTGGGGCTGTGAGTCCTGTGATGTCACAGTACCAGCCTATAGAAAATTACAGAGAACAAATTAAAGATCAGTCTCACAGTACCAGCCTATAGTAAGATCTTAAAGTCTGTCTTCAGATACACAACTTACAGATTAAACAATACAGGAAATTTTAACTCGCAATGAATATCCCAAATTGAAAACAAGGACACGTACCTTTGGTACACGGTGTGCAGTCTGTCATGTTCATCAGTCTTGTTGTGTTGGAATAGGTTCCAGATGGACATTTAGTGGGCTCTGTGGACTGTTCTGGACAGTAGTGACCAACTGGACACTCATAAGCATCCGAGTTCTGCATGGGTGCCGCTGTCTGGGCACCTGTTCTACAGTAGTACCCAGCTCCACAAGGTAGGTAAGGATTGACGGTCGCAGAAGGGCAGTAGTAACCGCCCAGGCAGGGGAAGCACTCAGACTCAGCCTTCAGTCCTGTGTCATTGTTGTAAGTGCCACTGGGACAGGGGAATTCAGTAGACACCTTGGTGCCATTTTGGCAGTAGTGACCTGGAAAACAAAGAAGGGGAAAATTTCAAATACATGAAAACACAGTTCTGACTCCTTCCCAAACATTCAAACAAGTATAGGTATTATTCTTATAAGAATAAAATTATTCAAGATAAAGAAGTTAAAAAAAAAAATTTATAGCAGAGTAAAATTTACACCGTCACATAAGGCATAAAATTAGTACATTCTAAAGACATCCTATATTCAAAATAAAATTGTATGTCTCACCTTCAGGGCAGATGTAGATGGTGTAGTTAGTGATGGGCCCCATGGAGCTGTCACAGTAGAAGCCCGCTGGGCACTCCTTGCATGTGGGCTGTCTGACCTCATCCTGGTAGAATCCTGCACTACACAATAGATATGTACTAGAACCCACTGGACACATGTATCCAGCCGGGCACTCATAGGCGCTGGGATTACGAACCGTCTGGCCGGCGGGACAGTAATAGCCTACAAACAATATGGCAGGTATGTAGAATCATTTTTTAATAGAATAAAATCTCCTTATCTTCTTATCCAAATCAGGACTTTCCTTGAAATGATTACCAAAAAAAAAGTATGTGGCTGTCATTTACAGAAAACTAATTCCTCACAGAAAACAAGAAATATGACAATATCTTTAACATACAAGTTCTCAAAACAAGTAATACAAAAAGACACATTCAGAATTACAAACCTATTGTACAAGCCCACTTAAAAAGGCAGTATAAATAGGCAGTATAAATATGCAAGGCAGTTCTGAGTTACAGACCTGCATCACACTGTCCATCCACAGTGCTAAGTCCACTGCCATTACAGTATGAGCCTGCAGTACATGCGATACAGTAAGAGAGATTCTGGGCACTGTAGCTGGGCTGGAAGTATCCTGGGGGGCAGGGCTCGGGGGTGAAACTTCCCTCTACACAGTAGTGGCCTGGGGGGCATCTGTCTCCTGTTTCAATGAAGAATTTGTAATAATCAGTCCACATATTTCAATTATTTTCTCTCATTTTAAACATTAAAAAATTAAGTATACTTTTTTTTACATGTTTTCTAGACCTTATGAAAACTTTGCAATAAAATGTTTCTGATAGGATTCTATATGCAGATATTTGATTTCACTATAAACAACTAGATTCTTGACCTGATAGTCAGTACGACTGTACATACCTCCTGTACCCGTGGGTGTGGCAGTGGTGGAATTGGTGGTGCAGTAGTAGCCGCTAGAACAATTACCCCGCGGTGCAGACATTGTGTTGGTGTCACAATACTGACCAGGGTCACATCCTGTGGGAGCGGAGCTTCCTCGTGGACAGTACTGGCCTGAAGGTCAAACAAAATGTATTATAGAATACAGGAAAATTAATCTAGGTATCATTTAATTTGGTCAAGTTTTTACAAAGTGCTTCCTTTATGCAAGTTTCAATATTTTCCAAGAAGTAAAACTGCTGAAAAAAATTACCACAACAGACTATGTATAATAACGGACTTTCTTAGCCCTTGTAAAACTCAAAATTTTGAAGCTTTAAAGAAAGACTACTTTTTTTTTAACATGAAACAGCTCATGCTCGATATAATTACATATAAGTTGTCTCTAACATTTACAGATATATGAAATACACTGCATCAAAAGTGACACAAGTTCTCAAATTTACTAAAATTTAGATAAAATGCTTTCAGAAAATCTAAAATACAAATTCAGACAAACAGAAGTTTTCTATTATTGAAAAGATAAATTTATGGTATAAATATAAATTAGTCAAAATCTGCATTCCATGTTTTCTTGAAGAAAAGAGCAACCTGAAAAAAATAGCCATTTTATGCCAAAATTCAGTACACAGCAGCAAAGCATCATATCTATGATGTCATAATTCTGGTTTTATGTCGTTTTCATTAAGTTGAAAATAACAATCAAGTTGCATCAAAATTCTTGCATGAAGTATAATTATCTGATATTGAAACAACAGCATGAATGATGACACTGGTGGGAATTTAGAAACCCTATCATATATAATCCTTTCAAAGAATGGCACCTATATTCACAAAATACCTGCAACCACTCAATTCATTATAACCTACATCTACAGCATTCACTAAATCTTTATACATGTCGCAGTATGACTAATTTCTTGAGAAAAATTTCAGTCTTAAAGGTTAAGTTTTGTTGTGACATATTCTCTGAAAGTCTTACCTGCCACACACATTCCACCCTCAGGTGCTGAAGGTTGGGCTAGATAGGACTGGAGTGTACAATACCAGCCCGGGTCACACTGGTCTGTAGGGGTACTGAGCCCAGGGAACCCACAGTAGTACCCCGGGCTACAGGGGGAGCAAGCCGAGTCATTAGCCTGACCTGTACAAACAAGAAATAAAGTTCAACTAGTACACGAGTACATATTCTGTTCAAAACAACATTTTACACAGAAGAACAAATTCAAAATCTACAAGGGTTCCATCATTAAATTTTTTAGACCCAAGATTATAAATTTCTGATGCCAAAAAAAGCAACCCAGTGAAATCTGATCTATAAAGCATACACTATTTTCCACTTTGAGAAAACAGCTTGGCATTAGCATTGTAATGTTTAATCAATGTAGCTGTTGATGTGTTACCAGTGTGGTTGTTGAAGGTGCCCCTAGGACAGGGATATTGAGTGTCATATTGGGTTGAAGTAGGGCAGTAGTGGCCTGAGGGACAGGGTTTGTCTGTGTAGGTGGTGCTGTTGGCAATGCAGTAATATCCAGCAGGGCATGATGTACAGGTGGCCTGGTTTGACTGATCCTGTACAAAGGTATAAGAATTAGTAATCATGTCAAAGGCAAAATCATCAAGTGTCCAGTACACAGAAAATGATAACATTTGAATATTTCTGAGGATGTGTTCAGAAATTATATGTAGTATTCACAGTCAGAGATTTACAAATTCTAAGCCAGATATTCCAGGTATGGACAAAAGAACATCGATTCTTCTTTATGCAACCAAGATTTGATAAAACTTCCCCCCAAAAAAGACATTACATTCTTCACCAATAATAGACTCTTATTTTGACACTATCATTTACAGGTGTGGAACATGTGGTCTCACCTGGTAAGTGCCAGCAGGACAGCCTTCAGGTATTACTGTAGCTCCCGGACACTTGTATCCCTGGGGACATATCCCCCCAATTCCTGTGTGGTTTCCTGTGGGAGTGGGCGTGTCTACTCCTTCTGTACAGTAATAACCAGGGCTACATTCTCCAGCGGGGGCAGTCAGATTTGTCACATCACAGAATTTACCACCAGTGCACTGTTGGCAGAAACTGGCATCGGTCAGCCCCAATTGGTCACTGTAAGTTCCTGCTGGACAAGCGGACTCATTCCTCCCTGTACCTGCTGGGCAGTAGAAACCTTGGGAACATAGGCGGTATCCTGACGTTGAATTACCTAAAACACAAAACATTATTTAGTATTACAGTACAACCGAGTTATAATGAACCTCCTGGGCCAGCAAAAAAGTTCATTATACTTAAACTTCATTATATGCAATAAGATTTTCGTCATTTTCCTCACACGGGAGAATAAATATCACTTCATATGAATTTGTTGTAAGCATGTTCAGTAACATTGTATTTCCTGTATTCTGTTCCAATTACTGTCAATACACATGAATTTTCAGCTGTGTACCTTTGGATAAAATAACCATGACAATAGAGTGACAGCTAACCTGCAATGACATCCTCAGGGACACAGTAAAAGCCGGCTGGACAGGTGAGACAGCTGTCTTGGTGGGTCAGGTTAGTGTAAGTTCCTGGTATGCAAGGAACCGGGGCCCCAGAACCTGCTGGACAATGGAGACCGATAGGACAGGGTGTTGCCACTGGGTTAGGTATGTCATTTCCTCCTGGGCAGTAAAACCCAGGGTCGCAGTCAGCCACAAAGGTTGTCAGTCCTACAAAGAAATACAACAGTCCATGAATGTCTATTGTAAAAGCATGGGCTCTCCTTACAGTCCAACCTGGAACTGGGAGCTAGGCTTTCAACATATCTAATTCTACACTACAGTGTCTGCATATTACTTGAAATAACTGCATGTGTATTAATTTAAACAGGTTACTTTGTTGTTCTTGAAAATATTTTAGAATAAATATTTATGCATGATGTTTGTTTGTTTGTTTGTTTTATTTATAGTCGCCTGAGCAATTTTTCAGCTATCCGGCGACTGTTTATGCATGATGTAAAAGTTAGAATACATCACGGCTTGAAGATGCCTGTAGCAGATTTTAACAAACTGAAGTCAGGGTGTTACTGAGAAAGACCTCACAAATCATTTTTCAACCTGCCCAAAGATTCATGGTTTGAATTAATCGTGCAGAATATGTGGCTTATAGAGTGTTTACAAGCTTTTTCTGTGAAGTCCTGTAGTGACCTTGAGTTGAAATTCAATAAGGCAATATTCCTCTCTTGATAAGAAAGCTACAAATAAAGTATCCAATCAATCGAATAAAAAATGTGGCCTGTAGAGTATCTACATGCTCAGTGTTATATACACACTCACCCACACACCTCCTAATGAATTGCAAGGGAAAAACAACAAAAAAACGTAGCTTTCATCAAGCAAATGTAAAATGTTGCTTTAAATTCTTTCCATACATTTGTAGCCTGTTTACCTGTGTCATTACAGTATTTGCCAGCATCACAAGCAGTACATTGTGTTTCATTGGCCAGCCCCTGGGTGTTGGAGTATGTTCCTCTGGGACAGGGGGTGGGGTTGCCTGAGCCCTGGGGACAGTAACTTCCTGCAGTACAGATGGTCTGCTGGGAGCTGTTGGACTGAAGCTCACAGTAGTATCTGACAAGACAAAAATCTCACAATTTTTCACTGACCACTCATCAAACACATTAAGGACATCGATTCTGATACAGTAAACCTGTCTAACCCCACATGCACAAATTTTGTCACAATACACAGCGTGTCAAAATAAACAATATGAAAAAAAGTGAAAAAATGAAATTGAGAATGAACATTAGGGTCAGATTGACCAGTAAAATGGATTGTGCAGGTGCTGGATGAGGCAGTGTTTACTGATATTACATGATACTTACCCTGCATCACAGAGGCCACTGGGGGCCGTCATTGCCACCTGTTCACAATAACTTCCTGCTGGACACTTCACACAATCCACCTCTCCCTGTAGCCCAGTTGAGTTACTGTACATTCCTTTAGGACAGGGCACTGGATTTGTGGTCCCCACGGGACAATAGTAGCCCTCAGGACAAATGTTGGCATCCGATCCTAGTAACCAGTGAAATACATGTTCATTACATGATAGATTACAGTAGTCTGCACCAAAATGTTACCATTTATTACATCACGGGTAAACTATGTGTTCTATGATCCTGTTGTGTAAATTATGCTCCATTACATTATAAACTACATTACTGAATTGTAATTTTTCCTCTGTTATATGTAAATTATGCTCCATTACATGTAAATTATACTCCATTACATTATAAACTACATTACTGAATTGTAATTCTTCCTCTGTTATATGTAAATTATGCTCCATTACTTGTAAATTATGCTCCATTACATGTAAATTATACTCCATTACATTATAAACTACATTACTGAATTGTAATTCTTCCTCTGTTATATGTAAATTATGCTCCATTACATGTAAATTATGCTCCATTACATTATAAACTACATTACTGAATTGTAATTCTTCCTCTGTTATATGTAAATTATGCTCTTAATTTTTGAGAGTTGAAAAAAAAACCAGAGGGTGCTTATAAGGGTAAAGGTGCTCAGTAGGATGAATATGGTATGTAAAATCATATTCTGTAGTATCACATGTCAATCATGCTATATAAATATTTCACAAATCAAATCCAATAGAATACAAAAAATTCCCATCACAAACTATTCTGCATTATGATCACTGTCCAGTAAACACAACAATCCTCTCTTTATTTCTAACCACACTGAATCTGACTTGTTCTGTGAGATTGATCCTACCTTGTACAGGGGTGGAGATGTTGGCGTACTGTTTACAAAAGAATCCTGAGTCACACTCGCTCGTCGGAGTTACCATCCCAGGTGTCGGGCAGTAATAACCGCCGGAGCATGGTGAGCACTGACTTGTGTCATGGATTCCTGCCAAACAGAAAATAAGGATAATTTTACTATCAAATTAAAGGAAAAAAAACCAAACTTCTCTTGTACTAACAAAACATAATGGAAGAACTACAAGCTAGTTGCAGAATGATACATACACACAAAATTAAAATTTCAGTCCTCTCAATCATTACAGAAAAAACATCTACTGAACAACAGGGTCATCCAGTTCATACTGTAAATTCCTAATATGTCAATTTATGAATGCACAATAAGGCTTATACTGAAAAGATCACTGAATTTGAATGGTGCTGATATAATCGGGTTCCCAGTTTTCAAAATTCCATCATACATGACTAACCTGTTAAGTTGTTGAAGGTTCCAATGGGACAAGGAAACTCATTGTTATATCGTGTTCCCGCTGGGCAGTAGTAGCCCATAGGACAGACAGTGGTGGAATTGTCCAAAATTACGATGGACATAGTGTTGTCACAGAAATATCCAGCTGGACACACCTTACAGGTGCTCTGGGTTACCTGGTCCTGGTAGGTACCATTCTCACAGCGGACAGGTGAGTCCATACCCCCCGGGCAGTAGTGACCCACAGGGCAACTGCAAAATAATTTAGTTTTCAGAGTTTTTGTCCATGAAAGGTTTTTAAAATTCATACCTGTGTTGAAAATAATCTATTAACTTCATTTGTCTGACAAATCAACTTTTGCATTTTAGATTCATAGACATTATCTGATAACAGCAGTAATTTCTTAAAATGGTAATGCAGCTTCTCTCCTATGTTAAACTGAGTTCCATACTGCAAATTTAATAAATTTTTCACACATAAACCACATGTAAATTTAAGAAATAATTGGTAACACAATAATGACATCTCAAAAATAATTCCAAACCACCTACTTGTAGGATGGAGGTGTGGCTGAACTTTGACCCTGAGGACAGTAGTATCCTGCACTGCAGTTGCCAGCAGGAACCTCCTCTCCACTTCCTGGACAGTACATTCCGCCAGTGCAGTTTTTACAGTCCGACAGTTCGTCCTGTCCAGTCACATCCAGGTAGTATCCCATGGGGCATGGCTGATACAGAGCAATTCCAGAGGGACAGTAATGACCCACGGGGCAGATGTTTCCTGTGGTGTTGTCTGTGGGGGTGGGGCTGTCAGCCTGAAGCACACAGTAGTAACCTAAGGGAAGAATAATTCAGAGATAAAACAGTGGTGAAAAAATGAATATCACAAACAACACTTTTGGCCAGCAGCCCAAAGCCCATTTTGTACAAATTACAAACTCATGGAAATGCATTCACCTAGACTTTGTAACATACACGTTCATATAAAAATTCTTAAAAGCACATTTAAGAAATTCTAACACAAATATGGATTACAAATGATGGTGATTCTCTTCTAACACACTAACCAGCTGTGCAGTTTCCAGTAGGTAGACTGAGCCCTGTAATTTGACAGTAACTTCCTGGATCACATGGTGTGGGTTGGTATGAACCCTCTGGACAGTAATATCCGGTCTGGCACTGCCCACCCTCTGGGCTACTGGGCATTGCTGAACTACTGTTACTAGTACAGTAATATCCTGTACAAAATCACATGAACAGTACATTTAGTTGTAACTTAGTTTTCGAAAATGTGTGTTCGACTATCTGTTGTTATTTCACTGTTCAACATTCCCCCCAGTTCTCCAAGTAAAGATAATCTATTCCAATTTCATACCTGAACTACATTTTCCTGTGGGGGCACCAAGGCCAGGTGTAGCACAGTACTCTCCCCCTGGGCAAGGCAGACAGTCTGACACAGTGGTAGCCATGGTTAGATTGTAGAAAGTGCCGGCTGGACAAGGATACTGTGTGGCGGAGGTGGTTCCAGCTGGACAGTAATACCCAGGATCACAAGGAGTGGCCACATAGTTCTCTGCCCCTAAGAGACAGTAATAACCGGCCGGACACTGATGACAGGTTGACAGACCGGTGATATTACTGAAGGTTCCAGCACCACATGGGATGGGTGTGGTGGTGCCCGTCGGACAGTAGTGGCTCACTGGACAAACTCCACCAACACCTGTCTCGTTACCTGTGAGGGGCGGCAAAAATATCTCCATCACGCATTCACTGCATTACAGTGTAAACAGTTGACATACTAGGATTATAATAATAGTTTTCAAGTCAATAATATAACAACTTTCTCCTTTGACCAAATTTAACTGTAAGCAACTCAGTATAATAATAATAATAATAATAATGTCCTTTATTTTACTAGGATAGCACAATTAGTTTATAAACTAGTTTACATTGTGGCCCTGAAAACATATATACAGACAGCAATATTTACAGAAACAATATAAGTACATGTAAGTTTGCGAGGGTTTGTTAAACACATATGCTATCTACATGAATAAAACTGAGAATAAAAACAAACTGTTTTTATTTTACAGGGTAAAGAAAAAAGTCTAAGAAATCTGAGAAAGTAAACAAACACATATATAAATTATGTTCTACTACTTAAATTTCCAGGGTGAAAAAATCTCTATGATAAGCTGTTTTAAAAGTTTCAACCGTTGGGTGGCATTTTAAAAATTCTGGAATATTATTCCATAACTGTGATCCGTAGACTGTAAAAGATCGTTTACAATATTGTGTCCTTGCCCTCTGGATATATAATGAATTCCTCTGACTTAATCTTGTATATCTACTGCTTGCCTCGTGAATGTATTTGAAAAAATTTAAATAATCGGGAGTTAAAACACGTAAACTTTGAAAACAAGAATGACAGTTCTATATACAAAATAGCCGGATAGAGGCATCCATCTAAGTTGCTGCATCATTTCTGTTGTTGGAGTATAAAATTTTCTATTTAAAATCAGTATTTCATTGAATTACCAGTTATAATTTTATGTTATTTACCTGCGGCAACACAAGCCCCTCCCACCAGTGTCCTGTTTCCACCAGTCGGATTGTTTCTATCCACTCCATATTCACAATAGTACCCTGCCAGACACTGACCCGTGGGGGAGGAAGCACCATACTGGTCACAGTACATACCCCCTGGACAGGCTTTACACTGGCTCTCCTGGGACAGCCCGGTATCATTGTTGTATGTACCTAGTCAAAAGCATGAACTTCATTTTCACCAAAATATTACGCTGGCTTTTGTCAGTAGTATACATGTAACATACTTGATTTTTTAAATACAACACACCACAGTAAAATACATACAGCAAAGTGATGGAGGGAAAGAATTTTGATTCGTTACAATGTATTTCATTATATCCAAATTGTTTGTAATATATTTTAAAACCAAAAATCATTTCACTGTGAATATGAATTCATTATAAGCATGTTCACTGTAACTGTGTTTTACTGTAGTTCATTTTTAAAAGTTAACTGTATTTCATTTTCAAATTACCAATTGGACACTGTCTCCAGTCAAATCCTGTTCCTAGTGGACAGTAGTGACCCTCTGGACACAGAGCAATCAGGGTTCCCACCAAACAGTACCTGTTATTAAATAGTAGGTTTTCAAAAGGTTTAATGGTGTAAGCATTGCTGTTACGATCAGTAGTTATATATAAATTACTCAAAGAAAGAATCCCAAAAAAATAACAATTTCAGGTTAACAACTAAACAAGTGATCAGTACAGTATACAGTTTGCCCTCAGAGGAAGAACAGAGACTAATTTTCCATAATACAGTCATTTTTTCTTTAAAATCCATCAAAATTTACTGCCAAAAAAAAAAATAGACGAATCAGTAAAAATTTCCTTACCATCCATCTGGACAGTCGTAGCACTGAGCTGCCATAGAATGGTTCATGTAAGTTCCATTGGCACATGGTATGGGCTGCGAAGAATTGATGGGGCAATAGTGACCTACTGTGCAGGGATAATCCGAAGGACGGGAGGAGTTCTGTCCCCCTGGGCAATAATAACCAGCCTCACACGGCCCTGTGGTTATGTTCAACCCCTCTGTCTCACAGTACTGGCCCTCAGTACAGGGTGTACACTGGTCAGAGCTGTTCAGGCCAGTATATGGATTAAATGTTCCCTAGAAAGCACCAGAGATGTTTGTAAAACAAATCACAGGCTCAAAGCAGTTCAAATTCAACAATAAAAATTTGTTTCTCCTTTCAAGAGGAAATGTGGTATGAATCTTAATGAAAATTTTACATACGTGTGTATTTCACATAAGATTAATATGTGAAAGTCGTTTGAAAACATAATTATTCAAAATACCTCTGGACATTTGAATGGAACACCTGTTCTCATGGGACAAAAGTGTCCAGTCGTACAGATGGTTTTCTGGATTGAGTCAGATCCTTCTTCACAATAGAAACCAGCAGCACAGAGACCTATAGATAAAATCAAATTAAACTTGTAGGTAGAAAAATAAATATCATGGCTGTCCATCTCACAGGTAATTTTAGCAGAAAACAAGGATCGCTTTCTCATTATTAGATAACGAACCTTCTGTTGCAGTGAGTCCTGGGGTGGTGCAGTATGATCCGGCCGTACACTGGGTACACTCGCTGACATTACGGAGACCCGTGGTGGCACCGTACGTCCCTGGGGGACAGGCTATAGAACTGGCTGTTCCCTCAGTACAGTATGATCCTGTAACAAACACAATGATACGAGTTCTTGAACAGTAAGGAAGGTAAATTAATGGCGAGGAAACAAAATAAACTTAAAATTAAAATCTCATAATGACAAAATGTTTGGATAGAAAGTGTGAATTGAATTTCCATTCAAACAGAAGGAGTTTATTTTGACACATGTATGTAATATGGGTTCACATACAAGTAATTTGCTGTTACAAATTTTATTTCGAGAACATCATTTATGCACAATTTCGCAACACTAGTCATAAAGAAAAAACTTAGTTCTCACAAATAAACACTTGCATATAGAAGACTTTAAGTAATAGATAATGATTCACAAAAGTTATGTCTCACAAATGAACACATCATTTGGAACATCCACACAAATTAAGGTCTCACAAAATAAAAGTGATATACAGTACATGTACTCCACAGCAACTGACACCCAGAAGTCCTACCTTGTGGGCAGATGTCAGCCTCTCCTGTTTGATTGGGAGTGGCCGTCTTGGCATTCATCAGACAATAATACCCAGCTTGACACAGTCCTGTTGGTGCATTCTGTCCCACAATTCCACAGTAATACCCTCCAGTACATGGGGTACAGTCGGTGCTCTGGTTCAGACCAGTCAAATTGTTGAAGGTTCCCAGAGGGCAATGCCACTGGTTGCTGGCAGAAGTTCCTGATATGATTAAGTGAGGTTACAAAACTACAGACTCTCTGATAATCAAAATCTTGTATAATATACAAACATTCAGTTATATATTATCATGCGAGTATTTTATTTTGACAATACAATTTTTATGTTCACATACAGGGTTTATATTACACACATCACTATGCCTTCTGTCAATACATGCTGATAATGAATATTTATTGCATTACCTGGGGGGCAGTAGTAGCCCTCTGGACATTTAATTGTGTCATTGATGCGAACAACTCCATAGCTGTTGTCACAGTAGTATCCCCCGGGGCAGAGCTCACAGGCCGACTGACCCACATTCTCCTGGAACCAGCCACTGGGGCAGATGATGGGCGCTGCTGAGTGCTCTGGGCAGTAGTGTCCCACACTACAGAGACGGGGACTGTCTGACATTTCACCCTGGGGACAATAGTATCCAGCACTGCAGTTACCTACAAAACACAAAAAAACCTATAAATTTCAAAATAAACCAAAAAACAAAAAACCATTAGGAACAGGGACACATTCCTTGGAATTAAATCCCTTAAAATGTCCCAGTATAATGAATTCGTGGATCATTTGTACAATATATTTCAAAAAACCTATTTCTATGAAATCATCTCTTGCATGTCGGTGAAGACAGGTTATGATTAAGACCAACATTAAACAGAATTACTGTAAACCAAGTATTATTCACTGGAGCCAATATCTGTCATCAGGAACTAGTCTTTCTGTTTATACATAATGACAATATGGTTGCTAACTCACAAATATTTCTGATCGTGAACAGCCTTCCCATTGGCAACTCACAAACAACAGTAGTCATGAATAAAACGATATAGCTCACATACACAGCTCACATACATAGCTCACATACATAGCTCAAATACATAGCTCACATACATAGCTCACATACATAGCTCACATACATAACTCACATACATAGCTCACATATATAGCTCACATACATAGCTCACATACATAACTCACATACATAACTCAAATACATAGCTCACATACATAGCTCACAAACGTAGCTCACATACATAGCTCACATACATAGCTCACAAACATAGCTCACATACATAGCTCACATACATAACAAGATTTATTATTAGCGGTAGAAGCATCACACAAAGTAATGAATTTACCTGAAGTGGCAGTCAAGTTGTGTTCAGCACAATATTCTCCAAAGTCACAAGGCAGACAGTGTGAGGCCATGGTGTTTCCCTGGGTTGCACTGTAGGTCCCTGGGGAGCAAGGTGTGGGGTAGGCTGACCCTGCCAGGCAGTAGAAGCCTGGGGGACACACATTACCAGTGCTACCATCTGTCGGGGTAGGAGTTATTGACATGGCGGTACAATAGTAGCCCGCAGAACAATTATCAGTGGGCGTGTCTAGTCCAGCAAATTGACAGTACTGACCTCCAGGGCAGGGGGTGGGGGAAGAGGAGCCTACAAATATTCATTGATGAAATTTCAATCTGACTTGCATATTCTTACAATAAAATATACAGTAAGTACATGTATTGATATTATTTGTGATCATTTTCGGCATAATCTAGAAAGTGTCTACTACCTCAATCCTATTTCAATGCTAGGCTTCATAAAAAATTGTACCATATCATTTCTTATATCAAATAAAATTACAAGTGCCCAGCAAACTTTCATATATATTTCACATCAACATCTTAAAACCGATCACTAAATTTTAGTATGCATGTCATAGAACTGACCTTCTGGACAGTAGTATCCTGCACTGCACTGACCGCCATGTGTCGTGGTGTTAGGGCTATCTGCTCCACCTGTACAGTACCACCCTGCGCTGCAGTTACCTGTGTAGGCAGAGTTTGCATACCCAGCGCAGTATTTCCCTATGGGACAGTCCAGACAGTCGGAGAGTTGTACGCCTTTGGTAGTTGGGTTGTATGTTCCTGGAGGGCACCTGTTTTCAGTGTCATAAGTGGTTCCATTTGGACAGAAATGACCTAAAACCACACAGAAAATTACTCCAAATGTTGAAACATGGAAAATGCAACATTTTTACACACTGTCAAGTTTTTAAAGTATCAACTAACGTGAGCTGAGGTTTTCTAGTTGCTGCCATGTGATTCAAAACAGTGATTAATACCTACCACTGTTTACAATTACTTACCAACAGGACATGGTGAGGACATGAATCCTGTCGAGTTGGCCAAGCAGTAATACCCCTGGAGACAGGTCCAGCAAGCAGACTGACCCTCTGTGTCAGCGTATGTCCCTGCTGCACACGGTACTGGACTGGGGGAACCCTCGGGGCAGTAGTGACCCAGAGGACATACTCCTCCTACTCCTGTATAGAAGCTCTGATCTGGGCACGTGCAGTTGGCAGTGGTGGTGTCATTACTGGCTCCCGGCTTTGGACGATCCACTCCTGATGTGCAGTAGTAACCTGGATTGAAAATTAAGACAAAATATGAAATCTTCTCATACAGTGCATCTGTCAGCAAATGAAGTCTTTAAAAGTACCCTGGTTTCATCTTTTTTCCATTGAAAACTGTGCAATGGATTAGTTTGGTGGGATACTAATTTGACCTATTTTGGCACTAGTTTCCAGATTACAAAATTAGTAATTTACAAATTTAAGCTTTTTTCACATTCATAATAATAAATGTCATTTAAATTGCCAAATTTACAGCCATCAAAATCACTGATATACTTCTAACTCTCAAATTGACTGAATTTCACATCCACAAAATCAAATATTCGACAAACTATATTTTGTACTCAGAGAAGGACACAGATCAGCTTGTCATAAAATTTTGCATTTACATATCCATATTTTCTTTTTTACAATGCCACAAAAATATCATACCCATGAAAATTGATGAAACACGTAGAAGTTGGGAGAACAAAATTCACAAAATGAAAATTTCAACAGCAATCTTTAGTTTCCTGACAAACTTTTATTGCTCAATTCTATCACTGTTTTTCAGTAGTAATCTTAATATATCACCCAATCGTCGTACCTGCAGAGCAGTTGGCTGTGGGGGAGGTGAGGTGTTCTCCCTGACAATACTGACCCCCGTCACAAGCCACACACTGGGAGGAGCTGTACAGACCCTGCTGGTTACTGTAAGAACCGCTGGGGCATGACTGCCAGTTTATTCCGGTACCTCAAATAAGTCAACCATAACATTTTAATCTAAAAATACTTTATTTCACAAAAACAAACAACCACAAGATCAAACACATTTTCTTTGGAATTTTAATCTAAATATATTTTATTTTTCGCAAATAGTGTATAAATTACCTGTAGTGTTTCAAGTACCTGTAGTATCTGTATTACCTGTAATGTCTGTATTACCTATAGTGTCTGTATTACCTGTAATGTCTGTATTACCTGTAGTGTCTGTATTACCTGTAATGTCTGTATTACCTGTAGTGTCTGTATTACCTGTAATGTCTGTATTACCTGTAGTGTCTGTATTACCTGTAGTGTCTGTATTACCTGTAGTGTCTGTATTACCTGTAGTGTCTGTATTACCTGTAGTGTCTGTATTACCTGTAATGTCTGTATTACCTGTAGTGTCTGTATTACCTGTAATGTCTGTATTACCTGTAATGTCTGTATTACCTGTAGTGTCTGTATTACCTGTAGTGTCTGTATTACCTGTAGTGTCTGTATTACCTGTAGTGTCTGTATTACCTGTAATGTCTGTATTACCTGTAGTGTCTGTATTACCTGTAATGTCTGTATTACCTGTAATGTCTGTATTACCTGTAGTGTCTGTATTACCTGTAGTGTCTGTATTACCTGTAATGTCTGTATTACCTGTAATATCTGTATTACCTGTAATGTCTGTATTACCTGTAGTGTCTGTATTACCTGTAATATCTGTATTACCTGTAATGTCTGTATTACCTGTAGTGTCTGTATTACCTGTAATATCTGTATTACCTGTAATGTCTGTATTACCTGTAGTGTCTGTATTACCTGTAGTGTCTGTATTACCTGTAATATCTGTATTACCTGTAGTGTCTGTATTTCCTGTAGTGTCTGTATTGCCTGTAATGTCTATTTTACCTATAGTATATGTGTTACCTGCAGGACAGAAGTATCCCTCTGGACACAGTTGAGCATTCAGTGTGGCATTATCAGGTTGTACAGGTAGACAATAGAAGCCATCTGGACAGGTGTCACAGGAAGAGGCCCCAGTCTGGTTTGTGTAGGTTCCAGGTGAACACTCCTATCATCAGCAAAATTCGTCCATATACAACATGATTATCATCATACAGAATCATTCATGAACTATGTGAGTGAATTACATAGCAATTGAGTAAATCTTCATTAATTACTTTGCAAAATCATTTCATCATTTAAACACGATAATCTAACGAATATTACTTTCTGTACATAGTGATAAAAAATGATGTTCATGAAAATTATGTTTATCATATAAATCTCACAACCAAAGTTGCTGAAATAATGCTTTGTAAAATATTACGTCATTTACAGTATTTACATTCACTGGACAAACAAAATGTGGTCAGTTTAGATGTTGGTCACTAAAGTTCACATTCACAATGAAAAGTGGCCACTAAATGCAAGTGGTCAGTGAGGTCATGTGACTACCACAGCTGTCAATATCTTAACAGTCTCAAAGATTTGATTGCTGAAACTGAGTTCTGAAAAGAACAATGCAAGGAAATTCCTCTACCTGTGAGGGATAACCAGATACTAACGGAGTCACTAATGGGGATCCATAACTATTTAGACTAAATCAAAAACAGGAGAGGTTACCAACAGGAGGCAGTTGGCACCTGTGGCAGTATCTTGACGTTCAGAAAACTTCCAATGTTTGAGGATTGTTTTCCTAAGCTACTGATTCTCCATATAGATATTTCAAGAACTGCTATCATTACAGGATATCAAGACATACCTTGTAGATTTCACTTCCATTTGGACATTGCATTCCTCTGGGACAGAGATATAGGGCAGGGTTTGGTACATCAATACCTGTGGGGCAGTAGTACCCTCCCCAGCATTGAGCTCCTGTGTCTGTCATTCCTGCACAAACACAAAAAATGCACTTCCTAAATCGAAACAGTTTCAGCACTTTTTGAAAATTAAGAACAAATCAAAAGTGATGATTTTTTTTTTCTGACGACTTTGACTGTAGTTGTACTTCTCATACAAGAACCTGCAAACTAATTCTAAAATTAAATGAAAGTCAGTTTTATATACAGCTCATAAATGTTGTTTTACTTTTATTAACATGAATAAATTCATTGTAAAATGAAACCCCTAAGACTAAAAATAATTTACATATGTATGAACATACTCAGTAGAATGAACACTAACCAGAACTTGGACAGTAGAATCCGCCTGAACAGTTGGTACATTGAGTAACTGCTGACAGTCCAGTCACATTAGAATAGGTCCCTGAGGGGCAAGGTGAGGGGGTGGGACTACCCTGGGGACAATATGAACCAGCAGGGCAGATGATGAAAGTGGCAGAATCTGCAGCAGTTGGGCAGTAGTAACCTAAAATTTGACAAAAATGTAATCAAGCTACAATTAGTATAAAGCTCAAAATCCTACACAAGAACAAGTACACTGTACAAAGCTCAAAATACCACACAAGAATGAGTATAAAGCTCAAAAAACCACACAAGAATGAGTACAAAGCTCAAAATCCTACACAAGAACAAAAACAAGTACACTGTATAAAGCTCAAAATACCACACAAGAATGGGTATAAAGCTCAAAATCCTTGGTAAGTATGAATATCAAGCTTAGCACCAATGAAAAAAGTACTAAGTATCAAGCTCAAAAATCCCTGATAAGAATGTTAAGCTAAGAATCCCAGAAAAAAATGAATGTCACACTCAGGATATCAAGCAAGAATGGATATCAAGATTGATATCCTAGATAAAAGTTGATACCAACCTAGATTATAGACAAGAATTGATATCAGACTTAAATCAAAGGCTAGAATGGATATCAAACTTGAGATCCTAGGACAAGATTCAATACAAAACAAAAATTAGCCACTGCAAACCAGTTTGTCACTGGTGAATTGTGAAATAAAGTCATCACAAATAAAACTTAATATCAAGCTCATAATCCCAAATAAGTATACGAATATCAAGCTCATAATTCCAGTAAGTGTATATGAATATCAAGCTCATAATCCCAAACAAGTGTACATAAATATCAAGCTTGTAATCCCAAATAAGTGTATATGAATATTAAGCTCATAATCCCAAAAGTACATATGAATATCAAGACATAATCCCATGCAAGTGTATATGAATATTAAGCTCATAATCCCAAAAGTACATGACTATCAAGACATAATCCCATGCAAGTGTATATGAATATCAAGCTCATAATCCCAAAAGTACATATGACTATCAAGACATAATCCCATGCAAGTGTATATGAATATCAAGCTCATAATCCCAAAAGTACATATGAATATCAAGACATAATCCCATGCAAGTGTATATGAATATTAAGCTCATAATCCCAAAAGTACATATGAATATCAAGACATAATCGACACAAGTATATGTGGATATCTTTCCAGATGAATATCAAATTAGCTCTGGACGCAAGAAAATATAGACACATTGTAACAGACATCTGGACTATGGGAAAATATAGAGATATTGTGACAGACAGCTGGACTATGGGAAAATATAGACATTGTGACAGACAGCTGGACTATGGGAAAATATAGAGACATTGTGACAGACAGTTGGACTATGGGAAATATTTTTTAAATATATTCATTCTAAATTCTTTTCACTTGAGAAGTTTTAGATTTACTAAAACATCTGATATTACATCAATTGTACATAAAAATCTTTAAATAATATTAGGGCCACATTTAGTTAACTTTGCCTTATCAGTTATAGAATTCCCCCACATGAGGAGCCCACCTTGAGAACACTGCGAGCCGGCAGCAGTCATGTTGTAGTCTGGGCAGTACTGACCACCTGTGCAATTAGTACACTCTCCCACAGCCTGTCGGCCGGTGGCCGGATTGTATGTTCCTGGTGGACAAGACTGAGGAGTGACTGTTCCTACAGGACAGTAGAATCCCTCCGGACAAATATTGGCATTAGCATCTTGTGTAGGGGTGGAGCTATTGGCCCCACTTGTGCAGTAGTATCCTGCCTGACAGCTACCTACAGGTTGAGACAATCCATCTTGGTCACAGTACATACCACCAGAGCAGGACTGACAGTCTGAGAGCTGGGTACGGTGAGTCTGGTTGTTGAAAGTACCTGCTGGACATGGGTACTGGTTGGAATTGGTCGTGTTGAGTGGACAGTAGTAGCCTGTAGGGCAGTAGGAGTCATTGTAGAGAACCACTGGGGACATCACATTATCACAGAAGTACCCAGCCGGGCAAGCTTTACAGTCCCACTGCCCAAACTCATCCTGGTATGATCCTGAGGGACATCGCTGTGGGGAGGAACTACCCTCAGGACAGTAGTGGCCCTGTGTACAGTTGTACCCAGCTGGTGTAGCAGAATCCTGACCCCCAGGGCAATAGTACCCCCTAGAACAGGGTCCATCTGGCAGTACATTACCACTACCATCACAGTAGTATCCTGGTGTGCACTGTTTACAGTCGACGACGTCATCATTTCCTGTGCTGTTGAGATAATATCCTGCCTGGCAGTAGGTTGGGGAGGGGCTGCCTGATGGACAATAGGCTCCTGTAGGGCATATGTCTCCTACAAAAATCAAACAAAATCATCAAGACGGTACATTCCACACGTCTCATAAAAAAGTCAGTAATACTATACCAACACATTTAGTGCATTTTAAATCACCTCAAGAAGACAACTAATATACATTGTTAACATAATGCAGCAAATTGGAATTTCCCAAAAATATCAAACATGAATTTCTATAATATCACCAGTTTATAACCAATACATTCCCTGACCTGTGACATTTCCGTCGGTGGGGTTGGGTATCGTAGCTTTACTAGTACAGTAATATCCAGCGTTACACAGTCCAGTTGTGTCATTAAGATGATCCGACACACAGTAGTGCCCTGGGGTACAGGGTGTAGGGTTTACAGAACCCTCAGGACAGAAGTACCCAGCCTGACAGTTGTTCCCTCCCACACCGCTGGGTGTGGCATTGACGGCTCCTCCGCTGCAGTAGTAGCCCGCGCTGCACACCCCCGAGGGAGAAGACAGACCATCCTGGTTACAATATGACCCTCCTGAAAATAACACCAAATAATAATCCATAACTATAAACCTTGCATTGTACTTGGTTCTGTTCTCTAATTTTCAGCATTTTTGATTACTGTATCAATTGCTGTGACATGAAGAAATATTTACATTACAAACTATACATGTATAATGATATAGAGGTCTGTCATGAGATTTGTTCACACTCGTACATCGCGATATGTGTTCACACTTGTATATTACAAGATCTCTTTGTACCTGTATATTATGAGATCTATTTGAACCCTTACATTATATGATATATAAAAACCTTAAATATCATGCACATGCTTAAATATGTACATGTTGTATATTCATACACATTAAATTTATTCATATCTGCACCTGAAAAATACCTGTAAATCATAACATTTATTCTGTACATGTTGAGAGTAGTCATACCTGTACATGTTAACACCTAGTCAACCTGTACATATTAAGACCTATTCACACCTGTACATAAGATTTATTCATAACTGTACATGATTACATCTATTCATATCTGTGCATGCTAAGATATATTGTTAAGATATACGTACCTGTACACGATAAACAATCAGCCAGCTTGGTTCTCATGGTTTCGTTGTTGAAGGTTCCGACAGGACATGGGAATGCGTTGGCATTTTGTGTCCCACTGGGGCAATAGTATCCCGATGAGCACGGACTGTCAGTGTAATTAGAGGTACCCTCCAAACAGAAGTAGCCTAGAAAAGACGGAAAACATTTCATAGCTTAGACATACGTCATGATCCAATGTAAGGAAAAGAATATACTTGTCAGATATTGTCTTTCAAATATTTCTGCTATTCTTTACATGTTATTTCCTGATCCAAACTAGTTGTATAATCTGACTTTAAGGAATTACATGTACATACCTGACTTTAGAGACAGGTGATTCAATGAGACTCGTTATAGACAGGTGATTCAATGAGACTGATGTTATAGACAGGTGATTCAATGAGACTGATGTTATAGACAGGTGATTCAATGAGACTCGTTATAGACAGGTGATTCAATGAGACTGTCGTTATAGACAGGTGATTCAATGAGACTGATGTTATAGACAGGTGATTCAATGAGACTGATGTTATAGACAGGTGATTCAATGAGACTCATTATAGACAGGTGATTCAATGAGACTGATGTTATAGACAGGTGATTCAATGAGACTGTCGTTATAGACAGGTGATTCAATGAGACTGACATTATAGACATGTGATTCAATAAGACTGTCGTTATAGACAGGTGATTCAATGAGACTGACCTTGTAGACAGGTGATTCAATGAGACTGATGTTATAGACAGGTGATTCAATGAGACTGACCTTGTAGACAGGTGATTCAATGAGACTGATGTTATAGACAGGTGATTCAATGAGACTCGTTATAGACAGGTGATTCAATGAGACTGATGTTATAGACATGTGATTCAATGAGACTGTCATTATAGACAGGTGATTCAATGAGACTCGTTATAGACAGGTGATTCAATGAGACTGATCTTAGAGACAGGTGATTCAATGAGACTCATTATAGACAGGTGATTCAATGAGACTCGTTATAGACAGGTGATTCAATAAGACTGATGTTATAGACAGGTGATTCAATGAGACTGATGTTATAGACAGGTGATTCAATGAGACTCATTATAGACAGGTGATTCAATGAGACTCGTTATAGACAGGTGATTCAATAAGACTGATGTTATAGACAGGTGATTCAATGAGACTGTCGTTATAGACAGGTGATTCAATGAGACTCGTTATAGACAGGTGATTCAATGAGACTCGTTATAGACAGGTGATTCAATGAGACTGACCTTAGAGACAGGTGATTCAATGAGACTCGTTATAGACAGGTGATTCAATGAGACTGATGTTATAGACAGGTGATTCAATGAGACTGACCTTATAGACAGGTGATTCAATGAGACTCATTATAGACAGGTGATTCAATGAGACTCGTTATAGACAGGTGATTCAATAAGACTGATGTTATAGACAGGTGATTCAATGAGACTGGTGTTATAGACAGGTGATTCAATGAGACTGACCTTGTAGACAGGTGATTCAATGAGACTGACCTTGTAGACAGGTGATTCAATGAGACTCGTTATAGACAGGTGATTCAATGAGACTCGTTATAGACAGGTGATTCAATGAGACTGACCTTAGAGACAGGTGATTCAATGAGACTCGTTATAGACAGGTGATTCAATGAGACTGATGTTATAGACAGGTGATTCAATGAGACTCGTTATAGACAGGTGATTCAATGAGACTCGTTATAGACAGGTGATTCAATGAGACTGACCTTAGAGACAGGTGATTCAATAAGACTGTCGTTATAGACAGGTGATTCAATGAGACTGACCTTGTAGACAGGTGATTCAATGAGACTGATGTTATAGACAGGTGATTCAATGAGACTGACCTTGTAGACAGGTGATTCAATGAGACTGATGTTATAGACAGGTGATTCAATGAGACTCGTTATAGACAGGTGATTCAATGAGACTCGTTATAGACAGGTGATTCAATGAGACTGATGTTATAGACAGGTGATTCAATGAGACTCGTTATAGACAGGTGATTCAATGAGACTGATGTTATAGACAGGTGATTCAATGAGACTGATGTTATAGACAGGTGATTCAATGAGACTCGTTATAGACAGGTGATTCAATGAGACTGTCGTTATAGACAGGTGATTCAATGAGACTGATGTTATAGACAGGTGATTCAATGAGACTGATGTTATAGACAGGTGATTCAATGAGACTCATTATAGACAGGTGATTCAATGAGACTGATGTTATAGACAGGTGATTCAATGAGACTGTCGTTATAGACAGGTGATTCAATGAGACTGACATTATAGACATGTGATTCAATAAGACTGTCATTATAGACAGGTGATTCAATGAGACTGACCTTGTAGACAGGTGATTCAATGAGACTGATGTTATAGACAGGTGATTCAATGAGACTGACCTTGTAGACAGGTGATTCAATGAGACTGATGTTATAGACAGGTGATTCAATGAGACTCGTTATAGACAGGTGATTCAATGAGACTGATGTTATAGACATGTGATTCAATGAGACTGTCATTATAGACAGGTGATTCAATGAGACTCGTTATAGACAGGTGATTCAATGAGACTGATCTTAGAGACAGGTGATTCAATGAGACTCATTATAGACAGGTGATTCAATGAGACTCGTTATAGACAGGTGATTCAATAAGACTGATGTTATAGACAGGTGATTCAATGAGACTGATGTTATAGACAGGTGATTCAATGAGACTCATTATAGACAGGTGATTCAATGAGACTCGTTATAGACAGGTGATTCAATAAGACTGATGTTATAGACAGGTGATTCAATGAGACTGTCGTTATAGACAGGTGATTCAATGAGACTCGTTATAGACAGGTGATTCAATGAGACTCGTTATAGACAGGTGATTCAATGAGACTGACCTTAGAGACAGGTGATTCAATGAGACTCGTTATAGACAGGTGATTCAATGAGACTGATGTTATAGACAGGTGATTCAATGAGACTGACCTTATAGACAGGTGATTCAATGAGACTCATTATAGACAGGTGATTCAATGAGACTCGTTATAGACAGGTGATTCAATAAGACTGATGTTATAGACAGGTGATTCAATGAGACTGGTGTTATAGACAGGTGATTCAATGAGACTGACCTTGTAGACAGGTGATTCAATGAGACTGACCTTGTAGACAGGTGATTCAATGAGACTCGTTATAGACAGGTGATTCAATGAGACTCGTTATAGACAGGTGATTCAATGAGACTGACCTTAGAGACAGGTGATTCAATGAGACTCGTTATAGACAGGTGATTCAATGAGACTGATGTTATAGACAGGTGATTCAATGAGACTCGTTATAGACAGGTGATTCAATGAGACTCGTTATAGACAGGTGATTCAATGAGACTGACCTTAGAGACAGGTGATTCAATAAGACTGTCGTTATAGACAGGTGATTCAATGAGACTGACCTTGTAGACAGGTGATTCAATGAGACTGATGTTATAGACAGGTGATTCAATGAGACTGACCTTGTAGACAGGTGATTCAATGAGACTGATGTTATAGACAGGTGATTCAATGAGACTCGTTATAGACAGGTGATTCAATGAGACTGATGTTATAGACATGTGATTCAATGAGACTGTCATTATAGACAGGTGATTCAATGAGACTCGTTATAGACAGGTGATTCAATGAGACTGATCTTAGAGACAGGTGATTCAATGAGACTCATTATAGACAGGTGATTCAATGAGACTCGTTATAGACAGGTGATTCAATAAGACTGATGTTATAGACAGGTGATTCAATGAGACTGATGTTATAGACAGGTGATTCAATGAGACTCATTATAGACAGGTGATTCAATGAGACTCGTTATAGACAGGTGATTCAATAAGACTGATGTTATAGACAGGTGATTCAATGAGACTGTCGTTATAGACAGGTGATTCAATGAGACTCGTTATAGACAGGTGATTCAATGAGACTCGTTATAGACAGGTGATTCAATGAGACTGACCTTAGAGACAGGTGATTCAATGAGACTCGTTATAGACAGGTGATTCAATGAGACTGATGTTATAGACAGGTGATTCAATGAGACTCGTTATAGACAGGTGATTCAATGAGACTCGTTATAGACAGGTGATTCAATGAGACTGACCTTAGAGACAGGTGATTCAATGAGACTCGTTATAGACAGGTGATTCAATGAGACTGATGTTATAGACAAGTGATTCAATGAGACTCGTTATAGACAGGTGATTCAATGAGACTGATGTTATAGACAGGTGATTCAATGAGACTCGTTATAGACAGGTGATTCAATGAGACTGATGTTATAAACAGGTGATTCAATGAGATTGACCTAATAGACAGGTAATGCATTTGAATTGACCTTATGGACATGTGATGCAATGAAACTGACCTTCTGGACAGGTGATACACTGCGCCAGCCCTTCTGTGTTGCTGTATGTTCCATTAGGACACTTGATGGGGTAAATACTGGACAATCCTCCTGGACAGTAATGACCAACTGGACAAATTCCTCCATATCCTAACTGTCGGTCATCATAACAAGTGTTGTTCAGTGGCACAGAGTTATTCATTCCATTTGGATACTGACGATCGATTCCTGACACACACCAATGACCAGACCCACAGTAACCTGTCCAAATAGAAATTGATTTTATGATGATCTCAACATTTCAGTGAACAGTCATATATACATGAAATTCCAGGAAATGGATGCCTTCCATTTAATGCATAACAGAACAAGCTGTGTTTGTGAAATGCTATGCTTTGACAGTGACTAAGTTCCTTTGTAGAAAATCTGACCTTTGACTTTTATGTCCTTTACTATGATCTGGAATTGATTTTGCCTTTGACATTTAAATTCAAGGTCTATGTATTGTATATTCAAAACTTGTTAACAGTTACACAGACAGACAGGCCAAAAACAATACACTCTAAAATCTTTCATATTGGGAAAGTAAAATGCTAAGAAAAATAAGTTTAGTGTAATTCAGGAATGACTTACCAGTCGGTGAGCTGAGGTGTTCTCCGTCACAGTACTGACCCTGAGGGCATGGTTTACATTGACTCTCCTGGTAAATCCCAGTGACATCACTGTAGGTACCCCGGGGACAGGCCATCCAGTCTAGACCAGTTCCTGCTGGACAGTAGTAGCCTAGTGGACAAATCTCACTCTGTCCCTGAAGAACGCAGTAGTAGCCAGCCGGGCAGGGGTAGCACTCAATAGCATGGGTATGATTCACCTGGCAAAATAGACATCCAATCACTCGATGTCCAGTCTATATAAACTGATAGATTTGCCCCAAAACTCATAAAATCTTGTGGGGCTTTATTTTATGTGGCTTTATTTTCAACCCTTGGATGAGATCTACTTTGAAATTTTTTTACACATGCTTTAAACAACGAATTCCATTCAGACAAAATTTCTAAAATCTAAGCTCTGACTTAAGTTCAAAGGCACAAAGTTATGTGTTATGTTACTTAGTCCTCAAGTATTTTCACCCTCAATGTACACATACAGTAAAAATATTTTGACCTTAATTTCATTTCATATACAATTGTAAATCCTTATCCTGCAATATAATCTCGAGAAAACTGAAGCAAGCACATACCTCACTGTAATTTCTACACGGAACAGGTCCTGACACACCCTGGGGACAAAAGTGACCGACAGGACAAAAGGTGGTAGGTGGTTCTTTGTAGATGGACCCCTCAGGGCAGTAATATCCCTCCCCACATAGCCCTGTGGGGGTGGTGAGACCATCAGTCTCACAATACTGTCCCCCTGGGCAGGGACTGCAGTCGGACACATTCTGGAGGTTCGTGGCATTGGAGTAGGTTCCTAGTGAAGAATTTCAAACACATTTCACAATTCTGTTATTGATTAACAACACAATATTAATATGTATCCAAAATAATAAGAAACAAACTCTTAACAACATCATTCATAACTAGCACCCAAGACAACAATTGGAGTCATTTAGTCTAGTGAAGTATACAAGTACACATATTTTGTTTTCTGTGCATAAAACATTCATTTAAATAGTTATAAACTCATTTTGTTAACTTAAATTTTCAAGATTAACAATTTCTTTAATTTCATTCGATCTTAACATGCCTGAATAATGATGGAATATTTAATTATATCTCAAAACGCTGTTTATTTAGCCATTTTTCACTGATCTCTCTTCATAACAAAACAAAAGATGACTTCATATTAAACTGAATCCAACCCATTAGATAATCTGATTGATTGATTGATTGTATATTGTTTAACGTCCCACTCATGAATTTTTCACCCATATGGAGACGTCACCACTGCCGGTGAAGGGCTGCAAAATTTAGGCCTATGCTCGGCACTTATGGCCTTTAAGCAGGGAGGGATCTTTTACGTGCCACACCTGCTGCGACACGGGACCTCGGTTTTTGTGGTCTCATCCGAAGGATTGCCCTATTTAGTTGCCTCTTATGAAAAGCTAGGGGTGCTGAGGATCTATTCTAACAATGCGGACCCTCATGGGGTTTAAATAGTCTGATAAATCAATATAAGCCAGAACAACGGTCAGCAGTGAAGTGTACTGGATTACATAAAACTGCAATGTTTGGTTCTATACATCTACCTTTAGGACAAAGAGTGAAACTGGAACTGGCATTTGGACAGTAAGCCCCAACTGGACAGGTCACTTCTGTGGGAGAGGTGGAGGACTCGGGACAGTAATAGCCAGCCCAACAGGTACCACTTGGTTCAATCAGGTTTGTGGAGCCACAATACAAACCTACAGTAACAAAAGTGCTCACTGTTTGGATGTTGTTTAACGAACAAAATGTCACAGTTATATTACAAAACAAGAAAATCTGCATGAAAAAAACCCAGCACTGACCAGCTGTACAATTTGTGCAATCGGTGATGGCGGTCAATTTGGTGACGTTGGAGTAGGTTCCTTGTGGACATTTCTGGGGCTCTGAGGTCTGGACTGGACAGTAGTATCCGGCTGGACATTCATCAGCATCTGGGCTCTGGCTGGGTGTCCCGGACTTAGCTCCTTGTCGACAGTAATACCTAAACATCAAAGTGTGACATTAGAAACAAAAAATTTGGCTGCTCCCCGACAAATCTGACATTACAAATATTCCCTGTTGAAGAAAACTGAAATTCCACAATAAAAAAATTACTATTTATTAAGTAAATGGTGAACAATTTATGTAATACAATAAGTATTTTAAAAGGATCAGAAAAATAGTGCAACTAATCTCGTCTGAATGTTATGTTATTTCAAGTCTCGTACAATTTGTGCATTCCAGTTCCAAATTTCATTACTGTTATGAATTACAATCTGCACTTTGATCTCATCTTAACAAATTGTTTTTATTTTGTTGAAACATATGCAGCACACCTCTCCTCTGTCATTAGATCTTAACTAGCATAAGACTGACCACTCACCCACCATTCGATCAAAAGACTGACCACTCACCCAGCATTAGATCATTAGACTGACCACTCACCCACCATTAGATCCTAAGACTGACCACTCACCCACCATTAGATCACAAGACTGACCACTCACCCACCATTAGATCATAAGACTGACCACTCACCCACCATTAGATCATAAGACTGACCACTCACCCAGCATTAGATCATAAGACTGACCACTCACCCACCATTAGATCCTAAGACTGACCACTCACCCACCATTAGATCCTAAGACTGACCACTCACCCACCATTAGATCATAAGACTGACCACTCACCCAGCATTACAGATCTGTGTATATGTGGTCTGGGCAGTCATATCACAGTAGTATCCTCCTGGACACTGAATACAGTCTCCTTCCGCCTGGATACCGGACACATTACCGAAGGTACCCGTAGGGCAGGGGAACTGGCTGGAGTACTGGGTACCAGCGGGGCAGTAGTAACCTAAAACAACAATTCTGTTGTTGTATAGTAACCATAACAACATTTTATCATTCTATCATTGTATGGTGGCTATCACAGCATTACAGTGTGTCCTGTTATATTGTTTAGTATCTATCACAACGTAATAATGAGTCACATTCTATTCTTATTCAGTAACTATGACAATATGTTAATGTGTCACATTATACTGTTTTTCAGTATCTATGACAACATCATGATATATGTCACATTCAACTGTTTATGTTATGTACAGTGAAACATGGTTATAGTGAACCTTCCATGAGAGTGAAAAAAAAGAGTTCGCTAAAACCAAACTTCATCATATCCAATAATATTATCATTATTTTCCTCTCATAGCAAAATAAATATCATTTCATAATAAGCGTGAATTCATTATAAGAGTGTTTGTTATAAGCATGTTTTACTGTGTGTATTGTTGAGAATGAGTTGCAGTCCCTACCTATAGGGCAATACGAGCTGTTGTACAAAACTACTGGAGCCATGGTGTTGTCACAGAAGAATCCTGCTGGACAGGTGACACAGGAACCTTGACCTGTCTGATCCTGATAAGTCCCTGAAGCACATCGGATGGGGGTGTGGCTCCCTTGAGGACAGTAATGCCCTACAAACAGATGTTGCCTAGTTCAACATTGAGATCACTACTTCATATTACCATGACAGATTGAGTACCTAAATAATACTTCATCTAATGTGTTTTGGGAGAAAATGACACTTTTTCACATAAAATTAGATAAACGTGCCTGTATCAAAAGTGAAAACAGTTAATTTTTATGAATTACTGACTACACCACAAAATCTGAAAAGGAATTAAAGGGGTATCCATCACCTATAGTCTGTGTGAATTTCGGTTAGTTTACAGGGACTATGATGTAACGTCAGTCAGTTTTCACTCTGATTTTCTGGGGAGGTAACTCTTCCAAGTCCCACAACTCCCTACTCTGACTAAAAATCCAACATGATTTTGACAGTTGATGATTGAGTGTCCCTTATGCTTAAGATTTCGAAAAATTTTCCATTCTTGCACATCCTTAACTTGTATATCATGAATATTTCTTGTGAATTATTTCAACAATTCGTTTCTTCTTCGATTTTTAAATTTCATAATATACCTTGCGGACAGGTGTATTCTGACGGGTTGGAGACATTCATTCCAGACGGACAGTAATAGCCTGCATCACACTCAGCAGTGGGGTACGTGTTGCCATAGCCACCGCAGTAAGACCCCTGGACACAGGTCTGACAGTCAGCCTCACTCTGGGCACTGGTCGTATTGAGATATGTTCCTGGGGGACAGTTTGTTCCAGCAGAACTTCCTGATGGACAGTATGTCCCTGGTGGGCAAAGATCACCTGTGGACATGAAAATAAAGAACATTTTCAGTTCATCGACAGTTAACAATTGAAAGCTTTAAAACACGTGTCGATTTGATTTTTTCATGTGCAAAGAAATTCTACTGCAAGACAAAGAGTAATTCTAAAGAAGCTGGTCAGAAATGCAGTCATAGATACACATGTCCATGTACTGGCAGATTTCAAAGACTCTTTTCACAGAATCTCTTCATCATTTCAAGAATAAGTTTTTGCTTACACCAACCTTTAGTTTGTGGACTAACTGCCCTTTCACCTGTGGATTTGTGATTTACTCACCATACACCTATGGATTTGTGATTTACTCACCATACACCTGTGGATTTGTGATTTACTCACCATACACCTGTGGATTTGTGATTTACTCACCATACACCTGTGGATTTGTGATTTACTCACCATACACCTGTGGATTTGTGATTTACTCACCATACACCTGGTTTACTGGGGTTGAGTTCGAGGATCCTGATGAACAGAAATAACTGGCAGAGCAGTTCCCAGCAGGGGCAGACAACTCTGGGAGAACGTAAATATTCTTTTAAAATACTTAAAGCAACATCACAGCCATCAATGCAAAAACAAAAAAAAAAGAGAATTGTGTAAATTGGTTTAGAGCTATAATTTATAGTCCAAACTCACCAACATTGTCACAATACATTCCTGGGGTACAAGGTGTTTCAGTAGAGCTGCCATTAGGACAGAAGTTTCCAACAGTACACTGTCCACCCTGAGCAGTCAGTGTGGGGCGGGCCACTGTGGCACCTGTTTTGCAGTACCACCCACCATCACAGTCTCCTGTCGGTCTGGAGAGCCCCACCGTTTCACAGTATTTCCTGTCAGGGATTCATCAAAATAAAATGTGTAATGCATGACAAAGAAAGCTACATTTTTTTTTCTTAAAGAATTAAAGAGTTATGTAGTGTCATATATAAGAAATACAGTCCAAGTGTTCATGTCAAACAGACATAATAACAAAACATACCAAACTTTCAAAATTACAATGTGAAAGTGCAAACTGAAAGCTGTACTACAAATTTCAATGTACCCAGAATTCATCTGGATACAACCATAACATGCTTATAAAATGAACATATTGCTGATACCCTGGTGAACAACTCAGACAGTCTGCAGCTGTTTGTCCTCCCGTGGTATTCAAGAATGTTCCAATCGCACAAGGATAAAGATTAGCTGACACAGACTGCACCGGGCACCAATAGCCCTCTGGACAGGGGACAGGGTCACTGGTCCCCAAGACACAGTAGTGTCCGATCGGACAGTCCAGGCAAGTGACAGTTCGTGTGGAGTTTGTGTACTTCCCGGCGGGACATGGAATTGGTGCTGAAGATCCAGTGGGACAATAAGACCCTGAGATATAAATATAATCCACTGCAGTCAAAATGAAACATCAAAATCTGTTTGTCAAAGTATTCCATCCATTACGTGAATGGATCAACTTATATCTAACACACAAATATCTACTCCATGATAAAACAGTGCGAACATCAGATTTATATTTCAGTAACAAACATTACAACAGTGGCAGCATCTAAACACCCCTCGCACAAAATAACCATGTCACTGATCTAACATTACAATAATTCTAAATTGTCATGGGGTCTCATTTTGTTGTTAACACTGTTCAACCATACCCACACATTTTGTCCCACACCATCAGGAGAAAATGATCACACAAAATTAACAACTCCTTAACCTGGTGTTAATAAAAATTGTCTCCCACAGTTTTGTGGAACATTTCCTATGTTAGGCTTTAACATGTCCTGTCTTCCACAGTTTTGTGTGGCATTTCCTATGTAAGATTTAACAAGTCCCGTCTCCCACAGTTTTGAGGGGAATTCCCTATTAATCTAACAAATACCTGAAGGACACTCGTCTCCCCACGTTTTGTTGACCGGCGCACTCTCTGGTGATCCACCACTACAATAAAATCCTGCGTCACATTGACTTCCTGTCACCGTCATGTTCGTTTCAGGGCAATAAGTACCAGGATTACACGCATCACAGACCGTGAGGGACGTTAGCTTCCAACTATCCCTGTAAACAAAATTAATGTGTAAATAAATATCAAATACTACTAACAACAACTATTTAATCACTGAGGACAAAACCATGTAGATTTCTTTACCCATAAGTCCCTGAAGGGCAGGGTGTGGGAACTTCACTTCCTTCAGGGCAATAGTGACCTTTGGTACAAATTCCTAGTATAGCACTGTCATCAATCAGAGGGGTTCTGGTTCCAGATCCGTATCTTGACCAGTGTCCAGCTGCTATCAATCCAGTGTAATTGGTCAATCCTAAAAGGGCATAAACACTGTTAAAACTATGCCAAGTCCTTCATTTTAAAAATCACAATCATTGTCTCATAAATGACATTAAGACTTGCAGTTCATTAAACTTTGTGCCATTTCACATGAGGGAACATAAATTCTATAAATCTTAATGTGAAACATTTTTTCATGCTATGATTTATGAACTTATTTCAAAATGATTTAATCCAAGAAATACTGATATGCATTAAGTCAATAAAATTCTTTTTGAGATTAGATTTTAACGATCCATAATGTCAGTAAAATATTTCATGCAATTTGAATGAGACAAAGGCCTATACAAAATCTAATTTTGGATTTATGTCTACTCTCAGTTAGTGGAGTCTGGTCTACTGATCGTGATCTTTACTGAGCAACACACAAAGTCTGACAAGATGAGACACTTACCTGTGGTCTCACAGTATTTTCCCGCAGGACACTGTGTACATTTGCTTTCCTCTGTTAATCCCATCTTGTCTCCAAATGTTCCGACGGGACAAGGAGTTCCTTGGGAGATCGGAATAAGGACTGTGCTCGCCACACAGTAGTAACCTGAAATTCATCAATTGGGCACTAAAAATTAATATTTATCACCTAGTAATTAATCATTGTTACCGAAGAGAGGCTTTTTTTTAACAGTGTGACATAAAAGCAATTTTTAATTGAGTTGGTTTTGGGTGATTTTGATGTAAAGTCAAACAGTGGAATGATTTATATTCCTGGGAGTCAATTTAATTTCTCTCTACACATAAAGTTTTCTGAACTATTTTCTGAGGACGTGAATCACTGAATTGGTTATGGCTAATAGCCATTCTCATATCTCACCAATGCTACACAACATTTGTTCATGGTTTGGGATTTGTGAACACAGGGTAGCCCCAATATCCTCGGAATATTTAAAAAAAAAAAAATTTTCATTGAAAAGTTCAAACAAAATAAATGCAAAGCAGTCATTTTCCTTACCCATGGGACAGAGAGCTGGTTCCGATCCTGGACTACATAGAAATCCAGCCATACACAACTGACAGTCAGACATTCCTGTACTGTTGGCATGGTAACCGATAGAGCATGTTTTGGGAGTGTCTGATCCAGCCTTACACACGTGGTGTTGGGGACAGATGTTGCCAGTCACGTTGTCCACAGGATCAGGGATCCAAGCTCCACCAGTGCAATAGTACCCAGCAGAACAGTCCCCTAGCGACAGACAAAATGTACCTCAATCATCACAGGGAAGACAGACAAAATGTACCTCAATCATCACAGGGAATACAAAACCTACTGCAAAACAATTCCCAAGGACTAAGCGGATAACATTAACAATTACCTTCAAAATGACTGGAAGAGAAAGCATCTAATCATAAATACGTGAACTCTGATTTAAGATACACTTATATGGGCAAGGACAGGATTTTTGATCAACTGAAACTGAGGGGTTTTTTTGTTATAGAAATAAAGTGATCTTTTATAAATAAGTGCATTAAAAATATTTTTACACAAGATACATTTTCTATTTACATGACATCTGGCTCTGTAAATTGTGTTTCTAAACAGTGTTAATCTATATCCTGAGTGAGACGAATGTGTGCACATTTCATAGGACTGTAAACAAACTCTTGTAAACCACGTGTGGATATGAGAACACCAAGATTTCTAACAAATATAATAGCAGGCGCATTTCAACATAGATAACTGCTAAATAAATTTCGGGAGCAAGCACAAAAATTTTTCATTGGTAAAGCTTTTTTCTCTGAAACTGTCACTTTGGCACCACATTGTAAACTGTGTCACAGAGCATATAAACAAACATGGCTCATGCCTTGTTTTGGAAATGAAAGATTTCATCCAATACATCTTTGTGTCAGTTTTTTAAAATTTAGGTTCCTTTTGTACACATATTAAACACTACTATATTACTAATTAACATCCAAGTCATTTTTTTTTTATCAAAATGGTGTCCATGCCCCTTTAACTCGATTGTTTAGATATTTGGAAATAGGGAGATTACACTCTGTAGCTTATTGACCTACCTGTGACTGCGATCAGAGCTGTCCCATTACAATATTTTCCTGGATCACATGATTTACAAGAGGCGGCCTCAGAGGTACCACTTCTGTCTGGATTGTAGGTTCCCCGAGGACAAGGTACCATGACGGAGGTTCCCTCAGGACAGTAGTAGCCCGGATGACAGGTGTCACCCCACAGGATAGCGGTCTTGTTTCCGGATGTGTCATTGTTGTAGACAGGGTCAGCATAAAGGGCCAGACCATAACATATATGTCCAGCCTTACAGTTCCCAGTCACCTCTGTCGCTCCACGGTTCTGGCAATAACGTCCCGGGGGGCATGGCTCACAATCACTGATATTGGTCCGATGTGTTCTATTTATAGCAATATCAATTTCATTAAAAGATTTTCAAGCTTACAAGAGTTGTACTTATTCAATGAATGAATGTTTATTTTGTTTGCATTATGGAATAAATATATAATGGAATCATGGGATAATTTGTATAAAGATGATTGAACAGACATATCCCATGCTTCCCATGTTTACATGGCACCCATAATACAAACAGACTAGACATCTATTCTTTATAATCATATTTTGTCAAAATAAATAAAAAAAAAAAATTTATACTCCAAATAATTTCCCATACAAAGCGATCCTCTTTGTGATGTAAGCGTAAGATATATACTGGATAATGGATGATAAATTGACGAAGACATCAGTGATATTCGTGTACACTGACACTAAGGTTTAGTTGATAATAAGGTTTTGCTGTATCAATGTTATTTTTAAAAGAAACGAGTTAAATTACAAAATTTCCAGATCACACAATTTCCATTGTTTCAGTCTATACCATGATATCGTAAATAAAACAGACATTTACTTTTTAAACACATATAAATGACTCTGTGTGTGTGTGTGTGTGTGTGTGTGTGTGTGTATTTCTACTGTACGTGTACATATACACAGTTACTACAGTATTTGATCCAAAGAGTTGGATTACATCAAGTTGACAGGCAAAGATCATCTGATCAAACAAGATGTGAAGAATCGATTTTGATTTGATGATCTTATCCTGTCAATGAAACATGATCCACCTGTAACAAGATAAAGTTGACAGTAATTTTGATCACGTCTCGTTGATAGGCGTGGATCATCAGATCAAACGAAACGTGATCCAACTCTTCGGATAAAGTTAATTATAAATTTATCATATACCCCTTTATGTATTTTAAATACACATTTATATGATAATGAATGTATTTCTAATTTCCAAAAACACAGCCATTCAGTGAAAGTATTTTTTGTGTACAATTTTGTATGTGATGCAGTTGATCATTTTCTACAAAAATGTGTGTTGATGCATTGTGATGTCTTCAGTTTCTGAGAAACAAGATCTGGATTTACATAACCACAATGTGGCAATTCAGAAAGTTGGATTACATTCTGTAAATTTATCAGTATTAAACACAGACTACTAATGGGTATATAATAAAACGCAGGATGACAAAATATGTTTAGAGGGGGGTCATACTTTTAACAAGAGGCCATCAACAGCAGACTTACAGGTTTGAGAAATATCCTGGCTCACATGCTGTGGGGACATAGCTGCCATTACCACAGTAGTATCCGGCTGGACAGGCTGTTCTGTTGGTCATTCCTTTGTCTGGACAATAAAACCCAGGCTCACATTCGAAACACTCAGCATAGCCATTGTACGGCATGTAAGTTCCAATCGAACATTCGTACTGAGCCATAGAGCCATTGGGAGCAAAGTGTCCTGTAAAGGTAGCTGACTTGTTACAGCCATAAATAAGCGTAACACACAAAGCATTGAGTCAAATACAAGTATCTATCTTTTATACGTCAAAAACAAGCATCCTAAAATCTGCCACAAAGTTGTTAAGTAACATACCAGGATCTGTGATGTGTTGTATGGGGTTTTTAGCAGCCCCTGTGCAGTAGTATCCTCCCCAACACTGGCCTGTGGGTGCCCCACCAGCCACGGAGGAACAGTAATACCCTGCATCACAGTCAAAACACTCGTAGTTGTTAACAGCCCCCGAAACATTGCTGTAGGTTCCCAGTGGGCAGGGTTCAGCCACATATGACCCTACAAATTAAATCAATAGTTAAAAATAATTAATATTAAACAATTTGTAAAATTCTAATATTATTCCTTAAATTTTTTTTTTATAAAACTGTAAAAGTATTCCTAGTCAATTCCAAGGAAGAGCAGCTTTTATCTCACCTGATACACAGAATCCTCCTCGTGGACACAGCTCTCCAGTAACGCCATCTGTTGGTGCAGAGGTAGAGGCCCCAGAATAGCAGAGGTATCCCGGATCACAGGGTGACCGTGGCTGGAGGAGTCCAGGTGCGTCACAATACCAGCCAGGATCACAAGGTGGACACTCAGTCAGTGCAGTTAGTACTGTAACACACAAAAAAATCACATACAAATAGGTCAAAAAGTACTGATACTGGGAACTCCTCATAGTACATAAGTACTGAGACTGGGAATTCCTCATACTACATAAGTACAGATACTGGGAATTCCTCATAGTACATAAGTACTGATACTGGGAATTCCTCATAGTACATAAGTACAAATACTGGGAATTCCTTACAGTACATAAGTACTGATACTGGGTATTCCTCATAGTACATAAGTACTGACAGTACATAAGTACTGATACTGGGAATTCCTCACAGTACATAAGTATTGATACTGGGAATTCCTCACAGTACATAAATACTGATACTGGGAATTCCTCATAGTACAAAAGTACTGATACTGGGAATTCCTCATAGTACATAAGTACTGATACTGGGAATTCCTCATAGTACATAAGTACTTATCTGTCTGGGTCAGTTACAGGAGTACGAATTTGTCACCAAAGTAACAAATTGGCAAGTAATAAAAAAAAAATAGCAAAACTTAAGATGATGAAATTAATGATAAAGTTTAAATTTTTTTGATGATGATTAAGAAACATGTTCTACAACTTATATTAATGCTTCTTGTTGGTTCAGACTTTGGCATGAAGGGAGTCATTGATGTGGGAGGAAATCAGAATATTTGTAAGAAACTTATGTATCCCTGTGGACAACCAAATTATTATTGATAGATTGTCGTATCCCTGATATCTTAATGTTACAAATACTGGAATTTACTTTTGATTGGTATCAGTGGTTCATGACTTCTAATAGAAATACTGAAAAATTGTAATCCTGGACTATTTCAAAGAATAATGCAAAAAAAAGCCAGTTTAGGGAAGAAATCATTTTTACTCTAGTTCCTATACATTTCAAAGTAAAAATCACTGAATTTCAGAGAAATTAAAGAACAGTTGGATTTCAGGATCAGAAATGGTTATTGTCAGACATATAAAAGGACTGGCATAATTATGACCACTGATATACACTTAACAATGTTTACACAAGTAAATATTCTGAATGATATTGTCTGATTGATATCTAACTACCAATTTCTTCAAACTGCTGCAGAGAATTTTTAGTGAATAGTTCAACCTTACATGAGGTATTTCCATATCTGCCAATGGGGCAGGGTTCTGGTTTAGAGGAACCAGCTACACAGTATGACCCTCTGGGACAGTCAGTAGGAGAGCTGGAAGCTAGGGGGCAGTAGTAGCCAGCTGGACAAGTCTGGCAACTTCCCACATCCGGGGTTGCAGTCACATTGGTGTAGGTTCCCTCTGGGCAGGGCACCTGTTGCAGAAAGATCAGAAATTATTTCATAACGACAAGCAGCTTTGACTTCCAAGAGAACCTACTCAAAATATTGCATTGCATAAGAAACTACGACCAGAAATATGCTTGCTTTCTTATATCAAAACAAGATGCATTTGTGATGAAGCCCTTGTATGGTCATGACATCGAAAAATAAGGTCTTGTCACAAGAAATACATACAGCCAAGGTTAAAGTTTTACAAACTTAGGTTAAACACCAAGGTCAAGGTAATGAAGTAAAAATAATTTTGCTACCTACTGGTAAACAAAGGTCTTGTCAAGGGGACACAGATGGGAAGTAGAAAGCTCCATCACCAACCATTCAAAAGTTACTGCCAGGGTTAAAGGTTTTCAAAAGGAGGTCATACCCCCAAGGTTAAGGTCACAAGGCCAAAAATTTTGGTACCAAAAGAAAGGTCTTGTCACAAGGAATACATATGCCAAATATGAAAACCTATCACCGTCCATTCAAAACATTAAAGTTTTGCAGACAAACAGACAGACCAAAATCTATATGCTTCTGAATTTCTGATTATAAGGGCATAAAAGGGAATTTTAAATAATAAGCAGGGAAAAAACGTTGGCATTTAAAAAGACAAATTTGAACCATTTTTATCAAGTACATGTTTTAACAATTACAATTTATCAAAGTAATAAATGTTTATCTTTCTTTTTTACCTGTCTGGGTCCATAGGATCCGATGGTCACAGGATGAATACCATAGGGATTAGTAAAGTTTGTGGGGCAGTAGTACCCTGATTCACACGGTCCTGTCTCCGTATGTGACCCCTCCAGACAGTAGTAACCCGCGGGGCAGGGCTCACAGTGGGTGTCAACATCGGAAGCCTTCACGGTGCGACGGATCGTTCCCACGGGACATTTGAGTTCCTCCACTGTGCCTGTAGGTAAAAGAGAAGAAATATGGATGGTGGCTAAGGCATTGCTTCTGACTACAGCAAAAAATATTAATAAAACTATTTAAACTATTTTATTTTTCATCGAGGGATCAAATCAATTTTTACCTTATATTAATTTGCCTTCAACTTTCAGCTAAATCTTTACATAATTTACGTATTTGATTTACACCCTACACATCATATATAGAGTATATGGTAATTCTGACACAATGAAAATATTAGTCTTTTGGAAGATGAAGATCGAAAGTTCACCATAAGCATAAATGCGAAGATTTCCATTCATTTTTAAATTTCAGACAATTAAAAAACAATGTATCCACCAAACATTAACAGCACAAGTCATTATTAAAGTAATAAATTATACATTTATATCTGTTAGTTTATAATATACAATCCAACCTCATTATCTCAAACTCAATAAGGCTGAGAAAAATATTCGAGTATTCAAGATATTGAGGGTAAAATATGGAAGCTTGTAAGTGTCAAAAGTCAAGAAAATCAACACTGTCTTATTTGATATGATGTTGTTTGTGCCTGTTATTGTGAATAAAAGCATTAGTTAATTCTAATAGAAATTGACTTCATTTTTGAAAATGAGGGTATGAATTGCAACACGTCACACCAGCATATCAGTATTTTGTATTTTCTATACTTTACATATTGAATAGTGATCTCTAAGTGCTCTGGCCTACATGTAAATTTTGCATGTGTTGGAACAATTCCTTACCCTCTGGACAGTATCGTCCGACAGAACAGTCTGTGGCATCAGGCTCCTTGGTAAGTCCGGCCAAACAGTAACGTCCGGGTGGACATTTTTTCGTGTTGACCATCGCATCTTCTGAGGTGGATGAGTTGTCACAATAATGTCTGTCAACAAAAATAGTTATTTTATTCAAAGATGTCAAGAAAATGAATTATTAATTCAAAATCTTGAAAAAGCAAAGTTTAAGTACTACAATTACTACAACATAACAAAGTCCTGTTGGAGACATGTTTTTAACCTTTTTTTTTATTCAATTGGCTGGTCCATATGGATTGAATTGCACAGGCATACCTGTTGCCATACATGTGTTCACCATCATGATTCTCAACATTCAGTGAGATAAAACTTTCGGGGTTAACAAAATTTTCTTACATGCGCATGCTTATCTCTGACTTTTAGACAACTTGTAGTTTCTTCCTTCAAAAAAGCAATTTTCAGCATGCCTTTTGAAACCAAAAAGTTCCATTATTGAAGAATGCATTTAAGATACTTTCATTGAAGAATAAATACTGATATTTTGATGACAAATTATTTTTTAAAAATTCTAGTAAATTATCTCTACTTGACCAAGTTCAGTTCATAAAGATCCCAACAGATTCACATTTCAAAGTAAATATTTCAGCTCAAGAAGTAGGACAACATGGTTCTGTTTATATGGAAGAGTATCGTAAAATTACTCCACAGAGCATAATGCATGTATTAAATTAACAACAGACATGATGTTTTTAGATGTAACAGGTGTATAACATTTTTATTGCTGTTATTTACAAAGTTTCAAATATTAAAATCAACTGGTACAGATTTCATTTGGGGAACTAAATAACCAAAAAGCTATATATGTTCAAATTTATTTTATTGCTGATGCAATCTCAAAAACATAGTCAGTTTTCATGCATTTTCTTTGAGAACAGAAAATGGTCCATTTATTCCAACTTTTGTTTTTTGCGGGTTTTTTTGGGGCTAAGAAGGTTGACTCATTTCTTTAGGACTGTACAAAGTGACACGTTTTATACTGACCCTATTCTACATGTTTCACACACTTCCTGTCCCGGTTTGGAGTAGTAACCCACAGTGCAGTCGTACGGATGAATTGTCCCCAAAGGACACGAAAATCCTCCCGGACACGTGATACATTCAAACTGTCTCTTGGCAGGTTGGCCTTTAAAAAAAATGTTATTGTTTTCTCAAAAGGTTCTAGCCAGAAATATACAACAAATGTTATAATCAAAATAAAAATCAAATAAAAGCAAAGAAGATATGGTACACCTATTAATTTTTGCCTTGTTTTATTTCCAACCAATTTAATCTTAACATTATGGACAAGTCTAAACTGAGCAATTTTGAATGATTATTCATTACGTAGTAAAGAACTGGCTCGATGAATTTAAAATGAAATGAAACCTTTTTTCAATGCAACCCGATCAAGAAATTCCCCTACTACACTTAAGTATCATGGTCTTTTACTCTCAGTCACCATGAGAGGAAGATAATATATAACAAACGGTGCATACCTGGTCCTACAAGAGCCGAGCTTGTTTGATTAACTCCATAAGGCATGTATGTACCTGCTTTACATTTCACGGGAGCCGAAATGGCAAACTCACAGTAGTGACCTGAAAACAGACAGGGAAAGGGAAAATGTTCGTTTTATATCCCCATAATTTATTTCTTTTTGCTTTTATACTTTCACACTTTTAATAAAATTTGATCAATATCTGAGTTTTGTTTCCTACAGGTTTCATGGAATTTACAGTGTAAACGATGTACAAAGAACTAAAATGACCAGCTTAGATAAGCCCTACTTGTTTCATATTTTTATTTCTTCAATGGAATTCATTCACTGAAGAACAGAGCATGCAAATATTCAAGTTCTTGAATTTTTTATGGAAAAGTCCCATATATTAAAACACACACACACACAGATATATATATATATATATATATATATATATATATATATATATATATATACAAAGAGTTTGAATGGGACTCCTTCATATAAGAAATAATTTATGTGGTACATGTATCAATAATAGTTCCATTAATCAACATGTGTAAAAATTATGTCATATTATGGTATCCGGTAAATATAGCAAATTATCAATACATAAATGCTGAAACATCAGTGAACTTTCTGTATAATGTGTAACAAAAATTTTGTTTACAACAACTTTATATACCCATAACAAACCTGTCACTATTACAAATTCATTCTCACTACTGAAAAAAGATCAATACTCTAAAGCTGAACAACTATGTCTGAACTAAAGTTTGCAAATAAACCTGTTTGTGAGAGCTCAATTTTAGCAGTCTCGTTAATTTGTTATGTTTAATTGTTTTCAGTCTTAGCTGTATAACTGTACTGTGAGACCAATAAAACTATTGACAGAGGGAACTCAAAAACTTTAATGCAAATATTTCGGCAAATGATTAAGTTCGCAAATACCTGCTGCTCACAAAGTTAGCGGAAATCAAACCTTCACCAAATTTTCCTGCTTCACAGCATATCAGTATGCTTTTGTAAGGTTAACAACAAATTCAAAAATGTTATGTGATCTCAAGTTCCACTGTTTAACTTAAACTTGCAACGCAATGCTGCGCATCTATATATCACTGAATGTTACTCTGAAAATTCTTCTTGTAATAAATCACTTGATCCCACATATAAGTTATACGTTATACATATAAGTAAGTTATACGTTATACATATAAGTTACTATTCAATGACAGTATCTTTCACTGGCTATAACAAACTTGTCGTTGAGTTATTTTAAGAATTTCCTGTAAAAGGTCGTACCTTGCCAGCAGTTTTTACACTGCGCTTCCTCATACAGTCCTTCCACGTCATTGTAGGTGCCGTTCGGACAGCCGTACTCAGTCCACGCTATAGTGCCATTAGGACAGTAGTAACCACGGGGACAGATGCCTGACGTGGTGCTGGATCCACCTAAATACACAAAACACTGAGATTATCCTAAATACACAAAACACAGACATTATCCTAAATACACAACACAGACATTATCCTAAATACACAACACACTGACATTATCCTAAATACACAACACACTGACATTATCCTAAATACACAATACACTGACATTATCACAACCTAAATATGCAAAACACTGACATCATCCTAAATACATAAAACACTGACATTATCACATATAATCAGCATGTCTGTATCTGATTCAAAGAGGATCTATGAAACTCTATCTGTTCTATATATCAAAATCTGCTGAAATTTCACTGTAACAAATATACCATGTAAAAAAGGGTATCTTCTTTTTTTTCTGTAATTATTAAAAGATCAATTCCTATGATGCAATGGACCTGATAAAGTGCTAGGATTTCTAATGAAGTTCTGACATTTCTAATGAAATGCTAGGATTTCTGATAAAGTGCTGACATTTCTAATGAAGTGCTAGGATTTCTGATGAAGTGCTAGGATTTCTAATGAAGTGCTAGGATTTCTGATAAAGTGCTGACATTTCTAATGAAGTGCTAGGATTTCTGATGAAGTGCTAGGATTTCTAATGAAGTGCTAGGATTTCTGATAAAGTTCTGGTATTTTTAATGAAGTGCTAGGATTTCTGATAAAGTTCTGGGATTTTTAATGAAGTGCCAGTCCTGCTAGGAGTGAGGTATCCTGGCTAGGTATCCCACCGTATACAAGGTTCATCTGTTCACTATCTATAGCTGAGAATGGGAGTAGAAAATAACCAAAAACAATAGAAACTGCTGCAAAACAATAACACATAATCATCTATGTTTTCATTTGACTCCTCAGACTCAAGACAGTTTATCTTAACACTTCCGAACAGCCAGATATTTACTTTGTCAATTTTACTTGATAAGAATATAGCCATGTATTTTTATTATGCCAGTGATTTCGAGTCAAGTACACCTGTGGCATGCTGGGATCATTTTTAGGGAGGAGTGGTATCCTGACTGGTCAGGACCAGATATATGTACTCTTACTAATGATAGCCTTTATTTATCCAGGATTACACAAATTAGTATACTGCTAGTTTTCATTGCAATCCTGCATTAAAACATATGTACATAAATATAAAATTGGTATCTAAAAATTAGTATCTAAATATGAATATACATATAAGTACAATAAAAAAAAAAAAGAAAGCACAACACATATATATAGATACATACATTTACACACACACACACACACACACACACACACACACACACACACACACACATATATATATATATATATATATATATATATATATATATATATATATATATACACACACAAATACTTCCTTAATTGTTATGAATTCATCACCAAAAACTTCTGACTTCCAAATGCTTTATACCCCAACTGACAAATTATGTTACAGTGCAGTCTTGTGACACAAGTAACCAAGTCCTCTGTTTTACCTTCACAGTAGTATCCCTGAGGGCAGATTGTACACTGAGATGCCTCATACAGATCCGATCGGGTGGAATATGTCCCAGCAGGGCAGGGGAATTTCTCTGGGGAGGGGGACTGTAGAGGGCAGTAGTAACCGGGCCAACATGGCTTGGGGGGATTGGTCGAGTTGTCTGAAAAAATATAAAATATAGCATAGTAAAAGATTTCAAAGCTATACTGAAACAAAGGTCATATAAAGAGTCCTAGCGTTCCGTATATATATCATAAAATCATCTCCCAGTCACAGTTGGATAACACTGTCATCCATGAGCCAAATTCATTGTTCTATTAACAACAATTGCTCAAATTCTGTCCAATTCCACATATTGGTCTACATTTGCATTTATTACCCCAGCCAGTTTATTTACAGTTGCTTCAATTTGCACATTTCCATTTTTTTAATTCTCTTCTTGTAAGTGTGACCCATTCACATAATATGCCTTCACTAACCTGTGCCCCAATCACAGAATTTGCTGTGACAAACTTGCTTACCATTCACAAAATTTGCTCCCACCTACAAACACCCATACCCCATTCGCTGTACTTGTGGTCCCTTTACAACACTATTTTTTGCCCTTAGACTTACTTGTGCCCCATTTACAATGTATGCCATTATACATACTTGTGCCCCATTTACAATGTATGCCATTATACATACTTGTGCCTCATTTACAATGTATGCCATTATACATACTTGTGCCCCATTTACAATGTATGCCGTTATACATACTTGTGCCCCATTTACAATGTATGCCCTTAGACTTACATATGCCCCATTTACAATGTATGCCGTTATACATACTTGTGCCCCATTTACAATGTATACCATTATACATACTTGTGCCCCATTTACAATGTATGCCGTTATACATACTTGTGCCCCATTTACAATGTATGCTGTTATACATACTTGTGCCCCATTTACAATGTATGCCCTTAGACTTACATATGCCCCATTTACAATGTATGCCGTTATACATACTTGTGCCCCATTTACAATGTATGCCGTTATACATACTTGTGCCCCATTTACAATGTATGCCCTTAGACTTACATATGCCCCATTTACAATGTATGCCGTTATACATACTTGTGCCCCATTTACAATGTATGCCGTTATACATACTTGTGCCCCATTTACAATGTATGCCCTTAGACTTACATATGCCCCATTTACAATGTATGCCGTTATACATACTTGTGCCCCATTTACAATGTATGCTGTTATACATACTTGTGCCCCATTTACAATGTATGCCGTTATACATACTTGTGCCCCATTTACAATGTATGCCCTTAGACTTACATATGCCCCATTTACAATGTATGCCGTTATACATACTTGTGCCCCATTTACAATGTATGCCGTTATACATACTTGTGCCCCATTTACAATGTATGCTGTTATACATACTTGTGCCCCATTTACAATGTATGCCGTTATACATACTTGTGCCCCATTTACAATGTATGCCCTTAGACTTACATATGCCCCATTTACAATGTATGCCGTTATACATACTTGTGCCCCATTTACAATGTATGCCGTTATACATACTTGTGCCCCATTTACAATGTATGCCATTATACATACTTGTGCCCCATTTACAATGTATGCCGTTATACATACTTGTGCCCCATTCACAATATTTGCCCTCTGGACAAGCATCACATTGGTCAGCTGATGAGAGGTTGGTTTTGTCGCTGTAAGTTCCTGGGATACAGGGATACTGGTCATCTGCAATGGTTCCTAGTGGACAGTAGTAACCTGAAATACAAAAAAACAATAGGTAAAAATTAAGTGGCAAATAACTGTGAATTGAAAGGTGCATTGGTATGTATGATTTTTTGCATTTCGTTCTCTCTTTAGAAAAATGGTTCAAGCATAATCATCAGAAATTCTCATAGCATATGATAGAATTATCTTTATACTGAGTCAGGTATACCTTGACATTAGCTCTGCACATGATTCTATTAACTACATCCCTACAAATAATTCTACTGCGGTGATCGCAGAGACCAAAGAAATGCCGCATCAATCATTCTCCAAAACATACCAGCATTTATCAAAAGATTATCAGAATAATGATGCATATTAAACTGTCACAAGAAAAATAAATATATAGGTTTACAATGTAATACTTGTTGAGACCATATCAGTTTCATATCTTCGACCTGATTCTGTATTGCCTTAAACAGGTGTTAAATGTAGACCTATTTTAAGGTTTCTCTGCTATCCCACCTGCTGTTTTACACTTCCTGTTTTGCTAATACAACAAAAAAGTCAATGACTTGAGTTTCATTTTATGATTATAGAATTTATCTATGTATGTTACAAAACTTTATAAATGACTGAAGGATATTTGACATTCAACAAAAAATCAATCATCTGCATTTTGAGATCAATAGCCATGAAAACAAACATGGTGATGAACAGGCAAGTTGATGTGTGTAGTTTTGTTGGACTTTGGGAAATCAACATTTAAAGCAAATCAGACCGATATCTTGTTAATATAACCTGTCAACATCAAACTAAATACTTGATATAACTTTCAAAAATTTTGTCAGCAAAAAATATGAATTTTGTTTTGGAATCTATCATGACATCACAAAAGTAGCCTAATTCGTAGCTGTATCGGGAAATGATCAACTGTATATTTCTGAACAGGAGTAGACGAGAAATAAATTTATTGTTTTCATGGATGATGCAGGATGACCTCCTCAGTCATTTTATATTTTACAGCAATAAATCTCCGACCTTGGAGCTAATTCTACAACATCCACGAAAAAGCATACATACTCACAGGAACTCAAAGAAAGATCACATGTGCATACTCACAGAAACTCAAAGTACATAGTAGTATATGATGAAAAAAGCAGTGAACACATGACACATGTACTTTAATAGTTTTCATTTCCTTCATTTTTTTTCCCTATACCAGAACAGAAAATTGAAAATGACTGAAAACAAGGGAGCTGCAGAAATCCTTATACAGGTTGATTAGAATTACTGGCATTCATTTAAAACATCAGTCATGGAAATCTGACCTAAAGTTTCATCTATTTACCTGCTTTACACGGAACAACGGATGTTCTGTTTACCTGCTTTACACGGAACAACAGATGTTCTGTTTACCTGCTTTACACGGAACAACGGATGTTCTGTTTACCTGCTTTACACGGAACAACAGATGTTCTGTTTACCTGCTTTACACGGAACAACGGATATTCTGTTTACCTGCTTTACACAGAACAACAGATATTCTGTTTACCTGCTTTACACAGAACAACGGATGTTCTGTTTACCTGCTTTACACAGAACAACGGATGTTCTGTTTACCTGCTTTACACAGAACAACGGATGTTCTATATTTACCTGCTTTACACGGAACAACGGAAGCAGTGTGGTTGATCTCAGGACAAGCAAAGCCAATATCACACTTGTGACAGTTGAGTGGGTGGCCCGTGTTAGCATCAGGGTTGTAAGTCCCAGGCTGGCAGGGGGTAGGGGCTGTTGTGGGCTGCGACTCTGTACCCCCTGGACAGTAATATCCTGCTGGACACGAGATACACTGTGTCTCATCTATAAAGAAAAGGTTAAATATGTTACATATGCCAGAACGAAATAACTAATATCAAATATTCTACACTACAAGAGTTGTTTCCCTTCTGAGCACATATTTTTCTGACCACCAAATTATCTTCTACACAACCTCCTTAAACAGTCCTAGCTGGACTAATATAAATCCCATCAAGCACCATTGAAATGGGACAGAGATCTCGACTCTTACAAAAATGAGCCAGTGTACGAGTAGAGGAGTCTGTTGACAAAATATAACAAAACTGGGGTTTGATTCTTTGACAGATTAAATTTGAGGAAGCAGAATATATCAAAATTATCATTCTGTCTTCCTGATTTATACTTCAAATTCACTATTAACAAAAAAGCTATGTTGAATTTTATTAGGTATATGTCTAGAGCATGCTTCACATAAAAGATGCAGACATTGCACAATATTCCTGATGTTTATGATGTTTTGTACATTGTGTGACAGTGTGTCATAAGAACCCCCCTCCTCATCTCATACACTGGCTCATATTTATGAATCTAAATGAAGATGTAAATCATTTATGGCCTACAGCTGTAATCCACTTCCTACTGCAGTGCCCAGTTTACTTCACTTTTAATCTTTTGACCCTATGAATGGGAGTTCGAAAACTGACAAACATTTGTAATAACATGCTTGTTAAAAATAAAAAAACCCACCTCAATTAAAATCAATCATCTTTCAAAGACAACTTACTGTCAAATCCAAGATCTGGGCCATAGGTGCCAACAGGACAGGGATGCTGGAACCCTGAGGACTGACCTCCAGTACAGTAGAACCCACGGGGACAGTCCACTCCGGTATCCGTGGTGCCCTTGGGGCAGTATTTTGCAGATGGACAGGGCAAACAGGCAGTGAGGCTGGTGGAATTCTCGTTAGGATTGTACGATCCACCAGGACACGGGTATTGAGTACTGACCGTGGTTCCCTGGATACAGTAGTGACCCTTTGGACAAGGGTACTGTTCATAAGATGTGTCCCCAGGTCCTGGACAGTAGTATCCTGTAACAGTACAACACTGCAATTACTGATCGGAATCAAATTTAAATCTACATCCTGTACGTGTAAATCTATACTTCTGTCAACACTGCTGAATGATACACACCATTGACCCGTACAGTGAAATGGAATATCGACGTGTCCGATCAGTCAGATTATACTCAGGTAATACCGTATTCAATCTGAATTTTTTTGCCTTCATCACATAATTATGCCATTTTCTTCTCTTGATTTACCCTTGAGAAATAATTCATTCACAGGATAATCCTCCAATGAAGTCTCACATTTACAACCGCATGTTTCGCTACTTACCAGGAGGACAGAGGACACAAGCTGTAGAGTCGATGGATCCATTGTGTGGGTTGTAGGTCCCAGCCGGACAGCGAAAGAAATTCTTGCCATCACACCAGCCCCCGGTTTGACAGAGGTCAGTGGCTGGGGCGGAGGTGTTAGACCCCATAGAACAGGTGTACCCAGCGTCACATGCTATACAGTAGATGGCGCCACCATTGGAGTAATAGCCTGGGGCACACTCTGATCTCCTGGAATCTATACACATACAAAAGTCAAACTACGTAAAATGGATTTGAGGGGAAGTAATAAGAATTAATAAAATGTGCTTACTCTGAGCTAAAGACAATCCCTGTATATATAAGTTAGAATATAACATATCAAATTTCTTATCTACTACAAAATTTCTAGTATATCTGGGGTATTCAAATCTACAACAGAAAAGTTATTCTATTTCCCTGATTTTCAATTCAAAACCCATATCCATGTGATAACACACTGCACAAATTCTTACATTCTGGTTCTGGGCAGAAGTAGCCTGGTTCACATCCGGTGCAGTTCGTGGAGGCAGCTGTGCTATAGAACCCTGGAGGACACACTGTCTGACCTTCATATGTGTTGGGGCATCTGTAACCCTCATCACACATGGTGCAAGTCTTCTGGCCTCCCAGAGAGTAATATCCTGGCTGACAGGCAACACTAGTAAAATAAGTTAGATTAAAATCACTTATATAAATTATATGCATTTTGTTCCAGTTAAAGTATTGACATTTATACGTAAATTTGACAATATATTTCAGAATTAGTCTCTACTCAAAGTTCTAACAGATGCAAGTCACATGATAAAAGTGATTATTATTCATTGAGTTGTTACGCATGTTTCTTACCTGCTGTTGGTGTTGGAGTCCGGACACTCGTATCCCGAAGGACATGTGATACAGGAAGTCTGGTTTCCAACAGAGTAAGTTCCATCCTGACAAGCTACCTGGGTGTTCTTGTTGGTCGTTGGGCAAGCACTGAAAATTAATAAAGAGCACGCTTAGCAAACAAATCATCCACTTTGAGACCATTATACCATGCAGTGTGTACTGATAATCAGCAGACTTGCTATCCGGCTACACAGTGTGTACCGATAATCAGCAGACTCACTATCCGGCTACACAATGTGTACTGATAATCAGCAGACTTACTATCCGGCTATACAATGTGTACCGATAATCAGCAGACTTACTATTCAGCTACACAATGTGTACTGATAATCAGCAGACTTACTATCTGGCTACACAGTGTGTACTGATAATCAGAAGACTTACTATCTGGCTACACAGTGTGTACTGATAATCAGAAGACTTACTATCCAGCTACACAGTGTGTACCGATAATCAGCAGACTTACTATCCGACTACACAATGTGTACCGATAATCAGCAGACTTACTATCTGGCTACACAGTGTGTACCGATAATCAGCAGACTTACTATCTGGCTACACAGTGTTTACTGATAATCAGCAGACTTACTATCCGGCTACACAATGTGTACCGATAATCAGCAGACTTACTATCCGGCTACAGAATGTGTACCGATAATCAGCAGACTTACTATCCAGCTACACAATGTGTACTGATAATCAGCAGACTTTCTATCCGGCTACACAATGTGTACTGATAATCAGCAGACTTACTATCCGGATACACAATGTGTACTGATAATCAGCAGACTTACTATCCGGCTACACAATGTGTACTGATAATCAGCAGACTTTCTATCCGGCTACACAATGTGTACTGATAATCAGCAGACTTACTATCCAGCTACACAATGTGTACTGATAATCAGCAGACTTTCTATCCGGCTACACAATGTGTACTGATAATCAGCAGACTTTCTATCTGGCTACACAATGTATACTGATAATCAGCAGACTTACTATCCCGCTACACAATGTGTACTGATAATCAGCAGACTTTCTATCTGGCTACACAATGTGTACTGATAATCAGCAGACTTTCTATCCGGCTACACAATGTGTACTGATAATCAGCAGACTTACTATCCAGCTACACAATGTGTACTGATAATCAGCAGACTTACTATCTGGCTACACAATGTATACTGATAATCAGCAGACTTACTATCCGGCAGGACATGGCGAGCACTCAGTGGCTTTTGTTAGTGAGTAAGTCCCAGGGAGACACTGGATCTGTTCGGAGGAGTTCGTGGAGGGACAGGCATATCCAGCTGGGCAGTCCACACATGCAGCTAATCCAGCAACAGAGTACGTCCCCGGGAGACAGGCCTGGATTCCAGTACCGTCAGTGTTAGGACACACCTCTCCTGGGGAGCACTTTGTACAGGAAGAGGAATTACCGGTAGAATAGGTCCCTCCAGGACAAGGAATCTCATTGGATGAGCTGGAATGAGAAATCAAGAAATCAGTGTTAATAATCCTTATTCATTGCACAATGTATTGAAAATTTGCTGTCCTTTTTATTTTGCTGAAGTTAATCTAACATACTAATGTTAACACAAGAAAACCATACCTTGTACTGGGACAGTATTTGCCAGCAGAACAGACGGTGCAGTCCATTTGACCAGCGATAGAGAAAGAGCCACTGTGGCAGGCATAGTTCTTAGTGGCATCCGTGTTATCTGGACAAGCGTAACCGGCTGGACATTGGGTACAGCTTGTCTGACCAGAACTACTCAGGTAACCTAAGGTGAAAAAAATTTAAGTGCATTTGGTGACTTTAGATTTCTTTGCAAATTCATGATTGAAATGACATAGATATAGCTAAATAAGCATTAATCATGGGAAGTAGAAATATAGATATATATATTGATAAACTATGGCTCGAAAACCAATTTCATGAAAGATGCACCAAATAGTATATTTTGGTCAAACTTGTACGTTCAAAAGGGACACAACTCCAAAAAAAAAATCAAATAAGAATTTCCTTTGAATATGCACATTTACATAGTATTTTCATATTAAATGCAAAGTTAACATGAAATTCTGTTCAATGATTTCAGAGGAGTTGCACTGACAAGAACAGGATTGACGGACTGTCAGACAGATTGATGGGTCTAAAACATTACACATCCCCACTACTCATTGCATGGGGGATAAGTATATATCAAATGAAGAAAATTTCCAAAATCTACACTTTTGCCTAGTGAATAAAGAGACATGGCATGGAAATTACCTGTAGCACAAGGTGTTGGAGCAGCAGTGGTCAGTGGGCACATAGAGCCTCCTGGACAGATGGTACACGCAGAGGTTGACCCATTTATGTTATACTCTCCTGTGTTGCAAGCATTGGGAGAGGCAGCAGGATTTGTGCATTCATATCCTGAACAAAAAAACAGATACACTCTACCAATATCATCCATGAATCAAAAACACACATTATAATGACTTTCAATACAGAGGGAAAAAAACCAATAATAGATGGATTTACAATTTTGATATCAAATCATGGATTTCACTTAGTTACAGAAAATAATGTGTTTTTTCATGCCATAAAATTTCGTAAATTTGTCACACAATATAGTTTTGTTAAAGTACAATTATATGGAAACCTATTTTACAGTATGTTGTCATTTTTGAAAAAAAAAAAATTTAGATTATCACTTGACTTCATGCTCTGACAAAATCATGAAAACAATGAAAATTTGTATATGTATTCCAAGTAAAATGTTGAAACAAAAGTGCACCACTAGATTTTAGGACAGACCTGTACTGCAAATTTAAGACCTACATACCAGCTGGGCAGTAAGAGCATGCTGTAGCCATTCCCAGGGAATATGTTCCACTTGGACAAGCAGTCTCTGCAGTTTTGGAGCAGTACTTCCCGGCCGGACACTGGGTGCAGGCTATTTGTTTGGTGGAAGACCAGAATCCATCGGGACAATCTGTCTCTGCCGCTGCTCCGGAGGGGCAGAATTTACCAGCAGCACAGTCCGTACAAGTAATCACTGTAATTGTCATTCAGTTCATAATTCACTGTCTTTTCTAAAAATTTTTTTTTTAATTTAATTTATTCAGTACAGATTTTGCTAGCAAATTATATTTCCTTAAATCTTTAACATGAATCCTGAACACACCTGCAGCAGCACTGTATTGTCCTGGGTCACACGGGGCTGGGGTGGCATCTGGAGAGGAACAGGACTGACCTACAGGGCAGTCTGTACAAGATGTCGCCCCTTCTGCAGAATACTGGGCTGTAAATAGAAGATTGGCATTAATACTACTGATCCCATTTACTAGTATTGGTATATATAACCTTGTGTAATATATATACAAAAATTAATTTATAATTCAAACAATATTTCATTCAAATCTGAATAGGATTAGGCAGCAGGATAGGCCTATTAGCCCTCTCTCTATGAAAAATAATTTCTTTACTGTGTCAGGCCGTGTAATCTCTGAATACTAAAAATGCAAAAATTAATGTGTTGTTACTTGTTAAAATATCTGTACAGCAAAAAAAAAATGCTTAGGCAATCATTTCTGCAAAACATTTCGTATTAGTATATGCAATTTACATAGCAATTCACTGCCATATAACTTTCCCATGTCACATTTCCTTTTTCAAAAAAAAATAATTCATCCAATCATTTTAGTTGATACACAGTAAACAAAATTTCTAAACTTCCTAGTGAGTGTGTCCCTACGATTTCTATATAAACAGATGATGAAGCATACTAGAGGAGCAGTCCAGCGGTGCAGCCGTCTTTGTGGGGCAATATTTTCCTTTCGGACATCGTGTACAGGTACCATTCCCCAGTACTGCATATTCTCCTGTGGCGCAGTCAGTTGGTGTGGTCCTAATGGACAGAGAAAAGAAATTCATTTCATCAACAGCATGTAACTACCTTGCCAAACTGACTTTGGAAGTAAACATGGCATCTGACTTACGCAGGATCAGTGCAAGCTTTTCCAGCGGGACAGCTGACACACATCTTCTGGGTAGCATCAGGAACTTCATCTGACAATCACACACAAAGAGGCTCGGTCCATTATGTCACAACATTGACAACATTTTAACTACTGTATGTAATCTTACAATAGTACATTAAAAATTAACCAAAATTGTGGATAACAATCTGTATCGTGAGATTGTAGATCACAGTCTATATGGTGAGATTGTAGATCACAGTCTATATGTTGACATTGTAGGTCACAGTCTATATGGTGAGATTGTAGGTCACAGTCTATATGGTGATATTGTAGGTCACAGTCTATATGGTGAGATTGTAGGTCACAGTCTATATGGTGAGATTGTAGGTCACAGTCTATATGGTGAGATTGTAGGTCACAGTCTATATGGTGAGATTGTAGGTCACAGTCTATATGGTGAGATTGTAGGTCACAGTCTATATGGTGAGATTGTAGGTCACAGTCTATATGTTGACATTGTAGGTCACAGTTTATGACCTTTTATGACTAAGTAACTAAGTAGATTTCAAAATCTTGATACACAAACTTAACTCTACACTATTTTATTCTTATTTCACAAAATTAATCTCTGCTGAAAATTTCCCACTACACAGTAATCAACAATTCTCCAGTGATAGATTCTGACCAATTCTTGACAGAGATATAGCATACTTGTGGCACACAGTGTACAGGAACTGGACTCCGCTGGGGCTACATATCCTGCTGCACAGGCTGACGGGGAGGAGGTTCCATTTCCACTACAGGAACTGCCCTCAGGGCACGACGAGCAACTGCTGGCACCTACAGAACATAGAGGAACATTGCACTGATATTTAGGAGATAAGTATTGAAACTTCATGCTACATATTAATCATGATAATTGATAGAATTTTTGTAGTCACATGTAAATAAATAAAAATCAGCAATATAATGTCACTGTGTTGTTAACTCACCATTCGCTGAGCTATAGAATCCTGCGGGGCAAGCTTCACAGACACCAGACCCCTCCACGGAATAATAGCCAGCCGTACACTGCACAGGAGTCCCCCTGTTGGGGCATTCACTTCCTGCGGGGCATTTCTGACAGGATACCTGGGCTGTAAAATGCATCAGCAACATGTTACCAAAACATCATAAAAATCTTAACACAGTGCTTAACACGTGCATGAAATACCCACATTACAGTACTTCCAACAAGCCAAAGGCTCCAGCCAGAGTTTAAAATACAACTCCTGTCCTTTGACATGTCACCATCTAGTCCTATGAATCTATGATGGTCGAAGAGATGAAGTGAAGACTAGTTTTATGGAGCCTACCCTGAAGTCACATGTACAGTCTGATGTAACTTACTACAGGTCACTAGGTCACATGTGAATTTGTTACGGCTACAGAGGGTAAGCCTAGACAAGATTTCCTGAACGTTTCAGACTCCATTTTCTCAAACAGACTAAATTCACAAGAAATGAAGCACACACCAAAAAAAAAAAATCAACAAATTCGTAACACCCCTAGTTCTGTTTGCATTAACAATGCAAACGCTTTGGAGACTTTGATAAAATCTCATTTAACTGTTTGAAATTTTGAACCTGTAGATGATGTGTAATATCCTTCCGAGCATGGTGTGGGTCCCTGGTCTGTTGCTGTACACATGGAACCAATAGGGCAAGGTGTGCAGGTGGAGGCACCCAGCAGGGAATAAGACCCTGCATTACAGGTGGATGGGGTCTCTGTCTCTGCTCCACAGGACTTTCCTGCTGGACAGTCCAGACATGTTGATGATCCTGCAGAGCTATACTTCCCAGCCACACAGCTCTGTACAACATAAAAAATAGTGTCACTGCCAGCATTACAAACTTAAGTTTCATCTGTCATGATGGCTGAAATTCCTAGCCTAAGAATTGTTTAATTACTATGCTCAAGCTTTTATCTCATTTAATGTTTCAGTTTTCTTTTGGAATGAACACAGAATGCAAATTTTATTTACAGCTTGATATTATTTTGATCTGAAACAGCAGATAACTTGTGGATCAGAGTCTGTGACCTCTTTAGACTTCTGGATCAGAGTCTTTGTGACCTCTTTAGACTTCTGGATCAGAGTCTTTGTGACCTCTTTAGACTTCTGGATCAGAGTCTTTGTGACCTCTTCAGACTTCTGGATCAGAGTCTTTGTGACCTCTTCAGACTTCTGGATCAGAGTCTTTGTGACCTCTTTAGACTTCTGGATCAGAGTCTTTGTGACCTCTTCAGACTTCTGGATCAGAGTCTTTGTGACCTCCTTAGACTTCTGGATCAGAGTCTTTGTGACCTCTTTAGACTTCTGGATCAGAGTCTTTGTGACCTCTTTAGACTTCTGGATCAGAGTCTTTGTGATCTCTTTAGACTTCTGGATCAGAGTCTTTGTGACCTCTTCAGACTTCTAGAGAAGTTAATAATGCATCACAGACAGCCTGTCACGATTGTTATTCACTAATGTGTTCAAAGCAGCTGACCTTTATTACTCTACCCTGATCAAATCTCCAATATCATCTCTCAGTAAATAACGTTAGTCCATTGAATGCATATTCATTTTGTGCCTCAGCTTCAGATAATGGACATAAACTGTACCATTAGATAAGAGATATTCCATTGGATAGAACTTGCTATTAGTCTGTTACCCAGTCGACATTGGCTGACACAGTACACAGCACTGACAACACTTGATAATCTCAGGGTCTAATGGACGTAATAGCTTTGGGAAATGCCATATTTGTTGGCAATAAGATTTTATAGCCAACTTGAATCAACAATTACATGGGCCCCCACTAAAATAATATCTTTCTCCTGTCACAATTTTTATGCTAAAAATAGGAAGTAGGTAAAAAAAAAATTATTGCTAAACTAAAGCACCATTACTTAAAGGGATAAATCATTATCAAAAAATTTAAATTGCAAATTTTTTGTCTTATATAATGTCACTATTAAAAATAGATATCTGTTTCAGTTTTAAATGCAGAATAAATTGTCACATGACACAGTTTTATTGAAACATCATAATAAAGCAATGTATTTAACTGTGATATTATAATTGTACAACCTGATTCAATAATATTTTCGGTCAATTGTAACGCTCATCATAAATAGGATATCATTTCTATAATGCACTGCTGTTGATGTGTAATCATATTTATGACCATTGGGCATAAGGGTGTCACAGGATTTCATTGTGTGACCAAAGGAAGTTCACATTAAATTAACTTGCAGAAACTGTTATCTGTGCCCGAGCATTGTCGGATTGTTTTTAATCTTAATTAAAATAATTAAAAGATGTTTACACTGTTACTGAATTACTTTTGGCCGATTCCTCTGAAATATGGCCACAAACAGTCCATACATTTCAGACAGTAAATGCTAGGAGGATGTATCGTACCTTGCAGTCGGTCAGCTGGCCACTTCCTGTTGTGTCCATGTACTTTCCGCCTGGGCATGCTGTTTTTGGACTGCTACCTCCAGGGCAACTGTAAAATACAGAAAAAGTTTGTTTTAAAAAACTGCAAAAATGTAATTTTAAAAGAACCTTTCTGTTTTAGCAGTGTCAGTAAATATATACGACAAATTGTATGCTCTGATTCCGCCCATAAAAAAAGAAATCCTGCTAATGCTCTGGACACTTTTTAAACAAACAATTGTATTTGTCTGCTAGTATTCATATAATCAATAAAAAATGAAGTGAAGTACTATACATTTTCTTAAAAGTACATGAATTGCGCAATGTTTAAGTTTTAATACATGTACTGCAGAGGTACAGATATTTAAGAAACAGATCTTGCTTTCAAAAATACACTTCACGTGTTGACTGATTATTATTGTATTTTGTTTAACATCCCTCTCGAGAATCTTTCACTACTGCATGAAGCATGTTAGCACCAGCATGAAGCATGTTAGCACCAGCATGTTAGCATTTCATGAAGTATATGCCAGCATGAAGCACTGCAGTTCATACATGCACATATTTTCAAAAATGGGATTTATTTTTTAAATTTGCATTTTACTTCCACATCTGTTGGAATCCCCAGCCATTAAAATTACTTAACATGATTAATTATAAAATATACCCATTGTTTACAACTGCAGCGCATTCATGAGGAAATGGTTATCATTACAATTTGTAAAGACATCAAAGGCAAAACATTGTAAATATGATTAAATATTTACATTTGTGCTTTATCTATAACCCTGCAGTGAATTCCTGACATACAAACAATACCTTGTGTGTTACTTCAGCATGTTTGTATAAACCAGTCTTGAAATCTAATGCTGCCCATGAAGGCAGCAGCTGACACTTCAGTAAAAATTTGACCCAGAATATACCATAACGAAGATCTGCTTTCTTTGTAAAATATGACACAGTGGGCAGAGCTTGTATGAAAATTCTTATAGGCTGCAGATTGACTCTTCACTTTCAAAGCAAATGGAAACATATGTAGTAAATATTAATTTCATTTTATCATATATATAAATAAAAAATTAGAGAGCTGAAATTAGTTAAAATAAAAAGAATAGCTCTCATGGCTTTGGAGTAGACGGGAAAACCCCAACAGACTGATCAATCGCTTGAGTACATGAACTGATCAATCACTGGAGTACATGGACTGATAAATCGCTGGAGTACATAGACTGATCAATCACTGGAGTACATGAACTGATCAATCACTGGAGTAAATGAAATGATCAATCACTGGAGTACATGAACTGATCAATCACTGGAGTAAATGAACTGATCAATCACTGGAGTACATGAACTGATCAATCACTGGAGTACATGAACTGATCAATCACTGGAGTACATGGACTGATCAATCACTGGAGTACATGAACTGATCAATCACTGGAGTACATGGACTGATCAATCACTGGAGTACATGGACTGATCAATCACTGGAGTACATGGACTGATCAATCACTGGAGTACATGAACTGATCAATCACTGAAGTACATGGACTGATCAATCACTGGAGTACATGGACTGATCAATCACTGGAGTACATGGACTGATCAATCACTGGAGTACATGAACTGATCTGCTCATCTACACATCTAGTGCTAATTCGGAAAATGTCTGCATCATTTTACGTTGATGACCATTTGTTTTGCAGTGGTGAACATTACTTTTGAAATGATTCACTGTTAATTTCTCTGATATACATATTTTTTAACCCTTTTTTCCACTCTTAGACACCCCAGATGGGGCATTTGGAAGCTGTAATTCAAATGATCTACTTTGCAGAAGAAAACAATGATAAAATGCAATATTTCAGCAAAATGTTTTCCAGGACTTTACTTTCCAATGATGAATTAGATCACACACTAGTAATAATTCATTGATTTTTATATACAGGAAGTGCATAAATAATTCATTCTCACACATCAACAGAAAGCAACTGGGACAACTGCGACAATACAATTTACATGCACTTTATCAATATATATATCTATATTTCTACTTCCCATGATTAATGTTTATATAGCTATATCTAAATTTGAATATTATCCTTGTCATCTAATACAGCATTCTATTTTTTACAAGCACACTGAAACTGTATGCAATATCATCGATCAAAAAAATATATAAAATAAAACTCATATCCCTTCCTGATGTCTAGTTCGATGCCTTAAACACAACAAAATTTCATACACCATTCTGATACCAACAATCAATAACCGGTTATCGCACTGAACAATTCTTGCACCATATTCATGGGTTTTTAAGTCATAGTGTATTGAAAAATTCTGAAATTTATCCCCTCTATTTATTCCTCCATCGAATATTTGTCTTGTGTATTCTACCTATTAGAATTTTTCAACAGTATAGCTGGTCATTTTATAATGTTTAAAACACCTGAGTTTTTAATTTATACAACACCTTCTGTAAAACCTGAGGCATGATATGACGTCAAATGTTTCCACAACATAAATTGTCTCAATAAAAGTCAAAGATCTGTTTACCTTCAAGATTTACAATATTTAAATAGTTTGCTGAGACTTTGAGGCAATTAAGGTGGAGATTCCTCAAAAGATTGATCAAATGGAGTTTCTCATTCTACGACACTTTTATATACGCTGTCAAGGATTAAAAAGAAACTGAAGGCAAAAGTGATTTGAGTCTGCATGCTAGTAACCACTTTACAGTTGAAATATTTTTTTAATCGATAAATTATTCTGTGAATTGAAACAGAAACTTATTTAACAAGAGCCAAAACTGGCATATGATACATGGCCATTCGTGTTTGCATAGACAAAGCAGCACACAAATAAACAGTGTTTCAAAATGAGTGTACATTCCATAAAGTTGCGATTTACTGTATTATGAAATTACATTCAATAAGACCTGTGAATTTTCTAAATCAAATTTAACATTGAAAATATTTACAGATCTACATATGTCAAATGTATTCTTTGTGATTTCTACTTTTCACAAGGAATTTGATAACCCCATCAAAATGCAAAGCAAAATAGTGCCTGGTTCGAATGAATTTTCAAAACTGATTGTCCCCTTGTTCTTGACAAAAGGACTAAATACGACAACTGCCTTTCATTGCCTCCACGAAACTCTAAAATCTTAAAACTGTACGTAATGAAATACCACCTTATATCTCATAGAAAAATAATAATAATAATGAAAAAGATCAATACAGTTTTACATCGTTTTTCTCCAATATCTACAGACATTTCAAGAACATGACATCAAATATGATACAATTTCTAAATTTTACAAACATTCAGTTAAGATCCCAATTCAAATTAAACATTTTAAGGTATATTATCAAAAATTGGCAGACAAATATCATCTCCACAAAGTCACAATATCAAATCTGGAACATTTCGATGAAATTTAAAATAACATATGTGCTACTTTGGATAATTTGCACAAAATACCTAATTTTAATATAAATTCATATTCTGTCACATTTTGGTGTGCAAAGAGAGAAGCCGTTATCTCAGACTTTGTATAATACTTTAGTTGTTTCAATCATTTTACCAGTCCAGATAATGGCATGTACTGTTAACAGTCCCAGAGAATTTTTTCATGGTCAAATCCTTAGTCCTTAGGATCATTAACTTTTTTAAAAACGTTTACTGTCATATAGTCATTTTTCTGTAATTCCTTGTATTTTCATTACAAGAAAAAAATAAATTATTTTTTCCATTCTGATACAAGTATGATGAAAATACATGCATTAAAAATATCAATGTCTTGTCTCATTCAGTTTATTACAAAGGTCTACAGTATATAGGTAAAGACACTAACACAGTAATCCTAGCATGTCACAACACAATAAGAATGTTATGTCAGAAGATTTCAAAAACTTTGTTTTATAATTAATTTTTAAAAAAAATCACCACACATTTATGGCACCTATCAATATCTGTACTGTGAATATAATATGAATTATGCAATATCGAGTTTTCTTTTATTACGTTTTCCTACTTTCCACTTCTGCAGTAATTTTAAAGTTAAAATGTGGAAGACATTTAAATGTCTCCTCCTGGCGAATGCATTGAATTCGCCAGTAATTTTCTCAAACAACATTCCAAAAAACATGAAATTTAAATCAGAAACATAATGGATAAGTAAATTAGATAGACCGACTTTATATTCCACTGGCAGGAGTCCAGAATCTTTAAGAGTCTATGCTTGACAAAGTTATGAAATATCTCTCTACTAAGAGACACTAAAAAAATTACACAAGGGAAAATGAAATATCTATCTCTACTAAGATTGCTTTTCTTTTAATTCACAAGATCAATCTAATTTCACACAAATACACAATTTTTTATTAATATTCAATGAAGTACTTAATACAATGGTTTTGTGTTACATTAAATACAGCCAATATCATACATATGTTAAAATTTCAAATTTTAAACTTTTACATCTCTTCTGTCATTTTTAAATCAAGCCCTAAATCAAGGGTCCTCAAGAGTTGAATTCCCCACACTCAAATTTGTGTCCAAATTGTAAAGGGGGAATAATACATACTCTTTAAGGCTCATGTTCCCTGTCCCATTCCCCACCCTCTGCCTCTACATAGTGAGTGTGTGTGTGGGAAGGGGGGGGGGGGGGTGAGAATGCTGAATCTTCAGGGCTCAATTGTGTTTTCTGTCCCACTTCCCACCCTCTGCACCGTGCCTCTACATAGCTAGTGTGTGTGTGTGTGGGGGGGGGGGGGGGGGGGGGGGGGGGGGGGTGGGGTGAGAATGCTGAATCTTCAGGGCTCAGTTGTGTTTTCTGTCCCATTACCACCCTTTACTCTTTGCCCAAATGGTAAGGGAGAATACTCAGTTTTCAGGGTTCTTTACCTCATTCCTCACCCATGATTTTGTGCCCCTCCTGAATCTTCAGGACCCCCGTTTTATACCCCAACCTGTATTTTGTGCCCAAATGTGTGAGTGGGAGAAGGAAGGAGTGGGGGGGGGGGGGGGGGGGGGGGGGGGGTGGTGAGCACACTTACTAATGGCCTTGTGGACATGACACACATGATCCTGCGTCATAATGGCTACCAGCTGGACAGTTGGTTACACAGTCAGTTCCACAGTTACACTGAGCTGTCAAAGACAAAATTGATACAAGGTTTTAATGATAATAAAAAAAATTTCAATTTAGATATCACTGGTCAGTATATAAATTCCATTCTAATATTAACATTTCACACGTACATGTAAATCAGTGCTTCTGAAGTCATTTAAGATTCTCTCTATTTAGTTCTAAGTAAAACTTTAAATATCATCTATAGTCTGTCCAGATCTTACAAATTGAGGATACTTAATAAATGGTTCAAATGAACTTAAAGCTACACTATGTGAGAATATTTAGATATACATATTTGAATTAAGTATCTTTTTTGTAGTTTATAAATATGTACATGCATTACTTTGTCCAGTTTTAAATTCCAATATTGGCCCCATACTGGTACCAAGGGTCACGGTTTGAACAACAATGAATCTTTATTAATTCATAAAACGAAGGTTCCATGAAAACAATGTAGGTTTTGGCTCTGGCAGTGTGGATTTTTTAAAAGATTCTGGAAACAACCCAGTCCCTATTTTCCTAGATTTATAAATCAATTCCCTTAAGAAAGTACATAGCTTAAGTTAGTTGTTCTTGGGACGAAAATTTTTTATGATTTCTTTCTGTGTATTAAGGGCTCCATCCTGACCCCATCATGGGGTATAACTGGAACAAAGCAGAGTCTTCATTTTCAGCTTTCCTAACAGAAAGGTTCTAAACAAATCACTTTTTTTTCACCATTTTCTAGTAATGCTCCCTTTGGAAAACAGTGTAGCCCTAAAAATATTTGAACAAATTTTAACCCCCCTTCAAAAAAGAACATGACTTCAATTGCAAAGTTGGGTTGATATAGAGGAGAAAAGTAGACCTAGGAGGCAACTGAGAGATTTTGATCAGAAAAACTCAGATAAACACCAAGATGAAAGTAGGTAACAAAATCCAATGAATGACCTTTAATTCCAATGAATGACCTTTAATTCCAATATATCTAATTACAGTTTAATGACTATTTTCAGAGACTCTATGTCCTGCCAACCCAAAGGATTAATATGACTACTTGTGAATGACTAGTTACTAGTGATGGGACATCGGTTAATTTTCATAATCGATTATCAGTTGAAATCAGTTGCTGTTTCCGATGCAATTTTACCAATTATAATCAGAAAACATTTTTAATCTTAAAAGCATAATCTTACAAAGTGTTGCATTTTGGTTTTTTTTTTCATCTACATATGTATATTTACACACATATATAATTATATATACAGAGATGTTTGTTCAAAAGTTCATTGCAATTTTTCACATGTGGCATGCATCTAAACTTATGTCAAATATCCATTCTCAATGACCATGTAGTGAGTGGCAATGTGCCAAGAATTCCATCATCATCAAAAGCAAGTTTTCATTACTAGATGATTTAGCGGTTTATCGCACTAGTCAAAGGCTGCTCAAAGATTTGGTTCTGCAGGTTGTGAGTTCAACTCCGGCCTGGTGCAGAAGTGGGTATCCAAATCTAGTGAATTTTTCTGTGCTTTACATTAAATATTTCTTTACTTAGAACAGTTATGTATGTTTAGGAGTTCATATTGTCTCCATATGAGTGAAAAATTCTCGAGCAGGATGTTAAACAATATATCATATTGCAATCCTTGTGCTTTGTAGAAGTGGAAATGGGCTAATTCCAGAATGCATTCTATAAGATGTGTATATACATCCAATGATTGATTATGGGAAAAAATAATCAATCATCGAAATCGGTAGCTTATTTTCATCAACAATCGATGTTTTCTGATTATCGGTACAACACTACTGGTTACATATTTTCTTTTTCCAGTTTGGACTCCAGCTATCTTGAGTGTTTACCTCTAGATAGCACAATGTCAGTTAAAACAGAGAACTTCCCCAGATTAAATGATTTAATTATGATGTAAAAAAAAAAAAAAAAAAAAAAAGAGATAAGGAAAAAAGAAAGAAAGAAAAGGCAGTGTTGACATGTCTCCAGGGTCCTATAAATATAAAGTAGACGAAGAAAAAGTAAATCACAGGGCCCACGAAACCTAAGCTAAATAAAATACTTTATGTCTTTCTTGAACTCTAAGATGCAATTTTGATTATTCATATTCTTTATACTTACCATTAGCAACATATTGTGTATATGACCAGCATACCACAACGAAAAACAAACGAAATGCGTATTTCATTCCGGGTAACTTCTGCAAGACCGGCTTGCACCCGGGGTTGACAATATAACGGTGGCAGAAATTAAATAATCACACTCACGAAACAACACAAAACACGAAACGAAATGTTGAAATAACTCCAATAATAAAGCGAAATCCTATTAAATCACATTTTACATATTGAGGACACCACAATTATCTTCCTATTTTCCCCTCTGAATATATTGACTTCTTCTCTTGTCGGGTGCTTGTTTAATCTCGCGCGATAATCCCGGAAGTAAACAATCTAAAGCGCATGCTTGTCCTCTTAGCAATGCGTAAACAAACTGAAACCACGTGGTGTGGATTTAAAAAAGGGGGGGGGGGGGGATTATGACAGACGAGAGTGGTTTGTTCTACGTCCTTCGAAGATTTTTTTATTCATACACACACACAGGTAACGTTATCATAACGAATTCAAAGGGTATTTTAAAGGCGATTCATATTTTTATCTATTTTTTTTTTATTTTCCACAATTCGGAAGACTAGCTCCAGTGTTCATAGGCTATAAGACTGATATTTTTGTTAACTTGGCGAGAAACAGTTTCATAGTTGTAAACTACGTTTATTAAGCATACACTATATCATTTACGGAGTCCTGCTTATAGTTAACAATTTGTAAATTATAGGTTGCAGAGTCCTGGTTATGATAACTCTAGTTTTATGACACTATAGTTTTACCTGCTGATTGCTACCAAAATGACTATTTATCAATTCAGAGAAGTTTTATATAATTTTCATATAATTCAATTGAAGATCACTTTTTTCTCCTCTCTGATTTTATTTTCTATTTGTTTAACGCGTTACAGCATTTTCATCACAGTTCGAAATGACAAAATATTTACATCCTAGTTGACAGCTGACACTCCTTTAAGCCCCCCCCCCCCCCACCCACACACACACGACCCCTATCCTCTTTTGGCGTGCATATAGTTTCGTTCTAGCTGCACGTTGGTTCTAAAGTGGTAAATATTTTCATTATTCCAAAATCTGAATTATTCACACCTTCACATAACACATTTTATCGATATCGTTTAATTTTTCTACTGATGATATTGAAGTAACTAGAATCTGCACTCTCTGTAGCATCGCGAGAAAGTTAATTTTATGGAACTTAAAAATGCCTAGTTTCTGTAGTTTCAAGGTTCCACCCCACAATAGTTTAATCTTTCGTATGGGATACAAAATATATAGGAAAATACAGACCCCTGGATATTCCAGAGGTGGAACCAGGTACCTGGGATGAGGAGTAAGCATCCCCTGTTGACCGGTCACAGACATCGTGAGCCCAATATCTTGACCATGTAAACAGAGTAACCCGTAGTCAAGATCAGTATGAAAAGGCTAAGACAACGAACAGTGATCAATCTCACAATTCCTATAGAAGATACAAACCAGAGAAATGGGCAAACACGAACCAGAAGTGGGATCGGTACCTAGGAGGAGTAAGCATTCCCTTGCGACAGGTCACACTCGCTGTGAGCCCTATACATCGATCAGGTAAACGGAGCGATCCGCAGTCAGAATCAGTTTGCCAAGAACGGCCTAACAATTGGTATGAAACACGTCAGACAGCATTTGAACTAATGGAATGTTGTACTGGCAACGAGACTGTTGAATCCACTGTAACATCAACTTGTTTGTCAGTAGTCTGTCTTGATTTAAGAACTTATCATACGCAAAACAAGCTCTTGCGTATCGAATCAGTTGAGAGATGTAAACACTAACTGCAGGTAATAATGGAATATTACGACATAATATGGGACGTTGACAATGGACAAATTGAAATCACCCCGATTGTAATAAAGCTGAGTTTCCGGTTTGCCGCTAGCCACTATTTTCAATAAAATATCTAGGTATGATGCAGATATGGAAGACTCTGTGGTGTCTTTTATTTCAAGTTCACTGGGATATATTGAATCGACATTGTGTAAAGAACAGTCTAACAATTGGTAGACTATGAAACAAGTTAGACAGTATTCAACCTAATGACAGGTTGTGTTTGTCAATTAGAATGGGAAATGCTGAATTTAAATGAGATTGTTGAAATCCCTGTAGCATCGACTTATTTGTCATTAGCCTACCTCGACTTAAACACGATGATGAAATACCTGTAAAATGCGAACAGAAAACGAAACAGAACCTAAAGAAAAGAAACCTGCTGAAACAAAACAAAATAAAAGGAAACGCAAAAGAAACGAACAAGAACGAAACTAAACAGATTTACTGTATCATTTATAATAAGGAATCTTCTCCTCTCCAATATTATGAAGTGCTGTGGAAGAAAATTTTCAAATGTATTGTGCCACTATTTAGGCGAGAAGTAGTGTAAATCAAATGCGAATTTGAACAAAATCCGGAAAACTTTGATTTGAAATCACAAACATTCTCCAAAATCAACAGTACTGTTCAACATGTTACACAACCATTTCTCACGATAATTTAAAGACTAGGCTTTAAGCTTTTTAATATCAGTCAGCTGCTTCTTTAATAAATATGGAACATGAAAGTAGTCCTGTTTTGTGGTCAGTCACTCGCTTTGTTAAACACCACCCCGATTCTTCACCGTACTCTTAATATGATATCAATAAGATACTGGAGTTCCTCACTTACTGTATATACATAGTCTTTGGTGATCTGGAGTTCCTCACTTACTGTATATACATAGTCTTTGGTGATCTGGAGTTCCTCACTTACTGTATATACATAGTCTTTGGTGATCTGGAGTTCATCACTTACTGTATATACATAGTCTTTGGTGATCTGGAGTTCCTCATTTACTGTATATACATAGTCTTTGGTGATCTGGAGTTCCTCACTTACTGTATATACATAGTCTTTGGTGATCTGGAGTTCCTCACTTACTGTATATACATAGTCTTTGGTGATCTGGAGCGCCTCACTTACTGTATATACATAGTCTTTGGTGATCTGGAGTTCCTCACTTACTGTATATACATAGTCTTTGGTGATCTGGAGCGCCTAACGTACTGTATATACGTAGTCTTTGGTGATCTGGAGTTCCTCACTTACTGTATATACATAGTCTTTGGTGATCTGAACCCAGTTGCAGAGTACAAAAGTTAGATAAGTTTAACTAACAGTTAACACTATATAAGTGTAAGAGATAATGACAATTGAACTGTTAATCATAAGTAATTAATCTTCGTACAACTGGATCCAGATCTTCCACTAGTCTTCTGGAATTCCAATTGACATGAATTTTGCTCCTTTATTAGTTGACCTGTTATTGTATTCTTATGAGATAGAATTTATTCAAACGCTTCTATGTGAGACGAAATCATCTCTTGTTGTGGTCTTCAACTCAACATTTAAATTCATGGACAAGATGTTTGCCGTAACTCAAAATTTGTATACTATTGCAAGGTTATACGCACTATAGGCAGGTGCGCTAGAAATAATATCTTGCATAACATCATTATCCAGAAAATTCAAGAGGGGGTGCTACCTCAGTTTGTACCTTTTCCGCCCCAAAATGGGAGACTGAAGACCCCAAAGTTGTAAAAAAAAAAATTACAATTTATCTAATAATATTTATATTCAGAAGGATTTCAATCCCCATAACCCACTCTAGATCCGCTACTGTATTTGGGCATTATAATTTCAAAGACGTTGATACATGTCTACGTTACATTTGGTGGCGTATTTTCAATCATTATGTCAGATGAATTTGTCCACTTATTTTAAGAACATAATGATCTGACAAATCGACATAATGATCTGGCAATTTGACGACTAACACGACATACTGATCTCTTTGTCGACTTGTCAGATGATTATGTTGACCAGTTAGATAATCATGTCGACTTGCCAAATCGTGATTGTTGACTAGAAGGAAAATAAATGTCAGAAACGGCATTTACCATGTTAGAATTAAAGGATAATGAGAAAATATGAACGGGGATATTTTCTGACAAGTCGACATAATTATCTGACAGTCGACATAATTAACTAGCAAGTCGACATATAATTTTCTGACAAGAGATGCCAGAAATATAACAACATAGTTATTATATTTAAACGTACCTTGTGCAACGATGATGCATGGAACAGAGAATTGTAAATCAAGATTTAAAATTACAAGTGCAGATACATATTCAAGAAATTGTATAATGTGTAATTTATTATCCCGCTTTTTGATTAAGCGTCTCGTTTGTCAATTTCCCCTCTAGAATCCTTCTCGCACATTTGATACATTTAAATACATTATGCAAATCGTCATTTGGCTCTGGGGGCCATAAAAAGTATACGCTCTTTTATATACTTTAAGGAAGAATGCTACACCAGAGAAATTCAAATTTACTTTTAGTCAAAAAATGCGGTAGAAAGTAATCTGAAAAATTTAAAACCCCTACTTGATTTGAACCCGTGTTCTACAGTTCAGTAATCGACTTGCTAATTGACTGAGCTACTCGGCTAGGTAATTAACTCTGAAAAGAATAGACAAATATTGCTGATATTTATATTTTCATTCACATTTTTAAACGGAAGTCAGCCATTATGACGATGTAGTATACCCCCTTAAGTGATACTTGGATTAGAAATGAGTTCGTCCAAGGTTTGTGTCCTCAGGGAAGTGTAAACTGACGCAGATTTAGAACTGTGTTAAACGGTATCCGAGGGTCGTTCAGCAGTGAGGCTGTTTTGTTATGCTAAGGCCGGGGACTATCGTGAGACGGCACCTTGACAGTCACTGGTAACGACTCGGATCTGTTACGGCCCAGGGCAGAGCCCCGACCCTCCACAAAGTGAGCACACTACCAACTGCGTAAAAGTTTACACAAATTATTTCGAATTCTTGCACTTTTAGTGTCTTAATCTATTTCTTGATCTTGATTAAAGGCGATAAGTCTGGCAGGCTGCCGCCGAGTCCTAATCAGGCTGCCGCCGAGTCCTATTCAGGCTGCCGCTGAATCCTATTCAGGCAGCCGCCGAATCCTAATCAGGCTGCCGCCGAGTCCTATTCAGGCTACCGCCGAATCCTATTCAGGCTGCCGCCGAGTCCTAATCAGGCAGCCGCCGAATCCTAATCAGGCTGCCGCCGGGTCCTATTCAGGCTGCCGCCGAATCCTATTCAGGCTGCCGCCGAATCCTATTCAGGCTGTTGTCGACTGCTATCTAGTCGATTTTGTTCAGGCTGCTTCTAGTCGTATAACAGGCTGATGCGAAGGTCCTATTCAGGGTGTTCCCTGATCCTTTTCAGACTGTTCCCTGGTCGTATTTAGACTGTTCCCCAATCCTTTTCAGACTGTTCCCTGATCCTTTTCAGACTGTTCCCTGGTCGTATTCAGACTGTTCCCCAATCCTTTTCAGACTGTTCCCTGATCCTTTTCAGACTGTTCCCTGATCCTTTTCAGACTGTTCCCTGATCCTTTTCAGGCTGTTCCCTAATCCTTTTCAGACTGTTCCCAATCCTTTTCAGACTGTTCCCTGATCCTTTTCAGGCTGTTCCCTAATCCTTTTCAGACTGCTCCCTAATCCCCTTCAGACTGCTCCCTAATCCCCTTCAGACTGTTCTCTAATCCTTTTCAGACTGCCCCCTGATCCTTTTCAGGCTGCTCCCTGATCCTTTTCAGGCTGTTGACTGATCGTATTTTAGCTGTTGACTGATCGTATTCAGGCTGTTGACTGATCGTATTCAGGCTGTTGACTGATCGTATTCAGGCTGTTGACTGATCGTATTCAGGCTGTTGACTGATCGTATTCAGGCTGTTGACTGATCGTATTCAGACTGTTGACTAATCGTATTCAGACTGTTGACTGATCGCATTCAGGCTGTTGACTGATCGTATTCAGTCTGTTGACTGATCGTATTCAGGCTGTTGACTGATCGTATTCAGGCTGTTGACTGATCGTATTTTAGCTGTTGACTGATCGTATTCAGACTGTTGACTGATCGCATTCAGGCTGTTGACTGATCGTATTCAGGCTGTTGACTGATCGTATTCAGGCTGTTGTGTAATCCTATTTAAGCTGTTGTCTAGTTTTATCCAGACTACTGCCTAATCCCTTTCAATTTATGTTATTCAAATTAAATTTCAACAAAAGTACTTTACGCAAACTAAGGAAATTAAGAGGCGGGGTGGATTCTCTTAATCCACGCGTGTCCATAAAACAAACCGGGCATTTAATCCGTATACGTTTGTGCTTCATTAGTTTCGTTTGTAAATGTGGACACACCATGAGTGGAATTCAGTGTTTGCATCGAAAATCACACGTATCATAGATACAATGCAAGTGAATAGAATGGAACAGCTAGAAAGTCTTTGTCAATTACAAAACGTTGGTAAATATTCAAATACTATGATGTATTTTCCATAATTGTGCAATTACTACATTGAATTGTTAAAACAAAAGATTTAGCAGGCAAACATACGAAAATTGCTTTACATGAAAAGCATCAGATATTTATGGCAATGTTTTGACCTTGTTCTCTTGACCTTGGGTCAGGTTTGTGACACACCCTAGTCTGGTCCCCTTCCCACAATTCCGTTTGCGCACTCTCATGGAATTGTGGGAAGGGCGGCCACTCGCCTGTTTGCACGGTTTCTTTGTTACAGAGTTGTCGCTCTTGACCTTCTGCTATTAACCTGACTCGTCCTCGGGTCAAAAGCAATCTTTACTTTTAACGTATGAACATCTGTTCTCTTAGACTCAAAGTGATGACCCCAGCACGATCGTGCAAACTGACGGACAGATTGGCAGATGGAGAGATTGCCTCCCCAAATAATAGTAGAAAACAAGTGAATAACTAACTGTTATACCGAGTACAATCTTACTATTATACATGTATACACTAATCAGAAACAGGAGCTGATACATACATCGCAAGATTTATCTGAAACAGACTATAGAATGTACAATATTCACAAATATAAGAAGTTTTATGAAAAATTGCTAATCAAATGTCATCTCATTGTCGCTAGCCAAGGGTTTTCGGTCCACTCCGCTCCCGTTTATGGGAAGCTAGCGAAGATGGAGTCTTGTTTGTCTAATATATCAAGAGAATGTTCCAGTCTGACTCCATACTCTTTTTATTTATTTTTGATTTTATCCAGACTCTAGAATGCTCACACAGTAGAATAAAACTGATGCAAAGATAAGTAAGTTAACTTTATGTCCACTAGTCTAAATACTGTTGTATCACTCCGCATGTTCTGTTCAATAAATCCGTCCCTTCAATATCGCCAAACCTAGGTCTGTTTATTAAAGTTTTGCCGAAGTAGGTTATATAACAAGAAATGTTTCAGAATAAAAAAAACCGTGTATCCCCTTCTCCCGTGGTGTAAAATTGAACGGGGTTATAAACATGAATCATTTAATTGATAGTAGGGCCAAGATATTGAGCAGACAACATTTTCCTGTGTCAAGATTGGATTGACCTTTGACCAGTGACCTAAAAACCAATAAGGGTCATCTACTCGGCCTTATGAAGTACCAATGTACCAAGTTTGATGTCTATCAAGCAAGGGGTTCTCATCATTGACCAATTTTGGGATTTTGGAAGGCATGTTAAAGGTAATCACAAGGTCAAATACCTATGTATCGTTAAACATGTCTTGTTAAAGAGCATGGGCAAATGAAATATCAAAGCTTTATCTCAAGAGATTGAAATGATTTTGACAGAAATGATTTGTTTACAGTGGGACTGAGGTCAACTATAGACACCAAAATTTGAAATATTCGCAGAGGTGAAACTCCTGAAAATACGCATTGTTGCAAGCCACGGCTGAAATGCACGCCCCAAAAAGGGGGAGGAGCGTGCATTTCAGCTGTGGCTTGTGACGATGGAAAATACATAAGCTCTCAGTTTAAGTCCTAATAGAATACTAATTTGAAAACCGTAAGAGGGATTAGTTGAACAAACCACGTATACAATGCGTGCATATAGAAAAGTTCGACGTTCTTTTATTTGTGAAAAATTTGAAGCAAATCAAAATCCTTTAGATATATACACCTTAACAGTTTCCCACCCTGTGCATTAACAGCTAAAACGAATAGTTTGTCGGACGTATAGACCTAGCATGCGTGGGACCGACGAACGGTACAACACCATTCTTCCGAATTTTTGGTTTGTTTGTTTGGGTTTTGTTGTTGTTGTTGTTGTTGTTTTTGTTTTGTTTTTTTGTGTTTTTTTTATGTTTTAATATTTGGTTTTTTGTTTTTCACAGTATCAACTCTTTTGTTTACCCTTTTTCCAAATCCCAAATACATGATATTTTTTCAGTGTTAGTTCCATAGTTTCACACACGAGACCAAATGTTGCAACAGGTGGTTTTTGTTCCTTTTTTTTTGGTTGTCATTTAATTGATACACATCTTATATGCCAATCAGTGTCTTTCCTTAAGCCAGTGACGTTTTATTCTACACTGTCATGTTAGAATGATCTCATGACCGTGACCTTTGACCCACTTAATAAAAAAAACCAACAACCCCCACCTCAATTACAGCTTACTCACTGGAATACGTACCCATGAAATAACATGAGAGAATGCCGATATTAAGTGACTGTCTCCTTCGAAACAAATCCAGAATTTCCAAAGTGTATCTTAACCTTCTTAATTAAAATTTATAACTTTCTAAGCTAATAACTTTCGAAATAAGAGTAACATCCTTTGATATTTGGTAGATACAAAGGTTACGGTAACTATTATACATGTGGTAAGAAATGGCTATATATATATATATGTGTGTGTGTGTGTGTGTGTGTATGTGTGTGTGTGTGCTATGTTGCCGAGGTGGTGATTGTGGCGTTAAACCCATAAAGACCTGCAAGACAAAAGTGCAGTGCCTCTCTTGACTTATTAACGTACTCCATTATGATCGTGTTATCAAACTTCTACCAGAGCACTTTATGTAGCACATCAAAGGGAATTGTAACTGACTATGTATTGCTGAGGGTTATTGGCGACTTGCGTATCATACTACGCAACAGATGGCCATAGACAAAACCAAAGCTGGACTCGCTCAAGTCTTCAGCTAAATTCTCACATCATCTTCTGTATCTGTTCTCTTATGATAATGTCAGAATATCGTTTAGAACAACTGAAGTATTACGAGAAAGTCGTACCAGTAGACTGACCCTTTAATCGCTAAACCACTTCATCTCATTGAGACAAAATGTTGTTAAAAAGGTACTTGTATAAAGTGACGGCGGAAACGCTCCATCTGCCGCAACAATATACTGTGCGAATCGAAACCAGAATGAACGGCACGCGAGTTTTTTTCACCCCAGGTTGAATACAAATTGTTTAGATACATGTATATTATTGGGAAACTGTTACACTAGTAATAACGAATCCCGGCGTCAGATGCGCATTTATGTGAAAGGCGACACCCTGCCTATCATATAAAATAATTGTTTACCCCGGTACATTGTTTTTGGGGTTTTTTTTCTGTTGAAGTGATTTTTCAAGAATAGTGCAGTGGCGGATGCAAGATTTCAGTAGGCCGTGTACACTAATCCTCAGAGGCAAGGGCTCTGGTGCCGCCTTTACGCCCCGAGTAAGTTCAGGGTGCCCCCCCCCCCCTCCCGTGTTTCTCAGGTACATACACACTGATTGCAAAATCTAACCTTCTTCTAATGCGTTGTATTTTTGGTACACATAGTTTTACAATAAAGAGCCCTCTATACAAACTCGTAAAGGTTTATGTATATTGAATTTACTTACTTTACTTTTCAACATAACGTAAGGATCTTTCCTTTAGACTGCACTAAACACACGCTGCTTGATTTTAATAACAGGACACTACGATCAGTCCAACATATTTCATATCAAAGCCCTATGAAAATATATATTTGACTATATGGACTTATGAATTAAGGTAGTTTGGGAGGGGAAAACGACTTCCGTAAGGGAGGGAATTTTAATGGTAATTTGTGCCATTTTAAGCACATAAAAAATTTGAATCATTTTAATCTTTACAAAATTTTAGGGAGGAGTCCCCCCACACACAGGGAGGGGTCCCCCCCCCCCCCACACACAATCCCCTCAAACCTTACCACGGTAACGATGCAATTAAAACATAATAAAAAATGTGTACATTTATTTACCTACGGTATAATTTTTACAAATATAAAAATGAACATACGTACAGAAAATATTGACTAGCATATTAGAGTAAATTGTCTTAATATCAGCCAGTGCGTGCATGTAGGTCCAGCACTCTCTTGTTCGATATTATCTTTAGCCAGCCCGCGTATATCATTTCCATAATTTCCATTATCCCGTGGGGGCCCCTGACATCATTTCGCCGTCCACATCACCCCAGCGCACAAGGCCTACTGTCACACACACACACACTAAGACGAACGTTCACTATAGTTTATAATCGATAAATGATGTGAGTTATCCTTCACTTTTCGCAAAAATATTTAAACAGTACAGGTTTCACTAACACCAGGGAGCGTCCCTACTCCCGGGCTATGGCCTGTGGGCTCATTCCCTGCACCTCCTGAGATTCCTGCACTAAGGCACACAAGGGACAGATGCACCAGGTCAGAAGGTCACCAACTAAGCTGCCCTGTATGCCTTTAGATTCCCTGATTTTTCCTCGAATACTGATGACTGCCCACAAGTCCACAAGAGGAACGAGAAGAGCTAAGCCGCACAGCAGACATGACTCCCCGACCGCCTCGGCATTTTTTCCAAACTGATAGCACGGAACGAAATAGGAGATTAGACACAGACTGAAGTTGTCAAAACATCCAAATAAACCATGCTGCCACTCGCCAGACATTTTTCAACTCTCTTGCCCTCCTAACAATCCTTACAAACTGGTGCTGGTAATCTGAAAAAAGTTTTGCAAATCTATCGTAAAGTTGTATAGCCAACGCCCCAGGAATATGAACGCATGCGCAAGAAAATATGATGAAAAGATGTGAGATTCCCCCGAGGTTAATACGTCAGCGATGCAAAGGGTTGTGTCGCTGTCGATTATGTGTCCACCGGCAGTGCACTCAACCCGTCCTACAACATTCCGTCGAGCTAGTTATTTACCTGGAGTCACAATTTGCATAAAGTATGTGCGACAAAGAAAAATTATGCGTTTGTCTTTAATGTGTTGTAATTTGTGTTCTCCCCTCCACCGCCCCTTGTAGATAATCCGTGTAATCTGTAACAGATGTCAGAGTGCGCCATGCAGGATCCAATATCGTGTTGTTAACTCTCTGAACTAGCGCGGCCACAATTACTGTCCCTTCCTGGTTTGGATGAGACGACGGGTCATATCCCATCTAGAAAAATTCGCGAAATATCGATGTCATTAAATTTAAAGATATTCGCGTATATCGGGTAGATACTAATTTAAAGGGAACACGAGGTAAACATTGACAAGATCAGTCAATCTACGAGGTCAGTGGATGATCATTCATTATTGGCACCAAAGCACATACAAGAGTTGTTAGCCATGTAAAATAAAATACATATATACTGTTACATGTTATTTATTAGTTGAACAAAATAAAGAGTCTCTGATAAATAAACAAATATCTTTTGCAGACACAGTATTGAGAGGATTCAACAAACAAGATACAGGATGATTACATGGTTTTGAGTATTTTTCTTATATGTGTGTATAAATAGTAAGTGTGTGATAATCCGTCTTGTACTGTCTCCATTCTGAATTTAGTTACAAGCTTAGTTTTTCTCGCCCTTTTGAACCATAAGTAGTTATGGTGTCAGATCATTAAGACAAGTGCTTGTTTACAAAGAAAGAAAAAAAAAACTTTGGGAGATTTGATGGTAGAAGTAGCAAATAAAAATTCAGTTGAATTTACATAATGAGGTAAGGTGTGCTGTGTAAGAAATAATTAGGAATTTCGGAAAGTCCTATGACTCACTCCAGGCGAATGGAATACCGGTTTCAGTCCATTCGCTCTAAGTGTCAGAGAAATACAACATACACTATAGTTATTAAGTTTATTAAATCATTAATGCTGGAACTTCTATTGATTTGAAAACTGGCAACAGGTTCATCAATATTGATATAATTCAGCGTAAAAGTATTGTACATCTACATCATATTAATATTCAGGCTAATCAAAACGATGGAAAAACCATACAAAATATATAGAGACTTAAAGTATACCAGCAACTCTTAATATGCAAGATACTTTATAACACTCGTGAGTCCCACGAGGATCAAGCATTGCAAAATAATGATGATTAAAACACCCTTACCATCACTTCAGAAATCAGGTTACGTATAAATTCACACACACACACACACACACACACACACACACGAATTAGAAATGATGAATTATTACATCATACACTTAAGAAGTAATGTTGTAAACAAATTGTTGTGGAATTAAAACATATAAATGATATTATAAGCAATGGCGAATCTAAGGGGGAGGGGTTGCAAACCTTGGTTGAATATATTAAACAAAAATGGAATTTTTGCTATTTTGGGATCTTTGCTATATGGGTGTCTTCAACTCCGTTTTGGGAATGAAAAAGTTACGAAATTTCCCTCTGGAAATTTTCTGGATCCGCCACTGTATACTGAAAATATTAATTGTCTTCACCATTCGTCCTTAATTGTCTTAACCCGAGAAAATTCCTTATATGCTAAAGTGAAACTACGACTATAATTAACATGATCATAAACTGTTTTACCAGTGTGGATGTAATGACATAGAGTGTGTACACATGTGTTATATATGCATTTGTTGGGATATGCACGTGCATTCCAATGCTGTTATGAATTTATGAACTGTAACATGGATATACAGGAATGTGTATGATTATATATATATATATATATATATATATATATATATATATATATATATATATCCGTTAGTAGATTAGTGTTATTTTGGTGCTAGATATCAATATATTTTGTTGTACATAGTTTTTGCTGTTATTTATCATGTAACCCCCTTTTTTGTTTGTCCTGAGGAAGGGACGGGTCGTCCCGAAAATTTGACAGTTTTGTTTTTCGTGTTGTTGGTCATCTTAGTGCTTTATATATATATATATATATATATATATATATATATATATATATATATATAGGTTTTTTTTCAAATTAAATATGTATAATGACCACATTTCAAAATTCCATTAAGAGTAGGAGATTGAATAAAATGAAATAAAGTAATATCATGACAAAACTTATTAAAACTGTGAATGGATATATATTACGTGTGAAAAAACGTGAAAAATCAAAGAAGAAAAACCTCAACCAAACAAACACCCCCCCTCCAACAACAACAACAACAAAATAACAAACAACAATAAAATAAAAAACAAACACCTCCCAACCCAACCCCCCCCCAATATATATGTATATATTAGTAGATATATGTATATATGTGTGTGTGTGTGTGTGTGTGTGTGTGTGTGTGTGTGTGTGTGTGTGTGTTCAACATAATTGCCATTTACAGACACAGATATATATGCACTGTCATTACTGCCGTACATATGAAACACTATTGCCTGTCATGTTTTTACTATCATTATTATTGTTATTAGTTTTACACATGCACAAAAACCATTACATGTCATGTTGGTGTGTTGTTCTAATAAATAATTCGAATTTGAAATTATCTTTTTTATCAAATATGTATAATGACCACATTTCAAAATTCCATTAACAGTAGGAGATTGAATAAAATGAAACATAAAGTAATATAATGACAAAACTTATCAAAACTGTGAATGGACATATATTACGTGTGAAAAAACGTGAAAAAACAAAGAACCCCCCAACCAAACAAACATCCCCCAAAAACAACAAAAAATAACAAACAACAATAAAATAAAAAAACCAAACACCCCCCTAACCCCCTCCCCCAACCCCCCCCCCAAAAGAAAGAAAAAAAAAGAAGAACCAACCAAACAAATATAACACACACACATACACATATACATACACATATACACACACACATACACACATACACATATACATACACATATACACACACATACACACATACACATATACACACACACACATACACACATACACATACACATATACACACATACACATACACACATACACACACATACACATATACACACACACACACACACACACACACACACACACACACACACACACACACACACATACACAGATACGCACATACACACACATACACACACACAAACAAACAAACAAACAAACAACAACAATGATAACAAACAAACAAAACAACAACAACAAAAAACAAACAACCCCTCCCCCAAAAAAATCAAAAACAAAAACAAATAGAAACAAAACAAAACAAAAAAAAAAAAAAGAAGAAGAAGAAAAAAGTAAAGAAATAAAAAAAAAAATAAAATGAAATAGAATAGAAAACCAAGTAATTTTATGCATGCAATTAACGAATTCAGAGATTCAGAGAGAGAGAGAGAGAGAGAGAGAGAGAGAGAGAGAGAGAGAGAGAGAGAGAGGGTTCAAATTATAAAATATTTAAAAGATGTCGAGTTCGACATTCTTTAAACACAAAACTGTATTGGCTGGAAGTGAAACTAAGCTAAGCAGTGGGTAAGCTGAAGTTGTTGAGTAACTAGTAGTAAAACTAGTTAAAGTAAAAGACTGCAAACGGGCAGAATATTCTTATGGGGTGAGTCGTCAATTTATTGTTTTCAGGATATGGTCAGGTCTCCTCAAATTTTAATTGCAGAGGCGGATATATTAAACACTAGCATCCTGAATTAGAACGTCACCAAGTTACTGAATTCAGCCCATTATGAGAACAAGGAAAGTGTTTGACACTGACCTATTGGATTCAATAGACAGTATTTTATTAGACACCTACGGGTCTACAGCCAGGTCTAGCACAGTCTCTATTTAGCTATATTACTTTATAAATTTTGGCTTATTTTAGCAGTTTGATATTAGTCCGCTAAAATGTTAATCACAGAATTTGTACCCTTAAGTGTGGTACTGAATGCAAGAAAGATAACTTCTTGCAAAGATTGAGAAAACAGTCACTGATAATGATATTCCTTCGAAACTTACTATAAACTGGGAACATGCAGGTTTGAACATTATACCGGTCTTAAACTGAAATTTTTTGAAAATCTGTGTTTACCAAAAAAAAAAAAGAAAAAAGAAAGTCTGCCAAAATTATTAGCATACCTATGACCAGACAAACTGCTATACGGTAACTTTTTGAAGCTATTTGAAATAGCTTGATTTAGCTATTTCAAATCTATCATCAAATTAATTTCTAAAAGCATAAAAATTCAATTTCAATAAATTTCAATAAGTGAATATATTTCATCCTTGTACACCATAAAACCCAACTTAAACAAAATATATTTCTTAAACTACATCCCTTAGGAAGAAATCTAATTCAAATTTGTCTAATGTTTAGGATCAATAAGTTGTTAACCAACAGTTATCCAATCTACAGCATAGAGTCAATGAGGATCACTGGAATAATGGATTGGCAATCAGATTCCAAATAATAAAGTCATCATATTTATACTTCAACGCACACTGGGTAGACGAAAGTTAACAAGAATTTTTTATGAAAAATTTTAAAATGACATAGTATTGTTATGAACGCTAATACGAACAGTGTTTTGGTTAGTTCAAAGTATAAACATGTTAAAAAATTATAATGTGACTTTTTGGCTAAGCTATTGCACTTAAGAAATCCAATCTAATTCCATCGAATCTCGCTAAATCAAGCCGTATCAAATAGCTTTATCAAACTATATAGCTTGATAAAGCTATATAGCTATAGCTACATATAGAGATTGTGCTGGACCTGACAGCTGTGAGAATATTTGTCCCTGCTTTACCCGACAGGTCTAGTTAATGTTGTTTATGCAAGAGTTGAAGGCTATAGTGCTAATTTCATTTGTTTGAGATTGGCATACATTGAATTGTGATGGTCATATGATTATCATGTTATTTATATTTGGTCTTTCCTATCCCCATTGTTTATGTCCAGGTCTTCATGTGGGAAATCAGTCATGCCTCGGTTCAATTTTATTTCAGATTATATATCGTATGAATTATCTGAAAACTTACCTAAATCAATCCATAAATGATTTTTCTGCAAATAAATCAAACTGACACTATCAAATTTCACACTAATTTGATGATAATTGTTGTTATTTCAAATAACCTATTTGCTAAATTCAATGGCTTGAAGTATGCATTGCCAAATGAAATTTATTGCATGTGTTTAGTAAACCAGAAGTGATAAAAGAGTTAGATAGGTTACACAAGGAATATGTTTTGGTTCCAGCTGACAAAGCTTGTAACAACATTGTTTGTAAGGCTCATTATTACAATTGCATTGTAAACAAACTTGGCAGTAATTCCACATTTATTAATCACACGCATTCTCTAACTGCCCTTTCAAAAGATGAAATTCTTCAAAATCATGCTTTAGTTCTAAATACATTTAATATCCCAGTCAAGGAACCGGATGAATATGAGTTACCGTACCTATACTGGATCCCCAAACTCCACAAAAACCCTTACAAACAAAGATACATTGCTGGATCCAGTAAATGTTCTACCAAGCCCCATATCTTTGCTCCTCACAAAAATATCAATTCCTGTGAAGGAGAAACTTCAAACTACTTGTGCCAGATGTGGTGTAAATCAAATGTTGATTTTAAAGAATTCTAAAGAACTTTTAGCAAATTCGAAATCACAAAACTTTTCACAAATCAGCAACATTAAAACATATGACTTTACAGCACTTTACGCGACCATGCCTCAAGATGAATTAAAGACTAGACATTTGACATCATAGACAGTGGCTTCTTCAACAAAATTGGTAAAAGGAAATATTTATATCTAGGGATCAAACAATTATTTTGATAAACACCACTATGACTCCACACACAAGTACTCTGCAGTTGATATTTAAAAGATGCTAGTTCCTCATTGACAATGTCTCTGTAGACTATGGTGATTGGGTCTTCCAACAGTCTATTGGAATTCCCATAGGTACGAATTGTGCTCCTTTGTTAGCTGACCTGTTTTTATATTCTTATGAAGCAGAATTCATTCAAAAGCTTCTAGATGAGAAGAAAAAATCTCTTGCTGTGGCCTTCAATTCGACATATAGATATATCGATGATTTACTCCTCCTAGGCAGCTGATCCCTAGGCAGCTGATCCCAACTCTGGTATGTCCAGGAGTCCATGTTTGCCCATATCTCTGATTTGTATTTTCTATAGAAATTATGAGATTGAGTACTTTTCATTGTTTTAGCCTTTACATATATTCATCTACATATACATTGAACCTGATCATAATTATATACAGGGCTCTACGTTAACCTTTTTATCTACTTGTCCATGTGGACAAGGAACAAAGATATTTACTTGTCTGAACTTCAACTTCACTTGTCCGAAAAAGTTTCAAAGAAGATCCAATAGTATTGGCAATATTGTCAAATTGAAAACTGTATTAATTTATTTAAAATATAGTCCATTTTATGCTTGCTTGATTGATATTTTCATCTTATTCAATTGATAAAGACAACAAACACATAAAAAAAAAAATTATCTAGACTTCCTGTCTTGAATCAATGAACATGTTTGCTCGATGATGATCTAGAGAATCCAAAGTTTGTAAGATCCATGTCTCTTTATAAAATTGAAAGTAGAACACAATAAGTGAATACCAATCCTGACTGAGTGTGAGTCAGTTAGTTTACATAACGGTTGATATTGGGATCAAAGTTCATTTTTCATGCATTGCTTCTGACTTTGAACTACTGATAAACTTTTCACCAATCTTTCTTTTTATTATTTGGAGATTTCTTTACATAAAAAAAACACTTGTCCAATTGGACAGGTGCCGAGTAATATTCACTTGTCTGATGTTTTTTTTTCCTGGTACCGGACAAGTGTTAATGTTGAGCCCTGATATACTGCATTTCATTGAAGGCTGAGATATCACATCAGTAATATTATTTTTTTCACATGTGTGTAAACAATTTAAGTGCACCTCAGCCAACCGAAGCCTGATGAATGTAAAGACTAGATAAATAATATGCTAGTAAACTCCAACCAAAGTTTGTGAATGCAAGAAAAGTCCACTTCGACACATACTTGCATCATATATTCAACACATTTGTAAATTCTTAAATTGAAATGCATGGCCACCCCTTTCATTTTCAAGGTTAGTTTCTTCATAAATTTTCATGTCATGATACTCAATAAGATAATGCTCCACTGATGACTGTGAATAGTTCACTTGTATAGTTTGTACGGGTATAGTTTGTACGGGTATCGTTTGTATGGGTATGGTTTGTACGGGTATAGTTTGTATGGGTATCGTTTGTATGGGTATCGTTTGTACGGGTATCGTTTGTACGGGTATCGTTTGTACGGGTATCGTTTGTACGGGTATAGTTTGTACGGGTATCGTTTGTACGGGTATAGTTTGTACGGGTATAGTTTGTAGTTTGTACAGGTATAGTTTGTACGGGTATCGTTTGTACGGGTATAGTTTGTACAGGTATAGTTTGTAGTTTGTACGGGTATAGTTTGTACGGGTATCGTTTGTACGGGTATAGTTTGTACAGGTATAGTTTGTAGTTTGTACGGGTATAGTTTGTACGGGTATCGTTTGTACGGGTATAGTTTGTACGGGTATAGTTTGTACGGGTATGGTTTGTACGGGTATAGTTTGTACAGGTATAGTTTGTACGGGTATGGTTTGTACGAGTATAGCTTGTACGGGTATAGTTTGACATGACCTCTTATTGATTTTCCTGTCCTCTAATTATAAAATGCATCACTTTGCAAAGGTTATAGTGCAAAGGTTCTTATGAACCATTTGAATGATGAATCACTTAATTAGCTTGGAAAGAAGATAAAAGGAAGGGAATTGAACACGTGGCTTTTGAATGGACTCTTTATATGCTTCTCCATAAGTTATTTGCATTTCACAGAAACTGGAATTAATTTTAGATCTCCATATTAAAACAGTCATGCAAGAAGTAAAGAGTGAAGTCAAGTGTGTGACATGCTGTTAAGGTGGCTCGCTACATCAAGGCCTCTACTCTTTATGACACAACATCACAATATGGTGATTTAAAGGTTTTATGAAATCATTTTTACTGATCAGTTTGGTTGTATATCATCATAGCTCAGTGGTTCAAGCATTGGGCTGGTGAACTGCAGGTCCTGAGTTTAAATCCGTCAGAGGCTTTTGTTTATATTAACTGAAATAAATATTTGAAAATCGTGTGTGTTTTTTTGTGTGTGTGTGTGTGTGTGATTTTTTTTTATTCATCCGAAATTGCACATTTTCCACCTTTTTTGACATATTTATTTATTATATATCATCATGATCAACTTTCATAATCATATCATTTCATGCTGATTAGAGAAACTCGATCAAGATGTTGTGAGCCACCTCAAAATGCTGTGACATAAGATATTCTATTCAAGAGAGATAACTCTTACACCCTTATGTTGCTAAGCAGATTATGGTAATATTCTCTTGAGCAATTGCTCATGAGATACAAACTTTTCACAGAATTGATAATGAATTTTAGAATTAAATACATAAAAGATGTAATTTTATTGATTTATTGAGGAAAAATATACTTCTACATACCAGGCATTGCGTAATTTAGGATAGTGATATTGCATGCGAACATGTCAAAAACATACAAAATACTAAAAAAATTTTAAATGTTGTAATATTTGAAAATATAACTTCCAATGCTATATAGTTCATTTATAAGTACAATTTACATGTAGTTAATACAAAAAACCAAACCTTAAAAGAAAATGTAATTAACCCTACAGATATAATCTGAAAGATAAATGTAGAGTGGGTTTCTGTTGTTGCCACCATTGCTTTTGGCTTGAACTTCCTCTTCAGTGACCATGTTTACAAACTAGATATGCCATCACAAATCCTTTGAAATCTTGACCTTAGAGGATCTGTGAACCGTGGTGTTTATAAAAATGAGGGTTAACACACACACAGTGAATGGAGAATATGTGCAATATTTTGTACTGGAAACTTTTGAAATTTACTTCTAATCATTTTGTAAAATGCAATTTTAGAAGAAAGTCATTTCAGGGAAAAACATTCTGTGAGATTCAAACTACAGATCAACAGCCTTTTTGTCTTTACTAGAGCTAAACTGTTCAGGCAGTAAGATTTACGAAGACAAAGATTACATTATCAATTCTTATTTTTCAAGAGAAAGTCAATCATTATGTGTTTTTCCTTTTTTAAAATAAGATGAAAATTGATTTCATCAGTATACTCATTGCCCCCATTTAAGATCCATAATTCAGGAGAGTTCATCAATAATGCAGCCTGACCAATCCTGGATCCTCTTTCTTGGTGTTTAATGTACATAAATAGGACCGTATGAAGCACTCTTTTTCTTTTTCATTGAAATCAATATCGGAAAATGGACAGCATTGCTTTGTCTCTAGAAAAATTTTAGACAGAAATCTAGACAACTAATTAGTTATTGGTAAATTGTATTAGCTGAATAGGGTAAATATGAAGCATATTCGATGCGAAAGATGTGCACGATATTAAATTATACCAGGTAAAACAGAATGATCAGTAATGCACCACTTCAAAAGCCTTATCATAATACATAATTAACCATGGCCCGTCTCTACAGTCAAATCAAGATACGCACATCAGATACACAGAATATTGACAATCCTACTATGGATAAACAAAATATAGTAAAAATAGTTATACAATAAAATATGCATAATTAATGCTCATTTATTTAGTTCTCAATTAGCATCCAACATTTGTACATCATTGCTGCAGTATTCATGCAGAAAAAAAAATTGCCAAGTTTGTCAATTTCTATTGATTGGTATCAAATTTGTTCGAGAGAATATATCTTTCAGGCTTGCTTTTTATTTTGAATTTTTCTCACTGTCTCACAAACAAATCAATTGTCTCCTTTTCTCAAGCCTTAAAGGCTCACATGCACATACATTTACATGTCTTAAATATTTATGCAATAAATGTATTAAAATCTGGAATTTTGGTTTCAGGCAAACTGGTCTAAATAGGGGAAGTGTTGAGATTAAATTTAATTGCTTCTATTTTAGAAATGAAAATATAACAATTGTTGACAAGATGTATATTCCAAAGCTATCAGAAGTTTTTGGAATGTTGGTGTTTGGACAAACTACTGGCATATACACAAGTATATATACAGTAAGGTTCTACATTTACCAAGTTTACTCATTTAAATCTTTTAAAAACCATGCACATATTTGAAAGTGACAGGTATACATATGAAAAAAAAAAACCCATTCAAATCGAACATTTTCATTGAAAAAGCCTGTGACACTGATGGCTTTTAATGGTGTTGAAGTTTTAAAGGCCGTAAGAAGTAGCATTTAGCTGTAGCTTGTATTTGAAAAAAAAAAAGTTCTTCAATGGTTGTGAATTCTGTATGCAACATTTGGGGTGTTACAGTATCTAGGCTGCACTTTTTATGTGATTCGTAGGATTCTTTTCATTTTTCAACCACAACTGTCCATGAGTATTAGATCCAAGGTTGTTTTTTTTTGAGCATTGTCTTGTATTGGCATGTGCTATAGTGATAGATTTCCTGTCCATCTGTGATTACAAAAATCCTGACTGTCTTCCTTATAAGGAATTCTCAGATTCTGGAGGAGGGGGAGAGGGATGTGGTTTCACTCGGTACATGATCACAAGGCGGTGTCTGCAGAACAGCAGAGCAGGGAGGGGGTATTATGAGAAAACTTGGTGTAAACTGGGGACTGTGGTTTCTGATGTGTTTTCATGTGGCCATTTTGTATGTTCCCATTTGGATGGGGTGAGAAATGGGGGAACCGTTTGGGACGATTAAACACGGGGACTGAGTTCCTTTTCTCCAGGTTGATTGGGTCAGAGCATGGCCCAATGTGGACAGGCACCTCCAGTAGTAGTTGGCCTCCGCAGGATGAAAAGTGGACCACAATACGAAGACCGTACGAGACGTGGACAAGCCTGCAGCCAGGGTTTATGCTTGGTAAAATGTTCAGACGGGTTGGCAATGTGATGTCAAAACAGGACAGTGTGTGTTGTAGTTTGTTGGTTATCACAGTGCCTTTAGGGTCTTTTTCTGCAAACGTTGATAAATTAAAAGAGAAATGGGACTTTGGTTTCATCAGTGTAACATTTTGTTGTAAGCAACCGTCAATCATTTTGATACGTTTTGCATACTGACTTTCGATTTCCAGTCTGACCTGAATGTCATCCCCAGCTAAAAAGCAGGATCTGTCTAGACACAAGTTTACGTTGGCAATATCACTGGAGAGAAAGGAACAGGATGATAGGGTGATGTCCTCTTGATGGATCACAGGCAGAAGTGCGTTAGGAATGGAGTGAATATCAAATCTTCTCCTCACCACAAATGAATTTCTTCGCGAGAGGATGATTTTCACTAAGTTGTTCAATGAATGGGTACTCCTGGCAGAAGAAGAGCCAATGTCATCACAGATTCTAGCTTTCACATGGTACACAATTTCAGCCCCAAAACCATTGAGTTCATCTTTGTATTTCATTGATGATGGAATGTTACTTGGAAGGAGAAATTTGAACTTGGACACATAGTGACCAGGAGTGACCATGCTTGTCCATTTTCCATCAGGCGTACCTACTATGTAATTACGCTTGCTTAGAAAAATATCGCGAAATGTCTTCGTGTTACCAGATTGTGCACCTCTGGACAGTGTTACAGATGAATGTCCAGTGATCAGGAACTCGATAAATCGGATTTCTAATTTCCCTCGAATGTCAAACACAATTTTCCCCGAGATTTCTTCACCAGGGAAGTATCGATGTCTCTCGTGCTGATCCAGTTCTATGTCAAACCTTGTCACAAGATGTTCTTTGGCTTGATAATTTCGTCGGAATGCCACGGATTCCCTGGTCAGTGTCCCACTAGGGTACCCCTTGGTGGACCCCTTGATAGGAGTTTTGATGGGTCGTCGTATATGCACCGGGATACTGCTGTGGATGCTCTGTTGGCTGAAGACTGTGGTGGCACCCAGAGAGTGGTGGCTTCTGACAGTACCACTGAGGTTCTTTGTCCCTAAGTTATTAGGTAATCCCTTTAGGGTCTCCTTTGGAGAGACGGGTCCTGATGGTTTGGACAGAGAGCTTTGTGGTCCCCATGTAGATCCCCCCGGGACGGTGATCATTTTGTTGAGTTTTGCTCTGGTACCCTCCCGGTATTTAGCCGCCCTGGGGCTGATGTTGTTAAATCCAGCAATATTCTGCTTATAGTGTTGTCTTGTCTCCAAGTTCTCAGAGTTATGAGGACTTGGATCCAATATGGCATTTACGGTTTTAATTTCGTCACCTGAAAAACATTGTAGTGCTATTTTTAGACTTTGGTGGACATTGTAACTATTAAATTTATAGTGTTCACAAGTGACTGAGATAATGATATACCATTTTATTTGAAATGCAAAAAACTTTTCATGCATTATGAACCTGCATAAGAAGGTGAAGGAATGTGTATAGATCTCGTAATCAATAATATCTAACTTACTCTCCACATCGAGCTCTGTCAGATCAATTTTATGAGGGGAGAGAATGTCGTCTTCCTCTAGTGCCTCATTTACCTCCCCCTGATTTGTAGGAGTTGCTTTTCTGTCATTGAGGGTTGAATCAGTCTCTGCAGAAAATGCAAAGTTGTCCTGGCAATGTACAGTGACTCTAACCTGACCTTGATCCTGTGTGGAAGCCATTTTGATTCCTAGTGAGTGGATCTCGTTATTTTTTCTGGTATAAAAGAACTTGTGCTGAGTGTTGTGGTTGGTGTTGTTTCATGACTCTCCTCATTCTGAAGAATAAATAAAGATACCCCACATAGGAAAACCATTGTCTTTGTTACATCACTCATAATTACTAGGTTTAGAATTAGCAGAACTTAAGTGCCTTTAAAGAAGTTAATCCTATTAAAACTATCACCATGTTATTTTGATTTCTTTAACTGCTGGCCAGTGAGGGTGTATCTTTAATAGAGTTTTTAATTTGTTTCTTTAGCCAACAACGTACAGGGAAATTGTGTCTCTGCCTTGTTTGTGACATTCAAATTGCTAATTTTTTTTTTTTTTTACTCAAGATTGGAGTAGAGTATTGTCATTTGTATAGAGCATAAAAGAGAAGGAAAGCTTTGACTGAGTAGATTTAGAATAGGTGGAAGCTGACTGTTTTACAAGAAGAACTAGCACGGTTAGGTTGTAAGTCTAGATAGGTGTTTTTTGTCATAGAATTTCCATACATATAATGGGATTTTTGATACCAAAATACAATTTAAACATTTACATTTTGAAATTGAATATGTAGGTAAACACACACACACATACATACATATATATATATATATATATATATATATATATATATATATATATATATATTGACAAACACACACACACACAGATATATATATATATATATATATATATATATATATATATATATATATATATATTGACAACCCACTGTTGTGTGAATTTTGTTCAGATGACCTTCACCACCTGAATGCAGAAAAGAATGAAAGTCATTCCTACCTGACTTGCTGAAACATTGATACCTCCGTCCGTGTGAATATTTCCCTAACAAGTCGTCCTAGCCATGCCTGACAGGCCAGTAGTATTGATTAGTTCACAGTGGGAATAAGTTCAAGTGCAGGTGCTAAAAATGCAGGTGCTACCTGGACTGTCCAGAGAATGTACCCTTAGCACAGAATGGAAGAAGTGTTCAGGTTTTTATGTCTGGACAGAAGCAGGTGCTTGTCTCAGGTGCACTGGGAACAAGTGTATGAGAGCCAGTTACCTGCTATACTTTGTTAGTCAGTATAAGCTGTCTTTTATGGGTTGATCATGGTTGGACGGGTTTTCCTATTTGGGGCTAAAAGAGCTGGGAATGACAATAGTACAAATAACTTGTTTGCATAATCATTTAAATCTACTTATGAGAAATGTTTATCAATATCGTCAACAATTCATTGAGAGGTTCCACAGGTAATAGAAGTCCATATATATTTGTCTCAAGGCATTTTAACCCAGAAATTGATTGCAATTGTGAAAAGTTTGTAATTTAGAAATAGCATGGCTTTAAGGAATATGTGGTATAATTTTAATGAAAGTGAGAGATATATGTAAAAGCAATTGGTTTATACAAGGATTATTGTCAAGTGCACAACATGCAATGACATCATCTATGATATAATGATTGCCATGTCTCCGTGATTGCAGTTTCATGTAAATCATATTGGTGTGATATAAATAATATTGATACACGTCGTGGTCTTTATCATGATTTATCAGTATTAACATCTGTACTGTCAATAAACAAGGATGCACTTGTTAATAAATTAACTTCGACATGTAAACATACATCATTTATATATGAACTCTGCGAGGTAAATAAATTTTTCTATCACTTTTCTACGTGTGAAGTACTTGCACAGTAATTAAATTGGGGGGGGGGGGGGGGACATGACTGAAGTCGTTGAGGGCATATTGATAGCCGTACTTATTGATTAGAATGGATCATCCTAGTCCTTAGAGTTATTACATGTTGAAAATTGCATGTGTCCAATTTTGGGTATTAGATCATGCAGGGAGAGAAAATAAGAAGTCTTGATCAATTTAATCATAACCATCAGTATGTCTTATGTTGCCATATTTATTACACAATCAGAAATGGTTCGTACAGGTGACTATGTAACATCAGGATAGGCCAGCATTACTACGGAAACAAAATGTGTGTCTTGACTCTCAGGCTCAGTAAACTGACTGCCAGGTGGATGACATTTCAGTTTCAGATTTTAATTTTTGTTGCTGGAGATTTGACAACAGTCTGTAATAACCAAGTGTTCTGGGTTTCATTCACATCTTATAATTTAATCAGGTGGGTGATCTCAGGTGAAATTTACACGTCAATGTGTATAAATATAGAATGTCATGTTTTGGCATTTCTGTCAATTTTTTTTTTTTAAAAATATTTACCCTCCCCTTTCCCACAACCTGTTGTAAAGATACACTAATATATTACTAGTAAATAAATTAACGTGTGCCAATTTCTTTAATTCCAGCATCAGGCTATGATAGAGCACGGTGCCTGTGTTGGCAGGTGTGATGGCAGACATTAAACGGAATGAGGAAAGGTACACTGATTTCTGTGAAATATTTTTAGAAAGTTGTCATTGGTTTTTTTTCAGTTCGATGACAACTTGATAGATCTCTGTTTGCACAGTTTTATACCTATTAAGCAGATGTATGTGCCCACCTGAATAATGAGATGTTTAACTGTTTAATTAAACAGGAATTCTAAACAAGTTCTAGAAAGTTAAATAGAAATAAGGAGAGTAAATAAGGGAACTCAGCATGTACTATGCTTGATTTAAAAAAAAAAAAAAATTATTGAATCCTTTGTCATGCAAGCATAATACAGTACAGAAAGACCAGTTACCTGGGTGTAAATTGTAGAAGATTTATACAGACAGTTAAAAATAAGCATTCAGTGCAGATTCTGAATAAGATCGGGTATGAATAAAATTAACAGACAGCCAAACCTTAATGGAATCAAATGATTATAATTTAACAGACATCAAAAGGAAATCAAATGAATATATTTAACAGAAAATTAACACCTAATGTAAGTGAAACCGTTATTTGTAACAGAAAACTCTCACCTGATAAACATTAAACTGCTGACTCCTATGTGACTATACAAATATGTTACTTTTATTGTAAAATTGACCAAAAACTCAATTCAAAAGGTGTAAAACTGATGTATATTACCTGATATGTTTCATTGTAACCGTTCCTACATGGTTGAGCGAGACTCGTTCCTTTCCATGCTTCCTGTGGAGAGCTACAAATAGAATAAGCCTTTTTTGGTGAGGGATGGTTATTCCTTGTTCATTTTAGCTTGATCAGCCATCCAAAACAAACTCCCCCTTTTTTTCCCTGTGAATTTTAGTACATGCCAATTCCTACAGTCGGATATCAAGGCAGAAGACTGACAGAGCACCACTGGTGCAGGAATTGGATTTAGTCAGGCGTAGCAGACAGACCACTAATAATTCTGGGTGGAATTAGTTTAGTCGGGTCAGTGCTTCCAGGTGATGAAAACTCAGCTTTTTAATGACACCCATTGACCGTGACGCCCATTTAGGTTTTGTAGATGGAGGAAGCAGACATGAATTTTTCTACCTTGTAAGCTTATAATGTCAATTTAATTGTCTATGGTGATCAAATATCATCAATGGAAATTGTTGACAATATTCACTTTTATCTTCGCTTTTCATGATCACTGGACACGAACCGATCCATTTTGTGTATTAGCTTGGGCTGTTACATGATGGGATGACTTGCACACTGTCCATTATAACTGCCAGGACACTATCATATTATTTACATTGTTCTAAAAGCTCATTAACAATACTGTTATTACATATGAATAAAGCAACTAATAAGATTTTACTGGTAATTTAAATGGGAGAAGAAAATGACAGAAGTGAAACAGAACTTTAACAAGATCTTGAGTCAGTGTCGGGACATTATTCAGCACTGTGAAATTCAAAACTTGTGACAATGACAGTTTGCAGGTCATGTTTAGAACACCATAATATGCATTCCAATGCCAGAGTTGTTTTTGTTTTTCAATCGATGACTTAAGTATGAAAATTCTTGTTGAATGTGTCTTTCAGTGAACTTCAAAATGAAAACCCTTACCATATCCTGTTGATAAATTATTGCCAAAGAAAAAAAATAATGAAGCTTCTAAATATTATACATCAATGCTGAAGACATTTCGTGCATATCATGCATTATATGGATATTATAACAACTGCATTTTGGCAGTATGCCAACATGGTAAAGTCAATAAATTAATAATTATTTGAATTTAAATCTTGAATAATTCATTTATCAGCTCAGTCATGGTTGATCACACAAATTTTGATGTAGAATTTAAATTTTAGGTACAATGTATTCCTTTCATTGAAAAAAAAACAACAAACAAACAAAACAAACAAAAAAACCCAGTGACTTTAAAATATGATCTTCCTTCATTATTTATACAGTTGTCTAATCTGTTTCATTCCCAGTTTAGTGTCAGGTATCATGACTCTCTGAAAATCACATTAATAGCTATAATGTAATACTAGAGAACTAAGTTGTTTTTGTAAATTAGTAAATTCTCAAAATGATTATAAGTGCTCACCAAAACAGCAGAAAGAGTTGGGTCTGGCGAATCCTGTGAATTTAACAAATCTTTTGGATTACAGCAAGTTTAACTGGAACTTATTGAAAGCATGGAATAGCTGAGACTTGTTAAAGGACCTACTCGTGTAGAGTTCGCAGCAAATATTTCTTCTTGAAATACTCTCATTACAAACTTCATTGTGTTTGACTCCAGGCAAAGATCGAATAGTAATTCTCATTGTATTGGGGAACAATAAACTATGAATTTGAAAGATTTCAAGAAGTAGACCCGAGTGATGACACCTAGGAACACTGGGTTTTTGTGTCAAAAGTGCTACCTATTGGGAAACTCGAGATGTTATTTTTTGTTTTAGCTAAGTTCTGTCATTCTGAGAGACATTGTAAAATATCTATAGAAGGAAAGGAGCATTCTTTGGATTCTAAAGGAGGGTGCAATGTGACACCTACACTACAGTGTAGAGTACAGTAGTCCCTGACAGTGGAAGACTTTGGTATATATACATATAGTTGTAGGTCATTTAAATTCTACTGTAATGCATACTGGCCTAGATCTGTTCAAGTTTTATGAATGAAGAATGTGAACGATCAGAATACAGTCACAATGAATTGGACAATTGTATCTCAAACTCTCCTCAGATCTGCTGCAGTAAATGAATCAGATAATCGTATCTCAAACTCTCCTCAAATCTGCTGCAGTAAATGAATCAGACAATCGTATCTCAAACTCTCCTCAAATCTGCTGCAGTAAATGAATCAGACAATCGTATCTCAAATTCCTCAAATCTGCTGCAGTAAATGAATCAGATAATCGTATCTCAAACTCTCCTCAAATCTGCTGCAGTAAATAAATCAGACAATCGTATCTCAAACTCTCCTCAAATCTGCTGCAGTAAATGAATCAGACAATCGTATCTCAAATTCCTCAAATCTGCTGCTGTAAATGAATCAGACAATCGTATCTCAAATTCCTCAAATCTGCTGCAGTAAATGAATCAGATAATCGTATCTCAAACTCTCCTCAAATCTGCTGCAGTAAATAAATCAGATAATCGTATCTCAAACTCTCCTCAAATCTGCTGCAGAAAATGAATCACACAATCTTATCTCATACTCTCCTCAAATCTGCTGCAGTAAATAAATCAGACAATCACATATCTAACCCTGAAATTTTCTTCTCTCCTCAAATTTGTTGCTCTGAATTCAGATCCAATGAACTATTGAAATGTATTTTCTATATAAGTATTTTAAAGAACTGAAATCTTAATCAAGTTTAGAGTGACACTCTGACTCTGACAAAGGTTTGATTTGATATAAGATTTTTGAGGAAATTTGTGATGGTGAAGGTGTATTTTCTTTACATACATACATGATCTTATGACTCGGAATTATTACTGTAGGAAACTTCAAAGGATCCTGCATTAGATTTTCAAACTTTTTTTTTTACAGAAAAGAAGAAAAAGATGGACTTCTGTACATGTGGCAGGGTTATCAGGGTGAGGTAGAGGTTGTGAAATATCCCAATTTGTTTGGCATTCCCATTAAGAAGGTTGCCATAGGAACAGATCACTCAATTTTCTTGACATTTGATGGGCAGTTGTTTGCCTGTGGGAGTAACGACTATGGGCAACTGGGAGTGGACACTGGGAATGAGACTCAATCCTATGATCCGGTGCTGGTCTCTGGTTTGTCAGGTATAGTAACGATGTCTGGTTTTTCAGGTACAGTGCCAATATCAGATTTGTCAGGTACAGTACTGATGTCTGGTTTGTCAGGTACAATACTGATGTCTGGTTGTCAGGTACAGTACTGATATCTGGTTGTCAGGTACAGTACTGATGTCTGGTTGTCAGGTACAGTACTGATGTCTGGTTTGTCAGGTACAGTACTGATGTCTGGTTGTCAGGTACAGTACTGATATCTGGTTTGTCAGGTACAAGAACTCCTGATTAGTTCATATATAAACATACATATTCTGAAAGTAAAGGGCTTTTTTTCAACCACAGCTTTGATGTACTGTGAATGGAGACAGTAGGATTGGTTTGCGATGATGCTGGCCTCACATTATTTAGTGAAGTATGAGCATTGATAGTAAAAGACTTCATTCCCCCTCCACATTTTAAGAAAAGGAAGTTTTGGAAAAATTTGTTTAGAGACACACATAGTAGAAGACTATTTCCCCTCCCCCAATGAATAAGGATTTTGATTGAAGATTGGGCAAAACATCTTGGATTGATTTTGGTGTTTATTTTTATTTTAGTTTTCATTTTTTGCTCGTCAAAATTTTTTGAGAAGTCAACTTCTACTTTTTCTACCATATACCCCCTTCCCTTCCCCTTCACTTTGAAAAAAGATGATACATTGCTGTAGGTATAGTACTGATGTCTTGTTTGTTAAATATAGCATTGGTGTCTGTTTTTTCAGGGACAGTAGTGGTATCTGGTTTTTCTCAGACACAGTATTAATGTCTGGTTTTTCAGACACAATAGTGATGTCTGGTTTTTCAGACACAGTAGAAATGTCTGGTTTAAAATCTTACAGAAAAGCCTCGTGGGAATCCGGGTTGTTCGAATAGATCCTTAGTACACCTTGCTTGTTGTAAGAAGTGATTAAATGGGGTGGTCCTTTGGATGAGACCGCAAAAACTGAGGCCCCGTGTCACAGCAGGTGTGGCACGTTAAAGATCCCTCCCTGCTCAAAGGCCATAAGCGCCGAGTATAGGCCTAAATTTTGCAGCCCTTCACCGGCAATGGTTACATCTCCATATGAGTGAAAAATTCTCGAGTGGAACGTTAAGCAATATATAATCGATCAATTAATCTTACAGAAAATGTATACAGATAGATAGTGTTACATTAGCATTCATGATTCACATCAAATCAATTGAATGTTCATGTGTGCGGCTACAGAAGCCAAAACAAGAATGGAAGAATTTGCAACTTTCAAAAATTCAAATCTTTTGTAAAATATTTGGAGACTGTAAACAATGTATTATTATATATCCTATCAATGCATAAAAAAAAAGAATTGTCTCTAATGTCTGATTGGTAATTCAGTTAGACTTTATTATTCTAGGTGTATCTGTGAAGGATGTGGCCTGTGGTTCCAACCACTGTGCAGTGGTCACAAAATCTGGCCAGGTGTACTGCTGGGGGGATTCTAGACAGTACCAGTGTGCCTCCACAGAGAAAAAAGTGACCACCCCACAACTCATCACAATTAGCAAGAGAGCTTCCGAGGAGTGTCAGCATGGCATGTCATTGGACAATGAGGATGTTAGTATTGTCACAGTATCGTGTGGGAATACCCACACTGTGGCTCTGTCGGGTTCCGGGGAGGTGTGGGTTTGGGGGTCAGGGGAGGGGCTTGGTGTGAAGGAGACGTCCAAAGTCACCCCTGTGGTCTTAGATAGACTAGTGGGTAGAAATGTCTTGAGTATCAGTTGTGGGTTTTTTCACACCTTGGCTGTGGTGGAAAAGAGTATACTGGATGATTCGTATTCCTCAGTGAAGACCAGGAGATCAAGAGCCTCAGAGACAAATACTCATAAAAACCTTCCCAAAACTTGCGCCAAATGTAATGCTGAGATCTACACGTATGCAGAAACCAATGATACCTGTATCATTAGTGATGAACACCTGTGTGAGTTTGACAACCAGTCTGAAACTCTTACCTTGTCAGGTACACAGCCTGATGGCAGGAATAGCCAGAAATCTAGAACCAGGGGAAGTTGTGATAGCGATGTGTTTGAGAGTCCTGAAGACACGGCTCAAAGAATGTCAAATGATAAAAGTCTGTCACAGACACCAGTAATTTTAGAGGAGAATTCTGAGGACACACAAAAGGAGGAGGAGGAGGAGGATGTATGGGTGAAACAGGATGGTACTAATACTGGAGTACTTCCTTCTGAGGGTTCGCCAGAAAGTCAGGGGATGTACAAGTGCCCAGGGTCCAATAAGATAGCACCAGGCAATTCTGTTAACTTTGTCAATGAGGAGGAGGCTCGAAAATACCTGGCAGAACAATACGAAGAAAACACAGAGCAGGAGAAATCTCCTGTACAACAGCAGACAGATTCCACCTCATCGTTTGGGAATATCCTGTCCTCGGTGCAGATGTACCCATCTGATGTGATCAGCCACATTTCCTCAGTCCCTCAACAAATGTCCTCAATGACTAGTAAGGCCTTCAGCAGCATCACAGACAGACTGGGATTCAGCTCCGACAGCAAGGCACGAGACGCTGCATCTGAGAGCAGCGGGGCAGGGTCGCAGCTCTTTCTGGCAGGATTTGATACTTCAGAGGAGGATCTAAGGTCCCCTGGGGTAGAGGAGCCACTATCCCGAGCCACACAGGAGACAAGTTTTGTCAGTGACAGCAGTACAGAGGACACAGCAGAGAGGCTATCCCTGAGAACTATTGAAGCTAAACAGGAAAACCTCTGTAAAATGACGCCTTGTGGTGAGTATGTTCAGAATTATTATAATAAATATTGTTGTTTCAGTAGAATCTGATGATTAAGGGAGAGTTGATTTAGGCAAGAGTATGAGTGTTTAGGCTGGACACATGAAGATCATATCACATGCTTTTAGATGAGTAATTTATTTTTTAAAAATTTGGACCCCTGAAATTTTATAGCAAAGTAGAGCAAAGTTTTGGTATGACACAGCCACCAAGAACAAAAATTTTAGAAGTTTAGTTTTTACAGTTGAAAAAAATGTTAAATTTCACTAGTGCAAAACATTTGAAAGGACTTCAATCACTTATTCTATGTTCTAGATCAGCTTCCAGTCAGCAGTGAGACAACAGAGGCATTTGTAACCTTGGAAACAGAGGTGTGGTCATGGGGCAAAAACAACAAAGGTCAGCTGGGTCATGGGGATGAAGTTGACAGGTTTGTAAGTGATGTGTATGTCTGCTGTAAAGCTGACACGTGGACTCGAATTTGTCTGTCGACATGTTGTCATGGAAATATGAAAACTCTTTTCAGAGTTTGCCTGTGTTCTTGACAAGAAGCACATGTATGTTTTGATTAAACAGCTAATTGTCGCAATGATTTTTTTTTTCAGGGAACGTCCGGAGGTTGTGCGAACACTGAGCAATGCCAAGGTGGTGAAGGTTTGTGGTGGGGGGCTCCACTCCCTGGCCCTGACAGCAGACTCTAGGGTGAGAGTTTAGTAGATACTCGATACTGCTAATCCAAGGATGTGTATATCTTGACGTGCATTCTTTGACATTTAGATCATCCTAGTGCTATCTCAAGCTCCCTGTACTTGTTAACTCTACAGTTTTAAAACAGCTGGGGAGGAGAAACTTTTACTTGTGTAGCATGATTTTGTTGTAAGGTCAAAACTTTATGGTATAATCATTGCTGCAGAAATTTAATATTGCACGTGTACGTGTACTGCAGATGTACTAACATTTTTAGAGTTTGCAATAACTAAAGTTACTTAAATTTCTGGAGAACGTAATCGCTGTGATCTTGTTTTGTCAAATTTATCCTTGAGACAATCATGCATTAATTCCAAAATACTTGTGATGGCCTTAGAGGTAACCTTTTGAATTTATGTGAAATGAAAGCTCTCGTGAAGAAAGAGCAATTTCACTACTCACAATGATCAGTCAATCATCGACTCGGGATTTTCATGTACTCACTAATTGGATCCCTGACCTCTACTCTAGGTATACAGTTGGGGATTTCATGCGTCAGGTCAGCTGGCTCGGAAAGAAGATACAGCTAAACCATGTCTTGTACAGGTCAGTGGAATTTCGTTATCCCCTCAAAAAAAGTTTCCAAAGAAGAAATGAATTGGAAAGAGTAATTGTTTGAAAATGCTACCTGATCTCTGGATCTCTTTGTATTTAATACCCTGTTGAGGGGGATGTAAAAGTCTTGTGTTGTGTGTGCAGTTGATGGACCGGTGCTATGTGTGGGATGTAGGAGCTGGGGAGAAGTTCTCTGTGTTCCTGATGGACAGAGATGGATTTCAACCAGAAATACACTATGTGGGGAAACATCCATGGTACTATAAAAAAATTACTCTTATGCTCTTGGCTCTTGAAAGATTGTACATTCCAAGTGAAATTTAGTTCAGCTGAATATATTGAAGAATCTGTATTGTATAGATAAGATGATGTCTATTTTCCTCTGATAATGTTGATTATGTATTTTCAGTCGAGATTTGTACGTGCCTGTGTATAAAACTAGTCGTTTGACTTACCTGAGCTTCTTGAAACAGGTAACTCTTCCAGACATAAAGTTTACCTATACATGGGGGTTGGAATCCATTTTTCAGGATCCAACAGGTGGACATTTAAGCTTTCAGACATTATATCTTGGGAACCAAATTTTTGTATGTTCTGATAAAAGAATTCGAAATTGTAAAATATGTAAATAGAATTTATTAAAGCATTTATCTGGGTGCTTCACTTTGGTGAAGAATTTTCTTCAAACCAGACTGTCCAGATTAACAGGTCGTAGCTCTATCTACGACAAAAAAGAATCTTTAATTTTATCGTAAAATTCCAGTTACGTAGATAGTTTTATTAATTCTAAATCATACATTTGTAGGCTGGATGGGTGCGTGCAATAACAGCAGGGGAAGATAACTGTGCTTGTATATCCTGCTGGAGTTTCACAGGATTCACGGCATCTCTGTTTGAAGTGGCAGCCTCAGAGAGGAGATTTTACAGCTATCTCAATCGCATTGTCAAGTCGGTAGTTCATCCACTGAAAGAGTCAAGTAGGATGTTAATAGCAAATTTTATACTTTGTAAATATGTGTCAAAAAGTTGTAAACATTGCGGCTGTTACATATTGATTGCTTGCTAGTCTTTGTAAAGATTTTGCATTGAAATTGTGTGAAAAATCAGAAGTAAAAATAATTTTAAATGTATCAAAAGACATCATTCACAATTTAATGAAAATAATATGAAATGTTTTTGCATGAGTTGTCTCCCCATCAGGTCTACAGTATTTTGTGTTGTATTTGATTGAGGATTGAATGAATCACCAGCCCTCCTCCTCCCCTCCCCCCTACCACCCCCATGAAGAGAAAAAGAAATGTCTTTGAATATAAGTATATGCATAATAGTATAAATATGACTTACTGTTAATTTGAAAAAAAAATCTGTCTAAATGTGAACAATGATAAAGGGTGGAGGGGGGGGGGGGTAGAATCAGTTGCATGATTGTATGAAATACTAGTACTGAGGAGAAATATCTATAGGATTATTTAACAGGTTTCTTCAGCACTCTGGATGTGTTTCCATACAAATCCTGTACACAGAATCTGCTGGCTGCCTTTGAAAACATCACTAATCTAGTATGTTTATATACAAATTTAAGTTCATGACTGAAGAAGCTTTGAAAAAAATCAATCAGCATTTCTTTTGTAGATATGATAATGATATCCATGGTGGTTTATTTTTGGTAGATTGGTGAGAATTCAGTTGACCTTACTCACAGGATACGATCCATGGATAACTTTCTGGAGGCCAACTTTTTTGTGAAGTGTGAAGAAATTGTCAGTGAATTTAAGATCTTTTCCATTAGCTTTGCAGACATGTTGGCTATTGGTGGATTTGAGTACTTGTGCAAAACTGGGAAGTAAGTGGTGAATATAGACAGTATATCTATCATGTAAAGTCCGTCTTTCTATTATCATATTAATTCAGTCTGATTTTTGGTTGACTCTAAACTGTTCATGTAGGTGCCCGAGAAATGACATTGTGTTAAATAAGATGTCAATTCTGCAGAATGCTTGATGTATCATATTTGCTCAACAGAAATCAGTTTGAGAAAAATCAAAGCCTGGAATTCTTTAGTTGAAAGTCAGTGATAAAATAGGCAAAATGATAAAATTTAAGATATGAAATGTAAAAGAATTTGTGAAAGTTTGACATCTAATGTGTGTATAGTTTATTGTTTTCAATTTTAGATGCTTTATGATATTCTCAATGAGGGTTTGCAGACTCTTGTTGTCAATTCCAGGACATATTTGAATCTACACACTCTGTTTTCAATTCTAAGTCATATTTTGATTCGCTGGATAAGAAATTACAGACTCTATTTTCATTTCAAGGTCATATTTTGATTCGCTGGATAAGAAGTTACAGACTCTATTTTCATTTCAAGGTCATATTTTGATTCGCTGGATAAGAAGTTACAGACTCTATTTTCATTTCAAGGTCATATTTTGATTCGCTGGATAAGAAGTTACAGACTCTATTTTCATTTCAAGGTCATATTTTGATTCGCTGGATAAGAAGTTACAGACTCTATTTTCATTTCAAGGTCATATTTTGATTCGCTGGATAAGAAGTTACAGACTCTATTTTCATTTCAAGGTCATATTTTGATTCGCTGGATAAGAAGTTACAGACTCTATTTTCATTTCAAGGTCATATTTTGATTCGCTGGATAAGAAGTTACAGACTCTATTTTCATTTCAAGGTCATATTTTGATTCGCTGGATAAGGATTTACAAACTCTGTTGGATGGATCCAAATACAGTCAGAAAAACATGGCAGGAAAATTAGAAGTTTTATTTAGTCGACCATTTAGTCATTTGAAGGAATACTGCCGACTGACAGACAAGCTGGCCTGCAACTATGAACCAGTAAGAAAGTAAAATTACCAGATAGAGGCTACTCATAATGATTTTAAAAAAAAAAGAAGAATTTATGGTTAGAGAAATTACTAGTACTGAAATAGTTTGTGACTTGTTACTTTTCATAATACTGCATACAGGGTTGCTTTCACTCCATGTTATTTTCACCTTTTACACTTGCATGTGGTTTCGTTCCATTTGAAATTTGCCCAGACAAAGATGATAGAGCAAACAGATTTGCTCAGTCTTAAATTCGCCCACTGACAAAAAGGGCAAAAAGGGGGTGAAAATAAAGTGGGGGCGAATATTTCACTGCATCCAGTAAAAAAAAAAAACCTAGTTGTTATAGTTCAGAACAAAACTAGTTTTGATTTTGAAAGTTACTGTGAGAGGAGTGTGTGTATTGTAAACAGGACGCAGCTGAACATCGATTACTGAGTAAGGTGACACTGCAGTGGCAGACCTTGAAACATACAACCAGAAATGAACATAAGATAGCTGTCAACACCAAAGACTTCTGGGAAACTCTGAACTTCCACAAGTTAAGTGTAAGTTTTGATTGCAATGTAAGTTTTGATTGCAGTGCAAGTTTCAATTGCACTAAGTTGGAAATGTTGTATGAAAAATAAGTGCATGTAAATTGCTGCAAACCTCTTGTCTCTTTTAAGGAAATATTAACCTAATAAAAATATGTGTTTGAATACAAATTTAACAGAAATTGCTGAGAAACTTGACTTTAAACATCAATTTCTCACATTATCATTTATTGACAAGTGTTTTATTAGTCTGTGAATTCTAACATAGGAACTTTTTGAGGATGACAACTTGTGTAGTAAATCTCTAAACTGTGACAAAATATGTATTTATGTCTGGGATGTTTTCAGGAGTTTGAAATTTTTTTTAAAATATAGTTAAAGAATAGAATGTTTTGTGTTAGTGATAATCTGTTGCTTTCAGTACTCTGAGGGAGATAACTCTGTTCATTGCCTCTGTTCTTTGCAGGATGCTGTGAAGATTCCGACACGTCGTCTGATCCGTAGCAGCAAGGACCACCCACTGACTCTGTATGGGGCGGGGCGAATGTCTACTCATGTCTTCCTCCTCTTCAATGATCTCCTGGTTCATGCTCAAGTATGTCCGCTATTAATGGCTTCAATATTAAGATTTCAAGAGCCTTATTATTTTGAAAGAGACCTTTGTTAAGAAGAAAATTATGTTAATAAAGGTAGAGAATAGTTTGTATACTCGAGATATACTTTCTGAGATATCTATAGAATCTAAGCATAAGTAACTTTGTATGTTTGAAAATTTAGCAAAAACTTCCAATCAGTCACATGAAGGTAGTATGTTTTCATTTTCTGCATCAGTCTCTATAACTAATAATGATACATAGTTGATATTTTAACTCAAGCAGAGAGACTGCGATTATTTATTTATCTATTTTTCTAAACACAGGTTAATGATGCATTAGAGTATGCAAATCAATATGACTGTTTATAATAATTATCATATGTACAAATGTGGTTTCATTACTTTTCATGAGCATCAAATTTTGTTCTTTTGCTTGAAATGAAGAGTTTGCTAGTATGTAAATTCGATTCATGGACAGTAAAACTTCATTCCTCTGATACAAAAACTACTTCATTTTAATTTCATGCTTTTTGCTTAGCAGTAAAAACAATTGAAATTAGTGTTCATTGAAAAATGATAAAATTACAGTATGATGGAAGACACCATTCTGAAGATTTAAGAATGTACCGGATGTTGTATAAAGATTATCTATCAATTGTGGAATCATGTTACATTTATTAACAAAGTGTAAGGAAATAAATGTTCATGCATGAACTGTGACATTTGGCAACCATATATTTGAAATATTTTCATATACATTATAAGATGTACCATATGTACAAATTAGAATAGATAATTAGATAAAACGATCTACAAACCAGATTATTATTTGAGCAATCTCAGAGAGACTCGATCATCCAGAGGGACCAGCACGAAGCTCAGTGTGTGTGTGTGTGTGTGTGTATCTCTGTGTGTGTGTGTGTGTGTGTGTGTGTGTATCTGTGTGTGTGTGTGTGTGTGTGTGTGTGTGTGTGTGTGTGTGTGTGTATCTGTGTGTGTATCTGTGTGTGTGTGTGTGTGTATCTCTGTGTGTGTGTGTGTGTGTGTGTGTGTATCTGTGTGTGTATCTGTGTGTGTGTGTGTGTGTGTGTGTGTGTGTGTGTGTGTGTGTGTGTGCATCAAAAAGTAAATCTTCCATCTCTACATGGTGAACACTATATTTTTCTAGTACTCTTCATTCCAAACTTACCCTCTGGATACCCTGTGGATTGAAACACCTGAAGATGATAAACAAAGGTAAGTCATAATTATCATAAATTTAAAAAAACAAAATTCAAAAATATGTTGAGTTTAGTTTGCCAAAAAATTGTGAGATTTGTTTTGAAAGGACTGTCCAAATCCACTGTGTCTTTTTTTGTTTGTAAATTCTCCGTCTGATTTTCAGAAACTTGATTTCCTTGATTATGCCGGAAGAAAAATTAATCGTAGTTGCCTCTGATGGGAGTGAAAAGGTAATGTTGAGAAAAAGTTTCATTCAACAAAAATGGTTAAAATTATTGTAAAAGTTTGATGCAGAAAGTAGTTCAATCATTACAACCTACATCATAAGTAAAATCTCAGTATTTCATGATGGAAAAAGCTGACATTGACTGCGTATCTATGTTAGAATATTGAATATTACTTGTTATTTAGAGTAACATGTGAAATTGTCACTCTGTGAAAAACCATTGTTGACTGAGCCAAAGCAACATTGGCTTTTTCCAGGGTGACAATATATATTTATTGCCTGATAGTGAGGGAGATGTGAAGATCTTCGCACTCGTGGAAATCATATTCCGCGAGGGCAACACCTGTGGGGAATATATTTTTTTCTAAGGTGAATAGATCTTCATATCTGCCAAACATTCATTCAATAAATTGTTTATTATGCCGAAAGAAAGACTACAAAAATGCATTTGAAATTATAGTCCACTCATTGATACATTCTATGTAGCTGAGATTGTCGTAACGGTAACTGCACCATCAACATATTAGAAGGTACAAACAACGAAATGCTGTAATATGATAATTATTTCTTGTATTTCCTTTCTCCTTGAATGCTAATTACGTATATGGTCTTTTGTATCAACCAAAATCAGGAGATTTAACTGTGTATCGGAACCCTCTATATAAATAAAGTCCTTTTGTGCCTCACGATTGATTGATTAAATATTGTTTAACGTCCCGCTTGAGAATATTTCACTCATATGGAGACATCACCATTGCCGGTGATGGGCTGCAAAATTTAGGCCTATGCTCGGCGCTTACAGCCTTTGAGCAGGGGGGGATCTTTATCGTGTCACACCTGTTGGAACACGGGACCTCGATTTTTGCGGTCTCATCCGAAGGACTGCCCCATTTAATCACCTCTTACGACAAGCAAAGGGTACTGAGGATCTATTCTAACAACCCGGATCCCCACGGGGTTTGTGCCTTACGAACTACAAAAGTAATGACTTGGGACTTCTTGTGACATCACAGTAAATTATGTTTACCTTGACATAAAATTTATGGAAAATGCACGGGGCTGCTGAAGGGGTGAAATATGATGGGGAGATATGTTGTTTGAGGGAGATGTGAAGTTTTATCCTACCTTACATGTGACTGTCTAGGCCAATCAGATAATGTGTTGTAAAGAATTATCACATTGAGGTATAATGAATTCACATGTTGCCCTACAAAACATATAATATTTTTTTATTATACTGAATATTTTAAGAATGTATGTAACAAATCAATGTAATAATAACAACTACTTTTTTTTTACTTTTCGAAGTTGATAACAAATTAGGTAATATCTCAGAAACAGTATCTCAAAATTGATTGGGCAAGAAATGTCCAGGAAAGATTCACAGATCATTTCACAATCCTTTAGGTACTTTTTGAGTCTTTGTTTTTCATTAGTCATCTCTTTCATCAATATCCGCAAACATCTTTCTGTTGTTTGGTATGTCGATCAATCTGCGTCTCTGTAACATGTTGTCAAATCTGTACTTTTTTACTGCTGTTTTGAATGCTCTAAAGACCTTCATGCTAAGCTAAGGTGAACAATACACACAGTCTGTGCAGTCAATATTTTTATACTGTCTCCCATCATCATGTATTGTCAACCATGGCTATGTACTGTCTGGAGGACATGGTTTATTCAAGCAGTGGGGTAACAGTGCTTTTTGACGAATGTTTCTAAACCAATCAAATTCATCTAATTTATATGACAGGATAACAATATATATTATGATGTTTTTCATGTTGATGGCAGTTTTGCTTGATGTTACAATGTGTCCTTTTTTTCTTATCTTCCTTTTGCTCTTTAGACAGAGTGGCTGATAGCATTAAACTCAACCATCAACAAAGTCCTTTGTCGTCAGAAATCTGTGTCACGTAGAGGAAGTTCTGATCGCCTGACTCCCCCAGATATTCGTTTTGCTAACCACCAGTTCACGAGGCACGGTGTGTTCAAGGGCGCCACCTACTCTGGGTACTGGATGACAGGCAAATTACATGGCTTGTATGTTGTTGTTTTGCTTGTATGGTCTTTTTTTTTTTTCAGAACCTGTGTACTGTAAATTACTTATATTTTACCAGACTTTCTTTCCATGTTCTTGCATTGTAAGATTTGCCACAGACTGTGCAAATGTATGAAATTATTCATGAAAACACTGTTTTTGCATCATGCAAATTTTTGTAAAAATAAATCTCCTGCAGATATAAAGTGATTTACATTATGTTTAAAAACATAAAAAACAAAAACAAAAAAAAAAAAACAAACCAAAAAAACCAAAACTACATTTCATTCAAAATTTGGAAAATCATAAATAAATTGTGCACTTAATGGTTTGATATTAGATATAAGGGGCACCTGTTTATATTTTTGTTAGTGGAGAAATGAAGTGGGCAGATGGAAGAAAATACATAGGAAACTTTAAAGAGGGACTTCAGCATGGGTAAGAAGAGATGCACATTTCATTCACTGAATCAATAGAAGTGTCTTCACTGGATTTGTATGTTCCATACTTGGCAGAAATCATATACATGTACACAAATAAGTTTAAATGTTGATGAGGATTTTAAATTTAATCACTGATTATTTTTAGACATGGTAGGCTGATTCTGAAACAAGACAACGGGAGTGACAGAACACAGGAGGGATACTGGAGAGATGGACTGCTTCATGGGCTGGCCAAAGTCAGGTAACTCGCATAATATCTCACTGAGCTGACCAAAGTCAGAAAACTCGTACAATATCTCACTGAGCTGGCCAAAGTCAGGTAACTCGCATAATATCTCACTGAGCTGGCCAAAGTCAGAAAACTCGTACAATATCTCACTGAGCTGGCCAAAGTCAGGTAACTCGTACAATATCTCGCTGAGCTGGCCAAAGTCAGGTAACTTGTACAATATCTCACTGAGCTGACCAAAGTCAGAAAACTCGTACAATATCTCACTGAGTTGGCCAAAGTCAGGTAACTCGTACAATATCTCACTGAGCTGGCCAAAGTCAGGTAACTTGTACAATATCTCACTGAGCTGGCCAAAGTCAGAAAAGTCGTACAGTATCTCACTGAGCTCACCAAAGTCAGGTAACTCGTACAATATCTCACTGAGCTGACCAAAGTCAGGTAACTCACACAATATGTCACTGAGCTGGCCAAAGTCAGGTAACTCGTACAGTATCTCACTGAGCTAACTAAAGTCAGGTAACTCGTACAATATCTCAATGAGCTGGCCAAAGTTGGGTAACTCTCAAGGTATCTCATCTAGGTGGTGCTGTTATGGGTTGGGGACATTAGCTAAAGGTGACAAAAATGCATATTGTATCAAACTCTGTGTGACAAAATCAGTACTGAGACATCAAATTAGACTATTTTACATTTTTCATATTGAATAAATTTTCTACGATATACATATTTAAACATTGTACATATGTAAATGCTTTTTAAACTTGCTGTGCTGTTAGACATATGTATAAAAATGGTTTCAAAATCCATTCAGAAGTACTGAAATGTTTGTATTATTAATTAAGATACTCCAACGGTGATGTATATGAAGGAGCCTTTAAGGACGGACAGAGATACGGACATGGAATATATCGCCATGGACAGCACACCTCGATGGCTGCCAGTGTCTACATTGGAGAATGGGTGTCAGACAAAAAACAGGGATATGGCATCATGGACGATGTCATGAAAGGTAATGTAGCTGTTTACATACAAGATAATAAAATTAAAATCTTTGTTATTATAAGACAGTGGAATTTCACCTAATATGATATTGGATACCTTAGAACCGAATTATTCTCTGAAGTTTTTTATGTGTATATATGAAGACTCAACTCACTCCACAATGTTTCAGTTTTATCACATGAAGTAAAAAATTGTGTCATTGTCTCGACAGCATCTGCAAGTCATAGATTTTGATATTAATTTTTTTGGAAGGAATACGCAAAAGGAAGAAATCTATGTAACATTCTGAATTGTAGCCATTGAGTGGAAGAATCAATGTTCAGTTGTTGCTTGGAAACAAATTTTAAAAAAAACTTTGCACTGAAATTTCATTTACTCCATACAGAGTGATTTTTAAGGCAGACTTCCATACTTAGAGAAGTTGGGATTTCCTCCTTTTCATCAAAAAATTGTAAATGATTTTGGAACATTTTTCATATAATAAAACAGGTTAAAAAAAATACACACATACATAGATTAGGAATTTATTTGGATAAATCAACAGACAAAATTTTGAAGTGGTCTAAAATTGCTGTTATTTTATGGGTCTGTACCAGATGTTAGCCACAGTGTTCATATTTTTCAGGGGAGAAGTACATGGGTCTGTGGCAGGAGGACGTTCGACAGGGTGGAGGGATTGTAGTCACATTGGATGGAATGTACTTTGAGGGAAACTTCACCCAAGACAAGTTAACAGTGAGTCCGTCTCTAGACATGAATACTCATTAAACTAAATCACATCTAGACAACTCTACATTATGACTTATAACTCTACACTCTACTGCAAATACCATTTCACTGCTTTGTATTATTGGTGTATTTGTGTAGGGATTAGGCCTGATGTTGACGTACGATAACAGCTGCTATGAAGGAGAGTTTGCAGGAACTACGCAGCTTCAGGGAAAGGTCAGACAATAGCGGTGGAATTCTGTAGTTTAAATTAAAACGGATTTTATATTTTCCTTAATTCGGCATGGCTTTAGCAGTGTAAGAAACATTCACATTTCATACTACATTGTATATGTACTAAGACTTCCAGAAGTCTTTAAGCAAGAATATGGAATATCGGAACTATAAAATTTTGGAATTGTTCAGAAACAGAGTTAAGAAAATTATGTCTCACTCAGAAAACTCTTGGACACAAATTACTAATGGCTAAAGATGAATCATTTCTGATTAAAAAATATCTGCCTGATTTGAAGATTATTTTTCAAAATGTTTTAAGTGAATATTGGAGTATAAAAACAATGAGTTATAAGATTATTTCTGATGTTTGGTTGCAAAAAGCAACTAATAAAAATTCGCAGTACCAATTATTTTGTGTACCATATGTGGATATTTTCTGAGTTAGATTTCCTTGAGTCAAAAAACGTGACGGGATTGGAAATAAAATAATGGTTCTAATAAAGAGTATTGGTTGATAAACATTAATGCATGTTTGAAGTGTTGGTCGATAAACATTAATACATGTTTGCAGAACTTTTGCTAAAGAAGATGGGCAAAAGGGTGGTGATTTTGCCCAATACATAACATGTAGATATGTGAGCTTCGATATTCCTAATACATCTAACTTGATTAGTATTTAAGGTTAAAGCAATATTAGCTCTAAATCTGAAAATTTTATTTTGTCGTAAAAATGTGCTATTATGATGGCTTTGTATGTAACTTTAACCTGAATTACTAAAAAAAATTTAAATTATTCGTCAAAATAAAGATTTCGGTTCTATTTGATATTTACATGAAAAGTATAGACATCAATTAAATTTTGTATAAAGGGAGACAACACTGTAATTTTGCTACAAATGAAGACTTGGAATAGGTTTTCTAACACAAATACTAATAATAAAAATTTACCAATTTACTTATTTTTCTTCTGTCATTGAAGTGGTAAATCACAATTTGACAGCAAAAGTTTTCTGACACCAAAATGACAGCTAATATTGCTTTAAAATATAGCTTCATAATAATGATCAAATTTACAGCTTGGTCATTCGTTAAAATCTGATAATTTATTCAGAATTGGGTCATTTGAAGCCATTGCCCAGAAAGCATATCAAAATAAGAAAATCAAAATTTAATAGGAAACAGTAAATCAGAAAACCAATATAATTAGAGGTTTCTTCATGAAGAGAATTTTAGTTCAATGTTGGGCTAAAATAAAGATTTAGTGCCCCTAGTCCTTTGTATATTTTTATGTAAATGTACATTTTACCCAAAATCCACAGCAGTGAGTGACAGTATATGATGGCAGGAAAATGCCTTTTAAAGCAGAAATACGTGATCAAAAATACAACATCCCTCACTAATGAAGCTAGCTGAGTTCACCATGAAGTAAGTCTGGATTTTTTTGTGATGAAAACAGGGTAAACTGACCATGCCTAACCAGGACACCATTGAGGGAGTTTTCAGTGGATCATGGAATGAAGGACTCAAAATTAATGGAGTCTTCAAGAAGGCAACGTATACTGATGTCAACCAGAAAATGGGACACAGCAACCTCTCTAAGTAAGAAACAGTAGTAAATGAAGCAGACTGTCTATAAATAACACAGACTGTCTATAAATAACAAAGACTGTCTATAAATAACACAGACTGTCTATAAATAACAAAGACTGTCTATAAATAACACAGACTGTCTATAAATAACAAAGACTGTCTATAAATAACACAGACTGTCTATAAATAACAAAGACTGTCTATAAATAACACAGACTGTCTATAGTAAATATAGCAGACTATCTATAGTAAATAACACAGACAGTCTATAAATAACACACTATCTATAAATAACAAGACTGTCTATAAATAACACAGACTGTCTATAGTAAATATAACATAGTAAATAAAGCCAGACTTTTCATGGTAAATCATATAAAAACAATACTTTATAGTCAACAAGTTATTACTCAAGATTAAAGCTCAAGGTCATGCTTATATGGGTAGTCATGAAGGAAAAACAGGACAGTGGATCATTGGGAATCCGGATGCTAAAAATCCAGATGCTTTACCTTTGGGATGATTTTGGGGGGGGGGATAAAATTTTACATGTGATTTTGTATAGTTAATTCGGAAATCCACTTTCTGAATCTTGATGGACAGAATTTACTACAAAAGTTTAAATTCAATTGAAAATTGTTTCATTACTCTGGTTGGTAATTTTTTTGGAGGGTTTGTCTTGGACAATTTCAGCAAGGTGTAAATTGTGAAGAAAACAAACCACAGCATTGAATTGATCACCTATGTCCCATTAACACCTCTCTAATAGGTGTTTAACGTACCTGTTGGTTAAACAAAGTGCTGGTCCAGCCATTGTATTGTCAATTGTGTACATGGTATCTATAGCGTATCAAAATAAACAAATGTAAAGCATATCATTTGATTGTTTAGACTGTTATGCAATTAATAAATTGAACATCGCTACCATACAGATATATTTTATTTAACTACTACACTACTATACAGGTATATTTTATTTAACTGCTACACTACTATACAGATATATTTTATTTAACTGCTACACTACTATACAGATATATTTTATTTAACTACTACACTACCATACAGATATATTTTATTTAACTACTACACTACTATACAGATATATTTTATTTAACTACTACACTACCATACAGATATATTTTATTTAACTACTACACTACTATACAGATATATTTTATTTAACTACTACACCACTATACAGATATATCTTATTTAACTACTACACCACTATACAGATATATTTTATTTAACTGCTACACTACTATACAGGTATATTTTATTTAACTACTACACTACTATACAGATATATTTTATTTAACTACTACACTACTGTACAGGTATATTTTATTTAACTGCTACACTACTGTACAGATATATTTTATTTAACTGCTACACTACTATACAGGTATATTTTATTTAACTACTACACTACTATACAGATATATTTTATTTAACTACTACACCACTATACAGATGTATTTTATTTAACTACTACACCACTATACAGATATATTTTATTTAACTACTACACTACTATACAGATATATTTTATTTAACTACTACACTACTATACAGATATATTTTATTTAACTACTACACTACTATACAGATATATTTTATTTAACTACTACACTACTATACAGATATATTTTATTTAACTACTACACTACTATACAGGTATATTTTATTTAACTGCTACACCACTATACAGATATATTTTATTTAACTACTACACTACCATACAGGTATATTTTATTTAACTACTACACTACCATACAGGTATATTTTATTTAACTACTACACCACTATACAGATATATTTTATTTAACTACTACACCACTATACAGATATATTTTATTTAACTACTACACTTCTATACAGATATATTTTATTTAACTGCTACACCACTATACAGATATATTTTATTTAACTACTACACTACTATACAGGTATATTTTATTTAACTACTACACTACTATACAGATATATTTTATTTAACTGCTACATGTAACAGATATATGCTTGGCCCTGAGTTAATCGGTTTGTTCAATTCAAAATTGTGCATCAGTGAGAATTTCAAAATGAATTGCTTTCTTTGGTTTGTTACATGGGAGATGAGGGCCGCAAATATTGCAGAAAAAATGCAAAACCTGTATTATCATGAACTGAGGACTATAGTGAGCTTCTATAATTAGGATTTGTGTGCCATCATGCATTGTGAGTGTTGCTCTTGTGTGTTACTTTGGTGATTCCATCACAATTGAAAGTCCTTGCAATTCAATCTGGTGTTTTTTAATTCATTAAATTTGTACTGTATCGGGTTCTTGTGATTGAATATAATTAACATGTTATGATCGTATCATTAATACTTTCATCTAACAGAGCATGCCTATACCAGACTGATGAACACAATATTGTGGTATTGTAGGATATTTGGAACAATGTCTGTTCCAGTCAATCAGAGATGGGAAGGAATGTTCCAGCATTGTGTCTCCATATTCAGGGTCAAAGGTCAGGATCAGCTAAGTACAGAGAAAGCCTGGGAAAATGTGGCCATAACACTGTCTAAAGGCAAAACGAGCATCATTGAAATCCACAAAAAGTAATTATTTAAAACTTGTGAACTCTGCAATTTTTGTGAGAAATTCTTTAAGATTTACTAAGTAGACTTTTCTTTGAAATGGCAAGAAATTGTAAAGTGTATGCCATAATCCAAGGATTAGGTGCATGTCTTTAAAGTTTTTCTGTGCCTTTGTTTCTCTATCTGTTTTGTTTTTAACCGTGACTGTCTATTAGTCCCCTACTGGCTTTGCCAAAGGGGACCATTTAGATTTAGTTTGCCGTTGGCCTCTCTGTTCATCCATCTGTCTGTCACTCCTCTTGAGGTGTTGAAAATAGGATGTGGACATTTTGAAATCTCGAGGAGCACTCATCTAGAAAGTTTCTTCATGTTATGAAACTTTAAGCTTGTGAAAATAATGGCTTCCAGAATGATCTTTAAGTTTGTTCAGGCAGCATGGCTCCAACATGGTGGGTTTAGAGTGTTAAACTGGAATATAGTGGTAAATGCATTTAATTAGCTTCTTGTTGAGAACAACACTTTTTCAAATCATTGTAAAAACAATAACTATTGTGTAGATGGATAAGTTTTTTTTCAAACCATGACCTTTGGACCCAAGACATAATTACAGTAGGAGTTTCAAAAAAATAATAAAATAAATTAAAATAAAAATTTTTAAAAAAAATTAAAGATCTTTTGTACTTTGACAACAGAATATTCAAGCATCTATAGGTAGTGCAAGACGGAAGGTGTAGATTTGTCTAAGTTACGACTCATCTCGGGTGAAGTTGGCAGAGAGCTCCAAAGATTGCAGCTGTATTTATGTATGAGCAAGGTGGCCCAGATAAGCACTGTAGGCCACAGGCCTCTCATTTCAATTTGAACGGATGAAAAAATTATGTCAACACCATGTGATGAAAAGATGTGGTGAATCTGGGTTTCTTTTATGTAAATACTATCCATCTGTCACACTTTCCATCACACCATTGAAGTGAGATGTTGTATGAAATCATTTACATGTGTGAACTGAAATATGAATTGATTTTTGTTAAAAGTCCAAACAATAAGATAAAGAGGATCCTGCACCTGACTGAGGAGCTGGAAACTATCCCCCCTCATAACAAGGGCAGACTGACCATTGAGTACTACCATCAAATCCAGGTGTACCTACAGAAGGTACCAAGTCGTATCTTAAATATGCAGTATATGAACATTATATGACATTGAGGTAGGATTCAGAAATAAAAGCAGCCATTTTTCCTTGCTAAATATCCAGTGAACTAACGAAAAGTAGTAATAGCTGTATTTTGTCAATTTTTTGAAGTATTTTGAAAATAATGATTTGATGATTATTTGCCACATATTATTGCTTTATGCAGAATTAAAAAAAAAATGTTACATTAGATTTTTAGAAATTTTGAACAATAGTAATTCACTCCTCCTATGTTGAGCACCTGTACTTTCCTGTCTGTCTGTCTGTCTGTCTGTCTTTATCTGATTTTGTAATGCTTTAAGCTCTGTACTTTTTTCCATCACACCTTGAAATGAAATGTTATACGAAATCATTCACATGTGTTTCTAGACTTGTGACCTGCCTCATAACCTCCTTGGGTGCCTGTACTTTCCTGTCTGTGTATCTGATTTTTGGATGCTATGTACTTTTGTTTCTAGGCCTGTGACCTGCCTCTTCACCCCTTGGGTAAGCTGATGGAGGGACTGGTGGATGTGTTCAGAGCAGCCTACATTGGAGTGGGGGCTCATCCTCGACTTCTGGACCATGCTGTTAATGAGATCAAGTCATTTGTGTCTCGTCTGTATCAGTGTGTCAGGTATGGTCTCTATCCATGTGTTGGGTAAGGTCTCTATCCATGTGTTGGGTAAGGTCTCTATCCATGTGTTGGGTAAGGTCTCTATCCATGTGTTGGGTAAGGTCTCTATCCATGTGTTGGGTATGGTCTCTATCCATGTGTTGGGTAAGGTCTCTATCCATATGTTGGGTAAGGTCTCTATCCATGTGTTGGGTAAGGTCTCTATCCATATGTTGGGTAAGGTCTCTATCCATGTGTTGGGTAAGGTCTCTCTTAATGTGTTGGGTAAGGTCTCTATCAATGTGTCAGATATTGTCTCTATTAACATGTCAGGCAATATATGCATCAGTGATTGAGATAATTTATAGATATGTCGTGTTTATTTTTAATTCTTGTTTTATCATTAGGGCTGTCTTGGTTCCAAAATATTTTTAGGTCAGGTCAGTTTAGGATTTTTAATTTGGGTCTATATATAGCTATGTTAAAATCAAATACTTTATTTATATTTTGTTACAATAATTACTCACAGACGTGGACTCTGCTTTAGACTTGCCGTCGATACTAGAAACAGCATTGCTGCTTCCACTTGTTTCCATTCAACGCTTTTGATATAAACGTTTGTCGTAGATGATATTGATCCTGTTGTTTATTTTACATGTATCTGACGTATCTGACATATTGTCATTGTTTTGTCCATGATGACATCATTTAAGATTAAATCAAACTAGATTTTTATTATTGCTTCTGTCATAAAAAACTGGACCCGAACCAAAATCCAGAAAAATGGAACTGACCCGACCTGAACAATATGACCCTTGGTTTTCAGTTATTTTGGGTACCTGTTACAGCCTTATTTATCAGTGAGATAGTATCTATTGATGTATAGTGTTTATTTTTAATTGTTGTTTTATCATTCTTTAAAGATATTTCGTTAATTCATCACTGTAATGTATGGATGGCATGTCAATTTCATTAAAATATGTGAAACAATCATTGCCGTAATTGTAATCTGTAGATTACGATTTTCAACTGTACCTTTCATCTGGGATGCTTTATTCAATGTGCATGCTGTAGTTAATGAATGCTGAACCAAGTTTATCATTCTGTGAATACACGTTACTAATAATTTTTGCTAATGAACATAAATTCTTGCATTTAAACTACAATTAACATGCCTTAGCTATGATTAAGACTAGTTACCATCAACTGTAATTTTGATGATTATTGATCTGATAAACTCGAACCGAATCAAAATTTTCAGTCATGATTTTCTGCCATATGATTGGTTGAAATGACTCGCTATTCTACAGTCCTCTGTTTACTCCAAAAATTCAGAAAATATCAACATGGTAACATAAAACTAGAAAGTGCATGGCTGGCTCCTATTATTTAATGTTCAGTGAAAAATGTTGTGTACAGTGTTCACTGCACAGGAAGCCAGACGTTCGTAAACCAAGAGGTGAGGTTGTGCTTCATTGTAAGAGTAAAATTTATTTGAAATTAGTAAACATGCCACAGATTCTTTGGTGGAAAGAGGAATGTGTCAAGTTTGAACAATACAATAGTGTGTTTGGTTACATTTAATTATGATACAATGAAGACTTCACACTCCCATGAGTAATTTAATTATTTATGATAATTATTTACTTTGATGCTGTGAATACATTGATTCAGCTAACCTTAAAGGAGAGGACTGACTGCGAATATTGCCCTTCTCGGGTAGCTAAATCAGTTAAAGTTTGTTGGCACCAAGACTCTGGATCCAGAGACTACAATAAGGGTTGATAGTAAGATTAAGGTGACCCAGGTGAGCATTTTGGTCCATGGGTCTCTGTGAAGTTGACTTGTCATTCATGTACTATTTCATATCCTGTACATTGAATATGCTTGTTGTATGTGGCATTAGGTATATTTTGTGCTTTTTAAATATACTGTATCTTTATTGTTTAAAATATGAGCCTTGCATCACCTGTGCATTATAAAATTGTATGTCTTGTAAACCAGTGCTTAGTGCATTATCATCAGTAGGGGTCTCCATGGCCGAGTGGTTAGAACATCGTGCTCAAAATCACAAGGCCTCTCACCTCTAGTCGACGTGGGTTCAAATCTCGCTCGCGCCGATATATGTGAGAAAGTTGCCAGTTTACTTTCAGAAGGTCGGTGGTCTCTTCCCGGGTACATTGTATCTGGGTTCTCTCCTCCACCTACAAAAACTGGACGCCACCAGAAAACTGAAAAATTGTTGAGTGTGGTGGAAAACAACAACAAACAAACATTATCATCAGTCATCTTTGATAGAAACAGGTCATGTTTAAGTCTGTATGTGACGGCATGAGTTTATATGTACATAATGAGAGTTTTTGATTTTTCTCTAGGATTCTGTTCCCAGACCTGCCAGAGAATGGGAGCCCTGTCTTAATTGAGTCAGAGACTAATGTGGAAGGGAAGACCACTCTAGAGGAGGAAACTTCGTAAGAGGCGTAGTTCACCCAATAGTTCAATCTGTGTATAAATCTGAACTTTAGGAGCTGAGCTGTTCATAAATCTGTGTATAAATCTGAACTTTAGGAGCTGAGCTGTTCATAAATCTGAACTTTAGGAGCTGAGCTATTCATAAATCTCTGTATAAATTTGAACTCTAGGAGATGTTCATAAATCTCTGTATTGAACTTTAGGGGCTGTATTCATAAATCTCTGTATTGAACTTTATAGGAGATGTTCATAAATCTGTATTAATTTGAACTTTAGGAGCTGTTTTCATAAATTGGAGTCATATTCCAGGATTATGTTTTAACACTGTGAAAGCATGTACTTATTTTGTTGAAAATGATATACACTTTTTTTCCGAAATTTTTTGATGTGAGAAAGGGGTGCTTATTACATACCACAATAGATTTCTAACCTCTGGGTTTTTTGGGTTTTTTTATGAAACTCTGCAGTTAAGTAATGTTTCACTCAGAGACATAGCCTTGATAGATACTGTATGCTTTTTTCACCTATTTAAAAGTGAAAAATTTATTTAAATAAATTATTACAAATGTGTAACATTGTAGAAAATGTGATACATACGTCATGTATAGAGTTAAATTATCATGAAACATTGCGGCCATTTAATATTCAATGAATCTGACTATTCATTAAGGGATGTGCACACAATGCCTCGTCACGTCCTAAAATAAACAAAGCTATGTTGGAAGATAATTTACCACTAAAAAGTCACTGTAGTTGACTATAAGGTTTATGAATAATGTTTTATGAAAAGCTAATGTGAGACTTTAAAATAACTTTTCTTTTGCAAAAGAAATAATGAGACAGCGACAAGCACATGCTTTATGAAGACATTGTTGTGTTCTGTGCTTGTCGCTTGATTTTGTTAGATACCCCATTAAGGTAAGAAATACCAAAGACATTTTATTAAGTGAAAAACAAATCATGTAGAATGTGAGACATGAAGTAACAATTGGAAATCTTTATTTCTGCAAATATAAAGTGGAGATAACTGCTTGATAAAAATAATTGCTGCACACAAAGTGCATTTCCCCCCCAATTTTCAAGTCCAAAGTGGGGGGTGCATATTAAACACAACTGCATATTATATTCGGCCTATTATAGTAATTAGGTGTATTTAAAAGTTGTGGACTATAATTGCTGTATGTTTTAGTGGGGTTGATATTTTGTTGGTATTGTTATTGCACTAAATCTTGATTGATGCCAAAATATATATACGTGTCTTTACACATAAAGCGCATTCAAGATTGACTTACTGCAAAAACATGAATTTGGTGCAGTCCTGAATTGGAACTATAAGCGATGCTCTCCCTATGAAAATATATTTCAATGTTGATCATAAATCATTGTTCTTATAGATATACTGAAATGTGAATACTGTCAGTTAAATTACATGTACATTATTATGAGTTTGGCATTTTCTTGACCACCATCAAAACCATCAGTAATTAACAGATATTTTCCTTTCAGTGTTGTTGTAAGCTGTGGAACCCTTATTCACCCAGTTCTTCTTCCCAAGATTTATCCCCCTTTGTTTGACCTTTATGCACTTTACAATGACAAAGAAAATGAGAAGTACTGGGAGCGGGTCAGAAAGTTAAACAAGCAGGGGGATGTGGGATTGATGGCGTTCCTTGGGATCGACCAGTAAGTGAGAACATTGTAAATGTAAAGAAAGTGGGTCGCGAAATCAAACAGGCTGAGGAATGTGGGATTGATGGCACATTCCTTGGGATTGACCAGTAAGTGAGAAGACTGTAAATGTCAGTATGTGCATCAAATACCATGGGGAGCTTATTTCAAAATCTCTTGTAGAAATTTTATATGTCATTGTAGTCAGACAGGCATTGCTACGGGGATCCAAACTTTCGATGGAAATACATCTATACAACATGTATAGGACTACAAGAGAATTGTACAGCACATGAATGAAAAAATTGTACAAAATTGGACAAAACTTTCACTCTGACCACTTGTTCAGAAATTTTAAATGATTTAGATGCAAACGCATTTATATGTACAAAATCTAGATTTACATTTATGCAAATTAAGATTTGTCTCCCCAGTGCAATCACTCTAATTAACATTAGATATTAGACCTGGTTGCATAATTGCTACATTGCACTGAGGGTGATGGTTTGGTGACCCAAGATAATGAATAATCATGAGATTGATTTAGCCAATCACAGCAAAGCTATCTTTATAAAGAGTTTAAAAGCTGTGCAAATAAGGAGGAAAGATGCTTGTTCATAACAAAGTAATTACACCATATTCAGAGAAAGCTACAGTTATTTGACTGTATATTAATGTTTTAAAATTTATGTTGAAATCAGTAGTGTTGTTGTCGCTTCAAATGGTCTTTAAAAAATTCATGTGTTTTCTACTTTGTAGGAAATTTTGGCTCATCGATGCATTGCTTCAGGACAAATCACAAGTAAGCTATCACACAATGCCACAGTCTAGAACATGCTCTGTATATATATAAAATGAAACCAGTGGAACATCTCGATTTCTATTTTTCTGCAAATGTGACTTTGTCAGTGTAAGGCTCTATATTTGTTGAACAGTGTGTCGGCCATTGTTCTCTTTTATCAATATTTGATGTGTCTTAATTTAATTTTATTGTAGAGTCTGTCAGCCTTGAGAAACCATTGTTATCTTTCTTCAATAGAAACATTACAGCACATTAGGTTGGTGAAACACAAACCATATTATATTTTTAATACATATAGTACATGTATATATATTCACATTTCCAATAAATTTGCCTTTGATATCTTAACAAATTGTAATGGTAGCCATTTCCTCATGAATGCGATGTAGTTGTGAACAATGTGTGTATGAATACTGAACTACTTGATGAATATATACTATGGCTGGAAATTCCAACAAGAAGTGAAAGTAGAATGTAGATATAAGAAATAAATTTTATTTTTGAAAATACATGAGGGTATGAACTGCGATGTTTCATACTGACAAACTGTACGTTTCAAGAAAAATGTTGATGTAAAGTGTCTTAGTTCATACCCTCAAGTACTTTCTGAAGTGAATTTTTTCTTAAAGGAATTACGATTTTAAGCATTGAAACAAGGAATGATATTCAAGACATTGAATAATTTGATTTGGTTTTCTTAAACAGTAATAATGTGTGTAAACTTGTACAGACATTTAGATGTAGGATATAAAATTCAGTTGTCAGATGATTTTAAATTCTGAGGACATGGATAACATTACGTATATTTTTCTGTTTAACAATTTTTTTTAAAAAATTCCTTACTTTGTCTCAGAACACTTTTGGGTTATTTATTCCAGCACAGCTTTCAGTCCAAAGGAAAAACTTGAGATTATACAGAAAACATTTTTAGAAATCACCAAGGTAACAGATATGAATTTTTTTTTACCAAAGATTTTCTGCAGCAGTTTATGTAAAATGTACAACATGTTTTTGGACAATGTCTGTTTCGATCACAGTCTGTTCAGGAGAGCTTGGGGGATGTACAGATGTGGTGCATGGATGATCTATTCCCGATATTCCATTACATAGTCATTCGAGCACAGATCCGCCAACTAGGAGCAGAAATCCACTTGATTCAAGATCTAATGGAGCGCCATCTAGAGAGTGGAGAACTTGGCATCATGTTCACAATGCTTCATGTAAGACCACACAAATTATGAAAACTGACTTAAACTGAATATTCTTATTACTCTAGAATACTGTTGAATTGTTAGAATTTGCAAGAGCTTAATTTTCATGGATTTTCTTATTCCATGAAATTCAGAATTAAAAACCACAACAAAATGTATAATTTATATGACGTATGTTTCGATGTTCTGATACTGTATCCACAAAATTACGTCGTCATGAAACTGAAAATCTTGGCAATCTGTGAAAATTGGTGCCCACAAATTTAAATGATTCTACAATTGTTTAAAATGTAAAGCACCTTTTATTTTGCCCCCCCCCCCCCCCCCCTTCCCAATCTTTCAAAGAGACAAGGGAACATTAAATTTCAGTAGTCAGTTCATCTTGCCTGTCATAGGCCTGTTTATCCTCTGATTCACTGAAAATTTTCAGTAAAATTTTAATTTTTATTAATTTATGATGGAACATGGTTGAAAGTTCTAAACTTTTTTTTTTTCAGTGTCAATCCATAATGCATATTTTGATTTTTTATTCCACTAAAAATACAAGTAAACTGTTTGCTGTCATGAAAATTTTATTTGGCCCTTAAATGCAGAAGACATTTATTTAATAATTTTTTATTTTTTTATTTTTTCAGGCTTGTTTTTTTCAAATACAGAATGAAAAGATACCTGGTCACGGTTGATTTGCTTGATTGCATGTGACTTCCCTACAGGAAAACTCCAAACCCAGGAGCCATTCCAGAAAACCAAAGCTTAGACTTTGTGCCATTGTGATTTGATTTTTCAGTTTTAAGTTCTGCCGACATATCATATTTTGATACAGCTTTCTTTTGTTTCATTTTCATAGGATGTTGATCGTGTTTTTTTTTGTGTTTTGTTTTTGTTAAAATTGTTATATTCATTTCAAATGAAGACATTTACAAAAAAAATCTTCTCTTTGTTGTAAGAAATATTGCATACAATCATAATGGAGGAATGATAGCTACTTGTCTTCCTGGAAAATATTGACTTCTTTATGTGGCTAGGTGTTTCATTACTATGCCCTCACAATTCATTGAAAGAGGGGATATAGTAACAGGGCCATTCGTACAGTGTGTGTATGAATGAGTGAGAGTGTGTATGTATATGTGTGTAAGTGTGTGTGTGTGTGTGTGTGTTTGTGTGGGTGTTTTTGTGTGTGTGTGGGGGGGGGGGGGGTGTTTGTGTGTGTGTGGGGGGGGGGGGGGGTGTTTGTGTGTGTGTGTGTGTGTGTGTGTGTAACACTAACCCTGTAGACACTCTACAATTTTTGCTTGATCAGTTTGACGTTTTACAGGTTGCTTTGTCATCAATAGTATGGAGAGAAGATGAGGTCAAAGTCACTACAGAACTTCATAGAGATAGCTTGTAGACACTCTACAGACACAGTTTAGATCAACTGATTTCATACTGCACATGCAGCTAGTATAAGGAAAGGAAAATTTTAGGGTTATGATCAGAAGGTCAAGGTCACACTGGGATTTACATTTACCGATTGCCTACATTGTGAGGGGATGCCCCACTTTTCGGAGTTCTGATTAGTTACTGATACGGGTGTTATTACATTGTATGGGAGCTATGGGGATACTTAGACTTTCTTTCAACATGACTTAACAAAGTTTAGCAACACCAGATTTCTCACTGCTGGTGAAGCATCTTCGCAAGCCAAGTGTTCGATTCACCTGAGACAAGAGTAAGCGAATCATACACTTGACTAGCAAAGATGCTGGTGAAGTGTAAATCGTAAATCAGTTTGATTATCGTGAATGTTGTGTATACTTATAATTCTTCAATTTTGGGATATGTATGACAGAAGTGATAAAGGAAAATGTGATGGATATAACTGTATGTAATTATAGGTAGATCAGGATTTTGCTTATAGCAAATTGTTATCTCAACCTCTTAGAGACTCTACAGCTCAGTTTGCGAAAAATCATAAAGTGGCAATTTTCCCAGAGTTTTCTCAATTTTGTTGCATAGTTGAATGTATAAACTTAAAGAAAATAACACATTTTGAAAGTTGAAAATTCTCGTTCAAAGACGTTCGCAATAATTCAGTTGATGCGCACATCAGATCAGATGTAAGGAAATGGTTATCATTGCAATTTGTAGAGATATTAAAGGCAAAAACACTGGAAATGAAAATACCAGTGAATAGATGCATTCTCAATATTTTTGCCAACGATATCTCACCAACTGAAATGATAGTCACTTAAACAATAAAATGCTTTCTTTGTTTCATCAGGTGATGAATGTAGCAAACATTGCTGGAGAAGATATCAACCCAAAATGCAAAATTTTCGACAATGATTCATCACCTGATAATACAACAATGAAAGATATTTTATTTATATTTATATTTTTTACAATACAAACTAGATTTAAGTACAAAAATATCACATCATTGACCCATTCGTTACTCTTAAAAATGGAACAGCCAATATACTCTTTAGCCATGTCGACGCTCCGTATTTCTTGGTGATTACGTAGACGGGTGGTACTAAACAACAGGATCGATATAGTTTGATTGATTGATTGATTAAATATTGTTTAACGTCCCGCTCGAGAATCTTTCACTCATATGGAGACGTCACCATTCCCGGTGAAGGGCTGCAAATTTAGGCCTATGCTCGGCGCTTATGGCCTTTAAGCAAGGAGGGATCGTTTATGAGCCACACATGCTGTGACACGGGACCTCGGTTTTTGCGGTCTCTTCCGAAGCACCGCCCCATTTAGTCGCCTCTTACGACAAGCAAGAGGGTACTGAGGATCTATTCTAACAACCCGGATCCCCACGGGGTATAGTTTGCAACAAACATGTATTCACTGTCTATGATGAAAGCACTGTCCATTTCAAAAGAAATATGAGAGAAAAGATTCAGAGAATATGAAAATCTCCTCATGAATGCGATGCAGATGTGAATAGTGTGCGTATGAATCTTGATAAAGTACAATTATTACAAGGTTTGGGAATTCCGAAAGAAATGAAAGTAAAATGTTAATGTGAAACATAATAACGCGCTTCATGAAGTGCATGCTGGCGTAAAGCGTCGCAGTTTCATGACCGCCTGTATTTTGAAGAAAAACAAGCATTCTGAGACAATAGTTTCCTACCGGTAAGATAATTCCGTCCAAAGTAGGTCAAGCGTAACGAAACTCATCTTGATTTGTAACTGCCCAAAACAAAGCCACAAATAAAATTTCAATTGAATATCCTCATCAAATGCGAAGAAAAGTCTGAAAAATGTCAAGCGCAGTGACAGATCGAGTGTAAACGAATAGTCAACATCGTCAAAGCGGGCAGGGGACTAAACAAATCGCGTCCTGTATATAACATTTTCATATACATGCATCATTCAATAAAGAAGTCACGTTGGTGGAAGATGTTAGTAACTGTCCAGTAAATATTATTGAATATTCTTTGATTTTTTAAAGATAATATCGTGCTTTGAGTAACATTGTAGTATAAATTGGTCCTTCCATGTAAAGATACGAGGGCTGTACATATAATTCATTTATCTTCGTGCGTTCAAATTTTGTAATCTTATAAACTATGCGTCTTCTCCATCACAACGTATTTTCTAAAATTCCTGACATTTTGGCGGTTAAAACTCTTCATGAATATAACTATGGTTTAAAGTTTTTGCCAGTTGCTTACTCTTCGCATTGTAAAACAACAACAAAAAATGAAAAGAAAAAGGTGAGAAATCATCCGTATTTCCACTGCAATAAACACGCAGCTGGTTATTTATTCACTCCGTTTTCTTGAAGTGTTATGGCACATCCTGTTACAGGGTTCGTAATTTTCCTGGATATAATCCTTATTCAAATATTTCTATTGATGCATAACTACTTAAGACTTCACCAGGAAACATGAAGATTGTGGATATTTGCATTACAATGTATATATCAGTGTCGGATTCTCCAAGTGAAATACACAAAATGTAGAGGTATACCCTGTGTGGTGAAATTCATACTCACCCTGCATGTAATTCTAATTTAATTGTTTCTGCCAAGTAAACACTTCAGACTTCAAAGGCTGAAGCTAGCAGCTGCTAACCAGCAACCTGTAAGGAAAAATCATTACTCAGTTGAAATATTAAAAATTAATAAATAATCGATCAAATTGATATAATTAATGAACAGATTGTTAAATGTTATTGTTAAAAACTTATTGAACATATTACGTCGCCCAAATAGTTTTAAAAATTGTGTATCTCAAAGCGTAAATATAAGAGGTTCTTTGAAGAGTCCACCAAACGAGTCTCGAAGAAAGGTAGCAGACGCCTTCAACAGTCATTACCTGCCCTCAGTTAGGGGCTGTAGTGGTCCCATCTGGGGGTGCTCAAGGGTGGGTTCACTTTTCAGACCTTTACAGTTATTGAATATGGGATGATCAAATGAAACTTAACTGATCAAGAGAAAGATAAAAATGTAGACAAGCCCAAAAATCACAAAAGAACCTCAGTCCCAAATTTAGTACGTATTACGTAAATTTTGGAAATATGATTAAAATGTATTCACAACGAAAACACCTATTCCGCAAAAATACATGTACAGTCTGTAAATCCGTATTCACGGGTGTCGAATCACGTGACTTGTAACATGATCAGTTGCACGGAAAATGGCTACTAAAGTCAACGCAAGGAAAAATTCAAACGAGTAAGTAACTTTCCGACAGCCAAAATACTGTGTCAGTGTTCTCTGATTCTATCGCACGTAGAACTGTGATTTTAATATAGATTTATTTCGGAGAAAATTTTTAAAATGTTGATATAAGTTATGTGATCATTTATTATTGATAAAGGCGTTACTTACTGGTTTGAATTTTTCATTGTGTTGACTTTAATAGCCCAAGTGCGGATATATAAAGGGGGGGGGGGTGGATTTCCAACCGAAAGAAAATTTAGTCATCTTTCACCGTAGCATCGCGTTTAACATTGCTTCATCAACTCTCTCAATCGACTTTATTCGCACACTGGGGGCGATTTTAAATATAATATGAGAATTACCGTACCTCAATTTTGGGTGCAGATTTCGCATAGTCTACTATCTGTAAAAACGTGGAAATTACGGAGGCTTCGCCCTGAAACCAGGTCTCAGATCCCCGGCCTTTTGGACCCCCCTCCCCGATGAAAAAAAGCTGGATCCACGCCTGTAGCCACCTCCATGTCAAAGTCGCTCTTGCGCGGCCAATGATGAAATAAAGACAAATACAAACTAGCACTAAAACTAAACTACAATGGCTGAAAAAAACCAAACAAAACAAAACACACATACACACACACACAGCAAAACAACAAACAAACAAAAACCCAGAATGTCTGCATAGTGTTACCAAGTATTACATGGAGCATTATGATTGATTGATTGTATGTTTTACGTTTTTAACTCATATTGAGACGTCACCAGCTGTAGGTGAAGTACCACACATTTAGACCTATGCTCAGCGCTCAGGGCCGTAGCAGTGAAGGTTCTTTAACGTGCCAACGTCAACCGTGACACGGGACCTCCGTTTTTAAGGTCATATCCGAAAGACTCGTGATTCTCACTTCTAACTGTCCAGCGTTTGGCGAAGGAGCAATCACTACCTATTTTTACGTCTTAGGTTTGACGCGGCCATGGTACGATCGAGTCTCGGACTCACGACCTCCCGGTTACGAAGCGAACGCTCTAACTACTGAGCTACCGCGAACTAAAATAGTCTGTTCTAAAGCGTGTCAAGACCGAGTACTTTCATTTTAGCGTTCTGAAGAAGGTGTACACACACACACACACACACACACACACATCTATATATATATATATATATATATATATATGAATGATAGGTTTGAGCAGCAATGCCATAAGTCCTTTCCCCACTAACAGTGGTTTATTAATGATGTGCGTAAAATAAAAGGGGGAAAAAATCAGTAAAATCTTAAAAGTAAAATCTTCACATTCGTACGATAAAGGACTCTCATTGTATTTCGCCGCGAGACATGGACCTGATTTTTGTGCTACTTCACCTTAAACCGACGAAATCTTTACATAAATGAAAATATCTCGAAAAGATATAAAACACCAAACAATCAATCAACTTCTCCCAGCACATGTGAAACCCGAAATACAAAAAGTCTGTACAACAGTAATTTGCAAAATTCCTAATGAATGCCATCAATTCAAAATTGATTTTACACGACCAATGGAAAAAAGACTTTAAGATACGAATGATAGTCACCCTTTATATGGGAATGTCTGTATCTTTTGATAGCAATAGTTTTACCCTTACAGTAGACCAATATATAGAGAAACTGCAAATATCACTAACTGCATTTTTGTTGTGGAGAATCTACTTTTTTTTTTTTTAAATCTAACTATTTTTTTTAAACCTGGAATGTAAATCGCTGTCTTATCTTCTGTTTAGAAGCTGTAAATCATGGCAATTAGGTGGTGTCCTCTTTTGTTGTTTTACTCACTTGAAAGTGTGAGCGCTGATTTCTTTGTGCAGAAAACATGGACACTGATGGACGTCATGGATGACTTATATACAGATGTCGCTGTTCTCTACCAGCGTCCAAACGCAACCTGCTCAGAATGCGCCATCAGGACAATTATGTTGGACGGAAAAGCTTTCTCGTGTCACCATGGTAACTGGTTGTGTTTGATTTACAGTATCTGTCACGTAAGAATCCCCTCTCCCCCCGAGACCTGGGAGTCGAGAGACGGAATGAGACATTTCTGTTCTAGTAAGTATTTTTCTCAAATAAAGAACGCGTCATTTAAAAATGAACTGATGATTGTTGAAAATTTAAGAAACTAATAATAAGCATATACGATTTGTGCACAAACTTTATATGAAAGCTGCTGTGTGAATATCACTATAAATATGTTGATTATTTATTTTTTTTATTTCTAAAAGGAATACCATTAACGAAATGCACGTATAACCTACAATATATATGGTTTGGACCTAATTTTGCCTTCCTAAAATGGATTTTCAAAAACTTTTGATTGAAAAATGCACATATTCGTACGAACTGTCTTTCCAAACGAACAGAGCGAGTCGTGAATAAAATCCATCTGGTTACAACCCATGAATCGTTTAAAGAAATATTTTCTTGCTCACAGAATCGCTCTGCGACAAACAGTAAAACGACATCATCAACAAAACGTAATGTAATAATAAAACAGAGAGAAAGAGAAAATATGATAGTAAATCCAAACCTCAGGACAAGTATACGGTAACAAGATTCATTTCTGACAGTATCTTCACGGAATATGATTTAAATCTGATAGTTTTTACTCGAATTTTCGCGTTTTTAATGAGCCAAAACCACATGTTGTCTGAAAAATAATAATCTAAGCAGAAATTTCAGAAAACACATAACCTTGCCTATTTTTGTTTTGTTTTTTTAAATTATTGTCTCTGATTTCGAAGGTCAGTAGTGTCGAGTTAATTAATGTTTATTAACTCGACACCATTGATTACATTGTTTAATGCCAGTCTTATAATCATTTTGCATGATATTACATAATTTTGATGTTAGTGATATTTTGGATGATATTGTCAAATTCTCATTTTATTGACATTTTAATGATTTTGTCTATTTTTATTGACATTTTGGGTGATACTGTCAAATTTTCATATTATTGACATTTTAATGATTTTGTCTAATTTTATTGACATTTTAATGATTTTGTCTAATTTTATTGACATTTTAATGATTTTGTCTAATTTTATTGACATTTTAATCATTTTAATGATTTTGTCTAATTTTATTGACATTTTAATGATTTTGTCTAATTTTATTGACATTTTAATGATTTTGTCTAATTTTATTGACATTTTGGATCATATTGCCTAATTCATTTCTTGTTTACATTTTGGATGTTATAGTAGTGATGCTGTCTTTCTTCAATGCTTTACATGCAGGTTTTGGATGTTTGCTGATTTTGGATGCTTACTGATTTTGGATGCTTACTGATTTTGGATGCTTACTGATTTTGGATGTTTGCTGATTTTGGATGCTTACTGATTTTGGATGCTTACTGATTTTGGATGTTTGCTGATTTTGGATGCTTACTGATTTTGGATGCTTACTGATTTTGGATGCTTACTGATTTGAAAACTGGAAACTCGATATCCGGAATATGGTGTATTTTTATTATGTGCGTCTCAAATCTGGGTCGAGACTTGTAAATAATTTATGATTTTTAATTTGTAAATATCAATTTCTGTTTCATTTGGCTTAGTTTAAAATGTTAACCTTGGACATTGGATTCTGGTGTTATGGAGAGATGAAATCACTGTCAAAATTCACTCACACGGTCAGTTTGTTGCACTTCTACATTTGCCTCGGGTTTTGTTCATATTTCAAAAATCTCAAGTTTGGTCATTTCTCTTCAGTATCTTTTTAAATATGTTTGTCTAATATCTCTTTCTTTCAAGCGACATATTTCTTGAAGAGTTCAGCCGTAGGTTTAAAAAATATTAACAAAAAACGTTTCTGGTTTTCATAAATATTTTTTTGTTATTTATGAAATTAGAATGCGTTTACACGAGTCTTCTTGGCATTTTTAATAAATATGTTTAAATAATGCATCACGTGACAACGAAACCTAGACTGTAAAATAACTTATTTGTAAACTTTTTTTATTGTATCTGGGTTCTCTTCTCCACCAACAAAAACTGGACGCCACCAGATAACTGAAAAATTGTTGAGTGTGGCGGAAAACAATAAACAATCAATCAATAATTAAATGTTATTCTTTACATTTTTTTCTTATTTTTTATGGCATGGGACTATATTACGATAATGTTTTTAATCTTTCGCGTTTCGACCAACTGCCCAAGTGGCTCAGTGAGTAGAGTGTATGTCTTTAAAGGAACGAATCACGCAGGTGTGTGTTCAAATCCCGGTGTTTGTAGTTATTTTTCGTAATAAAATACACTGATATATTTTGCATTCCATTCTTGCAAACTTCATATGGAAAGAGGATAGTTAGGGATAATAGAAAAAAAAATTAAGTGCACAGAGTACTTTGTAATTCCTTTGTTGTTTGAAACTCTCCATTCCTGAAAAAGTAATGAAGCGTTGGGATAAAAGAATGACGTCACGGTTGGATTTTAATTTGTGTTCTTTAATTTGAGATGTCCACGGTGACGCAGATCCAGACATGTAATCGGTCTTGTTGTAAAGTAACCATGTACCTACTCGTACACTACCTAGTTAAAATGCAGACTATGTACATACTTCTATTATTTCAGAGGTCCATGTTACTACACATGGCGGTGACGCATGGTATGGAGTTGGTTTTCACACGACAGGGAGAAATACTTTAGATTTCGCCGTGAAGACCGCTACTGATGCCTATGTTGGGTTATTTTCTGTGAACATCTTGGCTACTTCCGGTTATTGGGTTGTGTTGGGAGGATGGGGTAATGAAAAGTCCTGTCTCAGAGATGGATTTGTGTCGGGGAGCCCGTGTTTTTCGAAACACGTTGGACCTGTTCTCAGCGAAACAGAGTACACACCATTTTGGATCACGTGGGACTTCGGTCGCATTCGAGTGGGACTCGGGGGGAAAAACGACAACTGTACAATCATGGACCATACTTACTCAAATGTTTATTCAATTAATTACGTTTCAATACAAAATGATCTAAATCCGAAAGCCGAATGGATAATTTTTTTGTGAAGGAGACATCTTTGTTGAATATGCCTTTGAATTGTATTGAAATAGTTTATGGTGTAATTTTTGCCAGTGTTTTATCAATAATAAATTTGTGCTATTGTATTTTATTTCTTGATAAAAACAAATACTGACGTTCAAATGACCTCTCAACTTGGCCAAAAACTTATATTTATGGAGAAACAAATTCGATTTATAAAATGTGAATAATAAGCTGTCTGTATTATGGCGAAAATTCTATATGACCCCATTTTTCAAATATGAATTTCAAGCATCTGTGAATCAATAAAGCAAAGAAAAAATGCCCATCACTTATCTGAGCACCAAGAAGCGCGGATCGAAAAAACATGTATGTCACATGAGGTTGTTTGTGTTGTATATTGCAAGAAAGTTATTTTATTCAACGTGGGACTAGAATGCAGTAAAAAAGTAAAAAAGAAAATAAGACAGTTATATATACTTATATATATATATATATTTGTATATTGATTTGACAATCTCTTCTCGTTCCTAACACATATCTAGCTGTCATGATTACATAACGGTGTCCATTATTACGAACGGTCCTGAAAGTTCATTCTCAACATCAATAGTGTGAATTCTTTGATATTAAACTCTGGTAGATAAGCGCTTTATGCACTGGTGATTTAAAGCATTTTGGATTTACCTTGGAAACTCCAGGAATTATTTTTGACAGCCGGTTTGTGACAGTTGCATGACATTCAAACTCGTAACAGTCACTTTATATACATATCAACACACTTAGAACCCGTATGCTCAAAGATGCATTGTGGCATAGGGTTGAAATTGGCATCAATGATTCTTGAAAAGAAGTCGAAAATATGAAAGGTTTACAGATGATACACACTAGGCACGAGACACATTTTGATAAGAAAAGCTCTGCTTCCGGCTCAGGTTAGCTAAACATACCCAGATTTCACAGGTGAATACATAATTGTTTTTTATTTTTCCTTTGTGAAGATTGTGTTCGGTATGGTAAATCAATGTATATGACTTTTTCTAACTAAAAAAACAAAAAAAAAAACAAAAACAAAAAAAAAAACCCCCAAAAAACACCAACAAACCTAGCCATCAAATTGAAGCCAAGACGTTATCAAGGTAACTATTTTAAAAAGGTTACTTGTATGAAAAGGTGAAGAAAACAAAACGTGATTAATCTCGTATAAAGAAGCCAATATGAAGAGTAGGGCAAACACAGACCCCTGGACATTGCCTAGGAGGAGTAAGCATCTCCTGTCGACCGGTCACATCCGCCGATGTATGCTTAGAACTGAGATAATCAACGACATAGTAAAGGACCGGTCGCGGTAGCTCAGTGGTTAGAGCGTTCGCTTCGTAACCGGGAGGTCGTAAGTTCGAGCCCCGCTCGTGCCATGGCCGTGTCAAACCCAAGACGAAAAATAGGTAGTGATCGCTCCTTCGCGAAACGCTCGGCATTTAGAAGTGAGAATCACGGGTCTTTCGGATATGACCTTAAAATCGGAGGTCCCGTGTCACAGCAGGCGTTGGCACGTTAAAGAACCCTCACTGCTACGGCCCTGACCGCTAAGAATAGGTCTAAATTTGTGGTTCTTCATCTACAGCTGGTAACGTCTTAATAGGAGTGAAAAATTCTCAACGGGACGTAAAACAAATAAACAATCATCAGTCAATCAACCAAATAGTAAATCAGCACTCCTTTACTGTGTCAGTTGGACGACAAAGAACGTTATTACTTGATTGTCATATTTGTTTAACAAAATATACTTTTTAAAAAAGTAGGGGATACTGTATTTTGTGATCAAAATGTTCACATATAAAAAGGGAAATAAAATAGTTCTTTAACGAGGAGCATTTCCAAAGAAATCCATCACCCAAACACATCAATCACACTCTCGTGATCTGCACGGGATGCTACTGATGATCAAGGGTGCTGTGCCACAAATTTGCATGCCTCTGAATTAGATGGTTAGAGCCACTCTAAAGGAAGATTTTGAAGAGAAAGCATCAAATTATCAGTTGTTGAAGTCATTAACCAAACAGAGACCACGCACCGTCTAACAGAGGATGAGGGGTTACGTGCCCTTCGCATGCAACAGGTTGGCACAAGACAAGTCGCTGTGGCAAGGGCAATGCATGTTTCCCAGTCTGTTATCAGCAGATTAGGGTCCAGACATCGCGCTACAGGGTCTGTTCAGGACAGATTGATCCGCATTGCTTTGAGAAATCGTCTGGTAACAGATAATCAGATAAGGTCCCAACTTCAAAGGGATACTGGCTTGGTATTGAGTGGCCAGATCATCAGGAATCGACTGCACAGATTTCACTTACATGTCCGACGTCCTCGTGCCATTCCCTGTTTGATGGATCGTCACATTAGGGCCTGACTCCAATAGTATCGTCACTATCAACGCTGGGATAATCGCCGATGGAACCACGTAATGTTCGCAGATGAGTCGAGATTCCCTTTCGACTTCCTGGACAGACGCTGGAGGGTTGGGCACCGACGTAACGAACATTTCCATGATATTAATGTCATTAAACATGATCGGTATGGGGGTGGATCTGTAGTGGTGTGGGGAGGCACTCAGACCTTTCCCCCATCGAGCATGTCTGGACATTCTTGGACAGCGGTTACGCCAACGTCAACAACCTCCCGTCAATGTTCAAGAACTTGCTGCAGCATTATAGTAGGAATGGCTAACCTTCCCCAAATGACCTGGGCCGTCTCGTTAGGAGTATGCCACGTCGAATCCGAGCTTGTCTGGCCAATCGAAGGAGTTTTTACCCGCTACTGACTGTTTCACAATGGTGGTAAATTTGCTGTGTGACCCTGTGTTGGTGTCGACCCTTATTCTGGAGAATCTGTCCTATTCTGACTGTACACAGGGTTTCGAATGAATTGACAAATGTTTCCGTAATGCTTTTCCTGTCATTTGTTGCCTTCCTGACCTCATGATATGCATTTCATTGTCCTTTTAAATTCAATATCCCCTACCTTTTTTGAATAGTATACTATCGATGATTATTAATAAAACATCTATAAACAGTACGCACTGCATCTTGACATGCTCACCTTCCACGCACAACACACCCAGCGCAGACCACAGACAATTATATCGCTTGGGGTCGAATTTACCATTAAAGAGTAAAGTTATAGAACTCTAAATATAGGGTACCCAAGAGTGCCGATAAAAAATCAATAAACCAAATACTGCCCGGTTCTATTAAGTATGTATACTTTAAAATTTTATCTTCACCTTTCCATCATAGGGTAGGACCTAATTTGGGAATTGATGGCGGTGATAACGTGATATTTAGGATCTCAATGAAAAAATCAATGGCTGCAGAAATTCTATAATAACCATTAATGCAGTGTGTCGGTGGTGATTACTAAATCAATTAAAGCTCAGCTTCATTTATTGCCAGGTACAATGGACACAAACGTGGTACAGAACATTTGTTGGGAGAAAGAGAAAACACCCCGGGTCACTAACGCATTGTCAATTTTCCCTTTGAAAATAAATTCTGAAGTAGGTAATGCGTACGACAAATATTGAACCCATGAAACAAATTTTTTGAAGACCAAAAATATAGATCATTGTGTTACATTCAATATTGGTAAACTATAGAGATGTTATCAAAGGAAATTAGAAAAAAACTCAAGAGCTCAACACGGCAGTCTTCATGAAAAAGTCTTTTCTGTGGGACAATTAGAAATAGATATGATAGAACAAATCCAATTTTGCAATTTCTAAAATTCTTCGGAAAATCTTAAAATTACCAAGAGTGAAACAAACAAAAGATTGACTTTTTTGTCTACTTGACAGAAATTATAACAATTATTTTTAAATTCTTCATCTCTACATGTCAAATAAAGAACAGACAAATACAAGAGCAATTTAAAAATAATCCCTTTCTCGTCCTTTAAGAGGATAAGGGTTTAAAATACATTCATTTCTAAATCACATAGAAAGCGATCATAAGCCATCTGATCTCTGAAGAGTATTTCAAAATCCAATTTAGTTCGAGGTGCCGAATTCGAGGATGAAAACTCTAGCAATTTTTCTTTGCTGTGTAACCATAGCTTGGTGTTACACCATTGCACAGGAAACCCAGCTTCACACGGATTTATTTACGGGGTACCAGAAAGCGATACGTCCGGGGAAAGACAGATCAAATCCCCTGTCCATCACAGTGAGTTTTCTGTTAATTAGCGTAAAGGAATTCAGTGAAGAAGATAGCAAACTCGCCGTTATTGGCGCTTTTAAGTTTGGATGGCAAGATAATCGCTTGGCTTGGAATAAAAATTCGTATGGCGGTGATTTGCTGGATACTTCAGTCTTACAGGAGACTCTGTGGGTTCCAAACATGATCAATCTGAACTGTTTTGACAACATGAAGCCACTGGGCTCCAACTCCATGAGCATCAGAGTTTATGATAGCGGTCAAGTCTCGTGGCTTCCTCCCGTTCTCGTCGAGAGTACCTGTGACGCCGATGTGACGTATTATCCGTTTGATTCTCAAACCTGTGTCATCCGGTTCTACATTCCAGGGTATTACCCACCGGATCTGAATCTCTCCCCCGGGTCAGCTGAGGCTGACCTTATGCAATATGAGCAAAATAATCTTTGGGATATTACAAGCACCAGTCTTTCCACTATGGTAAATTCTTATGGTTTTCAAGAACTCCATATACAGCTCCGAATGAAGAGACGATCCGGTTACTATATCGCAAGCCTTATTTTGCCCATTTGTCTGATGAGCTTTCTGCAGGTCATGGTCTACATCCTCCCTGAAGAATCTGGAGAACGAATCGGTTTCTCTATCACCGTGCTGTTAGCAGTTGCGGTTTTCCTAACTATTATCCAGGAAAATCTTCCGGAAGCTTCTGAACCAAGCGTCTCTCTTCTAACATATAAACTCTTAGGTGATGTCCTTTTAGGAGCATTAATTACAACATCAGCCATTTTTGGTTCCGCTGTCTATCATAAAAATGATTCAGACCCCGTGCCAACAATTGTAAAACGACTTTTCTGCACTAGACGGAAATCCTGCTGCAAGAAATCCACTGAAGTAACCACCATACGTGTAACCGAAAAATCATCACCAGAGGACGCTGTGGATGATTCCGATGATGACGTCATTTCTTGGCGTGATGTAGGAAAGTGTTATGATAAATGCTGCCTTTTAATGTTTACTTTATGTCTTGCTATGAATAACATTGTCCTCATGGTAATAATCAGTAAACGTTAAAACAATCTGACAGGTGAGAAATTATATCTCAATAATTAAACGTAAAAACAATCAGATAGGTGAGAAGTTATATCTCAATAATTAAACGTAAAAACAATCTGCAGGTGAGAAATTATATCTAAATAATTAAACGTAAAAACAATCAGATAGGTGAGAAGTTATATCTCAATAATTAAACGTAAAAACAATCTGCAGGTGAGAAATTATATCTAAATAATTAAACGTAAAAACAATCTGACAGGTGAGAAATTATATCTCAATAATTAAACGTTAAAACAATCTGACAGGTGAGAAATTATATCTAAATAATTAAACGTAAAAACAATCTGACAGGTGAGAAATTATATCTAAATAATTAAACGTAAAAACAATCTGCAGGTGAGAAATTATATCTAAATAATTAAACGTAAAAACAATCTGACATGTGAGAAATTATATCTCAATAATTAAACGTAAAAACAATCTGACAGGGGAGAAATTATATCTCAATGATTAAACGTTTAAACAATCTGACAGGTGAGAAATTATATCTCAATAATTAAAAAGTAAAAACAATCAGATAGGTGAGAAATTATATCTCAATAATTAAACGTTTAAACAATCTGACAGGTGAGAAATTATATCTCAATGATTAAACGTTAAAACAATCTGACAGGTGAGAAATTATATCTAAATAATTAAACACATGAAAGGCGGCAATGAACAAAAATATTACAAGGCATATTTAATTCATTTTTCTTTATTCATTGCTAGTTATTTCAGAAATGTTTTCTTAACTCAGAAAACACAACTAAAGTTTTACCATGGAAACTGCTGTGTACTAAAGGCAGACAGACTATTTTATTATAATTTTTTTTTTTAATAAATATATGACATTAACACCAATAATCAATTGATATATTCTTTATCAGTATTAAACTTTATATTTGATATCATAACCTTACAAAGTACGGAAATTCCAGACAAATCTGAGAGATGTACACTATCCAGTTTTCTATATGAAGACAGGAAACAAGCTTTGACTGTGCAAATCCACAAAGCAGTGGCACATGTCAAGAGGACGCTACAACCCCAACCATTTTGGTTGAAAATTTTTTAACAGAAATTGTCTTGTTTGTCATTTGGGGCCCTTTATCACCCCCCCCCTTTTTTTTGAGCGGAAAAGATAAAAATTTGGATCCCCCTCCCCACCCCCTTTGAAAGTTTTCTGGATCTGTTTTTAAAAAGTGAAACGAAACATAGTCATAATGGTCTATGTTCGTTAGGTTTCCTTATAGAGAATTCTTGATTTCTAAATTGCTGGTGAAGAAGCATTAAAATTAATTAATGATGGCTGACGTTGAAGCCGTTGACTAACTCCTCAAAATATTGGATTACATTTTGTCTCGATCCTACGCAGTGAAAAATACTATTCTAATGATTTCTTCTCTCAATAATATTTAAAGAAGTCTTTTTCCTTCTGTTTATCTTAAAATCACGTTAACTTAGTCTACATTTTATATTGACCACTGATCAGAATGTTTTATTTATTTGAGATCCAAAAACCTGTAATTCATATACCGTAGAAGCAGTATCACGGATAAAAGTTACTAAAAATACGACAGTAAGGAAGAAAAAGCACTTATATCTTTGTCATCGAAGAAGGAGCTCGAATGAACAGTCGAATTAAGGAATTCGTGTTGATTGTTTCTTTTACACGGAAGCCCATTTAGGACAGATGAAAATATATTTGTAATTTGAAATAACGATTCGTTATAATTGGATTCGTTATTTCAGATTTAATTCGTGATTTCAAACTTTAAGATTTTGTAATAACAGATTTCATAATTTGATACAACGAACTAAATTTGAAATAAGAATTCTGAAATTCGTTATATCAAATTGCTTGATTTGTTTTAACAAATTATCATAATTTGTACTAATCTTGCGACATCTTCGTCAAGCTACAAGCATCACGAAATTGTTTTTATTGATAACTCGTTTTAACAGATTGTATTAATTTGTACCCCCCCCCCCCCCCCCCCCCCCCCCGCAATTCCTTATTACGAATTCTGGAATTCGTTATTTCAAATTGAAAAAAAAAATTGACACGTGGTAAATGGGCTCCCGTAGTTTTACGGACCATCGACAATTTTTCACAAAGCGCTTAAGACCGTACTAATAAGGTTTTTTTTAATGTGTCAACGCCTGCCAACACGAGACCTCCGTTTTTAAGGTCATATCCGAAATACCCATGATTCTCACATCTGAATGCAGGGCGAGCAATCACTACCTTTGTTTTTGTCTTAGCTTAGGCCATGGGACGAGAGGGGATCGAACTCAATACCTCGCAGTTACAAGACGAACCGGTCAATTCATGTTGAATACTGTCGATAAAGGGGAATCTGGGAGTAATGCAATGAGTTGAAACCGATGCGAAACATTTATCATATCATAATAGCAGCCAATACATTTCTTCTGGATTAGCAAGTATACACACAATTTAATCATTTTTATATTACAACTATGTATAATATTCAGAAATAAGAAAGAATGAAAGATACCCCCCCCCCCCCCCCCCCAGATTATGAAATCCCAGGTAAGTTTAAGGCTATATGTGACCTTTGTGAGCGAGGTTTTTAACTAGAGTTTGTCTGTTCAATTAAGACATGGATTCGTGACTACCCTCTTTTGTGTTTGGTGTTTCATTCTGTGGAGTACTTTGTGAAGTGTCTTTTATGTCGTGTTTCGTGTGTACTTCACTTATTGTAGGTTAATTAATCTCACAATCGCTGTAAAGGTAAACTTAATATTTGAACTTCGGTTAAATGTTTAGTCTGTTAGTTAAGTAAATTTATCAAAGTTAGGATTTATATTCTCAATACAAGTGGCTGTATTGTCATTTTTGTTCATTTTGTATTCAAATTTTTATTCATCGTGTGGTGTAAACTGTGTTGTGCATAACAGATATCATACTTATTTGTATCTTTCATACGGATTCAGAAACAAGTTTAGTAAACGTCTATCAATTATTATTATGCTTTCATGGTGACATACTCGAATACGATTTGCAGAGAAAAGTTTGAAATAATACTAATAATGAAACTCTGTGGCAGTAAAAAGTTAACACAATCTTTCGGGTATAGGATGATGTAATTAGTTATTACGTACACACAATGACAGTTCGCTTATTCAGATTGTTGATAACAGGCGATGTTAAGTTTCCGTCAGTCACGGAAATAGACGAATAACCAAAAATGAATAATGTTAAGTACATTTAGATCAAAATCTAAACATAGAATTATCCAGTAATTACAATTTACTTGTCAATTCAATTCAATTTATATAAATTTTCAAGTGTTATTTTTTTTATCATGCTGATTTATTACGTATTCGGAAATGATATGGCACATAGCGGTGTATTGTGACGTAATATAAATATGCCTTTCAGCGCAACTGTGTTTTATTGGTTATATATTGTTTAACGTCCCGCTCCAGAATTTTTCACTCATATGCAGAAGTCACCATTGTCGGTGAAGGGCTGCAAAATTGAGGCCTATGGTCGGCGCTTATGGCCTTTGAGCAGGGAGGGATCTTTAACGTGCCACACCTGCTGTGACACGGGGCCTCGGTTTTTGCTGTCTCATCCGAAAGACCGCCCCATTTAGTCGCCTCTTGCGACAAGCAAGGGGTACTGAGGATCTATTCTAACCCGTATCCCCATAACATTGGAAATTTTTACCTCGAGAAAAGCATTGTTTTCGCAACATGCACTAATTATATATCATTCATTTACTGACCTCACCATGTCGGTATACAAGCAAAATGATGTGAAAGAAACTTTTCGCAACGAACTAGTATGCAAGTTAATCAGTATTTAAAGTAGAGAGTAATGTAGAGAAACTCATTATTAGATGCCGTACCACTTTTTAAGCATGTCTTTTCTCCCTTCTTCTCGAATGTAAATTCTACACATTGACATGCCATTGCTGGTAATTTATTTTAAACAAAACAATAAAGTGCAAAATGTGTTATTTTTTTTCAATTTCAATACACTGTCCGTGGGCAACTGCATCTACGTGAAAACAGGTTTCCAAGTCCGTGTCAACACATCGTCGCACACCACGCCTATTGTCTCCTTTGACACTACGTCATATTGCAATCCACGCCTAATACCTTCGGTCATACTACGTCATATTGCAATCCACGCCTAATATCTTCGTTCACACTACGTCGTAACGCAAACCATCCCTTTTATCTTCGTTCACACTACGTCATATCGCACACCACGCCTATTGTCTTCGTTCACACTACGTCATATGGCGCACAACGCCTATTGTGTCCGTTCACACTACGTCACAGCGGTTTCAGGTGTGGGTACTGCCAGACCCAGTAAGCCTGGCTAGCTATGATGGTGTCCACACACCTAATGACTCAGTAAACAGAAGGCAGTGGTAAGTATCGGATATATGCTGAATAGAGTTCTGTCTGATATTATGGTGGGTTTTTTTTTCCAATACAGTAGTGTATGAGACATTAAACCGTACATGTATTTAAAACACTGCCTTTTAAATCTTATTTTTGATTTACCTGAGACAGTCCGATTTTTAAGGATATCACACCGAGACAGTCTGATATTATAGTTAATATCAATATCAATATCTAGATCAAAAAGGTAAATTCTTAGAGTGAACAAACAAAGGAATGACGTCACAGCAATAGATATATTATATGATACTAATAGGTTTTCGTAGGAAAGCCTCTACCAAATTGTGAATTTCATGATCCCCGGGTTTGAGAGCCAAGGTCGGCACCATACTTGGTATATAGTGCTTATGTGTAAACCATCTGAATAAAACTTCTATAATGCTATTGATTGATTGATTAAATATTGTTAAACGTCCCGCTCGAGAATCTTTCACTCATATGGAGACGTCACCATTGCCGGTGAAGGGCTGCAAATTTAGGCCTATGGTCGGCGCTTATGGCCTTTGAGCAGGGAGGGATCTTTATCGTGCCACACCTACTGTGACACGGGGCCTCGGTTTTTGCGGTCTCATCCGAAGGACCGCACCATTTAGTCGCCTCTTGCGACAAGCAAGGGGTACTGAGGATCTATTCTGACAACTCGGATCCTCACGGGGCTATAATGCTACTGATGTAAACTAAATATATGTAGATATTTAGAAGGAGTAGATCGTTCTTTACCAAAATTATAAATTTTATGATTCCAGGGGTAGGGAGTTTTAATTCCAGGGTGGGACCAAAATTATAATAGCAGTTATTTCTCCATAATTTGTAAGACTTCTTCCTTAATTTTGCCGACACGGTCTAAAACCTAAGTGAATATATAGAAAAAGCAGAAAAGGATGTATTAAAATGGTGAATATCGCATCTCCAAGGTTTCGACTCTAGCACGAGTCCAAACTAATCACACAGTGTTAATATAATATTATATTATGCAAAATCATTTATCAAAATGGGCATTTTCAGGGACATTTGTGTTTTAAAAATACATTTTGTTTCCTACTGCTGCTGAATCAGGAAAGCTAGATTTTATATCCCCCACGGCTAGTGATGCCTTTCACTAACACTCAGGTGATCGATAAGGCCCGTGGGCCTCGTTTTTAAAGACTACTCGCTCGCTGAAATTAATCGTCGCGGATTAATTTTCAACCCGCCATTCGCGAATGAAAGAAATAGCGCCGATACATTGTAATGATTGGTTTCCAGTAATTAGCTTACACACAGGATAAACTTTGGGGGCGGGGGGGGGGGGTATTATTAGTTTACAATACTACCAGTTTAATTCAATAATGAGTAACCATTAATTCTTAAACTTGTTAGTTGTGATCTTTCACACTTATGCAATTTGTAATCTTTGTGTTTTTCCGAGTTAGATAGTTGTTTCATTGTTTTTTGATAAATCATTTCTACAGAGATGTTAGTCAACTGGTGTTCAACGTCGTTCTGAAAGATATACAAGTAAATGAATTGTTGTAGGAGTGAGCAGGGTGTGCGGGTAGTGATTGAATTGCACACACAATAGACAATCACTGAGAATGGACCTTGTGACTGTCATGCAACGATAAAATTTTTACTAAATACTCTAATTTAGAAAAGAGGATATCTACCTGGTAATGTTTTATTGTATCAATATATCTTTTAGTGGAAAACAACAACAACAACAAACAAACAAACAAACAAACCATCCCCCCTCCAAAAAAAACCCCACAAAAAAAAACAACAACAAAAAAGAAAAACAAACAAACAAGCAAAAAAAAAAACCAACCAAATTAAAACAAAAAAACCCAACAAAATACCACCCCCTCCCAAACAAAACAAAACAAACAGACAAACAAAAACTAAGAAATTCTACTGCAATTCATTCAAGGTTAAACTCGTTCACTTTCCGAATACTAACGATGGGTCGTTACATTTCTTTCAGTGTACAGTTAAACACAAAAGTTTGACCTGCGTTTTGTGAGGTAAGGAATACAGCACCGATCGTCCAGAACAATTACGCGGCCAGTGTTAGTATGCCCTCCTGGCTACACGTCTGGTGGGTTCCCAAAAAAGGCGAAAATATTGCATTGTCCGCTGGTACATACAAAAGGTCTGTTATCACGATTTAAACTTTCACACGACCCGTAAAGCTCTTAAAGTCTCAGGGAATTCAATTCTCTCTCTCTTCTGTAAATCTGTAAATTATGTGAATGTAAAGATATTGGGGATGAATTTCATTATGTGTTTAAATGTACTGATATATGTATACAAAATGCTAGAGTTGTATATTTACCAAAATATTACCATAAGAACCCTAATATTTTGAAATTTGAATCACTTTTTAATGTAACAAATAAGACTCAATTAATGAAAATTTGTAAATTTTTAGGTGTGATATTGGAGAGAGTTAGCTCTCTTAGTTAAACATTCTTCACGCATGCAAATTCTTTCATTACGTTGTATATTGTATTTTCTCTACACTGTACTATTGCGGTAATGAGAATAAAATCATTGTCATTGTCATTGTCATTGCTGGTACATACAAAAGGTCTGTTATCACGATTTAAACTTTCACACGACCCGTAAAGCTCTTAAAGTCTCAGGGAATTCAATTCTCTCTCTCTTTCTCTCTCTCATCATAATTTTACTCAAAGCATCTACTTACACTAGATAATCAACTGAATATTCATTAATTGTATTGAGAGTTTTCCAATCCAATTACTTGAATATCTACACGAAATCAAAACTGAATTTCCGTATACGTATTTTTTTAACTAGTTTGAGTTTTGTTTTCAATATTAGCAAACATTCATTTAATTATATCATTTAAAATATAGTCATTTATCATGTCTGCAAGGGTAAAAATATGAACCATTCTAGACCAATGGTTCCAAAATGTTATTTGAACTGAGAAAATATAGCGCAAATGGTAAGAACTTAATGCAACAACATTCTGGATTTATCTGTTAAAAACCACGAAAACCTCTTTAATTTCTAGGCCTCAATCAGATTAATATTTTAAGTATACACAACAGCAACGGAGCGAACCAAGGATATGTTCACAGTTCTAAATAATCCCACATGTTTTACTGCAATCCAAATATTGAGAACATAAAAATATTTTCTTTTATATTCTCTAAGTGTTTATTAAAACATATATAGTGACCTGTTTTACAGAAAACTTAAAGACTAAGACCAAAATTGGGAATTTTAAAGTTTTTTTAAAAATAATTTCTTCAAAATTCTCTATGAACACTAAACGCATGGTAATTAAAATATGTACATCAGCGTGAGCACTATTTATACGAAACACGGAAAAATTAAAAGAATAAAGAAAAACAACAAAAACAAACCCTCCCCAACCCCCCAACTAAAAAAACCCCCCCAAACCAAAACAAAACAAACCCCAAAAAAAACTCCAAAAAACAAAAAACAAAAAAAACAACAAAAAAAAAACAACCAAAAAAAACCAAAATAAAACAAAAAAACAAACAAACAAACACCCCCCAAAAACAAACAAACAAAAAACAAAACAAAAACAAAAAAACAAAAACAAAATCAAAAAACACACAAAAAAAAACCCAACAAAAAACAAGCCCCCCCCCCCCCCCCAAACAAAAAAAACCCCCAAAAACAAAAACAAAAAAACAAAATCAAAAACACAAAAAAAAAACCCAACAAAAAACAAGCCCCCCCAAACCAAAAAAAAAAACAAAACAAAAAAAAAAAAAAAAAAACAAAAAGAAAAAAAAAAAACAAACCCCAACAACAAACAAACAAAAAACCCCACACAAACAAACAAACAAACAAACAAAAACCATAAAAAAAAAAAAAAAGAAAAAAAAAGAAAAAAAAAGAAGATATATCGGACAAAAATAATGTAAATAGGAATTGAAATGGAATATGAGATGTTTTAACGAGTAATTAAATAAAATTTTGGTGTAAGGAGCCACCTTAACCTTTGGTCTTCTGGACTTCTTTAAAAAAAAACAACAACGAGGTCCCATGTCACAGCTGCCGTTGACACGATAAAATATTCCCTATGTTAAACCCCAGAGCGCCATGCATAGGTTTAAACACTTCGTGCAGTTGGTGATGGCTCGATATAAGTGAAAAAGGGATGCAAAAGAAAACTGCATTTGAGACATGCCTTTTAAGATACAATCCAGTTCTATTGTACTGACAGCATACATCTACATCTATATTCATTAAAAACATGTATAAATTTACCATTGCAATTAAATTTAAATTGAAAACCATCATCTGCAATGTTTGGAGGGAACTACATTTCTTTGCGGAATATCATTTAGAGAAAACGTCAGAATCTGTACGAAACTTTTTATGTCAATTATTTTTGTTTACCTTTCTTGTTTTCAATACAAGCACAAGGTCAAAGAATTCACACCTGTGATATCAGAGACAAACTACTACTACATGTACCTGAGATATTTCAAAATGTATGCTAAGCAAATACCATCAGCCAGGTTTTGGGTTCAATTTCAATTCTGTTTTTCATTTAATACTCTCTATTTTAAAATTTTAATCGATGATTTGGGTGTTTTCTTTTTGAATTATAGAATTTTGACCACCAAAATATAGATTACATGTAAAAAAAAAAATCTACATGGTCATAAAAGTATTAAATATTCAGAATTTAAAGTATGCAATTTCATAACAATTCAAATACAAAAGGGTTATAACAACTATCTATTAATGGACTTTAATTAGTCTGATTTTCATCCAAGTCTTACAAGAACGAAATTTAATAACTTAATAACTAAATTTTGAAATTAAGATTTTTGAAAATGATCGTCGATTGAAAGTTAAAAATGTACAAACTGAACTTTAAGTACGAGAGCATTAATATAAATATCTGGACCTTGCCTTTTTCGATATAAATTTCAATCAAACTTTGATGTATAGTGACTCTAAGGGGTGAAGTGAATTTATAAAAATCTCAAGGTTTCTGGATTACATTTTTAAGGGGAGCTGAAAATAGTGAAATAAGGAAAATATTTTGATATTTCTCTATAGAAGTACTCTTCCGGAGTACCGCTATCTGGGGTTAGGGTTTATAAAGATCGTATATTCCGAAGTAATGTACATGTATTTTATCAATGTCTGGGGACTGCTGGCTCACTCCTTGCTACGTTCAATGTTGTAAATTTCTGTGAAGAGGGCACGATGCAGGGGGGAAGGGGGTGGGGTTTTCATCTTGAAAACGATAAAATTTGTAGCTAAAAATGACGAGAAGTCCAAAGATTGTTTTTTTAATATACATGACTGTGTATGTATGCACCTGTATGCATTTACATTACCTTAAATCATGAACATGAATTCCGTAAAAAGTGATACAATCCCATACCTTAACAGATAACCCGTCATTAACGATCACACCTTAACAGATAACCCGTCATTAACGATCACACCTTAACAGATAACTATTCATTAACGATCACACCTTAACAGATAACCATTCATTAACGATCACACCTTAACAGATTATCCGCCATTAACGATCACACCTTAACAGATAACCATTCATTAACGATCACACCTTAACAGATTATCCGCCATTAACGATCACACCTTAACAGATAACCCGTCATTAACGATCACACCTTAACAGATAACCCGTCATTAACGATCACACCTTAACAGATAACCCGTCATTAACGATCACACCTTAACAGATAACCCGTCATTAACGATCACACCTTAACAGATAACCATTCATTAACGATCACACCTTAACAGATAGCCCGTCATTAACGATCACACCTTAACAGATAACCCGTCATTAACGATCACACCGTAACAGATAACCTGTCATTAACGATCACACCTTAACAGATTATCCGCCATTAACGATCACACCTTAACAGATAACCCGTCATTAACGATCACACCTTAACAGATAACCATTCATTAACGATCACACCTTAACAGATAACTATTCATTAACGATCACATCTTAACAGATTATCCGCCATTAACGATCACACCTTAACAGATAACCCATCATTAACGATCACACCTTAACAGATAACCCGTCATTAACGATCACACCTTAACAGATAACCCGTCATTAACGATCACACCTTAACAGATAACCCGTCATTAACGATCACACCTTAACAGATAACCCGTCATTAACGATCACACCTTAACAGATAACCCGTCATTAACGATCACACCTTAACAGATAACCATTCATTAACGATCACACCTTAACAGATAGCCCGTCATTAACGATCACACCTTAACAGATAACCCGTCATTAACGATCACACCGTAACAGATAACCTGTCATTAACGATCACACCTTAACAGATTATCCGCCATTAACGATCACACCTTAACAGATAACCCGTCATTAACGATCACACCTTAACAGATAACCATTCATTAACGATCACACCTTAACAGATAACTATTCATTAACGATCACATCTTAACAGATTATCCGCCATTAACGATCACACCTTAACAGATAACCCATCATTAACGATCACACCTTAACAGATAACCCGTCATTAACGATCACACCTTAACAGATAACCCGTCATTAACGATCACACCTTAACAGATAACCCGTCATTAACGATCACACCTTAACAGATAACCCGTCATTAACGATCACACCTTAACAGATAACCCGTCATTAACGATCACACCTTAACAGATAACCCGTCATTAACGATCACACCTTAACAGATAACCATTCATTAACGATCACACCTTAACAGATAACCCGTCATTAACGATCACACCTTAACAGATAACCCGTCATTAACGATCACACCTTAACAGATAACCATTCATTAACGATCACACCTTAACAGATAACTATTCATTAACGATCACACCTTAACAGATTATCCGCCATTCACGATCACACCTTAACAGATAACCCGTCATTAACGATCACACCTTAACAGATAACCCGTCATTAACGATCACACCTTAACAGATAACCCGTCATTAACGATCACACCTTAACAGATAACCCGTCATTAACGATCACACCTTAACAGATAACCCGTCATTAACGATCACACCTTAACAGATAACCATTCATTAACGATCACACCTTAACAGATTATCCGCCATTAACGATCACACCTTAACAGATAACCCGTCATTAACGATCACACCTTAACAGATAACCCGTCATTAACGATCACACCTTCAAAGATAACCCGTCATTCACGATCACACCTTAACAGATAACCCGTCATTAACGATCACACCTTAACAGATAACCCGTCATTAACGATCACACCTTAACAGATAACCCGTCATTAACGATCACACCTTAACAGATAGCCCGTCATTAACGATCACACCTTAACAGGTAACCCGTTATTAATGATCGGGAAGAAGGAGAGGATGCATTGAAGCAGATGTTCTCCAAACTTAACAGGATGGTTTTCACACAACACGGTGGTTTTCACATAACACGGTGGTTTTCAGATAACAGGGTGGTTTTCACATAACACGGTGGTTTTCACATAACACGGTGGTTTTCCCTTAAAACGATGTCTTCCCCCTACCACGGCGGTTTCGCATTCCATGATGATTTTCACGATGGTTTCACTATCACGGTGTATGATTTATCAAAACATAACACACCAGTGATTATTGATTGTCAACGCAATAGTCTCTTCCTATTAACGTCAGAAACGACCATCTTCTTTCTAACCACCCATAAGGTTGATGTGAAAACCACAACATGATAGTGAGCAGTCTGGATGATCCGTGGACAGTCTGGATGATCCGTGGACAGTCTGGATGATCCATGGACAGTCTGGATGATCCGTGGACAGTCTGGATGATCCATGGACAGTCTGGATGATCCGTGGACAGTCTAGATGATCCATGGACAGTCTGGATGATCCATGGACAGTCTGGATGATCCGTGGACAGTCTGGATGACACGTGGACAGTCCGGATGATACGTGGACAGCCTGGATGATATGTGGACAGTCTGGATGATACATGGAAAGTCTGGATGACACGTAGACAGTCTGGATGATAGTTTGAATGATGTATAGACAGTGTGGGTGACACGTGGATGAACTGTCCCCTGATGTCCTTGCTAATGTTAAATTACGTTCAGTTGTCCTTTAAAAGATGTCCATTCAGTGGTGGATTTAGACAGGCGTTATGGGGTTGCATCCCTCTTTGGTTTTCCCATTTCAAATACCCCCCTTTTTGTTGGAGGGGGGTGAAAAGGTCGCAAATATTTGGATCCGCTTTGTGTCTTGTTGGAGTTTGTATGACGAATGATCCAGGTTTCATGTCTATAATGCGGTTGTTTGGGCGATCATTCCATCTCCCCACTCGTCGGACGTTCAACCCGAAATTATCTTATGGGCGATTCAGATTTTCGTTTCCCTTTAATGTAATATATCAGCTAATCTTAGACCCAAATTCAATATTTTCACATATTATGATAATGCTTAAATTGATTTGCATGTGTCATTCAAGAGTAAAATTTGCACTACGAGTTATCGCCCTTTGCTCAAGCTGAGTGTATAAAGTATTCATGACATGTTATTGCCTATACTTTCCAGGCATAGGAGCAAAGTAAATGTAGGGGGATTCTACTCTGATTAGACTTTGACATTCGAAACGCTTGACTGACTTATGATTGACCTATGATTAATATTGACATAATATTAATATATATATCTGACTCAATAATATAATTAATACATTATTTACTTATCATTAACCTATGATTGACCTAAAATGAATCTATGACTGACTTATGATCTGTAATAGATATATGATAGCCTACGACTGACCTATGATAAACCAATGACTTACCTGTGATTAATTTATAACTGACTTATGATTGACCTATGATGTATTTATCATTAACCTAAAATGTATAATTCACCTATGTACCTATAATTAAATTATGATTGATCTACAATTGATTCATGAATATCCTATGATTAACCTATGACGTACTTAGCGTAACATATAATTGACTTGTAATTGATATATTGATTAAACTGACCTATTATTGACCTATAACTGATGAATGATTAAACTAACTTATTATTGACCTATAATTGATGCATGATTAAACTGACCTATTATTGACCTATAACTGATGAATGATTAAACTGACTAATTATTGATCTATAACTGATGAATGATTAAACTGAATTATTATTGACCTATAACTGATAAATGATTAAACTAACTTATTATTGACCTTTTATTTTTATACGCCCCGCTGAGAATTTGCACTCGTACTATAGTAAGCAAGGTGGATACAAGATAATTACATTGAATATGGAAGTAAAAATCAGACATTGGAGTTCTGAAGCCTTAACTTAGAAAAGTAAAAAGTACATGTATCATTATTATTAAATATATGTGGGGGGGGGGGGGGGGTGGGTTAAAATGGAAGTTGAAAATGGAAGTTGTACACTGAATAAATGTGATGTCGCCAGATAAGTGAAATACTTTTGAAATTTTATCAAGTCATCCTTTCCAATTAAGACCTGCCTTGAAATAATGAACAAACCCCTAAACGAATTAAAAATTGATTAAATTCAATAAATGAATACAGATTGATTTAATTCAATTAGATATAGATCAAATTTCTTTTTGAAATAGACTCATCTTTCAGAGAATTTGATGCTTTTTAAAAATGATTTAGGGATAGGCTATTGTATAGGAGGGGTCATATTTTGTTTTCACAATTCATTATACATGTATACTATGCTTATATTATAACCAAGATGGAGGTTTGCAGTCTAACGTATGAAAAAAATGTGAATGTAACAGTGAAAATAATGTGAATGTAACAGTGAAAATAATGTGAATGTAACAGTGAAAATAAATGTTAATGTAACAGTGAAAATAAATGTGAATGTAACAGTGAAAAAAAAAATGTGAATGTAACAGTGAAAATAATGTGAATGTAACAGTGAAAATAATGTGAATGTAACAGTGAAAATAATGTGAATGTAACAGTGAAAATAAATGTTAATGTAACAGTGAAATAAATGTGAATGTAACAATGAAAAAAAAAATGTGAATGTAACAGTGAAAATAATGTGACTGTAACAGTGAAAATAAATGTTAATGTAACAGTGAAAATAAATGTGAGTGTAACAGTGAAAAAAAATGTGAATGTAACAGTGAAAAAAATGTGAATGTTACAGTGAAAATAAATGTGAATGTAACAGTGAAAATAAATGTGAATGTAACAGTGAAATAAATGTGAATGTAACAGTGAAAATAAATGTGAATGTAACAGTGAAATAAATGTGAATGTAACAGTGAAAATAATGTGAATGTAACAGTGAAAAAAATGTGAATGTAACAGTGAAAATAAATGTGAATGTAACAGTGAAAATAAATGTAAATGTAACAGTGAAAAAAAAATGTGAATGTAACAGTGAAAATAATGTGAATGTAACAGTGAAAATAAATGTTAATGTAACAGTGAAAAAAAAATGTGAATGTAACAGTGAAAAAAAATGTGAATGTAACAGTGAAAATAAATGTTAATGTAACAGTGAAAATAAATGTTAATGTAACAGTGAAAATAAATGTGAATGTAACAGTGAAAATAAATGTGAATGTAACAGTGAAAATAAATGTTAATGTAACAGTGAAAATAAATGTAAATGTAACAGTGAAAAAAAAAATGTGAATGTAACAGTGAAAATAAATGTGAATGTAACAGTGAAAAAAAAATGTGAATGTAACAGTGAAAATAAATGTGAATGTAACAGTGAAAATAAATGTAAATGTAACAGTGAAAAAAAAAATGTTAATGTAACAGTGAAAATAAATGTAAATGTAACAGTGAAAATAAATGTAAATGTAACAGTGAAAAAAAAATGTGAATGTAACAGTGAAAATAAATGTGAATGTAACAGTGAAAATAAATGTTAATGTAACAGTGAAAATAAATGTTAATGTAACAGTGAAAATAAATGTAAATGTAACAGTGAAAAAAAAATGTGACTGTAACAGTGAAAAAAAAAATGTGAATGTAACAGTGAAAAAAAATGTGAATGTAACAGTGAAAAAAAATGTTAATGTAACAGTGAAAATAAATGTGACTGTAACAGTGAAAATAAATGTTAATGTAACAGTGAAAATAAATGTTAATGTAACAGTGAAAATAAATGTAAATGTAACAGTGAAATAAAATGTGAATGTAACAGTGAAAAAAAATGTTAATGTAACAGTGAAAAAAAATGTGACTGTAACAGTGAAAATAAATGTGAATGTAACAGTGAAAAAAATGTGAATGTAACAGTGAAAATAATGTGAATGTAACAGTGAAAATAAATATGACTGTAACAGTGAAAATAAATGTGACTGTAACAGTGAAAATAAATGTGAATGTAACAGTGAAAATAAATATGACTGTAACAGTGAAATAAATGTGACTGTAACAGTGAAAATAATGTGACTGTAACAGTGAAAATAAATGTGAATGTAACAGTGAAAATAATGTGACTGTAACAGTGAAAAAAATGTGACTGTAACAGTGAAAATAAATGTGACTGTAACAGTGAAAATAAATGTGACTGTAACAGTGAAAATAAATGTGAATGTAACAGTGAAAATAAATATGACTGTAACAGTGAAATAAATGTGACTGTAACAGTGAAAATAAATGTAAATGTAACAGTGAAAATAAATGTGAGTGTAACAGTGAAAATAAATGTGAATGTAACAGTGAAAAAAAATGTTAATGTAACAGTGAAAATAAATGTGAGTGTAACAGTGATTGGAAATTGAAAAGATGTGATACAAATATAATATGAATAATAATAAACCAAATACGAGGGCTGATTGATATGTTATGAGCCTTGTATTGAAGGAGGTTAGCATCAATGTCCTTTTTCAGCCCTACTATTCCCTGAATATTTAAGGCCGTGTACTCGAAGACTTGTGTCATTTGGTTAGTTTAGCAATCCAAAGTAAACAAGACAAGTGGCTTTTGCAAAATGGACATAATCCGTGAAAGAGCAGTGACCCAATATTTGCATAAGAAAGGTTTAGCACCTAAGGATATATCCATACTGATGTGATAGCAACACTAGGGAAAGATGCCCCCTCATACGCTACAGTAAAAAGGTGGGTGGCGGAATTTAAAGCCTTGAGGATGGCTCCCGTCCTGGAGGGCCTGTCGCTGTTGCAACCCCAGAGATGGTCAATAAATCCCATGATATTGTTTTAACTGACAAGCGAGTTACAGAAAGATATACAGCCAGTACAATTGGCATTTCACAGGAAAGACTACATTCCATTCTGACGGACGGTCTTCCAATGAGAACGCTTTCAGCCCGTTAGGTACTAAGACTTCTGACAGTTGATCAGAAGCACTTTGTCGCGTGCTAATCTAAACCTGTTAGATCCTGCTAACTTTCGTCAGAGATTCTTTACTATGGGTGAAATGTGGGTCCATCATTTCACCCCAGAGTCCAAACAACAGTCTAAACAGTGGAAGCAACTGGTTCACCCCCGCCAAAGAAGGCAAAAACTGTTCCATCAGCTGGAAAGGTTATGGCCTCGGTTTTCTGGAATACTGATGGTATTCTTATGGTAGATTATCTCCAAAAGGGACAAACAATCAATAGCACATTCTATGCATCACTTCTGAGGCAGTTACCGGAAAATATTAAACTTAAGCGCCGCGGAAAACTCAGTAAAGGTGTGTTGTTCCACTAGGACAAATATTTTATATTGTTTAACGTCCCGCTCGAGAATCTTTCACTCATATGGACACGTCACCATTGCCGGTGAAGATTTAGGCCTATGTTCGGTGCTTATGACCTTTGAGCAGGGAGGGATCTTTTACGTGTCACACCTGCTGTGACACGGGACCTCGGTTTCTGCGGTCTCATCCAAAGGACCGCCCCATTCAGTCGCCTCTAACGACAAGCTAGGGGTACTTAGGATCTATTCTAACCCGGGTCCTCACGAGAATGATAGATGACATAAAAAAAAAGAAAAAAAAAGAAATAAGCACAATAATTTTTGCTAGCATATATTTAAATTACTCACGACAGAGTGCAGGTAAGTAATAACACTAATTCAGTACAGCAAATAGGATGTTAAATTTGTACTTTAGCGTCATCGTTTTGTACTCTTCGTAGAATGAACACTGTAAATTAAAATGAATGCGACTATGATGGAAGGGCCACTCCCAAATATAAGAGAAATACATAAACGAACATGACTGTTATTTCATATCATCTTTAGTCCTCTCTGCTGAGGATTTAAAAAAGGCGTCTGATTCTTGAACATCACAGCAGCAAATATAAAGTTTTAATACATTTGATAGAATAATATATTCTGTGATTATCTACAAAGTGTAGCTTTACTATTTGCTTTCAAATCTTTCATTCATAATGGAAAGTTTGAAATTCTGTGCAAAGCGTGACATATCATAAATTAACCTCAACCCCGACTTCCTATAAAGAAGTAGAACTCTGAGTTGAATTACATGTATGTTGTAAATGTTCTGATATTCAATTACAGTGTTACATTACTGAACAGAAGTTATCAGTCGTTACAATGTTACATTACAGAACAGAAGCTATCAGTCGTTACAGTGTTACATTACAGAACAGAAATTATCAGTCATTACAGTGTTACATTACAGAACAGAAGTTACCAGTCATTGCAGTGTTACATTACTGAACAGAAGTTATCAGTCGTTACAGTGTTACATTACAAAACAGAAGTTATCAGTCTTTACAGTGTTACATTACTGAACAGAAGTTATCAGTCATTACAGTGTTACATTACTGAACAGAAGTTATCAGTCATTACAGTGTTACATTACAGAACAGAAGCTATCACTCGTTACATTTGTTACATTACTGAACAGCCCCGTGGGGATCCGGGTTGTTAGAATAGATCCTCAGTATCCCTAGCTTGTCGTATGAGGCGACTAAATGGGGCGATCCTTCGGATGAGAGGCCCCGTTTCACAATAGGTATGACACGAAAAAGATCCCTCTCTGCTCAAAGGTCGTAAGCGCAGAGCATAGGCCTAAATTCTGCAGCCCTTCACCGGCAATGGTGACGTCTCCATATGAGTGAAAAATTCTCGAGCGGGACGTTAAACAATATATAATCAATCAATCATTATTGAACAGAAGTTATCAGTCGTTACAGTGTTACATTACAGAACAGGAGTTACCAGTCATTGCAGTGTTACATTACTGAACAGAAGTTATCAGTCGTTAAAGTGTTACATTACAGAACAAAAGTTATCAGTCGTTAAAGTGATACATTACAGAACAAAAGTTATCAGTCGTTACAATGTTACATAACAGAAAAGACGTTATCAGTCGTTACAGTGTTACATTACAGAACAGAACTTATCAGTCGTTACAATGTTACATTACAGAACAGAAGTTATCAGTCGTTACAATGTTACATTACAGAACAGAAGTTATCAGTCGTTACAGTGTTACATTACAGAACAGAAGTTATCAGTCGTTACAGTGTTACATTACTGAACAGAAGTTATCAGTCGTTACAATGTTACATTACAGAACAGAAGTTATCGGTCGTTACAGTGTTACATTACAGAACAGAAGTTATCGGTCGTTACAGTGTTACATTACAGAACAGAAGTTATCAGTCGTTACAATGTTACATTACAGAACAGAAGTTATCAGTCGTTACAATGTTACATTACAGAACAGAAGGTATCGGTCGTTACAGTGTTACATTACAGAACAGAAGTTATCGGTCGTTACAATGTTACATTACAGAACAGAAGTTATCGGTCGTTACAGTGTTACATTACAGAACAGAAGTTATCAGTCGTTGCAGTGTTACATTACAGAACAGAAGGTATCAGTCAAGGGATGTTACGCAAGATTTAAATCCCATCTCATTTTTATATTGCTTCAAATAGTTTAAACAGGTATGAACATTCTTACATTTATCACTGCTGTAATTTTCATCTGTATGATTTATGGCAGTATGTACATAGTTAAATATCAAACTTAATTGTTCTTATCAATGATAGAGAACGCAGTGTTCCAGCACCTCAACATTCTACATTGCAGTGTGTGAAGTGTGAAGATTCATCATTAAACTGATGTGAATTTATGTGAGATGGCTCACAACATTAACATTTAATGACTCGTTTAAGCACCTCGTATTAAGCATGACTTCACCATCGTAAGAGTGATACAAGCTCTTATATGTGGGTTTGTTTTTGTTTTGTTTTTAAAATCCGAAATGATAAAAAATGTGTTTTGTTTGAAAATAAGAGATTTTAGAATCTAAACTTTGCTTTGCTTTGATACATGATATAAATACTTATAAAACATGCCTAAAAGACTTAGGCCCTCATTCTAAGTTTTTTAGTAAAAAATATTTATGAAAATTGAGAATGTTATTTGTTATTATTTCTTTCAATCTACGGATAAAATCTTCAAGGAACCTGTCAGTTAACAAAACGATATATCGTACAAATGTATTTTAAAAAGAAATTGAAATGAAATGATCAAAATTCAGAAATTTTGCGATGTTTTAAATTTGAACCAAATCAGAGAAAAAAATACCGATCCCGATCACAATTGATAGAATTTATTGAAATAATCATATTCTTGCTAAATGTATGTACTTTTCGTTAAGAAATTAGTTTTCTTTTTCATTTGATTTGTAAACCATTTTCCATAAAGAGAATGTAGTTTTCTGATAACAATTTTCTCCATGACTACCGTTCTATACTTCTGATAGGGTTTGGTTCAAATTTGAAAAATCGCAATATTTCTGAATTTTGATAATTGAATTTCAATTTCTTTTAAAGATACATTTGTATGATACATCTTTTTCTTGTTTCTTGAAGAATTTATCCAGAGATTAAAAAAAAATATAATAATAACGTTTTCAAATTTCATAAATAGTTTCCACTGACATGTAAGTAACACACAGACGCTCGGACAAACAACAGGAATTTGCGCAACACGCAGCATTCTTTGTTCTGAGGGGAGTCGTGGATCGTCCACAATTTAACCCTTTCTGTTCAGTACAGATTTTAAAAGGAGCTTTAACTGACGTCATATAACAATCCGGGTAGAGCTTTAAATCAATTTTGTTTTAATTTTAGTTGTAAACAGCAGATGGGTGCAGTATCGAAAATGCTTGTAAATAGTAATGTGTAGTTCTCCGTAACTTCATGCAGGTGCACGTGATTGATAACTTTCATAGGGTTGTCCTTGAATGAAATGTTGATTTGCTGTACTTAAGTAATAATTAAATACAAGTTTATTTTTGGTCCAACTCCAAAGAACTCATGAAAGGCATTGTTCATAATCAGTCATGAATGTAGCAATTACAATGCAATAAACAGATGGTGCTATTAAAGTGTGTAGATAGATAGGTAGATAAAGAGAGAGAGAGAGAGAGAGAGATAGAGATAGATAGAGATAGATAGATAGAGATAAGTACAGGTGTACCATTGATCGGTGAATTATAAAAAAAATTAAGAGAAAACCATGAAACCTTGATGAGAGAGAGAGAGATAGATAGAGAGAGAGAGAGAGAGAGAGAGAGAGAGAGAGAGAGAGAGAGAGAGAGATATGCCAAAAGTTAAATGTAATTCGAGTTTTATGTTTCTTGACTTTTGTGATTGGATATATTTGCTGTATCAAATACTGGATTATATATATATATATATATATATATATATATATATATATATATATATATCCACTTCCCCCCTGGGATTGAGTTTACAACCTGCGGCGGAACTCGATGGTCATTGACAGGAGTAGGGCGGACTGCATCACAACTTTCCGCGCCCTTTTTTGATCAACGTATATATTATTCGAAATTAACCCGCACCAAAAGTGATAAAAATAACCAAATAATACAATAAACAAGTACAAAAGGAAAACGCTAAATAAATATATAAATAATAAAGATCGAAGAAGTCTTTGGGATGGATATATTTGAATGCGTTGCAGTAAATCGAAAAGACGATTTAATCGACATGATGACTTAATGCGTTAGAGACCGTAGCATGAGACGGCTTGACAAGACACGAGGATACTTCATGAAAATCCCCCTACAGCCGACTGATATTGATTCCGGGGTTCTAGCCGGTACTAGATAGTAAATTATCTAGCTTATAAATCCCAGATAATCTTCACGGATAGCTATAACTCCGGGTTGCTCATCAACTCCGAATTACATCGGGTGTCATCGGGTGTCGACCTGAGTGTGCGGATATAAGCTGGATACACTGACGAGATTCCAAGGGATCTTGAAATTAACACGGGACTGAAATAACACGACCAGGGGTGTCAGAGCACGTCCCGGCGAGTACGAGATCCAAACACAATTGAAATTTAATCAAATACATTTAATACCACAAAAAGACAGCGCGCATTTATAGATAAAAGAGAGAATCACTTGATTTTGGTGACTAACAGAATTTTATTTTCTCCATTGGAGGTTTGTGAGTCTAAGAGGTCTACAACAGCTTGAATATATCAGGTAAGTTTTATTAAAACGGTTTAGCTTAATTTAACGCTGACGAAGTTTTAACATCTGACCAAAAAAAAAAAAAGTGTTACAGTCTAATGATATATTTAAACTTATTGAAAATTTTACCTGTTCAGTATTTTTGTTTGTTTAGCTTAATAATCAAGTGCATTTTTTTTAACTGTACTAAATAAATCCATATCATTATCATTAAAAAGTTTACAGATCATGACGGCGCATTTCGCCGGATTAAAATGTTGAAGGATGCCCTGAATGAGGAAATTCCGTATTCTACAAGACATGAAGTTGTTATGTATGTGTGCTTTTATAATTGGTTTTTCGCTGAGATTTTAAATCAATACATTACTTTTTTTTTCAATAATACCTACGCGGGCTTTCTATTCACACTACAGACCATTTATCATTGATGACTTAGAAACAAGTTACAAAATTGAAAGATATAAAATGCATTCTGGGATTGATTTTTGTCCAAAAGACTGCAAATCTTTTAAAATCATTTAGTTTATAGGGCGCATATTAAAAATCAGATATTGGTTTGCCGAGAATTCGGAGGAGCTTGGTATTCTCTCTAAACAGTGGGATAAAAATCCTTTTCTTGAGAAATCTAACTTTAAAAACCTTTCAAGATAAATAAGTCCATTCCAGGGTAGTTTTACTACAGACGAATTATTTCTTTTCTTCCATAAAATCTTGGAGATTAACCGCGAACAGCGTCATGAAGCATTGAGACTTTTAACAAAGCAATCGGAATTTAAACATATATGAAATGACCCAAGTGGACACAAAATTTATTCGTTCACCTCAAAGGAATATTCTAACGATCGAATAAATAACTTCTGTATCAATACATTTACGATATAAATAGACTATTTAGAAAACTGAAAATAAAATCTTTATACAATGTAGAGCGCAAAATGAAAAGATGTTGAAGTTCATTGTACTCGAATATAGTTATTTATTGATACATATTTTGAATTACAAAATTTAACATTTTGCCGGGTTCGTGTTTATTCTGTGAATTTGTAAATTGCTTACGATGACAATGCCTAACAAGTTAAACAAATGTTCGGGGGAAAATAACTCACTTGAGAAACATAAGTATTTTTTATACCTGCAAAAGACACGCACGAAGATATTGACAGGTGTGTAGACAAACTTTACATTCTGTGTCAATGCATACATTTTCGTCAAATCTGATTCTATATACTTAAATCTACGTAAGAAAAGAAGCCCGAAGGAGAAAAACAGGAGCTGAAATTATTTACAGTTCAATAAAAGAAGTTTTTGATCGTTTAAATGCCATTTACAGTTTGTATACTTTTTTGGCAATGAATGGGAAACAGATAATTTATGTGTTATTAAAATATCAAATTCTCACAAAATTCCGAGATCGACGAGCTATAATCCTTTTATTTGATGGAATTTTTTTTTATCTTATTGTATCAGAAACTTATATACATGCTTCAACGTGTTTTGTCATTTTAAGGTTGGAAAAAATAATTTGAGATGCATTAGTGTTTTTTCGTGTCGACAACGCATTACATGCTCCTGTTCTGGTTCATTAGACAGGTAATTATAAGGAGTTATTTGTGGATGTCTAACCCGTCATTATTTACAAAACCACTATCTTTGTTGCATTTACGAACGTGGAACTACTCGCAGTAGATTTGGTAAGTGAAATAAGACTGCATTTATTCATTACCGAGAAAAAAGAAATTAAAACCGAGACAATCAATTTAATAAAAAAAGAGGGGTACCTGGCTATAGACATTGAAAGATGTTGTTAAAATGTTAGTGCTCTAGCGCCTTAATGGCAGATTGCACTGAGAAAGCTCTGGAATGTTATAAGGTCTGTTGTGGTAATAATGTATTGTGAAGCGCTTTGAGCTGCGTATGCTGGAAAAAGCGCTATATAAAGACCAATCATTATTATTATTATATCCAACATGTGTGAAAAATGTTGATAGTCTTTATGCGAAATTAAAGTTTGTTGGTCGTTTTGACAATCAAATTTGAAAAAAAAAACTTGTTTAAAAGAGAAGGTGTACCATTAATGAAAGTAATTTTTAATTAGATATGGGGTCTCTCTCTCTCTCTCTCTCTCTCTCTCTATATATATATATATATATATATATATATATATATCTGTGTATATATATATATATATATCTGTGTGTGTGTGTTACAAATAATCAATCAGAAAATTGGTGGAAAAGATATATCAGTGTGAAATTGGTTTCATTAAATAAGTCCGATCACATTCATCATTTATAAATTATCAAGCTATAGTATCAATAAAGAATAAATAACATCATTCATATCAAGATAAAGTTAATTATCAATGAGAGTTAAGTTTAGCGATACAAAACATATTCTATACTTATCAAGTTCATTTACTCCCAAGGGCATTGTTTTATAATCATTACATTGATTATTTAGCACGCTATGCCCTTCAGATGCCCGAAGGTCTTACAAAGCATTTGGTGGGGACATCCGACTTTGGTTAATCACGTGACGTAACGTTAAGAACACTAATTCTTAATTTGCGAAAATATGAGTAAACAATTACCGGTTATTTAAATCCGTGCGGTAAACAAATTTAAAGCGGCACCTTTCTGTTAATTACAGGTACTCTCGAGTGCGGAGAAACTGACATCTTTAATCACCGTCCATACCACACTTATCGTTACTCACTGAAGAAAAATAATCCATGGATACTGGACGGCTAGGAGAGGTCCGACGACATGAAAACAGCAATAGGAAATTTATGTGCATTCTGAATCACATGGTCAAAACGAGATGGGAGACCATGAACGATTGTCTGTCGAGGGAGAGGAACGAGATGGACGTTAAAATGGAAAAAGCCGGAACTCTGTGGCGCCGAAAATACGTCCAACAACGAGTTTTGCAGCAATGCTTAAAAATGAGAAAAGAGACTTTAGCAAATAGCAGCACCGCCCAGAGGTACGGGTCATATGGCGGAAAACCACTGTACGCATATTCTAGAGACATTGAAAGGTTTATCACAGACAATCACCCGAAGAAACGGCGACAACGAAAGGTGAAGAGGGCGCTTTTGGAAAGTATAGAGCGCGGTAAAATCATAGATCCAAAAGAAATTCCAGGTAGAGTGGAGAAATACTTCAGCGTCTGGAAGGATAAGGAAGAATCTTCAAAAGCCTCCAGGAAATTGTTGGACTTTGAGAGTGGAGGTAAGACTTTCAAAAACTCTGCCATTCCTCCAATCAGGGGACTTGTTAATAACTTCCATAAATTCACTCTGGATGATCCTGAAGAAGATAGTGCTCAAAAGCAAGATAAGAAAGGAGAAAATTCAGACATGATCTTAATCAAAACAGACAACAGTGATTCAAACAAAACAGAAGACAACAGAAGCGACAGCCGGAGAGTATTGAAGCTGCCGCCCGTTCAAACGTCTAAAGCCATGGTGGCAATGTCTCGAGCGTAGCGAACGGAAGTAATCAGTAGTGTGATGACGCAGAGTGCGAAAGTAAGGTGTGATGACGCAGAGAGCGGAAGTTAGGTGTGATGACGTTTAGATTGAGTTCGAAAATTCTCGGATGTTATGCTCGGAAGCAATCTTTGGTGGTATGACATTAAATGAATTCAGTATTTTAAGTTGATGTATTTGTTTACGTTATGTCTTATATTGATAGTAAATATTCAAAGTGTTTTACATTCATTGGTCTATAAAACTCACTGCATAATTTGAATGTCGATAAAATAACAAAATTCATCGCTTCGTGATAAAAGCAATGTTGGTTACTGTACCAGGAATAAAAATTACGCACTGACAACAACTTTTGGGATTTAATTTTGACAGTACACCATAAAAATGAATTCAATGATTGCCTTAAACAGGGTTTTTATATATGCATTATATTTTGTCTGTTATTACGAATATAAAGTTAACATAATTATGAAAACCTATGTACAAAAATCAAAACAAACAAACAACAACAACAACAAAAAACCAAAAAGAAAAAAACCCCAAAAATAACAAAAAACCAACAACAATAAACCGAAACATTACACCCCACCCCACCCCCCCCCCCCCAAAAAAAAACAAAAAAAGAAAAAAGAAAGAAAGAAAGAAAAGTTAAGGGAAGCACAGGTTTGTATGTAGTTACATGTAACAGACATAAAAAAGCTTCCTTTGAAAGACATTAATTAATTGACCAAGCATTTAAGTTTCAAGGTAGCTCTGAATATCGATCCTGTTGTAATTTCTTGCACGAGGAACACGGTGTCGCCGATTTCCCTCCGCTAGTGGAGGACCTGGCTGACCGGCGACTGGCGAGTCTCAATGTCAACATGCTGTTAAACGTCATGAGTGCAGTCCCGCTGTATATAGGATGATATCGCTTTGACATGGGAATTCCAAATCTCTCACAGGAACAACTAATCTCCGGAAGTCGAAATGCTGACTTACGATTCCGTCTCATTGATTTCCGGATATTGCTAGACACTGTGGGTTGTAAGAGTCTCATGTCAATCTCTTGAACGTTGGTGTGTTTTCTTGAAACTGTCAGGTCATTAAATATATCACTTATTTTGCGTGCACATCCTTTTCTTTTGAATCGGGTGTCATCGAGGACACGGGATACCACTCTGTCTACTTTAGTATTGGAAAACTCCCTGAAGGCCGGAGCGGCCGGAAGTTTGGCCGTACGGTTTTTAGAATATTCCAAAAAATCTACAATTGTCCCAGGATTTTGTGCACGATGAAATTCCGTTTTCATTCCCTCACCGTTTCCAGGTCCACTGTACAGATATTTGACATCGTTACCCCTGATGTAGTGCTGAGTAGTATGGAAAGCCATCACACACCACGGAATACTTACTCGTCAGCTGAATTATCCGAATAAGATGTCTCTCTCTCTCTCGAACAGGAGCACGGCAACTGCCTGTGTCACGATACAATAGCCACACAAAACCATCAGGTCATTTCTCTAGGTACATGGTCGCCACGCTTGGCGCTTGGCTGGGGAACGGTATTGTCATTATACGGCTGCTAGGGCTGTACATGTTACCCCGAAAGACAATGAATACATAATTAAACTGTAAAGATTAAAGCAACTATGTTGCATATATTTGACCTCCCCGATTGATTTAATCCATTTCTCGGGATATCTTAATTAAAATTTTGACAGTTCAGATGAAGACATGGTTCAAGTTTGGCAAGGCGTGTCATTTAACATTGCTAGACAATAGACATGCTTATTCTTCTATAAGAAACACCAAGAACTGCATCATGTTATAAAACAGAACCTGCTGGTTTTCAGTCCTAGGCATCGTAAGTGGAGTTTGATACAAATTAAACATACAGAAACTCGTCACCGGAGATATCAGTATCAGCATCCGATATCAAATTATGAAATAATGATATTTGATAATTTGCATTTCTTAATAAAAAAAAAAGAAGATGTGTTTGTGAAACACTGATTGATTAATTGTGTATTGTTTTACGTCCCGCTTGAGAATTTTTCGCTCATATGGAGACGTCACCATTGCTGGTGAAGGACTGCAAAATTTAGACCTGTGCTCGGCGCTTACGGCCTTTAAGCAGGGAGGGATCTTTATCGTGCCACATCTGCTGTGACTCGGGGCCTCGTTTTTTGCGGTCTCATCCGAAGGACCGCCCCATTTAGTCGCCTCTTACGACAAGCAAGGGGTTCTGAGGACCTATTCTAACCCGGATCCCCACGTGACGTGAAACACTGATGCCCCCAGATTACAACAAAGTGGAATTGTAAGATTTGTAAAAGTCACCAGGTCAAATATTTTGATGTTGATGGAAAAGTCTTGCCACAAAGAATACACATACCGAATATGAAAACTTTGCCTCTTTTAAGGTGGAAAAGATTTGACCAAGGTTATTTTTATTTTTTTGCCACAGACAGACGGACCGACAGGCCAAAAATTATATGCTCCCGGTTCTCTATTCCCGGGACATAGATATTTCAGATGTGCAGGGATAATATATACAATGACAGAAAAAGAGAAATACTATTGTTTTAGAATATCTTCTAAAGAGAATTTGGACTTCCAAGTCCAATTAAGTTTAAGACAGAATTTACGATATTTACTAGACTTTTTAACTACCTGTCCTTTGTGCTATAGTCCATATACTAAAACCTAAAATGATAAACATCAGACACCGTGCGCAATATATATATATATATATATATATATATATATATATATATATATATATCCTGTACAGGTTTTAAGAACAGAACAATTATCTTTATTAAAGATATTTTACCGTACAATTCCAATACGCCAACCATTAACTCTATATACTGCACACACAAACACTCTAATCTTAAATCATTCCGTTTGCACTGCTTGGTCAGAGCTTGATTGTTCATTTATTTACGTTATGTAGTGCCATTCTTGTATAGGGTACAAACCTATCTTTGGTCTAAAATCAGATATGTTGATACAAGGTGTTGAACGACAAATTAGATTTTTAAATTCAGTAAAAAAGCATTTAAAGCGAACTACTGCATGCATTATTTTCCCTGTGAAGTTGATTCACAGCCACGCTTCCTTTCGTACCTTTGTCAGTCTTCCATGGTAAAATTCGGATGTACTTAACATGGCGGCCTTTTCCTTGACATACAGTAACATCCTTGACAGCAGTCTGAAGCACATCTACAGTGGAAATCCTTCCACGGGAACTATAACGCGGACTGTGTCGGGGGATCTCCCTCTGGTGAAAAAAGACGAACATCACATTAATGCCAAGGAGCGCTTCATAATCCGTCAGTCCCAGTTCTGGCCCCGGTGGAATTCCAGCCTTCCTCGCGCACCTGCTTTCCGGACCCTACCGAAAAAAGAAATTAATCATCTAGTGGATAGACTGTCAACACCCATACAACGGAACACAGAGTTCAAACCCGAAGGATTGTCAACTCAACACGTCAACAGATCAAAGTATTCCCACGCTTTGGAACACACCATTGTGACGTCACATCTCCCCACCGTGTCCAGTAACATCAGACAAAAGATCCAGGAAGGGCGAAAGAAGGGGGCTTTTCCTGATATTAGACACTGCTGTGATAGATTCGGAACTAGGCCCTCCCAGCGTTTAACTGGCCCTAGATATTCCTTGTCCACGGGTTCTGTGAGGTCCATATCGCCCTAGATTATTCAGGATTATTTCGTCACTGCCTCCATTGTGTAATTCATTCCAAATTTAGTGAGGGAAACTGGAGACCATCTTTTCTTACAGTTTTCTATATGTCTGCAACAAATCATGGTATGAACTAGAAGCCCAGTGATTGTTAGCACGGTCTGCGTGTTTTAAATTATATCATTTGAATGATAAATACAGTAATGGAAGATGGTGAATTGGAATATATAAAATATCGGATGGAGTGTTGTGTGTGTTGTGCATTAATTGAAAATTACGAAAATTTGACTCTTGTTGCAATAATACTCGATGTGTTAGTCATGTGTAAGGACACATGACAGTAAATTGTACGTTTGATGTCATATGTGTCCAATATTTTGTTGAAAATCGGGGTATTTAACACTTGACGTTGTGTGACAGCTCACACACAAGGCGGTAGACATTAACCCACCTGCTGCAGTCTTAACTTTGATCTCTCAGCCTTGACATGACTAATGTAAACGTTAAAATTATGTCTTTTGTGTTTATCAATACTTATGGGTTTAAATTTGGTGATTTAACAGAAACATGTTTATGTTGCTAGTCGTGAATGAAATAATAGCATTCTTATTTTTGAATATTACCTTTCTAATGTAAATATGAATTTTCTGTCTTTTGTGCTGATCAATGAAAAGGATGGAGAAAATGAACACCGATATATCTCATAAACCCTATGAAAACGACAAATGATCAATCTCCTATCCTATAAAACATCCATAATTGAGAACAGGACGAACACGCACCCCTGGAAACACCAGGAGTGGGAACCGGACCCCTGGAAACACCAGGAGTGGGAACCGGACCCCTGGAAACACCAGGAGTGGGAACCGGACCCCTGGAAACACCAGGAGTGGGAACCGGACCCCTGGAAACACCAGGAGTGGGAACCGGACCCCTGGGAAAACCAGGGGTGGGATCCGGACCCCTGGGAACACTAGACATGGGATTCGGTTTAGAAATAATTGTGTTGTTGTCAAAAATGAAATTGAGACAATTATCTTCTTCAATCATCTTATCTCTCCTTGAATCAGCATAAATATCATGAATAACATGAATTCTAGTAATCTGAATATTTTAACGACGAATGGATTTCTACATCAGAGGAAGTAATTAAAGCACGAATATTTCGAATTCAGAATCAATAGTTTATATATATATATATAACTGCATTCTTTGAGTGTTATCAGTGCAAGCTGATAAAACTTCCCAGTAACCGTGCGGTACATATCACGTTCTTGTATCACTAGGGTCCAACACACTCCGCACGAAAGGTAAGTACATATTTTCGCCACCAGGCGTCACCCCGACAAGATGGAACGGTTTGTGACGTGGCTTCTCCTCAGCTCGGTACCCTGGGTCGTGGAAGCCAAACTTACATATATAGCTATACGGCTTCCTCTGCAGGTAACTGATTATCAATGAATATTTGTATTGACGTAAGAATCAAATGACGGTTTGCGTCAAACCTTTACTGATCTGGTTGTCAATCTGCCTATCGCCTGCCTTGCGAAGTTGTATATATCTAATTGCATTTCATTCGGCAAAGAAAATCGTACATTCTACCTTGATATACTATATGTAGCATTTTCAACATGGGCACTGTGACAGATTTTTAAAATTGTAGCAGGCAATAAGGAGAAATCGGTACAATTCTATAAAAATAGATTGCAAATTTATGGGAACCTTTAAGTGATATTTCAGTTACATTGCTAAGAAAACACAGGTCTGTGAAAAGAAATCGGTAGATCGAAAATATCGGTATGAATTGTTTTACAGGGTGACAGGGCAGCTCCCGGAGCACCTTGGCCTTTACCAAAAACATGGTTAAACGACAGTGAGCGATTTAATCTGGATTTGACAAGATTTCAGTTTAAATCATCCATGAAGTCATGTGATATAGTAATGTCAGCCTTTGATCGCTATCACAAAATACTCAATTTGGAGCGAAAATCCTATTCCTTGGGACCGGAAAAGATTGTGACGTCATTGCAAGTTGTTGTTGAAGATACGTCCTGTCCAGGATACCCTACCCCGGATATGGATGAATCCTGTATGTAGCTAAGATGGGAAGGGGGTAGTTGGCATGGTTACGCGTACTCTCTTTGTTTCTAAGTGTGATCCCAACTTTTACCTTTGCGCTATATACGAGGGTTGTTCGATATGTAATGTGTATTGTAAGATATTTAAAACATATTCGACTCAAATAGTGAAATGAACATTACATCCCTTCAAAGTAGTTTCCATGATTTGAAATACATAAATTCAATCTCTGAATCCATTTCTGGAATGCGTCACGGTAGACCTCTGAGGCACTGACTGATGGCTGAGCCAGGGCTTGTCGGGACTTGTAACGATGACCAGATATGAACTTCATAAGTTTTGGAAAAAGGAAAAAGTCGCATGGGGCTAGATCTGGAGAGTATGGTGGCAAGACAGTAACCTACGACGACTTCAAAAATACCGGTCGCGGTAGCTCATTGGTGAAAAGGTTCGCTTCGAAACCGGGAGATCGTGAGTTCGAGCCCCGCTCGTGCCATTTCCGCGTCAAACCTAGGACGTGAAAAAGGTAGTGATGGCTCCTTCGCCAAACGCTCGGCATTTAGAAGTGAGAATCACGGGTCTTTTGGAGATGACATTAAAAACGGAGGTCCCGTGTCACAGCAGGCGTTGACATGTTAAAAAGCACTCACTGCTACGACCTTGAGAGCTAAGCGTAGGTCTAAATTTGTGGTACTTCACTTACAGCTGGTGACGTCTCAATGAGTGAAAAATTCTCAACGGGTAATATGGACCTGTAACACGTTTGCCCTTCGGCAACGGAATTTGTACGGCTATACCATCACATGAGAAGAATATGCAATAAAGAACCTCCTTTGTGCTTATGGTTCTTTGGCAACTGCAGGCCTTCTACCGTGTTTAGTTAGCCATATTTTGTTTCCAATTTTTCTTACTGGTTCAAAATAGTGAACTCATGTTTCGTCACCAGTAAGAAATGTTTGCAAATTGTCTTTGATTGATTTTGGGAAACATTTTGAGCAATTGCTTAGCGGTTTGTACTCGTATCCGTTTTTGGTCATCTATCAATATATGTGGTATCCATCAGGCAGAAATCTTTCGTATTTTCAAAATACGCTTCAAAATGAAATGCACCCGTGATAGCGATATGCCAACAGCTTTGGCAATATCACATATCGTGTACCTGCCATCACTTTCGATTATTTCCCAGACACTTTTGAGACATTTGTCTTGCCTGTTACAGTCACAGTTCGGTCAGATTTTGCTGCATCTTTGACGGACCATGCAAGTAAAAATTTCTTTCTCCACCTACGAACTGTCTCATAGGATACCTTATCAGACTCATAAGCTTCCCCCAATACAGAAAAAATCAGCATTATTGAATAACCGAGTTTTGTGCGAATTTTTATGTAAGCTCTAATTTCTTCAATATTCACAACCCGTTTCCCAACTATTTTTACAACAGTGGTCAACGACTGGCTCTGTTGAAATGACTATAAGTTTAAAACTATGTGCAGTGGCGTAGCTAGCCTTGAAGTGAAGTGTACACACAGTGACAATCCACCATAGACTAGGGGGCTGGGGGCCGTCTTAAGGCCCAGGGAGCTAAGCCCCCGGAAGCCCTTGGGTTTCGAGGCTTTTAAGGTTATATCTATGGGTTGTTAAAATCATGCATAATAAAATGAAAAATTAACAATTATTTTTTATTGTCAAATTGATGTGTACGCCCGGGTGTTTTGGCGCCAATGGCAGCTACGACACTGATGTGGAGCTGAAGGATCGTGTTTATACCATTGGAAAGGTATTGAATAGAGCTATTCAAGAGTGTCATCATCCACGAAATTGTGCGAAGCGTTATCGTGCTGTGGTGCAATACACATTACACATCGAACAGCCCTCGTACTGTACAACTGAACACGTATTACAGTGGCGCGTCCTGTACTTGTAATTTTTCCAACAAAGGAAAGGAGGGGGGGGGGGGGGAGGGGTGAACATCCAAAACTGGCGAACATGAACTTATGTTTGAAATTCAACCAAAAGGGGAAATTATTGTAAATCCCGTACCCCCTCTAGATCCGCTAATATATTGCTCGTTGAACTGAAAGATGAGTATCAACGTCATGTTACTAATGCACGTCAAGGTCAATTTAAGGTCAAAATTACCATACTTGAATTTAGCCACTGTCGGGGATAAAGGTGTTTCACAAACAGATTTTGTCTATTCTATCAATGCTGACTTCAGATGGATTTGAAAGCACATATAAAGTGACTGTATATTGACCTTTTCAGATAATTTGACGGTGTCCTCGAGTCCTCGTCTCACATGTGCGACAGCCTGGGGTGTTCTCCGAGGTAAATATGAATTAAAATGCAATGCTCATGTACTTGGGGATAAACATTAAATACACCTGTAATATTCATGAAGCTGGAAATAAACATTGAATACACCTTTCATGTTCATGAAGCTTGAGGTAAACATTAAATGCACCTGTAATGATTGATTGTATATTGTTTAACGTCCCGCTCGAGAATCTTTCACTCTTATGGAGACGTCATCATTGCCGGGGAAGGGCTGCAAAATTTAGGCCTATGCTCGGTGAAGGGCTGTAAATTTAGGCCTTTGCTCGGCGCTTATGACCTTTGAGCAGGGAGGGATCTTTTACGTGCAACACCTGCTGTAACACGAGACGTCGGTTTTTGCGGTCTCATCCGAAGGACCGCCCCATTTAGTCGCCTCTTACGACAAGTTTGGGGTGCTGAAGATCTATTCTAACAACCGGGATCCTCACGGTACACCTGTAATGTTTATGTACTTTACTGTAGGTAAACATTAAATACACCTGTAATGTTCATGTACTTTACTGTAGGTAAACATCAAATACGTCTATATATTTTTAATAAAGGCAAATATTTATTTTCCAACAATTTTGATTTGAGCATCACTGGAGAGACATTATTTGACGAAATGCGCATCTGGTGCATCAAAATTGGCACCGTTTATGTTTTATATTACTAAGACCTACGACAGATTACGATACCTCAGCGATAGAGCGTTCATGTTGCGATTGCCCCATGACCGTGTCAAACCTAAGACGTAACATAGATAGCGATTGCTCCTTCGCCAAATGCTCGGCATTTAGAAGTGAGAATCACTGGTCTTTCGGATATAACCTTAAAAACCGAAGTCCAGTGTCAAGGCAGGCGTTGGCATGTTACAGAACCCTCACTACTACGGCCCTGAGCGCTAAGCATAGCTCTAAATTTGTGGTACCTCATCTTTAGCTAGTGACGTCTCAGTATGAGTGAAAAACCTCTTGACGGGACGTAAAACAAATAAAACAAAAAACCAAAAACGTGCATCTGGTTTCAACTGACTGACCATAATAAAAAAAAAACCACAAAAAACCCCAACAAAACAAACAAACAAAAAACCCCCCAAAAAACAAACAAACCAGACTTTCTCTTTAACCGACAAATCAATGTGGACTTTCTCTGTAACCAGAATAAACCAAAATTACCAGTCTGTATCTAAAACGTTAGATGCTACCAATCCTGAATCCTAAAGCCCCCATCTACCAATAGTTGTTTCTGAATTCCAAATATCTATGCACGGTTATTTTATTTCTATAGGTTTAGAAACGTTCAGTCAGCTTATATATAAAGATGGAAAAGGAAGCCCAGTAAGTATATTATAAATTTGTCTTCCTATATGTCTATACAATACCTGTAGTCTTGCTAAATCTAAAGCGCAGAGAAATTTACAGCATGGGAGTATTAAAAAAATGACATTCATAGTTCTAGCATTTATCAAATCATCGGATGTGCAATGCAGCCTTACCGACAAGATTGTTCCCCCTTTTAGCTGAGTAACGTCCCCTCCTAATGGAGTTAGAAGGGGTACAGTATAACGCGGAGCCGCGCGTTTTGGGTGATTATTCGCTTGGGTGCGTGACTTCCATTATAAATTGCATCGGGATCGATGTTGCGCTTCGTTTATGGATTTGCTAAGTTGTGAGAGGATGCTCAGTTTTATGATGCGCTTGTTTTCATAATTTCTCTTTGTTTGTAAGTTAATAGTTATTCAATATTCTGTAGCTCTTCATCAACAAGACAACCATAATTGATGAGCCTCGTTTTCGCCACAGGGGTGTCATGTTGGACACTGCAAGGCATTTTCTTCCGATGTCCATTCTTCTGAAAAATCTTGTGAGTCTTTTTTTATAACGCTCTGTCGATATTGACTACACTTTGATTGTAGAACGTTCTCCTGCACTCACTCTGTATATCTTAAAGATGTGTATAATTATGTTTCTCACTTCAGGACGCGATGGCTTACAACAAATTCAATGTGTTTCACTGGCACATTGTGGATGATCAGTCCTTTCCGTACGAAAGTATGGTATTTCCAGACTTGTCAGCAGAGGTCAGTTTCGAAACCTTTCTACTTTTATTTTCGTTGAATGGTCGCGGTGGCTCAGCGGTTAGAGCGTTAGCGTCATGATCGGAAGATTGTAGGTTCAAAACCCGATCTTAACTTGGTCGCATCAAACGTAACATATAAATATAGGAAGTAACTGTTCCTTCTTCAAATGCCCCGCATTTAGAATTTAGGGTCATAGGTCTTCCAGGTGAGACCTTAAAAACGAGGTCTTGTGTCACAGCAAGCGTAAGTACAATAACGAACTAGCACTACCAAAGACTGAAGTGCCGTATTTGTGGCTTTTCACGTAGAGCTAGACTAAGTTTATTCCAACCTTTTTTTATAACCCCCCCCCCCCCAAAAAAAATGTCTGGGCGCTTTCTATAGGAAAAAAGTTAGATGGCGCTGAAATAAACGAGAGGTGATAGTGTCTGACAAACTCGTGTGTGTTCTTCATATGAACGCTAAGTAATTATACCATATCAAGACGTAAATGACTAGAATATTCTCTTTTAAACCAAGGTCATTCTACGGATCACACTTGACTTACATTGCAGTGATGCTGGGAAGGTGGAAAAAGATGTTCTAAAGAATCAATCCGTTTTTCCTTCAGTGGAACGTTTATGCTTCTAAAATTCAAGTATGAACCAGTGTCTTTATCAGAATTTCGAAAAGTTTCAGAAAAAGATATTTGAATAAAACGTCCAGACATTTGTGGGGAGTTTACACAAAAGATAGGTTTGATTCAGACTACTTCACCTGCAGCTGGTGATTCAGTATTGGTGAAAAATTCTTGACAGCACGTAAAACAAATACAGTCGATGACGTCTCGATATGAGTAAAAGAATTATCGATTAGAATGTCATACAAACAAACAGATACACAACCGCAAAATATATTTTTTACTTCTATACCTTTGAATGTTCATCCGTCTCTCTGTAAATGGAAACCTAACATATTTTGGTTTACTGTTACAGGGAGCTTATAATGGAAAACTGATTTACACTCAGGAAGACATCAGACATGTCATCCAGTACGCCAGACTACGGGGAATCCGAGTCGTTCCGGAGTTTGACACACCTGGACATACACAATCTTGGGGAAAAGCGTTCAAATGTACATGATTTTTACAGTTTGACAGTATATTTAGTTGGCCCGCAGGCTGACTAATTATGTTGAAAATTTACTTACACTGGGCACTCGCAGGGAAGGAAATTGGAATGATAGAAAATTAACTCTATCCGTGATAGTTCTACAATTCCCAGCAAGTGAAATAAAAAAAAAAAGAAAAAGATAGGCATTGAAAAGTAGTCTTGCCTTTTGAGACGTGGTGATGCTGCGACAGCTATTTATAGCTCTTCCGGTAATCCCTTATTGTTTAGAACATTAAGAGTGTGTAACCTATGTTTCATAACGTATCAAATAAGGAGTTTAATCATGGATCTCCTTGGTGTCCATCATCATCTGCCAGCATTTTGAAAAAAAAAATAACCATCGAAATTTGTTGTTTAATGTAGACAAATCCTATTTTTTATTTTGACGATTTTGTATGGAATTGGAAAGCAAGTTTCTATCATATTGTTTTATTTTCCAAATAGAAGTTTTTTCGGCCTTTAAGATACTGGAGTATTTCAAATTCAATATTTTCTAAACAAAATTGTATCTCGATCATATTTCAATGGCGTATTAGTTCAGCGTTGCTTTTAAATAAACACAAATACAAGAAACATATGCTTTTTATGATACCACATCACAATACGCCGGTTTCGAGATACGTCGGAGTTGTTTCCCTTTGGAAAACTCTTATCCATAGTAAGGCGCGAACCACTTTGTTAACTTGCAGGAGTGGGGCAAATATTCATCACTGCATAAGTGAATGTTCTCAGTATGTTTCTCACACACAGTTTCATCACCCGAGTTTGACTGATACACAAAGTAGATCAATGATAAGCATTCAGGTAGTAATTAAACACATGAAATTCTTATCATATCACGTTATTTTGTTACTCGTAAGTATCATATACAGGATATTACGTGCAAATATGGCATTGTTTAAATATTCCTCTCTCTCTCTCTCTCTCTCTCTCTCTCTCTCTCTCTCTCTCTCTCTCTCTCTCTGGCTATATTATTCTATTTTTGGTTGTTATACAGATGAATTGTTTTCTAGCTTTGTGATTGTGTTATAACACAGATAAATTGTTTTCTAGCTCTATTATTCTATGTTAAGTTATTACGCAGATAAATTGTTTTCTGGTTCTATTATTCTATGTTAGGTTATTACGCAGATAAATTGTTTTCTGGTTCTATTATTCTATGTTAGGTTATTACGCAGATAAATTGTTTTCTGGTTCTATTATTCTATGTTAAGTTATTACACAGATAAATTGTTTTCTGGCTCTATTATTCTATGTTAAGTTATTACACAGATAAATTGTTTTCTGACTATATTATTCTATGTTAGGTTATTACACAGATAATTTGTTTTCTAGCTCTATTATTCTATGTTAAGTTATTACACAGATAAATTGTTTTCTGGCTCTATTATTCTATGTTAGGTTATTACACAGATAAATTGTTTTCTGGCTCTGTTATTCTATGTTAGGTTATTACACAGATAAATTGTTTTCTAGCTCTCTTGACTCCCTGTTGGGTTGATGGAAAAGAAGGAGTTGCTAAGCCAATGTTCCACGGAGCATACGAAATATTTGATCCCTCCAGAGATTCAACGTTTGATTTTCTGCAGAAATTTATCGGCGAGGTTGTGGATGTTTTTCCTGATCAGTATCTTCACCTCGGAATGGATGAATCCTACCCTTCCTGTTGGTAAACATCAAAGATCTAGAGGCACATTATCATTCTATCAACGTATCATTATATCAATATATTATTATATCACCGTATCGCCGTACATCATCATGCCATTATATCACTGTATCATAGCATGTATCATTATATCACTGTACCTTTATATCACATATCAATATATCACTGTATCATTATATCACATATCATTATATTACAGTGTCATTATATCACATCAGCGCGGGTTCGAATCCCGCTCGCGCCGATATATGTGAGAAAGTTTGCCAGTTTACTTTCGGAAGGTCGGTGGTCTCTTCCCGGGTACACTGTATCTGGGTTCTCTCCTCCAACTACAAAATCTGGACGCCACCAGATAACTGAAAAATTGTTGAGTGTGGCGGAAAACAAACATACAATCAATCAATCAATCATTATATCACATATCATTATATCACTGTATCATTATATCTCATCTCATATCACTGTATCATTATATCACTGTATCATTATATCAGTGTATTATTATATCACTGTATCATTATATCACCATATCATTATGTCACTGTATCATTATATCACATATCATAATATCAGTGTATTATTATATCACTTTATCATTATATCACTGTATCTTTATATCACTGTATCATTATATCACATATTATATCACTGTATCATTATATCTCCTATCATATCACTGTATCATTATATCACTGTATCTTTATATCACTGTATCATTATATTACTGTATCATTATATCATTATATCACGTACCATTATATCACCGTACTATTATATCACATATCAATATATCACTGTATCATTATATCACATATTATATCACTGTATCATTATACATGTACCTCTATATCATTATATCATCGTATTACTGTGTCACTATATCATTGTATCATTATAACAACACATCACTTTTATCATTGTATATCTATATCATTGTATAAAAAGTATATCAAAGAAAAAATACAACTTCTAGTGTTGATTAAAACATTGGTTATTTCCCAGTATTTCGTCAGTAAGTTTTTAAATAATAAGAATAACAATTTCTAAAAAACAGTGCATTTTTCACTGCATTACATTCTTTTGTGCAGATTGAAGCAACCAGGATCTTAAAATTTAATCAAGAAACAAAATTACTACAATATTTCTCTTTATACTCAGTAACAAATGACTTCCCAAGCGAACCAGCTTGATTTTCTATAGGTGTATGTAGATTAAGTCACACACATGATGTTACAGGAAATCCAGTCCAAACATCACCGCCTTCATGAAGGAGAAGAACATCACCACATACGTCCAGCTGATGCAGTATTACGTGACCAGAGTCCTGGACATTGTGGAGAATACCAACAAGAGTTATGTCATCTGGCAGGATCCCATAGAGGAGGGTACCAAGGTCCGTCCGTCTGTCTGTGTATCTTTATGCATGTCAGTTTGTACGAACATGTATGTATGTATGTATATATGTATGTATGTATGTATGTGTGTATGCGTGTATGTATATATGCCCGTCCCAATCGGAACCCCTCGCCCTTTACTTCGTAAAAAGACTCCGTACTTTTTACGAAGTAAAGGGGATGGGTTCCGATTGATGCTCGTCCATCTGTATGTCCGTCTGTCTGTCTGTATGTCCTTCCGCTGTTATGTATGCCCGTCTTAGCAACGCATAATCCGTTTGTAGACGGTGACACATCGCATATGTACTAAATTTACTATGCAGGTGAATGGATTCATTTTTAAAAGGTGGCGTCTGCTCTAGCAAATAAAACTTCCTAAATCGTGAGTTCAGAATTTATCCCCTTAACATTCATATGCCATTGGAATTAATGCAGGTTCATAGATACACTGTCCATTTATAAACAGTGATTTTAGATAGGTCATATTCAGACTATCGTCTGCTGATTGAGACAATACGAAACAAACAACAGCTGTCTACATATATCTCCATAGGCTAACCCTAACACCATTGTGGAAGTGTGGCGTGGGAATTCTACTGCCCCCTGGCAGAACTACATGAGTGAGATCTCTAAACATGGCTATAAAACCATCCTCTCGTCTTGCTGGTATCTCAATTACATTAGTTACGGTCAGGACTGGAAAAAGTACTATCAGTGTGAGCCGCTCAATTTCACAGGTAGGTGGCGCTCTGTATAAATATGGATGACACTGAAAATTGGCCTGGTCAATGACATTGCAAAGCAATGTAGTACGTTCATTTCCTGTGCATTTTAAAACTGTATTGTAATTAACACACTAAGCGATGCACTGGTTTTTTTTATTTGTACAATACAGAAAACAAATTAGGTATTACTGGTGTAATTCCTTGTGGAGTATGTGACTGTGTGTTTCGATTTGTAAATACAAGATGGTATTATAACTTATTGAGTAGACGTCAAATTGACACGAAAATTTTTTTTTTACAATCATCACCCCATATGTGGGTGATATCCATAGTATATTGCATGTTTTATAGCTAGCGTTAACTCTCATGGTTTTATTGTTGGTTCTTAACTTTCGTAGTTTTATAACAGGGGGGTTATCTCTCTTGGTTTCATAACAGGAGTTAAATCTTGCGGTTTTATAGCTGGGGTTAACTCTCGTGGGTTTATACCTAGGGGTTAACTCGTGGATTTATAGCTGGGGTTAACTCTCGCGGTTTTATAGCTGGGGTTAATTCTCGCGGTTTTATAGCTGGGGTTAACTCTCGCGGTTTTATAGCTGAGGTTAATTCTCGCGGTTTTATAGCTGGGGGTTAACTCTCGCGGTTTTATAGCTGGGGTTAATTCTCGCGGTTTTATAGCTGGGGGTTAACTCTCGCGGTTTTATAGCTGGGGTTAATTCTCGCGGTTTTATAGCTGGGGGTTAACTCTCGCGGTTTTATAGCTGGGGTTAAATCATGTGGTTTTATACCTGGAGTGAACTCTCGTGGATTTATAGTTGGAGGTAAACTCTTGTGGTTTTTTAGGTGGGCGTTATCTCTCATAGTTGTATGGCTGGGGTTAACTCTCTTAGTTTTATAGCTGGGGTAAACTCTCGTGGTTTCATGGTTGGGAGTTATCTTTCGTGGTTTTATAGCTAAATGATAACTCATGGTTTTATGAATTATGCATCGTCGAATAGAGGGTATTCTACCATCACTCTTGAGCACATTAAAAATCTTGTCTTTCATGTTAAATAAATTCCATGTCCAACTATTGATCAATGGATTTACGAGTTCACAAATTCCCCACGTGTCCCCTTTTACAAAAATTATGTAAAAGTGTAGTTCCGGTGTCATTCCTATAATGTTATCAAGATTATTCACCAATCAATATGTCCAGTTATAATATTTCCAATTAATGGTGTCAAATTACACAACAAAAAATGTAGGAATGAAAGCTTGATTAATGTTGCAGAAAAAATCATACGTTGGTTAGATTGTTTCTCACTGAGTAATGTCACTATGGAGAAAACCTAATATTTGAAGCAATGAATGTTGCATATTAATTTCTAAGTTTTTAAGTGACTGACAATTTCGTTTGAAGGGACCGCGGAGCAATATGACAATGTTATCGGAGGAGAGGTCTGTATGTTTGCGGAGTACATCGATGGAACCAACCTACTGTCCAGACTTTGGTAGTACACAAAAGAAATAAACTTCAATTTGTGAAAATACACTAAGATACGAGCTGCAACGCGTCACGAAATTATGCCGGCGTGAAGCGTCGCAGTTCATACTCTTATATTTACATTTACTTTTTAATTCTTTGATATGTAACGTTAGAAAGCTTTGATGATACTTGCTTATAGCCGTAATGACCGAATCACTAAAGTCTTTTAGGCATATGAAAACTGTCGAGCATAGCATCTGCATCTCGACCGCACGTGTGCAAAATGAAAGCTAGCTTGTTGCACATTGCGGACCTAATGCACCGCATTCGATGCGTAGAGAAGCAGATCTTACCTGTGATATGGTAAATGTTACCAAAAAAAAAAACAACAAAAAACACACACACAAGAAATTGATCCAAATGGATTTTTCAACAATTCTTCATTCAATAATTGTATTTTCAGTTTCTCGAAATGACGACATGGCCGACTGCCACTAAAAAAAAAATTACTAACACCTCCCATTTCGACTTTAGATGATTATTATTTTTGTGACCTTTCAATTTATATAATGTTCGTTTTTATATTGCCCTTGTTTTATATGTTAAGCGCTTTAGAGTAATTATATAATTAGATAAGGCGCTATATAAAAATAGTATAATTAAAAAAAAAAAAATATTGATTATGTTTACAACAGATAAATTTGAAAAGAAGACATGAACTGTTTAAAGTTCATATTATACAACTTTCTGAATGATATGACGTTTATGACATTTAATTGAATATAAATTCAAAACTTGGACTGTTAATTGTTTTCATCATTATGCTCTCGTTTCTTTTACGATACGACCCTATATATGCTCTTCCATGGCTATTCCGTTAATCGCTATTGCCAAAGGATTAGGCGGGAAATTTAAAATATAGATAAAATATACACACATTTAAAAGGTTTTTAAAATGTAAATATAAGCAATGAATTATTATTTTTTAAAAGATGTAGTCTTATAACGTCAGCGGTGTGTAGCGCGCTATTCAATTTGTATGCACACACTGTTGCAGTTATGATACTAATCTTTCAAAAAATAATAACGTTTCCATATGAGTGAAAGATTCTCTAGCGGGACGTTAAACAATATTTAATTAATCAATCAATCAAAAATAATAATTCATTGCTGAAATGTATTTTTCAAAATGAAGTTTATTTCTTATATTCACATTCTACTTTCATTTTGTCGGGAAAATAGACTTTAGTATATTTATCAAGATTCATTCACGCATTATTCACAACTGCCACACATTCATGAGGGAACGGCTAGCATTATATTTCATAGAGATATCAAAGGCAGAACATTGAAAATGTAAATATTACAATTTCGTGACATCATAAAATGTTATCCATGACAATACTAAGTGAAATGAAGATAAAAAATACAGTTCCTGATTTTGTTTTTCCATAGGCCACGAGGATCTGCTGCAGCAGAACGTCTATGGAGTAGACGTGACGTCACAGACGTAGAAAGTGCAAAGTTCAGACTAGATCAACAAAGATGCCGAATGCTAAAGTAGAATATTTCCACAACGTTTAACAAATATTTCAAATTAACAGCAATGGTCTAACATTACGTTAAGCTTTTCTACAAACGCAATATTTTTTCTTACGTTTAGAAGTTTTTCAACATCTTCCTTCTTTAGTAGTGGTAAGGTTTGGTTTTCATTTAGAATAACGATCCCGCCTCTTGGTTGCTCACACACTCTTCCCCGACAAAAATATTCCGTTTGCTTCACTAAATTGTGTTATTTACATCACTAATATGTGTTCTTTGCTGTACTAAATTGTGTTCTTTGCTTCAGGCGTGGTATCCCGGCCCAGCCGATCTTGAACGGTTACTGCGGTGACTATGAGTTTGGATTTCCGGGCAGCAATGGTTTATACGAGACATCCGAGGAAAGAGCACGAACTCCCCCCACAGTGTCCCCAGCGGCAGGTGTCTTCTCCTCACTGCTGTTCATCGTATCTATTTCCTGTGTCTGCGTCATAGCATAATGCCGGCATTATTCTGCCCAGAAGTGACATTTTCCAGCTTCCCTATAGATAGCAGTATCTACCTATGATGGATTTTAATGCCACACCTCTTTGATAAGTACATATCAGTACAATCGCGCTCTGGCTGCTATCCATGAGGATAGATAAGGTTGGATCACATCTTAAAAACTGCAGTATGTGAAAAAATACCAGATTATAATGAATAGCACCTCAATGATTGTCGAAAATTCAATGGTCGTGGTAAATTTGTTTTGTGTACGATTATTTCTATGACGTCAGATTTTGGATTTTGTATATGTATATCTTGCATCTTAAAAAGTGTGGTGATCTATAAATTTTAGTTGATAATTTAATAGTTTTAATTCTAATAAATTGAAATAAATACACATTTTAAACTTTTATCAGATAATAATGCGAGTATGGAGTTGCCTTAATGTTGTAGATTTATCACTGTTCTTTATCGCCACTTTTCATGAAAGATACAGAGAAAAATGGAGGAACTCTAATTCTGTGTTTGTGTCATCTATCATGTGACGTCATATGATGAAAGAGTTATATTTCTCAAATGCATGCATGATTAATTGATATATATATATTTAGTACAATATGATGCTAGGCAGTGCATAATCATGAAAAAGAATCAATTTATACATAAACAAAGTATTATTCTGACGTTTTCTATTATAATAGTAATCGTATAGTTCTATCATGAAATGTAACAAGTTTGATATTGAATGTTTTCTGTACGTCACCAGCCGTATGGGAAGTACCACAAATTTAGATCTATGCTTAGCGCTCAGGGCCGTAACAGTGAGGGTTCCTTAACGTGCCAACGCCCACCGTGACACGGGACCTCCGTGTTTAAGGTCATACCCGAAAGACCCCCTTGATTCTCACTTCTAAATACCGAGCGTTTGGCAAAGTAACAATCACTACCTATTTATACGTCTTCGGTTTGACGCGGCCATGGCACGAGCGAAGTTCGAACTCACAACCCCCTGGTTACGAATAGAACGCTCTAACCATTGAACTACCGCGACAGGTAATATGACTGACAAGCGAGTTACAGATAGATATATAGCCGGTACAGTTGGCATTTCAAAGGAAAGAGTATATTCCATTCTGACAGAGGTTCTTGCAGTGACAAAGCTTTCAGTCCGTTGAATACCAAGACTTCTGACAGCTGACCAGAAGCAATACCAGGCGCACTTTGTCGCGTGCTAACCTAAATCGTTTCGATCTTGCTAACTTTCTTCAGTGATTTGTTATTATGGATGAAACGTGTGTCCATCATTTCACCCCAGAGCCCAAACAACAGTCTAATCAATGGAAGCACCCTAGTTCACCCCCCCCCCCCCCGCCAAAGAAGACAAAGACGTTCGATCAGCTGGAAAGGTTATGGCCTCGGTTTTCTGGGATGCTGATGGTATTTTTATGGTAAATTATCTCCAAAACGATCAATGACACATTCTGTACATCACTTATGAGACAGTTACGGGAAAATATTAAACTTAAGCGCCATGAAAAACTCGGTAAAAGTGTGTTGTTCCACCAGGACAATGCCCCTGTTTACAAGTCTGTCATTGCCATGGCCGCCATTAACGATTGTAGCTTTAAACTGATTGAGCATCCGCCATATTCGCCTGATCTCGCTTCATCAAAATTTTATCTATTTCCAAAAGTGAAAATGGCCGTTTCCGGTACCCACATTCAGTCAGATGATGATGTCATACATGCAGTGGAGGACTTTCTGAATGGTCAAGAAATGGACTTCTTTAAAAGTGGCATTGAGGTCCTTAAACGTTACTGGCAAAAGTATATAGATACTGAAGGGGATTATGTTGAAAAATAATGCAATATGTCCGCCAAAATTCAAACCCTTACATATGAGGCTCGCAACATATCAATGGGCCCTCGTACAGGGCTGAGTGTGACCGGTCGACTCCTCTGGTATACTCAGAGGTCCTTGTTTGCCCCCAACTCTTTATTCACATATGTTCTGTATATTATGTAGCTTAAGGACGACAAATCGTGTGATCATGAATTCGAGAGTGGTCTATTAATCAAGAGTTTTAACGTGTATTTCAGCAATATAAAATAATAACGAGTAATTCCATTTCGAGAGTGGTACTTCTCGCGAAATTACGCGAATATATATTTACTAAGGCACTATCAGTTTGAAATGTAATGGTGAGAAATCAAAAAAAAAATCATCCAAAAACATAATCGCGATATTGTGAAATCCCTGTACATTCCATCACACATTGTAAAATGAAAATACCACCCGAACAATTTACACCGTTGCGTATAAATTTGTGCAATTACTTCGAGTAAAAATTTGCCTGCAATGTCCGCATTCGATGTACTGTTTTCACCCGGTCCTTTCTTGTTTACTGTTTCGATCTGAGTGAAAAATTATAAAATATACTTCCGTCTTTGTTTCTACTCTGCATATTTACCGGTCCCTATTCTTCACCAATGGTCAATACATGCAATAAATATAGCTATTGTGTTTCTTTCTCCAACCCACATTTTGATGTTCATAAAAAAAAACAAAAACCAAAAAACAAAAAAAAAAAAACCCAGAAAAGTATGTCATATAAATCATATCCAAAATTTTATTGACATTGTAAGAAACGTGATATTTACATTTTGGTACTATCTATCTATCTATCTATCTATCTATCTATCTATCTATATATATATATATATATATGCGCATAAACTATACTACCACAAGATTGCTACCGTAACTTATAACCTAACTGTCCACAACTTGTTTTCAAATAATGTTTTCTGTTCATCCTTTAAACTCAACCTAGATGAACTATTTCCAGTCAAGAAACATTCAGCTTCACTTTTTAAGTTGTCTACCAACAGTATATTAATAAGTAGTATATAAAACCAAATACGGCATTTTGAAGCTCAACAGAAATCCCTGACGCCCATAGATAGTTTAAACAAAATATAGTTTCCTTTATTTTTGTCTCTTGAATCTTTAAAATTAACGTAATAAATCAAGAGCGTTTAATCAAGAACACATTCAGTTTCATTTGTTTAAGATGTCTACAAACAGTAACTTAAGAAAGCTAGTCAGTTCTATGATTTCGTTTGGTCTGTTACTCGTATCCAAAAATAAAGCTAGGGAAAAGTGGTGGGCCCGTAACGTAGAATCTGTGTGCCCCTCCTCTCCTCAAAATACGAAATTCAATTTAAAATGTATAGATGTTCTATCACAAATAAAGTTTGATCTTCTAATAATCATAATTTTTGTTTTCAAGCACAGATGACTAAATCGTGTCATTTCAATTTTTAACTTTCAGGATCCTTTTTTCTCCCACGCATAAAACAAGCAGTTTGCAAGTGGTGATATTCTACAGATGCCATTCTACAATATACGTCACCGCCTTTAAAATTTTCCTGTGTCCAGATCAAAGTTCAGGCGCCTATGTTGAGTAATGTGTTTACATTGAGACAGGTGTTGTGTGGAGGGTATATACGTTTGTACTTGATGACACGTATGACCTAGACTTTTCTGGATGTTTTGAAAGATGACGTAGCAAGATTTCATAATTGTGTCCTTCACGACCGGTCTAGAGTACAGTATAAATACAGTGTGATTTATGCGACCCTGACCTCTTTAAGCATTGGTGATTTTTTTTGTGTGTTTGGGGGGGGGGGGGGGGGGGTTAACTGGGAGACTTCAGGGATTACTTTTGTGATATTTTTGTGTGTGGATTTCTTTGTATACCTATCCTTCGTTCGTATTTTGTTATTGTTATGTTTTTTTTTAATAATTGTAAATAAATCTCGTTCATTCTAAACTGTCCCTGTTATTGAATTCTGCTAGTTACTATGGGAATTCCGACTCATAATACCTGTCAATCAACCTTTCAACACTAGAGCTCCATTTGGTTGACAGGCAAGGAGCCCATAGCCATCGTATACCCGAGCTAGATATTTTGACAGTAAAACAGAAAATCGACATTGTTATATTATGGCACAGCGAGGGTTACCTGTGTTGTTTAATTAGAGGTTTCCCAGTACTCCCTATGTATTTCAATAACTGACACTGTAAATACACATGCAATAGCTGTGCACAGAGATAAGTGTTCGCCCAGAACCTAAGCACCCCATCGCTGAATAGAACCACGTCTACCTTTCAGGTAACCTTTCGGTGACAGAAATTGTGCCTCTAACCTCGAATTGTATCTTGGTTACTCAGAAACAAAAATATTGTTTTGAGGTAGGTTGAATTTTTCTTTATTAACACGAAATACATTATATTTGTTTGCAATGAACTCATCAACAACAATTAACAAGCAATATTACAGTCATTGTATCTTTACTTTCTTCTAAATTACAATGGATTATATGAAACAATTATTTATTTATTTTTCCAGGAAGAGGTTTTTCACAATTTTTGTATATCTTATTGAAACTGCCCTGCTTTACCATATGATATGCTGTTTTTCATCTTACCGATGAAATAAGTGAAGTCCCCATGCTGATCTCGATGTGAAATGGCAGTCAAATGATGACGTCATACAGAAATATCCAGTAATATAACATTGTTCTTTTGTCTTACATTTTAAGAATCAATATTCTTTATTTTAATAATCAGATACATCTATATCAATTAGTTATCACTTTCCCTGGTCTATAATTAAGCGAGAGCCAAAATGCAACGCAACAGCTAATTTTATTTTTAAAACAACAGTTTTTTCTGGTAAACCGTCAAGCGTTTTTCGTTCCTCCAACGACCCAATTACTTTGGCGGAGTAGTTTCTATATGCTAGAAATTTAAGAAGACTGGAGTTTTGATAAAGAAAATGCATTATAACGATTTTTTAAAATATTGTTTAGCTTTGAATTTTATAAACTTTATCAACCTGTTATTCCTTTGTGTTTGATTTAGATTTTGTGTTGTTACAACAGTGATTGCCAGTATGAACTATATTCTTACACGTAAATTTAAATTGGTGTCTGTGCGGTCAATATCCGGTTTGATTACGCTGACAATATCCGGCAAAGTACTCTTCGAGCAAATCGTCACTGCTACAGCCTTGGACTAAATTTTGTTACCTGCTGGTTCTGATTGATTGATTGTTGTTTTCCGCCACGATCAACATTTTTCCCCCCAGTTATCTGATGGTGTCCAGTTTTTGTAGGTGGTGGAGAGAACCCAGATACAATGTACCCGGGAAGAGATCACCGACCTTCCGAAAGCAAACTTTCTAACATTTATCGGCGCGAGCGCGAACCCGTGCCGGTTAGAGGTCAGAGGCCTTGTGATTTTGAGCGCAATGCTCTAACCACTCGACCACGGAGGCCCCACCTACTGGTTCTGTCGCTGTATGAGTGAAAAATTCTCAATGACACGTAAAATAGACAAACAAACAAAAGCGTAACTTATATCAAGGTAAAAAGCCTTACAGAACTTCTTGTCTTATTAACGCAATGTGTCAAATATCTGTACAGATTTTAAGCCTTGAATTCAAACCATTAGTGAACAAAAAGTTTCCATTAAGTACAATTGTCACGAGGACGCTAATTACGTATAAATAATCAAATACATATCTCTGGTATGTTAATTTATACATAAAAATCGGGTTCGGTATCATTAAAGCCTGCCCCTATCATCATATGTCAACTTCCGGTACGTTACCTTCCCTGATTTAGATTTTTTGTAGGTATAATGACAATTCCTGACTGAATTTACACCTGGACGTGTCTAAAAATCTACGACATGTGAACGATTGATACCATAGACAATAAAACCATAAAGATGGCATATTTCTTTTTAATTGGAAACGATCTCGGGCAATAATAACCTCTGTATTGTGTGCGTTGTACATTAGCAATGACAGTAGTCATTTATTTACTTATTTCGTAATTACTAGCAATAAAAAGTCATTGATAACATGAGCATCTTTCGTGTAATACACTCGCAGACGTTAACAGGACAATTTAAAAAAAAATGACAGACTGATTATGCTTTGGATGTATTATAAGAAATGCGAGTCATTATTGCTGATAAAATGTCTAATTGAAAATTGATGGTTTATCTGATGTTAATCGCTGTATTAGTAGAGTTTTATTATCACGGGCCCAAACCTACACGCCAAGTCAGACACAATAAAAACCACACCGTCCGGGCCTTACCTGTAATACGTGCATTTATCATGTGAATTACGAGGGTTTTATTTCAGAATTTGGACTATATTTAACACAGAAGATTAAGAAACGATCACTTTATTATATTGGTATACCAGAAAAATGATAATGAAATAAAAATGTGATACCGTGCTATTCACACAGGGGATTATATACATCAACTATCACCCGTGGTGAATGATCTCTGTATGCTATAAATTCAATAGAATCAACCTCTAATCTTACACTTAGTTTTGACTGATCAATAAAGTTACATAAAAAACTATTGTAACACCACATTTTTACAACAAATTGAAATTTTCAGATTGGGATCTTATAACATTCTTAAACTGATGTTATACTTTTATAAACCATTTACTCTAAAGATTTTTCTTTTATTTTGAATACAAATTTAGTTTCTTTTTAAACAATATTTATTTCATAGTAATCAATATCTTAAAATATACATACCATAGAAATGGAGAGTAGAGGTTATTTTGATCTCTCTCTCTCTCAAAATTACAAAAATTATATCCTGACGTTTGGATATTACACGGACTGACACAAGAAGCAACGGTTGAGTGGGTGCTTCTAGCAAATAAGATGTTATTTTCCTCGAGGAATGTGAAACAATATCATCAACATATTCAATGCACAGCGAAACACGTCATCTATGAAATTCTATTTCATAAATTCGGACCGGCCCGGAACAATACAGGTCTAGTCCTAGTATTAGTTCTTCTAGAATTGTCAGTTGGTTGATTCTCCATAAACACAGGGATTCCCGGTGGAGCCTGCTCATTAAATATGTTGGCTCTTACATCCGGTCTCCGATTACGGAGAATGGAAAGTCTAGGATTAGGCCTACGGAATGGAACTATTTGTCTGTTTGTCTGTGGTGTGATCACATTGCTGGTTTGTACGGTTGTGAACTGATCCGGAATTCTACTTTCCACGGTGTTCAGCGCGTTCACGCCACTACCGACAACACCAGGGGGCTCTGAAAACACGGTGAAGCCTGAGTTGATGTCCTGTTGGGACTCCCGGAAGGCAGTAATCAGGCGATTGTTGGGTGACGAATTCGGAACATTCGGAACATTTCTAAGCAGATCGTTGTTATCCTGTCCTCTTCCTCTGTTGATAATTCTGTCGTTGCCAAGCTGACGGTCTCTGAATATAAAGACCGTGTTATCGTTAATGTTTGGTTCCGGCCGTCGCTCTTGAAAAACAGGCAGGTTACCAATAAAGCGTGGTTCTGGCGGGAAAAATTCGCCGCCATCTTCACGTGGAGTTAACTGAATTGTTCCATTCTCTAGAATTCTTTGTACACTTCTGTTGGTAAATCGTGGAATTAAGGATCGAACAGTTTGTTGTGATCTTGGAAACCAACAGTAACTTCCGGTGAAGCTATGGCAACAGATTTGAGGGGCGTCACATCCGGCGTCATCAAAACAATCCACAGAAAATTGCTGAATCATGTTTAATCTTGGATCTGGGCAAGTTCCTTCCCGAGGCAAGTCAAAGACTAAAAAAAATTGCATAAATTACAAAAACATTATTTGTGGAAGATCGAAATATTACACCTACGACACAGAAAATTTATATCTCGTGGGTTTGGAAGAGATTCCGTGTGATTATACACTGCATGGTTGAAAAGACGGTGCAACAGAGCATCTAGATTGACACATAATTCAAACTGCCCCTCTCAATAAAACATGGATCTGTCCCTATAGTATGGACGAGGTTATAACCCACTCTAAAGATGAAAGTGTTCGTATTTTGCACGCCTGGTTTTAACATCTTTAGCATGTATGCTGTATATATACTTACACCATTGTAAGTAACACATACTATATACGTATGTACATCACATACTACATTGTACGTATGTATATTATGTGGTAATATATATGTACATAATATATAATGTCCAATAATATTGAGATACAAATTAGTAAATAAGTATGTATATATCACGCTCTCAATATGTGTGTGTATACAATAAAGTGTACAGCCATTATGGAATTTTTTTTCTTTTGTGACTAGGGTTTATATGCAGAAAAAAATGGGGCGTTTGTGGGTGAAATCATGCGAAATGTGGCAGGAATATGGTTTTCTACGGCATTTGTTCTCACAGGCGATTGACTGGGTTACCACAACAACAACAACAACAAAAAGCTTACAAAACATACCACATAACTGTTTGTTATCAATAAATTCATGTTTATTACATGTTTGTCAGTTCAGCGACTTCCATACTACATGTAATATATTGTGTTTTGGTTTGACATTATTTTTTTCTTCAATCAACAGATGCACTTATAACAAAACATTTAGTGCGGTGCAGTTTGATGAGGTGACGAACAAATTAAAAGAATTACTAACTTGTTAGAATTAGGATAATTCAATCAATAAAATGTATTCAATACCACAAAAATTAAAGCATCGCAAAATCCCAGATCCACAATTCACATACAGCCTTACCGCTAACACAGGAGGGTTCCTTTAGAAAACACGGTCCCGACTCACGACAATTTTGATAGGATAGATCACACGTCTCCCCAATGTTGCACTCTATGATCTACAATCAGGAAGTCTTATATCACTTAACGGAGAAACAGCACCCCCCCCCCCCCGTTTTTTACGTCCCATTCGAGATATTTCACTCACATAGAGAATGAATGCATGGGTTGGTACACATTTTTTTCTTCTTAGTTTGGATGTAACAAGTTCAGATACAAAACTTATAGAAAAAAGGGATTTGTAAATTTTATACGATGTTCAGAAGTTGAATTATATCACCCTTTCCTAACTGTATACAACATTTCCCCACTGGTTTAAACTTCATTAAGAAATCATGGGAATAAATTATACACTATGCAGGAAATTGTATTTATTTTACTCGTAAAAATAAACGAAAAATAGTGCATGCGAAGTAACACTTTATAGATGTTCAACTTCTTACATATATGCTGGAAAATTCTGTATTTAAAAAAAAAAAAAAAAAAAAAACCAACAAAAAAAAAAAAAAAAAAAAAACAAACCAAAAAAAAAAAACAAAAAAAAACAAAAAACTTTGGTGCACAAGTGGTTATATATAACAGATTTTATTTTAAAAATAGAATATCTTATTTATTTATCATACACTGATTTAGGATAGATATAATTTCAATGGAAAAATGCTTTCACTTAAAATGCTTTTACCCATTTCACACCAATGATTCAATCAATTTTATTGTCGTTCTGTAAAATATAGCACTGTGCAAGACGAGTACAAATATACAATACATAAATACCCAAACATGCGAAAAAACTGACACAAATATTCACACCATTGGAGGATATGCATATTCTAAAAAAAGAAAAATGAAAACTCTTTTGAGAAAATTTAAATCCATTTCCTTACCGTGCAGGAGTGACGACGAACTACATTAATCCAAGGATTCCGAAATCGGATCTGTGCAGCTACCAGCTGAATTATTCCGAGAATCTGTACAATAAAGCATATGATATTCCATCATTTAGCTTTTAAACATTTTTTTGTATAAATATAGCATATTTCACAATCATAAAAAATAATGCTATATTCACTTACCCACAGAAAACGGTAAAAAATTGAAAATCTCATTCTAGTGTAGTCTGAATTCTCGCATGGACATATTGGACTGTTGAACAGGCCGAATGAATGTCGAACCCGAGGTCTATAAATGTTCCAGCAATGACCATAATCATAAACGAAGTCGGAGACGATATAGCGCGGTGATTATAGGGGGTTTCTCAGGTTTGTGTGGGGCGGACAGTTTTTTCCCGGACTGTAAACTACAGGAAACTTTCGATGATCTCTGATTTTTTCTTTAAGGTCACTGTGACTTGGGATGAATTAGTTTCACCGTTTTACTAAAGTGAATATTAACTTTCTTCTTTTGTAATAATTCCCGTGAGATTTTATAAGCAATGATTACCACCTGATATTAGTAATAACTTAGCTATCACAATACATTTAATCAGTTTTCGTTACTATTTGAATATTTATATCCCATTAAAGAGTAGCGAAGTGTAATTATGTATATACTTTGAAGTGAACCATCACGGTAACGGCTAAAAGGCCAATATCTTAATTAAATAAAAACCATAACAACGATAATGGCTTACCTTACACAGATTATGAATTACGCGACACAGACGTATGTCATAATTAGTTACATATGAGAGGGCCCGAAGTCATCAAGTGACACCTGCCCACATTACAGGTACTTACACTGTAATTAACAAATAATTCACTGTTTTATACTGGACAAAATTTTTATGGGCCCAGGAAATATAAATTGTAAATGCCTTATAAAATATATATATGTACGCAATGTTTTTGTGAAAATATCACTAAACTAACAACATATTTCAAATACGTGTGAATTATTCCACATTTGGAACCAGCAGGGATCTTTTAATATAAAATATGTCCTAGGTGTCATAAAATCATAAAATAAAGATGGACGGACCAATTCATACCAAAGTGATTCTGCCAAATTTTGTATTCATCAAAGGGCAAAATATATAGAATTTCAAAGATACTTGAATCTGCCTATAGTTTAGTTTAAACATATTTTATTGCAATGTAAATCACACACACACACACACACACACACACACACACACACACACACACACACACACATATATATATATATATATATATATTAATATTACAATTATTATAATAGTAGCGAAAGGATTCACTAACAAGTTTTGCAGTCTGTTTGTATTGACACCCATGGTAGAAACATACATCACACACGTGGAGAGAGAGAGAGAGAGAGAGAGAGAGAGAGAGAGAGAGAGAGAGAGAGAGAGAGAGAGAGAGAGAGAGAGAGAGAAATCATACAATATTCAGACAGTATGATGAAATGAATTTAAAGGGAGTGAACATTAAAATGTGACAAAGGGATTTAGTTTGTCATTTTGATACATATAATGAATTCTGAAAATCATTAAGATGTAGCTTTTTTCAGTGGAGAGATATTTCAGAAAGATTAACAAACCTTTTCCACCCCTGGGAGCTGCCATATTGGTAAAATCATTACCACCCTTCTGGGTTATCTCATAGTATAAACTAGTGGGCAGCACTGATGCTGACGTCAGAAGGAGAAATAGTATTTTGGACACATTGGACAATGCTTATTAACACACTTAAAATCTTATCACCAGAAAGTGGATTAGTTGTAGGAAACCAGTTTGAACCTGAATTTAAAGACGACGATTGATTGATTGTTGTTTTCCGCCACACTCAACAAGTTTTCAGTTATATGGTGGTGTCCAGTTTTTATTGGTGGAGGAGAGAACCCAGATAAAATGTACCTGGGAAGAGATCACCGACCTTCCGAAAGTAAACTGGCAAACTTTCTCACATATATCGAAATTGTTTCTCAGAATAACGCTTCTTCACCAGCAGTTGATTTTAATGGCAGAGGAATTTTCCTTGGTTGATGTGCTTGTGGAAATTGTACAGTTCTATCTGCATTCAAGGGGTTTCTTTGTCATGGATTTGAACGTTTTTGTAGGATTACATACATGTAATGTGTTGTTCTTCACATCCACTTTTTGACACTGTGCATCCAAGTCCTATTATTTTTTATACAGCTTAAAAGCCAGGGAGGAAGTGCTCCCAGAGGATTTGCAACTGAATAAGAAGTATGAAAATTACATTCTATATTTACATGTATTAAAATGTAAACATCACATTCCATTTGTGTGTAAATATTTCGAATAACACACACATGATAGGATACAGTGGTAATTCTGTTGCAGACATGCAATGAAGATTTATGGATTGTAGACAGTTTATCAACTGGGTCAGACGAGGTCAGCTTTATGGGGAAAAATAGCCAGTTTCCCGACAAAAGTTAAGGAAGCACCTCCAGATGAAAACGAGGTTCATGAAACCTCAGACTCTCTTGCAGATTCTTTCAGTGTACACAAATATTGTTCACCAAAACTGTGTGGTCCATGTACATCCATTATAATGTATTAATTAATGACAATGTTACAGTACTTTTATATGACATAATCCCTTTAATTATCTTAATTTAATGAAATTAATTGATTTTAAATCTTGAAATATACAGTGCTTCAGTAAGTTCAGAAGATGGAAATATTAAGTGGGAGTGTTTTCTATTTTTCTTGATGAAATGTTATTAGATTTAATTTCAATTCTTTTTTTCTCCAAAACCTTGTCGATGAAAAGGCTTAGATAACGAACTGTACCCAATCCCGTAATTCCTATTGGAAATACAAATAAGAGAAATGAGCAAAAACGGACCCCTGGACATACCAGAGGTGGGATCATGTGCCTAGGAGGAGTAAGCATCCCCTGTCCACCGGTCACATCCGCCGTGAGCCCTGTCTCTTGATCAGGTAAATGGAGTAATCCGCAGTCAGAATCAGTGTGCCAAGAACGGTCTAACAATCTAATAATAATATATCTAATATCACATCTAATATGAATCCATTATCTTATTCTGCTGTAACAGTTACCCAGTCTCCAACAGCAGTGTAGCTCATCTACGTCAGAGCACAGATGCATGCTGGAAAATATTGGAGGACCTCCATAATCCTTTCAGTGTTTAATTCATCATATCTCATAAGTTGATTGATTGATTGATTGTTGATTTCCGCCACACTCAACAATTTTTCAGTCATATGGTGGCGTCCAATCTTTATTGGTGGAGGAGAGAACCCAGATACAATGTACCTGGGAAGATATCACCGACCTTTCGAAAGTAAACTGACAAACTTTCTCACATATACCGGCGCGAGCGAGATTCAAACCCGCGCCGACTAGAGGTGAGAGGCCTTGTGGTTTTGAGTGCGATGCTCTAACCACTCGGCCACGGAAGCCCCTATCTCATAAGAGAAACAAACAATTAGTTCCAGGCCACAGCATTTAGTTATAGGAGGTCTTCTTTTACCGTACAGAAAATATTTGTTCGTGTTCTCTTCCTTTAAAGAAGGACGACTTCGATACGTTCATATATTTACCTTTTTACCTAAGTTTAATTTGTTGTAGCACAGAAAATAAATAAATAGGATAAGATACCGTATTCATTTTTTTTTTCTAAGAAAAAGTTTGCTGTTTGGTTTTTGCTATGAAAGTTTGAACGGCTTTGCGTATTTATTTGTGTCTTGGCTTATATATTTCGCCGTATAATAGAATCTGATTTTGAAATTTAGACAACAGGCCCATGGGCCGCATCGCTCATCTGAATCACTTTTGCCCTGCTTTTGTTAAGCTGTTGTGATTTTAAAAAATGAGCCATTCCCAGGGACATAACGAAAGAATATGTATATTGTATCACACTTCTCAAATAGTTGATGATTTTTGTTCTACTTTAGATCGCTGATTGATTGATTGTTTGTATATTTTACGTCTCGTCTAGAATTTTTCACTCATATTGAGACGTCACCAGCTGTAGGTGAAGTGCCACAAATTTAGACCTATGCTTAGCGCTCTGGGCCATATCATTGAGGATTCCTTAACGTGGCAACGCCTGTCGCAACACGGGACTCCCTTTTTAAGGTCATATCCGAAAGACTCGTGTTTCTCGCTTCTAAATGTATACGTCATAGGT